>OX465388.1:5625000-6250000 GCA_950005105.1 Lycophotia porphyrea | reverse complement strand
GAGGATACACTTATTATTGATAAAAATCACCCCAAAAGAAATTTGTATCTACCCTCAACAATATTTTCTCCCTCGCGAAACAAATAACGAAACCTAACATCCCACTCATTGAAGGGCCTCTCAGCATCCACAAGTGCCTGTTCATGTCTCATGTCCATGAATATTCTCGTCTTTTATATTTTCCTTGCGGAGTGGAATCCAAAAGAGGAATACTTGAAACTGTATCAATGTACTGTGGGAGCTCAAGATACTGTAGTACTGAATATCCACAAAGCAGACAAGAGGCTTATATCGTTGCCTTCTCACTGCGGAATATTGTATTGTACCTACAATTTAGAATTCAACCTGGGATATAAAGAAATGGAGAGATGTACATATTTTGATTTAATGAAGTTGATTGGAAGATTAGAATTTTTGTCTCTAGGTGATATGTTACTTTTGCTCGTGTGTAAAATTTAAACCTATTTTGGAAATACAGTCAACTGCAAAAAAAATACAAGTATTTTATTCTACGTGCTTGCACGATACTATCAGAGACAATATGTACCTTTATTTGTTACATACTTAAAATTTAAGTGTATCGAGGGAAACGTGTATCGTGTGAACCCAACGAATCAAAGCTGTGGGATCAAATAAAAAGTACGTTTACACGACTTGAATAGGTCTCACAAAGTTGCAAGTATAATGCCATTAATCTGAGGATTTTTTTCACAGAATTCCGTGAAGAAAGGCGTCAAATCCTGGAGATGGTGGGACCAGAGTTGCAGTCCACGTACGACGATCGATACATAGAGGTGAATTACAATACATCTTTGTTAATTTTAAGCTATCCGTTTCTATTGTAGTTTGAAAGACCATTAAGCGTACAGAAATCCACTGTTGAATAGGCCTCTTTAATGGCACGTAATTCAGCTCGATTCGCGTCACCTCTAACCCAGCTGCTACCCAGTCTCACCAGTGTCTATGTGAACTGAAAATTTGTCCAGTAATTTATTATACACCTGTCTAAACCTATGACACGCAGCAATTTGACACTAATGTTACATCAACACCCTCACCTAAGTACGAGAACTAAAACAGCTGCCGACAAACTTTCTCGTAATCACACAGACGGTCGCAGTTATTTCAGTTTAAACTATTTAGTTTAAACTGAAATAACTGCGACCGTCTGTGTGATGTTGTAGGTATTTACCTACCAACATTATATCACATTACTAACAGACAAAGCACAGAAACACAAAGTTTCCATTAAACTACATGCCCACAAAATGTGCGAACATGGACGAAGCCAAAACTTTTGAACGCAAAACGATGCTACCTGAAGTTTGTCATGCAGAGTTAGTCTAACCGTATTAGCCAGCTGAATGTTAATGGAGTTCGGAACTTCTGGTCCGTGTGCTGAGCTTCGCAAAAAGTCGGGTAATATTTAGATGTAACAGATGTGGACCCGAATATGTGGGGAAAACTACGCGTGGAACAAATGAGTCGTCCTAGGATTGTCTATATGATTTTTTGTTTGGACTACAATATTAATAATAGTTTTATTAAAACGTGGGACGATAAAATGCGGGTGGGTGTAAGTACTATAGGTGCCTTTCGGAGAAAAAACAGGCGTAAAGATTTTTTTTTTAAAGAAAACTTTTTTAGCGTCGTTGTGATTTGAAAGTCGATGAAACGAAAAAGCGACAGTAAAAAGAGACAGACACATAAATTCATTAGATTTAACGTGGGAGAAAATGAGATAAGAAGCATTATACGGTGTTTATTTTGAAGCCAACATTTTTGAAGGTTTCACTTCTATCGATGAAGGTTTTACTCCTACTGAATTGCTCACATGTTTTTTTTTTTAATATAGTCCTACATATAGAAATTGTTAACTCCTACATTTTTACTAACGGTTACCTGTAATTCAATTTAAAACAAAACCGAGGCCTATAAAATATGAAAGTCAACTATTCTGGGAGATGAAAGTGAATAATAATTTCATTTCGGATTACCTGTAAGACCCTCTGACAAGACCACGGCCTTTGTTGTTTTATTATTATCCCGCGTTCCTGAATAAGGAAATTGGATAAAGTATTAATGGTAATAGAATGAAGCGAGGCTAGTAGGCCCGTGTCCTTTTTCACTAACTCAGTTAAAATTAAATCCAACGTGGCATAACATTTAAGAACGTCATTATCTGCCAAGCCTTTTCCCAGCTATGTTGGGGTCGGCTTACAGTCTAACCGGATGCAGCTGAATACTGTTATTTTACATGGAGCGACTGCCTATTTGACCTCCACAACCCACTTAGTACTGGGTAATACGAGACCCCTTGGTATGACTGGTTGTCAGACTTTCGGAGCCACTGACTACAATAATCTACAATTATCAGTCGGGACCAATTCTGAGGCACGGAGGAAACTCGATATGTAACAAAATTTAAGAACGTACAATTGCTTTTCAAGCCTTCGAAATTCAAACTGCGCTTTGTTAACTACACTGACTACTTCTCGCTCATGTGTTAGAGTAAGTGGTGATTATGTGTAGCTCCGGGGCGTATCAAAGGGCCTCCAGAAGTGTCACTTAGGTACTAACGCCTAGCAAGACCTTGGCAATCAGCCCAACTGACATGTTACACCTACTCCACTTAGTTGACCACATCACGTTTCGAGAACAAACAGCCTGTGCCAACTCGTTGAAAGAAGGACTTAGACTGGTTATTTCGTTTACTTGGATTCCCAGGAATATAATATAATCTATATATCTACACAAATAAATAAAATTGAAGTGTGTGTTTGTAATTTCAAAATAACAGCTTTTAGCTGAATGCATATATGAAAATAAAGGCAATATTTATAATAATAACAAAAATATATATTGTTTTTATTTTTGTCTGTCTGTTTGTTCCGGGTAAGCTCCAAAACGGCTGGACCGGTTTTGACTAAACTTTCTCTAGCTGATGTTATAAGGAAAAACTTAGACTACTTATATTTTAGAAAAACGTAGGGTTCCGTGAAAAATTAAAACCCTTAATTTTGTCAAATATGTCCGATTCAAATAGGGATGTAATGTTTTTATAATAATTACACACTAACCAAGATCACGGTGAACAGCTAGTTCTAAATATAACCTCCATCAAGTTTTAATATTCACCAACCCCGTAGACCCACTCCCTTAATTTTTCCTTTTCTAACTCACACGACTTAACCCTTAAGTGCTCTTTCGAAAACCTTCTGCGCGTCGAATTTAAACTTGATGAAAAGAGGACCGAAATACGAAGGGAATCATAAAATATTCAATGACACTCGTAATTCCACACGAGATATGTTACGTTCAAAAATACGTCTGAAATATAATTTTAACTTATGTACAAGTTTTGTAGCTTCTATGTACATAATATAAGATAATAGAAACTAATAGTTTTTTTAGTTACATTTATTACTTTTTTACTTCCATTAGTCTTCTTGGTTGGTGTTGTGAGCAACTGCAACTTTTAGACTGATCGATACCTTGACACACATTCACTATACACGACGTCAACAATTAGAGATTAGGACTCGTAGCGTCCTCACTGCTAAGCTATTACTTCCAAAGTACACAAATTTGCACGGCAAGAGATCGCTAAAATATATAATACCTTTCCTTATTAATCAACTGCCTATATCATTAAGGGATAATTTAACTCAGAAAAATATAAAATATAAATTAAAACAACATTTTTTACTATATTTAAACACCTAAGATAGATAGGATCAATATTAATAAAAATATATTTGTAATTCAACATTGATAAATAATTTAAAGCATACAAAATTAAGCAAAGGAAATACCTAACAATAATAAAATAACACAAAAAAAACTATTACTAGAACATATACTTTATGAACAACCTGTATCAATTAAAAACTTCCCTCACCACTATTGTTTTTATGAACGGACGGTCGGATTGGTCACCGAGGTTCGCTCGTTAGTACGAGTATTAGATATTATTTTGCCTAATACCCGATGTAATTTTAATTGTTGTTTCTTTTTAACTAAGTACCTACTTTAGTGTATCTGTTAATTCTCTAAATTATGTAGTCGATGATTTTGGTGCACGGTAAAACTCTAATGAGTTTATGTTGGCACCAACTTGAATAAATAAAATGTATGTGTACTACTGAATAAATAAATAAATAAATAAATAAATAATTAAACAATTGCAGTGAACCATAAACCATGATATGTTGACTAGCACTTCGCCCGCGACTTCATCCGCAAAAATTGCGGTAGCTCGGCTAATATGCATGGTATAAATATAATTTATAGCATATACCATTCATGAATAATGTAGCTTTCTGCCATTGAAAGAATTTTTAGAATTGGATTATTAGTTCCGGAGATTACCCCCTACTTAGATACAAACGAACAAACAAACAAATTTTACCTTTTTATAATATTAGTCTGGCTAATGTAAAAGTGTAGATAGTGTAGATGATGGGATATAAAACGGTTAAAAACTACCTGCAGGTTATGGTTTATTTGAAATACATAAATGTTTCAAGTTTTATTGGATAAACATATGTAGATAGGTACCCACAGTATTAGAGAAGCCCCTTCTGAACTAAGGCCTGTTATAAATACCCAATAATTTTGCAACATTTTAAAAGTAGAATATTTTATAGCCGCTCATAAAATTATCTCGTAAATCAGGCAACAGCTTATTACAGGTATTGCAATAAACTACGAAAAGCGAAACCAAAATGGCCGCCCAGCTGTGTTTCACGACCACCATCATTCTGGTTCTATTCGATAATGCGATCAGAATTAATTAACCGAGTAGAATTAGAGGTCCCATATTAACCTTTCACCCTACATTCTGGTCAGGTTTACCGACAATGGATTAATGTTAATCACGTTATGGATATTTCGATATGAGGTTGTAAACAACGATTAAATTAGGGTGTATTGAATTAGTATGTCCTAATTTGTAGCGATCAATGGACACATTCTTAAGTAAATAAGTTGCTATAGTCAAATCACTTCGAACTAGGAAAAACAATAGAATGTGAAATTGTACCAAAAACTTGCAATTTGTAAAAAATATAAATATCTTTTACAAATTGCAAGTTTTTGGTCTACCCGTACTAGCTATCGCTAAATATCATATCGCACGCGTATCGATATCTGGTGGTTTGCTCCAAGAAAGTTCTTTAATTTATTTCCTCCGCAGTTGCAGTCTTAAAACTTTTGTAACGGCATCTCAAAAAGTACTACAGCGCCACCTATAGCACAAATGAAGAACTAACATCAAAATTCTTAACATCGCTATTAAAAAATGATTGTACATCTGTTGGTTGTAAATTTCACTAGCGGGAGAATTTTTCGGAAGTCTGCATATAACAAATATTCTCGTAGATTCGACTATATTATTAAAGTTATCAGCGACTTAAGACCAGCATAGCTATTCACAAACGCTTTGATTCGATTTCGATTCGGAAAGTCGTATGGCTATCTCGCTCGCTTTCGTAATGTCAAAAGAAGATAGACATACGACCTGTCGAATCGTTTAGATTAGCGATGTTTTCCATTTGCATCGTTACAAATGCATATAAGTTCACAACCCCGTTCATAAGATCTAAATGTACCATGTTTTTATGCAAATAAAATTATTCTATTCTATAAACCAAACATGTACATCAATTTATCTCCATTTCTTTTTTTTTACTTTTGGTGCATAAAAATACGTGAACAAAACGGATGAAGACACTGTCTCCTGTACCACAGGTCTCACCTAGCACAGGAGTCAGGGTTTTAAATGGAAAAATGTATAAACTGTCAAATTTTCCCAATCAACCTTGAATCTAATGCTTCGCTAATAAAGTAGAAAATCTATTGTAGTAGCTTGATGTTCTGGCGTCTATACTACACTGTGGCCACCATAATTTAAGGTACCGCACATTCGACATTGACGGGGAATTAATGCAACCCACGTAAGTGATGCTACCGAGATCGGAGGAGTCGGATTATGTGTGAAACTGTGGAGTTGTAAGACGTTATTAATTTTACAAGTTCAGATTGGAATCCCATTGGGTATTTCAATTTGTGTACAAGATATCTGCCTATATTTTGAGACGGAAATGTAAGTTTTCTTAAAATTTATATTCTGCTTATTTAAAAAAATCAAATCGCGTAGAATGCAGTCACTTTTCGCATTGTTCTTCAAAACACCTCAACGGATTGCGGTACCGTTTCACTATCATTAAAAGGTTTATTCAGAAAGGTTTAAGCCATAGAACCATAAAGCAAAATAGATACATTGAAACACGCAAATAAAATCCTGCCCCGTATTCTAAAAGCTCTAACCTACATTTAAATGCAAAAAGTATATAAAATAAAAGTATTCAAAACGCAATCAAACTAAATCAATAAAACATAAACGCTACGTAACCGCTCAAGAAAGTAAGTTAAGTAGAAACTTATGTAGGATGCGGTTTATACTTGAGCCAAAGAAACTTCACACCGCTTCGGTTTAAAGGCTTTCTTCAAATGTGCTGCACTTTACTCTTAAGACTGGATTAACTGTAGTTGGGTGTTAAGTTGTTACATCAAAAAGGGTTTGTTAGCTGTAGGATTAGCTTTGTGGTATCAAATGGCAGTAAATGTGCGTTTTAGATAATGTTATAGTTTGGCCGCTGAGATAATGCGTTTCTGACGTCTATCAGTTGGTCAGGAAATTTAGCGCGAAATTATAACATTTATTTTTACTTGATTTAATGATATCATTTTTAATAATATTATTTGTTAATAGGGCAAAAAACGATAGGTATATGTTTCTTATAAACTCTTCGCCACTTCAAAGTTACATCGTCCTTTCGCTCACGATCTGTCACCAAAAGATTCCAGAGAATTAGATCGTGGAGACAATATTCTGGAGGATGAGATTTTTAAAATTGGAATAAACCTTAATGTTGCACACCATAAAGGTTTTGTTGTTTTTTAATTCTTAATTCAAATGTTATTGGAATACCATTTTGTGAAATAAAAATAAAACTGTTGGAAAGCTCTAAAACTTTTTAGAATATTTTTTTACTCTTCTGACTGAATACTTGAAGGATTTTATTCCCATCTAGCTAAATATTTTACGTACGGGAATGAGAAACGAATCTGATGTAAAGAAACAACTATTTGCTAATACCGTTTCAAATAAATTGATGTGGTTCATCCGAGTTTTTTGCCCTGATAAAAAAGCGTGGATAGTTGCAGTGGATAGTGGATACTATATTCATTTCGAGTAAACTGTCAGAACAGATATTTTTCATAAACTATTTCAATGCTTCTTTCTTTCTTTCATAGGTCGAATTCGTGGACATGCACTATGGTACTGACGGCGGAGACGAAGCCAATCCGGCGTTACTCCACCATTACCTTGAAGAAATACAATGCTGCAACCATACATCGAAAGCTGGTTATTTTGTGGTAAGTGAAAATTCTCATTCGAACTGGCTGGAAAATCGTGTCAAGTAGCTTTTATTGTTTTCGTTCGTATTTTAATTTTATTCCATAACGTCAATTATTAGTTTAGTAGTGATTAAGCAGTGTTGTTGTGACGAATGTGAGTACCAATACAAACCATGTCTGGTTTAATGGTACGAAACAAACGAACGAAACGTTAAGACTTTTATTGATCAAATAAAAAAATAAAAAAAATCGTCCATAATCAATTTTCAAAAAAGGAATTAAAACATTTACAGAATTTTGCATCGTTTATGCTCATTTGGCTACGAATCTATAATGAGAATAAATTAAAAAAACAAATGGCTAAATTGATTAATTATTTTTCCAAATTACAAAAAATATTATGTTCTTTGCGTTTCGTCCATACAAGACATTGTAGCTATCAGGCTGTTTGGTCACAAGTAAGTTTTACTATTAGTATTTAGTTTTACACTTTCATTATTAAAATTAAAGATAAACTAAATTAAAGGTAAGTAATTCTATGCAGTCTTTTTTTTTTACGGATGGGAAGTCATCAAATGACTTCTCCCGCTTTGGGCAGAGCGGAAGGGAGTGTCAGACTTCTACTGACTAAAACCCATCCATGTTCCTTCCTTGCCCTTTGTGTTCCAGGGCCGCGGTATCTCTTTCGAACAGCCCGCAGCCCATTCTATGCTGTCTCTGTTCTTATTACTAAGGGCTGATTTGTCAAACATTCGATAACATTTACCTGAGGAGTAAATGTGACGTTTTGACAGTCCGTCCATACAAAAATAGTAAAAATCACAAACTTATTCGTCGGATAAAAGTTAACTGGCGATTGAAAAACCGGCCCTAAGTAAAAGATATAATGCATTCGAATACCAATGGTTAATATATTCACACGTACCGATTCTATACATGCACGTTTCAAAAAAACCTAGGTTTTCAACATGCATAGTTACTGAACCTAGTAACCATTAAACTCACACTTAATTGATGGTTTTTTCCACCCAGTACCTAATTATTTTTAATTGGAATTGGTAAGGACTTAGTGCTAGCACGTTTTACTGAGGATTTTTACATCACACTTTTAAAATTAATAAAGTGCTGTGAACAATTAAAAACTTATAATGAAAGTGAAAATTAAACGTTTTATGAACGGAAAGTTTTTAAAGAATTTCTTTTTTAATTATTTTGAAGATAATGTCTTTAATTTAATGCTTTTTTGTAGGTGGATAGGTAGCTTAGGTAAGACCATCGTCACTTACATCTTTTAGAGTAAAATGTTTTTTTTTAATCTCGGTTTAATTAAATCATTACATTATTTACAAACTACAAGTAATCTATGTTAGTAAAATATATATATATGTACAAGTTAAAAAACAAGTTACACAGGGCGTCAAAAAACTCGTCCACATTTAGAGTTCTATAGACGATACCTGACTTATTTATTTAGTATCAAGATTGATGACAAAAACAACACCTTAGGGAATGATTTGTACATAAGTTATTTTTGTTTTCGAAATAAAATATACATCAATTATCTTTTTTTTCTTAAATTACGATGACTTTAAATCACGCAACTGCTACTGAAACTCGTTGGGTCTTATTAAAATAAATATATTAGTTTTTTCCAGCGTTTTCACTCGCATTATGATTAGAAATTATCCCACGAGAACGTACTTTCGGAGTCAGATCAAAAGATCCTAAGATTATGCTCGAATTCAAACTTAAATATTTGGTTGCCATTCTCCTAACGTAGCTTGAATTCATCTTGCATTATAACCAAACCTTATTTTTTCCCTAGTGCCTCATCGGTGGCGACGCAACGTCGTACCAGCCAGTTCTTCCCTTCAAGATCCCGGAAGCAACCTTCGATGAGCTGGTCAAGTCGGAGTCTGCCCAGTCGGCGCTCGTTCGGGCTTGCTACAGGCTGAACGGAGATGGTAGCTACCACCTCGAGGGAGAGGATAAGTGGTATGTAGAAAGCACTTAGAAAGTTAAATATAAGTACTTTTATTTTCAGAACATGACCTTTATGGCGATTATTTTCCAAAGGCAGTTGTACTTTTTTGATAAATTGGTTTTTGAAGGATGCAATCGTTCATGAGCTATCGGAAAAGTATAAGTTTAACATCCTGAACCACGAAGATTTCTCACAATCAGCACTTTTTTTTTTGGTGGATAGGTGAAAAATTAAAAAATAACTTTAAATGTTCGATTTCTCTAAAACCACCCACATTATCGGGTGAAAATTGTTGCAAATAAGGTCTAGTATCTCCCATTTCAAGACCTGCACCCAATTACCAATCTCCCTGTAGAGTATTTCAGAAGTAGGTACGTTAAAATGTACCTCTCAATGAAACATTAACTTACGATGAAACAAACATTTGGGAAAAGAAAATTGTGGAAAATTTGTCGTTTCTTCAGCTATCTTGGGTTAAACGGCGGCGTAAAGACTAACTTCAACTCTTGCTGACATTTCTAAATGAAAACCAATTTTTTTCCTTATCTACTAACTTGTTGATATAACAGGTATTCCTTTATCAAAAACTTCCGATTGTTCTCCACAATTTTTCGTTGACTGCTATTCAATAATTTACAAAGGAAGTTTGAATCATCCTTTATCGCGTTCCATCTATTTAGGTCGTAACAATTTACGATGGGTTCCTTAGGACGAGGTCCGATTACTCAGCGGGATCGTAAAATATATAATTTATTGTTTAGCCCAGAGGATTCCGTTCACATAAATATTGCTACACCTTCAAGTGCGTCCCACAGGTTATATTTATTGCGCGACAAGGGAACCCAAAATGTGAACATAAAGAAGCAATGGACGCGGGAGAAATGGACCATTCTGGAAGGCTCACGTAGGTACTAGGGCTTTAGTAGAACAAGAAAAGATAAAAATAAATGCGTTAATAAGGGATTTTGCTCTGTTTCTTTTTCTTTGTTCTTAATATTGAATTCATTGCAAAGCTTACCATTTCTGCAGTAATATTGTTACTGACGGAAATCGGTAATGAGCTTTAACTACCCACTTATTTTTGTTCTGATGACGAACCGGGACTTCACTTCAAAATGAAAAATTCCTTTTTTTATGATGACGAACCGGCACTTCTTTTGTATGGGAAAAAATTTGGTGACGAACCGGGACAGTGATGAACCGGGCATAAGTCTTATTTTCTACAGGAAAAGCTATTTACGTAATAATAATAAAAAGAATAACCCATGTATGTCCCAGCTTGGGAACTTCATAGGCTGATTATTTTTAAGCTATTAAAAGCAAGGAAGGAATGGAGGGAGGCTTTTGCCCAGCAATGGGACAATATGGGCTAAATTTAATAATAATAATTAGATATCTATGACATTTGAATATTTAAAAATGTAATAATATGTATTTAAATGAATAAACGAAATAATAATTAGAATATACCAAATTCATTATTACCAATATTCTTCCACAGGTTCAGCGACCTTATGGATCGCGAAGAACAGCGGAGTCGTCTCTTCGAGGTGCAGAAGGCGTTCAACACTATAGTGCTGGAAGCTTTAGATAATGGTGCTGAAGTAGCCGACTTGCTCCGAAGCTCCATCGAATTACAATGCGAATTAGCCTTAGGTAAATAAAAGTTTTTTTTTTATCCTAACATCAAAATTGTGGATGCTCAAAATAAAAAAAAATTGCAAAATGAGCAAAAATAATGTCAGTCGTGGAGAAACCATTCTACATAGAATAATATGTAAAATAAACAGTGATTTTTAATTAAATTAATACAAAACAATTTGAAGGGAACATAGCCGACAATAGCATTGCTTCAATTATATCTAATTTAAACAGAAAATCAACACAAGGAAAACAAGGCTGATTTGTCAACGATAAACAAGAACAATGGATTTTTGGGAAATTAATTACCATAGCGCAAAATATTACTCCATTAAATTATGTTTTCGAGGAAACTCCAAATTATTATTGGCTCAAAACACATTTATAAAACACGAATGATATTTTTTCTTTCCGTTAAATCTGAGAGAATGTATAATTTTTACCATAGTTTTTAGCTCATCAATAATTGTTTGAGTAGTTGAGATTTTAAACAATGCGCCCACAGAATATTCAAGTAATAACAATCTTCCACGTGGAAACAGCAGCTGTTCATCCCCGAAATTGGATAAATAAGGATTGAAAGTCCGTGTGGAAGTTTGTAATTTTCGTTTTCAGAGATAGAAAATCCTATCAGACAGACAGCTTGTTTTGGTATGTACTGCCAACATACCTAACTCTTTTGTTGTCTGTACTGTACCTGACTCGGTACAGAGAATGTTTTGATCAAACTTTTAGTTCCAATAGTGCTGTTGGAAACAATGGAGGTTTTATTTTGCTCAGCTGGATGTAAATGCCTTTTATTTTTTGTGCCAGCCTTTTTAATTATGACGGTGTTGAATTAACTGTTATAGTTAAAATACCTATGTATTCTATTGTAAGAAGACGTCATACTTATTGTATTTTGTGTCTAAAATCCATTATATTTTAAGAAAGACCTCTGATTTGACAGAGCTCAAGATACAAAGTTTATCCTGCCAGTAAGACCAATAGAGAAAATAATCAGTCGTGCAAATCCACGAACGTCGCGTTCAAATGTCACTCAATGGTTTGAAAAACCCAAAGACGACCTTTATTGGCGTGACTTTGGGCTCACCGAACAATTTCAAAGCGAACGTCGTGTATACTAAGCCGCGTTCGACACACGATAGATGCTCGAAGCTATCGCGTGTCGGACGCGGCTTAGTTTAAAAATCCTTTGAAAACTAAAAATATCTTTCTTTCCAGACCTTCTTTCAAACGGCATCCATCCAAAAGGGGTGGTAGCCGTAGTAAGGGATGTACCAGACCTGGAACCAGATGACTCCAAGTTAACAGTGTTGGCGCACACCAGGTTAAAAGAATTAAGAAGAAAAATGGAAGAAGCGTTACCTGAAACACACATCATTACGTTAGAGTAAGTATTTATTCAGAAAATATATATTAGACTTGACATTCTATCGCTGGTAACGAAAGTGCAAAAAAATCTAAAATGTATTGGATTGGCTTACGTTACAGACAAGCTTACCTATATTGTCTTGATTAGCTTGCTTATATTGTCAGAGGCCTCTCCCATAAGTTCCCTCTCTTCTCTCCGTGCGATTTTCTCCGGCCAATGTCTCAATATACCTCTAAGCCATCAAGGCGTTGCTCACGAGCAGGCTCAAACCTGTTAAAACTCATTATTAAGTAACGCTTTGAAAGGAATTGGCACTTGTTTAGACTTGAAAAGAACAAGAAATAAATCGTGAGGAAACTTCACTTTTACTGCTAAATAAGCAAGCCAAGGGACCATTTATTGAACTGCGGGACTGTTCGAAAGAGATACCGCGGTCATGGAACACAAAGGACAAGGAAGGAAAATGGATGGGTTTTAGTCAGTACAAGTCTGACACTCCCTTCCGCTCTGCCAAAGCGGGTGAAGTCATTTGATGATTTCCCATCCGAAAAAACAAAAAAAAAGGAGGGGCCATTAATTAATTATAATTAGATTGCTTTGCCTCAACATTTCTAAAATTCATAATTTTCATCCAAATGTTTGCTTACAAATTCCAAGAACTATGTATATTATTTTCCTCGTCATCATCTGTGAAAAATTCCTCAAGAACTTTGACCTTGACTGTGAATATTCTTCCTTCTGATTATGATAACAAAAGACAATCTAACAAAAGGTTTTCCTGCCTTTTTGTGTTGTCAGTCTTTGTCGCAGTTAAGGTTATATTCGACGCACATTACAAGTCAAGTTATGTCAAAGAGGATAAAAGAAAACATATTTTCCCCGAGAAATACAAAAACCTCGCCTATCTATAGTTTATTTTTCTTTAGACGTGAGGCGAAGGAAAACTGGTGGTTTTTTTATGAATTTCTGTAGTCTTTTATTCATTACGACTTTTGCGAACGATTAAGAATGCAAAATAAGTGTTGCCGTAACAAATACTGTATATTGATCTCATATAGATACATAAAAAATACATAAAGGTTGCGGGGTTCCGCTGGATGCGAGTGTCACGGGACCGGTCAATGTGGTGACACTTGGGGGAGGCCTATGTCCAGCAGTGGACGTCTTTGAGCGGAAATGATGATGATAAGATACATAAAGTCAAAAATGTGTTTATCTTAAGAAGTGTTACCAAAAGTACCAGACAATGATATCGCCACGCCTCCAAAGAATTTTAGCCAATCAAAGTATGAATACATCATCAAAGTCACTAAGAAACTCATATTCAGCACTTTAATAACATTTATAAGACAAAAGACCACGATCAATCACCTAAAATGAATTTCAGTTTCATTAAAATTAGACTGCACTGAAAATTTGACTCAAACGTGAGCCATTATTCATCAAAGTTGAGTATAATAAAGAAAATTATATTTAATAACTCAAGACTGAAGACTGAACTTTTAACCTTTCTCATTAATAGGAAAGTTAATGAAATAATGAAGTTCCAGGCTTTCAAATTATGAATTCAGTAAGATAAATTTTTAGTCTTGTCTTTGGAAAACCTTTTAAGGTTGATTATGATTCTATGTGAGACTGCCAGTCTTTAAATAAAGTAACAATGAAAATTCTAAAGCTTGAGTTATTAAAATGAAACCTTCCGCCATTTGCCTAGCCTTTTCACAACTATACTGGGTTGGCTTTCAGACTATTTGAATCTGAACACCAGTATTTCACATGGATCGACTGCCTATTTGAACATCGTAACCTAGTTAGACTGGGCAAAACGATACTCCTTGGTAAAATTAAACCTAGCAGGTACACAAACCAAAAAGACCATTGAAATAATATTTCTGACTACATTTCCAAATGCACGACACTCGCAATTTTTGGCAAGCGTTATTGGCAATTTCTTAGATAAAGTTACAGAGCACAATTTATTTAAGTCCACTGAATGTCCGATGCTTTTCAAACTTATTTAGTATTTACTAAGTAATATTATTTTTCATTATAAAACGTTTTCCTTGTAACTGCCTTGATGGGTTAATGATAGAGTAATTTTTTATTTTAACTATAAATAAATGATAAGAGACCTTATTCCTCAAAATGGTTTTTGCAATTAGCTCAATTTTGGACAATCTCCATTTCAAAGGGACAGTCCGGTGTTTGATGGCAAAAATTCGCCAGCTTAAACCTTCAGGGTTTGCAGGCTTGATATTATGTAGTGTAAAACTTTCTAAAATGCAGTGTCTCTTCATAGGGCATTGTCAGCAGATTCGTCAAGAACAGACGGCGCTTCTGACAACGAAGAGAAGTTAGCTCCTTTCAGGGAGAAGGTACAACTTGTGATCAGCTCGCTAATCGACGAGAGCCTTAGCACCGAGCCCGATCAGGGGAAGGGAAGAAAAAAGACTGTACAGGTAATTTGAATACATTAGAACATTCTGACAAATCCAAGCTAACATTCAAGTAACTCCCAGAACAATTCTCATATAAATTCTGCAAGAAGACATCAAATAACAGACTCTGAAGTTTAAAGTCTCGAATATCGAACAAACTTAGCTGTCTTGAAGTGAAAACTTTCCTCGCCTGAATAACTTATTGGTCTTTCCTTTTACTTTCAGGAAGTATTTCTGGAACACATCACTCATCTTAGGATATGTATAGAACATAATCGTTTGTATAAAGTTAACGTTAAGCAAATTGAAGAAGCAGCCAAAAGTATTTTAAATAACGCTAAGGAAAATTACGAAAATCGAACTCGGCATCCACCGGCTTTAATATACGGCCCAGATGCCTCAGGAAAAAGCACCTTATTGACACACCTTTACTTCAAATGCGAAGAAATTTTCCCGAAGCCTGTTTTGAGGATAGTAAGATTTTCTGCTTCCACACCGAGATCGGCCTATAACTTGGAACTCCTACGAGTGATGTGTCAACAAATATCGATAATTTTAAACATTCCCGAAGGGTACTTGCCAAAAGACGCGAGTTTTGATCCTCTTTATATTAACAATTGGTTCCAAAGTCTACTTAAGAAATGTGAGGAGATGGAAAATGAGATTTTGTTGATATTTATCGATAATGTTCATAGAGTGAATCCTTTAGAGTGTGATATAGTGACGGGATTATCTTGGCTCCCGATGTCGTTGCCAAGAAATGTGTTCCTTGTGTGTACTAGTGCTGTATCTCTGGAACAACTGCAGCTGACACCAGCTCAGAAGGAAAAGTTCAAAGTTCAGAATTGTTACTATTTGTTGGACGCGATAGAGGAGACGCCGGAGAATAATAGCTACGGAGACTATATTGATGGTGCCTTCGATAACTTAGAAGTGGTTTTCGGTTCTAAAGCGTTTAGTAAATTGGCAAGTAAGTATCTACTTTGTAGTTTTAAGATTTATAGTCCAGATAAAACACTGAGTTTAAATAAGATTTGATTTATAGAGTTTTTTTTATGTGTACATTAACATAATAATTTATTTACCAATTTGAGAGAAAATAATGAGTAGATATTATAAAATGTAATTTTTTTATTCAATTGTTGTTCAATATAAAAACCGTTAGTTTTACTAATGATTTTTTGCCGTTAGTTTTACTAACGATTTTTAAGCTATTGCATAGCTTCTATCGCGGGCCTTGAGCGTGGAGACCGAATCCAGAAATTCCGTAACAAAAATTCCGTAACGAAAATAACCTAATACCTAGTGCCTAACACGTAGTGTCAGATATTGACAAGCCTAGGTTATTATTTTTAATCTACCGCTGGAGCTAGGAGGTTAGGTTATATAGCCTCCTAGCTCCAGCAGTAGATTAAAAATAATAACCTAGGCTTGTTAATATCTGACACTACGTGTTAGGCACTAGGTATTAGGACACTACGAAAGTGAATAAATAATTATAATTACGTAAGTTGATAAAAAATGCTGTGCAATAGCTTTACCGCGGCAGTCTCCGAGTGCCACACGTCTTTTTTTATATTCGTTGGTAGTTCAGACAACTTAAAAAAAAACTAAAGTATCTTCTATTTGGACATATTTGATCAAAAACAGTAACCGAATTTCAATCCATTATATTACTTCACGGAAACAGTCTCTCACAATTGTCACATTTTACCCGTAGGTTACATAACTTGTTCGGAGTTCGGGCTGACTGAACTAGAACTATTGGAACTGCTGATGCCGACTAGTAACAGCGACGCAGTTATAACACTGAAGGAAGCCAACTTTAACTTCTCCACCATATGCGTCGCCAAGTGTATGATGAGTAAGTATTAGTTAATAAGCTTCAGATCAATTATTGTGTAGTCTTCCCAAGTTTATTTCATGTAGTTATTCATTTTCGGCTAAATTTGCAATTTGTATTTTTTTTGTCGTCTTCCACATTGATTTCTGTTCATGTTTCCGTCTTCGATGAAAGACTTAACTTCAGCTTATGTTTTGCGTGAGTCAGTGAAAAACTGCTTTTTGTACCTACATTATTTTCTAGCACTTCGCCTGCGACTTCGTTCGCAAAAATTGTGATAGCTCGGTTAATTTTCATGATAGAAATATAATTTATTTTTTTATGTTACTTCCTGATAATTTTGCTTCTTATTGGTGAAAAAATGGTTAAAATCGGTCTAGTAGTTTCGGAGTTAATTCTGTACAAACAAACAAACAAAAAATCTTTCCTCTTTATACTATATAATATAATATCCTATAGATTAGTATAGTCCCACTTCAGATTAAAGGCAAGTCTTTATTAAAGGAGTTCAGCTCATATCTATATTTCCGTCAAAATAACTTGCCACGCAAAGAGTTCCACTTGGTCATGACTTTGGCCTGCGACATGCGGCAGATTTTTCTAAGCTAGTTCCATTTCAGCTAAATTTGATACAGAAGAGGGAGAAGAGCTTTGCAGTATTTTTAAAGAACTTTGTATTTATTATATGTTCCGAGAAGATTGGTGTCTTGGAATGTCTCTTTATTTCACAACAATGAAAAGCTTTCACATGAAAAATTTCTAAGCGCATCCAATGAATACAAACATACTTCAATTCATAGTATTTAATTTAAATTCCATGGAAATGTGTTTTGAGCGTGTTCTGATACACAACTCAAATTATTTTGATAGAATTTGAATCAAAGTTTTAGAAAGCGTTTTGGTTCAATAAGGTATGATGAAATTGTTATTAAAATCTACATGAAAAGTATTCACAAACACAACGTTCATGAATTTTCCGAACCTCAATATTATACGAGAGCAGTGTTGGGAAAATATCGATAATGCCATCATTGTTTCTCCAATAATAATAACATATAATCACTCCAATATCGTGTTCCAGCCACTGGCACAACTTAATCCTCTGATAAGGCCAATTTTCGTTTTCATATTGTTTTCGAGGCCAAATAAAAAAATATATTGCTTTTAACTATGCCGTAGTGGGGTAAAAACCTATAATGTTGAAATATTAATTAGAGTAGACTAGTATTTCGATAAAACAATATTCACAGACGTATTAAGCTTTGCCAAACATCATAAGGTACTCTTGCATCATAAGAAAAAAACGTACCTGTAAAATAATCAAGTTATTATCACCGGCATCCATCAGAAAAAGAAATACTTTTCTAGTTTTGATATTCCACAAAAATTATTGGACGTAGCAAGATAAAGTATTATGACATTATCAATAAATGAAAAAAGAATCGCGTAAATCACCGAAGTAATCACGAAGAAATTGGTTTACATACGTACATATATCCATGGAAAAAAAAAACGCGCCTAATACCATAACCTCCTCCTTATTTAGAGGTAATTTAAAAAGCCGACTCTATTAAAGACTTGCTTTTTAATTAGCTCACGTGTCCTGTTGTTTGCTCAATACAAGAACTGTTGGACGCTACCGAGCGCGCCAAACTAGTAGCTCAGTTCTGGGCCGACACTATTTAGATTGCCATCGACATGCTAAGATGAAGGAGTGATTCTACTCGCATTAAATCTAATCTAATACTTTAAACGAGCAATTCTTGATATACATATTCTGAATCTCGGACGGCTCCAACGCTTTTAATGAAATTTATTAAGATGCATCAGGAGGTTTCGGTGGCGATAAATCGATCTAGCTAGGTTTCATTTTTAGAGAAAGTCGTTTTATCCGTGTTACCGAGCAAAGCTCGGACATCCAGGTACTAGATAAGTATAGTCAGTCCGTTTTTGTGTCCAGACCGTACGAAATCCAATATCGAAATTGTCAAACTACAGCTGGCGTTCCGATAACAAATAATATTCTCTACGGCACCTATTCCACCTTTGTCATGTAATTCAATTACAATCCTCCCACTTTTAGCTTCATACTACATGACAAGATACGTGTCCTTATATCTGCTACATCTGCTTTATCTATACTAATATGATAAGGCGATAAAGTTTGTTTGTTTGGATATAGGGTATCATCTTAGGAGATATTAGTATTCTTTTTTTTTCATTAATTTGAAACTTCAGTATCCCCAATCTATCTATCTATCTAATTATAGCGTCGTATATATACGACGCTATAGTTAGATAGATAGATAGATAAAAAATTTATTCAGTGCACACAGAAGACACATAGAAGCACAATTAAAGAATACAAATCACATGAATATAAAAACAAGGTGCCAATATACAAAAAGAAAAACATATTTAGTTAAAGACAAATATTATTGGTTAAAGAAGTATAGTAACACCATGACATACTTCAAATAAAAATAACGAGATACAAGATGTGGTGTGCGTCTCAAAGTTGCACCAAATGGGAGTCAAGTTCAGCATGTGTCATGACGTTGCTTTGGGATAATTTCCCACCATCACGAGAGTAAAGCCGTGGAAAACAGCTAGTCGCTGATAAAATTCGTTTCAATAATTTTGTCATCGTTATATTTACTTTATCTGCAAAACTATCCGATTTAGAACAATGTTGATTCGAAACACATAAATAGAAATTGGTTGTTATTTTTTATTGTCTTCATTCGAGTTTTGTTGCGTTTTTATGTGGTAATGATAATGTTATAAAGCTTGCTTATCATCCCAACCTCGCCTATTCGCAATTTTATGTATGCTCTTTGACGACGGAATAGCAACTTTATCATTTACTACTAGCATATGAAGGGTAATCAACCAAATAAACATCATTGATCATAACTATGTAGGTATAATATTGTTATCATCATTTTCCCGCTGTTCCTATTCCTACTCTATTCAAGTCTGGGCAACATTCTCCTTTCTAACATCTCTGTTTGCTGCCATCTCTGTAGACACTTCTTTTCAAGTAATGATAATTTTCATCTTTTCGAGAATATAAGCCAATGCGACAGGAAGAAAATTTTCATTCATATTAGAATTTCCTTAATTTAGCATCATCATCCAGCCCTTCTTAATCGGTCCCTCACTACTGAGGATCGTGGTCACTGGACCCCTTTAAACGGATAATCTGCCGCCATCGACTCCGGTCCAAATTGGCCATCCCTCTTTTACTTGGTCGGACCATCGTGTTGGCGACCGGCCTCGTACTCTCTTGCTTTCGGTATTTCCAACAATGACCAGCTTTTCAAGGCTGCTCCAACCCTTATCCAAATTTATTTGTGGTCAGCGTACTTACTTCACCATTGCTTTGGATTTAAAATTTCTTTCATTGCTTTCCATAAAATGAACTTTCAATGTTTATTAACCTACTAAATCCTCCACAGAAAACTTAATATCAGAGAATGTAGTGTCGGGTCGATGTACATGGCGTTGGCGGGCAGCGGCAGCTAGCTCACGCGCTCGGCGTCGCTACGTGCGGTCACAAGCTGCCCTAAGGGACGCTCACTCCGACCTGGCTGCGTTACACTTCGCCAACTTCCTACATGAAACTGATGATACGGATACTTCTGAAGCTGCTCACGAACCTGGTGAGTTGAGATCTGATGTTTGAGTATTGCAAGGATTAAAAAAATATTACCCAGTATAAAGGAATGTGATACAAAGACTGTACCCATGAATACAATAACATGATTCTAGAGCCACCAGCGGTGTTGCAAGTTTTAAGAGATTATTAAAAAAAAAAAAAAAAAAACTAGTGCACCTTATATTTTGTATCGACGACAATATAAAAAGTAACAGTCAACGTCGATATCATTAACATCAAGCAATTCACAATTAGGCGACAGGCTAACTAACTCCCAAAGGCTTTCGATTCTCTTTACCAATTAGTGACTCTAAATCGGATATATCTGAAGCGCACCGGCTGAAATCTGGTTTATCTAGAATCCCTGTACCAAATTAACACTGGAGACTAATTACAATATTGAACATCTGAGCGACATTCCTTTGTCAATTAGTGTGTAATCCCAGGTGTATCATGGGAGTACAATTGGACCAAACTGCATTACGATTTGGAAACTGGAATTTAACTTGATTTTCATAGGCTCATTTTCAGATAAAGTGATTCAAATTAGATTTCATGTTTCTGGCACTAACCAGCAAGATTTCAGTTTAATTTGATTTTGAGCCAGGAGATTTATTACTTAATTCTGCTGACATTAAAATACCTTCACTCAGTACTCTTATCCAGCCCCCGCGCGCCATCTTCGCCATCATAGTAATGCGTACAAAATTCCATAAGGGCGCTGATCCTAAGCAAATGAACCACGTAAGCTCGTTCTAATAATCTCGTTGACATCGTCGTCGAAACGCGCTAATACGCCAATAATTTTATATTAAATTCCAATTCAGTTCCTGGAATCTTAGAAATGCTTTTCCGCTGAAATTTTGATAAGTAATATAATAAACAAGATTTGTCGAAAACATTGAGTATAAATAGATAGATAGTATTGTCTCTCCTTCGCCCTGTACTCCTTCCAAAGTTTGTCTTGAAAAGACCGCTAAGTGCGTAAAATGTCTACTTTCTTATACCTGTAATTTGTATGTACCCATAATAAAGAGCCTGCTATCTATCTATCTATCTATCTATAAACGGAGCATAACAAAAGCGAGGTGCACAATACCATATCAGTTTGAACGAAAACGTGTGCCCAAAACACGCCAAAACGTGAAACTGCCATTGAATTCCTTTTGATTGAATTCCGTACATCTACTATTGCGCCTTCACACAAAGAAAACTCCTTTAGATATCCGAGATGATGAAAACCAAACCTTTCCATCCAAAGTGGATATTTCTCGTTGTATTTCACGAGCGAATTGTTTTCAGAATGGTAACACATTTTGTTGTTTACGTACGCTTTGGAAATGTCAAATTTTAACATAGGCACGAGTAATGTAATGGATTTTGTACACAAAGGACCATGAGGGACACATTTACGTCCATTGATGGATTACTTCTGAAATAAATGGGTATTTTATGTAACAGTATCATGCAATGGATTTTCAATACGAGTACCTATTTAATTCTAGTACGTAGATTATATAGTAGCCCAATGAATTATGTGATATTTTGTGTTTTTCTAACACTATTGCGCATGCCTTGGAGGTATTAAGAGGATATTGCATATTAGAGACTTGTCTGAAATGTTTTAGTCACAAAAACGTTTCTCCGATCTGATCTACGACTGAGACTCACGGTGTCTTAATTCAGTAAAATCATTTCTGTTTTATTATTGAACTTTGATAATGAGCTTTACTAAACCCAAAAATAGTCCGTGTCCTCATAGGTTGTGTCGAGAACGACGACGATGCACTCCTGGACTCGACACCATTCCATTCAGCCAGTAGAACAGCGGCTGCCTTCACCCAGAGACACGTAGAAGAGTCCTGGCTCCATCTACTCCTGGCTGGAGACTTCTCAAAACTAAAGGACCTCACTGTCTGCAATTTCGACTTTTTACTCGCCGCGGTAAGTTTTTTTAGAGAGAGATCACACCTATCGATGTGGAATCGGCTTGAGCTGGACAGAAAAGTTTTATTACCTTGCAATAAAAACGAAAAGTTATTCATTAACGGCTCGTTTTGGTGCGGACGATGCGGCTCAACACCGTGTCGGGCTAATCTCTTTTATGACTTGGACAATGAATATACCTAAACCTCTATCTGACCTAATCAAGCCGATCCGCATCGAGAAGTGTGCTCCCGCCTTTATTGTTCCCAATTTATAGTAAACATTTCGTCCGTTTGCGTAAAAATCTAAAATAACTGTGTTCACAAAAACCGACGTGTATTGAATGCAAACAGTGAAACTGTATTGTTGCTTTTAAACTAATCGTTTCGTCGATGTCATAGGGTAGAATTTCAATACAATTCAGCAGTTGGTCGTATGCTACCGTCACAAATAGTCACCTATTCAGCAGTGGCGAAGGTTCCATAGAATTCGATTCCTACCGGCTTTCCTTTGAAAAATGGCAGTCAGTATTCTATAGACAAATAATATAATCACATTAAAGATACATACTCCGGCTTACCTGTTACAAAAATTTATCCTTCGCTAGTGCTATTCAGTGTGTTGCATCGTTGGTCTAGTGGTCGCTAGAGAAACTCCTGAGCATGAGGTTTTGGTACCTAGATCAGTTAAAATTATATAGGGTATCTCATCAGGAATTTCTCAGTAGCAAGCTGGAGTATTATTTGTGTTAGTTAATGCCAAAAGAGTCGCGCGAAATTATATCTTATATTATAGTCGGATAAACCTTGCGGAGATTGCAGGCATAAAGTTTTGTTATGTTAAAATATAACAATACCCACAGTATGAAATGACAACGAAATTGAAAATGGATAAAAATAAACAAAACCCACAAACGCAGTCTATTAAATAACTTGTCGGTAAAAAGTAATGGCCATTACGGAAACATTTTTCATTTTCTTCGTATCTCCTTCAAGGATTGTACCTTCTTTGATGTCCCGCCAAGCGAGGTACCTACGCCTTTTAATGGATAAAGTACCTTAACATTAGGCTGTAATTCTATTACCATTCCGGGCCATAAATCATTCTATTCTTAGGTAGAAAATTGACGACGCCGTTTTACTTTAAGGTTCTACCATTCTCATTATAAACCTGCTTTTGCGGCGTCACCCGCGTGAATGTCGAAAATTATTACACGGGAAATAATAGGATAAAAAGTATCCTATGTCCTAACCAGGGCCATAGTATACCTATGTGCCAAATATTATCTAAATCTGCTCAACCGATAAGTTGTGAAAAGGCAGACAGGAACACAGTTTAAACCTCCCCATTTAATTTGTTAAAAGCAACGTCTTTTGACCAAACTTTATCGTCCATCTATTTACCGGCCGTTTACAAATCGTTTCGTTCAACGGGCACTTTAATGTTCTAAAGGTGTAATTAGTACCGGCCGAACCACGATAGGTAGGTAACAGATAGTTTTCCAAGTTTCTCTGTGACCTCCGAAGTTTACGCAAGGTGGTACACCCATTAAAACGTTAATTCGTGTACCGAAACGACTAAGTTTGATGGTCGGAAAACAATAAGTACTATGTATTGTATAGCTATCATTATGAGAGAATGATACCGAAGCCCTGGCACGAATGAGCGACTTATATGTAGAGGCGCTCGTTCATCGAGAGCCTTCGCCAAAATTAGATTCGATTTCGTACAGAAACAAGTAAATAACATAACATAACATCACGCCTGAAATATACGAAGGGTAAGGAAGTAGTGTAACTAATAGTACACCCACATTTCACCTGTTATGTTTAAGTCCCATGTAATAGAGTGCGAGTCTATTGCCATCAACCGAGCGCAAATCCAGACTCTGTGGCGTGTGTGAGAAATTATTGATAGAATAACCCAATATCACTGTGCCCGACCTGGGAATCGAACCCAGGAGCTCACGCTCAGAAGTCGCGCTTGCGACCACTAGACCAACGACGCAGTCAATCTGAATTAGAAGACGAGTAAATCTGAACTATACATTGAACTGCGCCTTAATGTAATAAAAAAATACCACGAAAATCCGACCACTATTAATTTCGTAACAACTTTTCAAAACTTTAATTTTAACACGTCACGACCCCCGTACTATTCAATCCATCCATCAGCACAATGTTTTGAGTGCGTTACATTGAGTCCTACCGTAAAACTTGATTTTTAACCCCAAAAAAAAAGTCGTTTCCCAGCAATATTTTTTGCGTAAAGTTACTAAGTTTGATGTACTGAATGCTTGGTTGACGATTTCGTGAACAGTCTTTTTACACCATGTATTGGTTATATGCGAAGCGAGTTTTTATAATCAATCGAATCCACGTCACATTTCCTTCATGCTATACCCACCGTTACTAGTGGTCTGCAGTTGCTGGTTTGAAATTCAGTTTTTATCAACAACGGTTCGTTAGTAGTAAATGGATATCGGATTTGACCTTTGAGTTCAGTTCCAGGTATTGATCGTGTTGTGTTTTCAATTGTTGTTTAAGTTACTAATGGATAGGGACTATGTGAACATAAAGCCAAATTTGTAAATGATGGCACTTTGTGCGGTATTATTTATGGGTAGCTAAATCGAACAGAGTCTTACACGGTTTCTGAAAGGTATTAACATTTAATAGGATAAACTAACAATGGTGCCGATTCCCTTGTTCACAAACTAAACTAAATTTAAGTTGGGTGCATCTTTTTCTTTCTATTTCATTAAGAAAAGGACAGAAGATAAATATTAGTTTGGTCTTGTCAAATTAGTCAGCACCGGACGTAATTTGATGTAATTTTAGTAATCAACTTTTTAATCTCGTCTAAACTTGTGTCAGGCGCTGGTTAATTTGACAGGACTAAACTAAAATTTATCTTCTGTCCTTTTCTTAATGAAATAGAAAGAAAAAGATGCACTCAACTTAAATTTAGTTTAGTTTGTGAACAAGGGAATCGGCACCTACATATACCTAACTATAACTAAAATAAATAAACTAACAACAAACTATAAAAGGGCATCGAAAAACTCCTCCTCAACGCTGTCAGCTGGTAAAGTGCCCAAGAGACTGGCGGCGTTGCCACGTCGTATGGCAACCCTTAGCCTCTGGCCAAGCTAAAAGGATGGCTGGATGTATCTTACTCTTTCACACAAAAACTGCTGAACGGATTTGGATTGGCACACAGATATAAGTTTTTAAACTGAACATGATCATTGAAATTATAATTAACATAGAAAACGGGATATATTATTTGTTTTGATTTATTTCCCGATATTTCGGCACTATTGCAAGCATGATCACGGATAAACTGAAGTTACTGCAGGTGTATATGAGCAGACAATTCGGTCTACCTTCTTTCTTGTTCGTTTTCTGCGCTCGTTGCCGCACTTGCCTCTCAAATAACTATGTTACTCATCCCACAGGTACAAACAGTGACGATATCGTATCTCCGGTGTATTCTGGAGCACGTGCGATGTTATATCCTGGACCGAGACGTGGAGCTGGTGTACGGAGCAGTCAGGAAGTCCAGTGATATCCTCACCAGGGATCCTATGCAGTTGGGAGCTCAGGTAATTGCTTTGCTTTTATTAATATTGGAGAGTGAATTTGGTAAATAAAAGGTTGTACACACATCAAAAAAAGTTTGCGATCACTAGCATAAGCTGATATAATTTTTTAAATTGAACTTTGTCAAGAAAAGCTAAGAAGAATGGCTAAGAAGACAGTAAAAAAAAATCTTGAACTTGGAATTTAAAAATTCAACATAAAACCGTAATGGTCGAGTTAGCTTAAAATTCTGCCACGCCATAACCTATTTATAACTTTGTCTAAAAGTCTACCTTTCTTAATACAAATAATAGTAAGCTCAAACGTTATACACAAATGTTATACATAGTTAGGTTAGGTACATATACACTCCACCACATACTAAAAATCATTTACCAAAAAGCCTATAAAAGAAAAATCTCCTTAAAAATATAAATGAAGAAGGGACGTAAGATAGATTATTAGATCGCGGATCGAGTATCAATCAATAAAGTGCCCTCGAAGTCAGCAGGCCCCACAAAGCCCTTTAACGAGTTTCAATAAGCCTTTGTTCTCCCCAACTTTGGAAATTGGTTTACGTACAGTCACAAATTCAATAGTGTATTCTGGCTATAAAGACATGAGACTTTGAGCATAAGGAGTTTGTTTAAAGAGTCTTGAAAAAAAAAATTGGTTGTCTGTAAAATTGGTTTACGGACGATAGTTTAACGTGACAACGTCATAAAATCGAGTGGAAGAGAGAAATTACCTATACAACCTAACCTCCTAGCTCCAGCAGTAGATTAAAAATAATAACCTAGGCTTGTCAATATCTGACACTACGAAAGTAGCGCATGCGTACAATGAGCGTAACGGGACCGGGACACTTTTTCATGCATGCAGCCGGCGTTCATCGATTTATTAGACGTTGTCACGTCAAAAAATCGAGAAGATAATATATCGATTACTGTCACATTTGAGGCTATTCCTTGAAGAATTTGATTATGTTTGAACTTTAAAAGAGGCCCATAAGTTCGGCGTTTCTTATTATCAGTCAGGTAAGAAATTCTAACGCCATCTGGTTGATGAAATATTTACCAAAAAAATTGCCGTAAAAGTGTCTTAGAAGGATTACTTACAGAAGTAAACATCGAATCGTTTCATACCATTATGTTGAGTATTATTTGGGTTTTTAGCCTAAATTGTAGTTTGTAAAAAAATCAAAATATAAATATAATATAATAAAACACACCGAATCATATTTGTGAACTTATAAACCGACGATTTAAGATTTAACTTCATCTCCATTTGTTCCTACCCCGTTTCGATAGCTTATACTTAGAAGACATATGGGAAATGGGTGTAAAACTCAATATATTCCCTGTGATAAAATATCTAATATGCAGATTGTAAAGAGAGAGAGAGAGAGAGGAGGTTTTAGAACGCAGTTTATTCTCTGTTGAACTAGTAAGACAAACTTCCTCCGTGCATTGTAAGTTCGGCGCGGTTAGAGTACCTACCTAATATTACACTAGAATTTAGTAGCAAAGATTTTGAGTGTACTTTATTGTAAAACTACTGTTGTGTAAAGTGATGGCTACTTTGTCTCTAATGGCTCTTTTAAAAGCTTTCGTGATTTACTTTTGCTGTTGAGTTTTTTCATGAATTTTGTGACTTTTGTTAAGCCCGCTGTATTTTTTCTGCAGTTATACACCGTGACTTTTTAGTCGTCTGACAACGGCAGCCCACTTCATGTATCGAATGACTTATATACATTCATAACAAAAAAAAAATGGTACTTAAGAGAAAAAAAAAATATATATATTTATATATATATATTATTCATTATTATGAGGTATAACGTCGTTGAAATATTCTGTTGTGAGCGAAGATCTATCTACTCGATTCATGCGATGGTTAGGTATGTTCTACTATTTGATACGTAAACATTATTATTCACCATTATTATTATTTCATAATTCTAATGTATTATTTATTTTTCTTTGTACCTATTATCTTAATTAATGGTAAAAAAACACGCCTAGAGGTATTTTATGTCGGATACATTGAGTGGACCACCTTTGTCAGACGACTAAAAAATCACGGTGTATTAGTATCGACAGAGTCATTTTTGGGTACCTAGTTGCTATTGCGTGATAATTTTCCTATAAGATTATACTGTTTGACTCCTTATCAGGTTTTACTGGTTATGTACCACTGATGTGTGAACTACCAAACACATTTCAGCTTTTGGTCCTAGTAAACTAATTATATCTCCTGTAGAACTATAGTAATTAAAGACCTACCCACTTGTTTTTGTAATCCATGTCTTATTTTATCATCGATAAGGTCTATAATATTTCTTTTTCCATAGATCATAGCATGGCTGCGGCCTGCGGTGGCGCGACGCGGTGTGTTGGCGACACTGGTGACCGCTGCAATGGCGTGGTGCGATGGTTATGACAAACCAATACTTGTACCGCTGAATGGATGGTAAGAATTGCACTGAATGTTATACCAAAAAAAAGTGACATTTATTTGTAAATGTCACTTTTTTTTCTGATGTGAAATCATCAAATGACTTCTCCCACTCCGGGCAGAGCGGAAGGGAATGTCAGACTTGTACTGACTAAAACCCATCCATGTTCTTTCCTAGCCCTTTCTGTTCCAGGGCCACGGTATCTCTTTCGAACAGTCCCGCAGCCCGAGTATCGTCACTTAGATTATTTTCGCTATACTTTCACGAAATTCGAAGTCACTTTTCAGAGGTGCGTTACTAAGAGGAAAGACGAAAATGAGGGTGTATTCTAGTAGGTACCTACACCTCTGCCTTATCCTTCGGGGATTACAGGCGCGATGTGTTCAAATTAACACGTTTATTCAAAAGTGAGCTTTTGTTTTCTAACCTTAATAGAGCTGCGGGGAAAGGATGCTTTTGACGCGACCTACAAAGTTAATAATGTGCCTTTACCTCAATTTATAATTAAGTATTATAATTATTTCGGTCCTTAGTCGAACCAATTTCTGAGAAATTAACTAAAATTAATGTGCTGCAATTATGTTGTACCGTTCTCAGGATAATTTGGAATATTTCAGTCTTTTTACAGATTATTTTTAGAATTCATACAAGACATAACATAACATCACGCCTGTAATCCCCGAAGGGTTAGGCAGAGGTATACCTAATTACACCCACATTTCGCAAGTTATGTTTAAGTCCCATGTAATAGGGGGCGAGCCTATTGCCATCAACCGGGCACAAATTTTAGAACTCGTAAACGTAATACCAATCGTTTCGTCCAATTCGTAAATGTAAATCAATACCTAGATATTTACCTTAAACTACAATCTATTCAAATATGTACATTTAAACGAAAACTAAAGTTCCACTGTAATGTGGCTTGAGTAAGCCAAACTTATATTATATTAATTACACCAAACGTATAACACAAGATGTCGGTACCGGAGACATAACAGACACCGGGAGACATAAATTCTAATAAACCACCACTTTGGAGGAAATCCAAGGTTTTTGGTAGTCCTTAATTAGACATAACTAACGCTAGAAGTCATTAATCAGGCTTAAACGTGGTAAAGGTGCAACCAGACTGGCGTCAACCGACCGTTCAAAGGGCCTACACAAAGTGACAGCGTAGCTTCAGCGAGAACGGGTGATGGAATGGCATTATCGCTGAAATTCTATAACCACATAAGTCAAAAATAGCATCTTTACAGGAAAGTGAAAAAACTCGTACAAAACCATTTTTTTTATTTCTATTCACTTCAGATTAGATGAGACGTTGCTTGTTTCTGATTGTCCGAAACAACGCGCCTTCCGATCCTCTAGCAAACGGCATCCGAAGTTCAAAACCGCCAAAAAAAAAACATACGTGGTGAAGAATTTGATTGTCAAATGCCCGTTGACAGTCGTTGTAGAAACACTTTGAAAGCGATTGCTGCAGTGCGGTGCATGGCAACAGCCGAATTACGATGGATAGACGTAATTTTTAAATTCGATAGAGCAGTTATAACGATCGTTGGTATCCATCCTTACCCATATCCTCCGTAATGATGTATGTTTAGTCCATCAATCGATATTGAATTATCGAATACGACATGTTTAGGCGATCAATAGATAATGAATGGTGATGAACCATTTCACGCAGGTGTTAGTAATGTATGATGCCTCACCGATGATATTATAAATATTTATGAATTTTCTGTGAGCGTTTTGTAACTAACTCGTGAATCATTGTTGTCTGAGCAAATACATTATATTAATATTTCGTTTATTCATTTATCTACATATTATTATTAATAGCGACTAGTCGACGGCCTTTGATCAGTCTGGTTGCACCTTAACAGAGCTGGATAATAGTACCTACCTAATACCCGTATTCTATTCCGCACTCAGTTGAATTGGACGCGTTTGAATGCACCTGAGCTCTAGTTTATTCTAAAGTTGGACCTCGTTTTTGCCAAGTTAATAGTTTCGGGTCGTCTTAGTGAAATTGTGGACGTATCGTTGTCGTCATAATGTTAAGCTTATGAATGACCACATTTTAATTTGATTATATTCAATTATTCATGATTAATCAACTAATTTTAAAAGGACTCCCTTATCTTTATTTTGTTTCTGAAGCATTTGTAGCTCAAAGAAATGCTTAACAGAATACCCATGGCTTAAATACCTCTAAATATAGAACAATCTTATCGATATCTACCCCTCAAACGAATCATTCATCTTCCTACATTACACTTCCGATCTGTTCTCCTTATAAAATATCCGAATCACGTTCTGTAGAGCTAACTCACTCACGGTTTCCCGACGCGAATAATAAATTCTGTAAAGGTGTGATCCTTGACGAAATGGCTCACATGGGAATAAAGGAATGTAAGCAACAAATACCCTCTCACAGAGGTTGTTCCCCAGTAGTGGGAACATCGTAGGCTGATTATACGGTAGAGAGCAGAGTGAACTTAGCATACTATGAAAGCAAGCCCTAAACTACTTAAATAAGCGTAAATGAAAATCCGCGCGTATACAGGGTGTAAACAGACGCTTCACGAAGCTGTCAACCAAGCATTATGTACATCAAACTAAGTAACTTTACGCAAAAATTAGTGCTGGGAAACGACTTTTTTTTTGGGCTGAATAATCACGTTTTTGAGTAGTAGGACTCAATGTAACGCACTCAAAACATTGTGGTGATGGATGGATTGAATAGTAAGGGGGTCCTGGAGGTGTTTAAAGTAAAAATCTTACATTAAAAAATTGTGAAAAACATGAATCTTCGTAACTAGAAGGTTCCCAGGTATGGTCTAGAACAAAAAAATGTTCGCAAGGACGGGAAGAATCGCTGCGGGCTGTCCGAAAGAGATACCGCGGCCCTGGAACACAAAGGGCAAAGAAGGAAAATGGATGGGTTTTAGTCAGTACAAGTCTGACACTCCCTTCCGCTCTGCCCGGAGCGGGAGAAGTCATTTGACGAGTACCCATCCGTAAAAAAAAAAAACGGGAAGAATAAGTGCCTTTCGGCTTCGTTAAGAGTCTGTTTATACCCTTTATTTCCGACGGGTTAAAACACAGTCCGTTGTTTCATTTTAATCAAGCAAGCGAATAACTTTTGAATTTTATAAAAAGTCACGATAAAGCAGTTTTTTAGTACTAAAAGTTAGATCTAACAAACCCGAAATAATGAAAAAACTCGCTTAATATGAGCCTGTTTGGTTTGCGTTTACCTCTTCTTTATTGATACCTAAATAGCAATTACTTAGGTAAGCCACGGAAAAGACAATAACTAAACTGTGAGCCACCAGAAGAACTGAAGAAATGTACTTTTAAGTTGCTATACTTAATGTTACCTCATACATTTTGAAGGAAAAAACCGACATAGATGGAATGGTTACCTTCCTGCTTAATCTGTAAATGTCAAATGAAGAAAGGGGTTCTTTTTGCGGTCCCACGAGCAGTCACTAGAGTAATGAGTCAACGACTTATCATATAGCTACATACCTACATTTTTCTGTAGTTACATCGGTGAAGTGTTAGTTATTAACCCTGTAAAATGTTCATAGGCTCAAGTTTTTAAGTAATATTTCGAGGTTGAGAAGCTCGTGGCTAAATTATAACAGCCGCTCGGGTCGATCTTTAGGTTAAGCCGTGCTGGCCTAGGTTGGTCTGTAAATGGGTGGCCACCCATTACGCACCGAGTTTCCTCCGTGCCTCGGAAAGCACGTTAAGCTGTTGGTCCCGGCTGTCATTAGTAGATCTTTGACAGTCGTCACGTAGTCAGTGGCCCAAAAAGTTTGACATCCAGTCTTACCAAGAGGTGTCGTATTACCCAATGCTAACTGGGTTGTGGAGCTCAGACAGACAGTCGCTCCATGTAAAATACTGGTATTCAGCTGCATCTGGTTAAACTGGAAGCCGACCCCAACATAGTTGGGAAAAGGCTAGGCAGAGGATGATGATTTCGATGGTTGAAATAAAATTACCACTGGTTTTCAAAGCAATTATTGTCATTCAATTTGCTTAAAATTATTTTAATTATTATATATATATTACTTAAATTATAAATAGCTTTCGTAGGTAATCAGTTCACATAGGAGCAGGAGGAATAGGGGCTTATCAGTTTTATGAGCTTAATCTCTTTGATCATGAATTCGATTCCCAGATGGGGCAGTCTTTTCTGCTTGGGTTTGTACCCGGCTAATAGCAAAATGCATAAGTAACTAACCTAATCTACCAACTCACCCGTCACTTGTTTCTGACCCATCAGGGATAAAAGCGTAATTAAATGTTATGTCATATCACTTTTACAAAAAAAAAACCCAAAAGGAGACATAACCTTTGACCTGTAACGTTTATTGTTATTAACTTAATAATCGCTCCTTATCTTTTACCATTAAGTTTTTCGTAATTAATGTCTCCAGGGACAACAGTAGACGATTATCCTTAATGAGAAATCCAGAGAAAATAATTGGAATGAATAAGAAAATAATGTGCTATTGTTTTCTTTCTTGCAGAATATTATAGGTACGACTTTTTATATTACTGTTACTTGACATATCTACTAAATTGGAATATTCGGGATTTTATTTCTCAATAAACAGTTATTAAGTCTTAGCTTATGTATACAGTAGGACCTCTATAAGTCGAACATCAAGAGAGACGCCAAAAAATTCGAGTTATAGAGTTTTCGACTTACGGAGGATTTCGACTAAGATGGATTTTGATTCGATATAAAGAGGTTGAGAAAAACAAAAACATCTGACACTAAGCAAATAAACACGTGTTAACGTTAGTCATAAATTCGTGGTAATTCTATTTATGTATACTCCTAAATTGTTTTAGAAGCCATGGTGTACTTACACTGTCGGCAAATTCTTAAAGTTGGTCTTTCTTCGAACTATAGAGGTAATAAGTTTCAAATAATCGAGTTGTAAAGATTGTAAATAAAAGATGGCTATGTTCGAGATTCAGAGGTCCAATTTAATTTTTCGAGTTATGGATGGAAAATATGTACCAAAATGGCTTGGAGGGACTCACTGATTATTTCGACTAATAGAGGGTTGAGATTTCGAGTAATGGAGGTTTCGACGCTTGACCATGTACAACGAGAGCATATCCACCGATTCAAACCATTGAATATGATAAACTTTTTTCTTTATAGTTATATTTCAGCCCGACATTAACTTGTTTATTTTCTGTCCTCCTAGGCTACAACCGCCAATAGCGTCAACAGTTCGGGTGCTCTCTGTTGGAGGGTCAACTCCTGGAGCGGGAGCCAGGCTGCTGCAACTAGCGCCGTCAGGGCAGCATCTGGTGTTAGCACCTTCAGCTGGAGACCCTCAACTGTGGCATGTCATGTCTAATTCTAGAGTTCATACGTTTAAAGGTAAGAAAGAAGTATTTTTTTCAACTTGTGTTATTACCAGTGGTCGGAGTAGGTAGAGCTGTTTGGGGTGAATGACCGCAAACATTGGTGTTAACATGGATATGCCTCTGAAATCCCGGGATTTTGAAATTGTCGATTGATTTAAGTGAGTTAATATGGTTAAGTGGGCAGTTATGAGCAGGTAGTAGGTGAGCACCCAAACAGTATATACTTACTTATATACACACACAGGGATCCTGGAATGAAACAAAACTAAATATACTTTACTGCACAAGGAATTCCCGGGATTCCGGGAAATATTTGGCATATCCATGTTATGTCCGCATGTCGCAAGTAGCAAAAACAGCTCTACCTACTCCGACCACTGGTTATTACTCAACGCGGCAACGGTTGTGTCAATCCATTAAACATCCAAGAAATATATCGCTTAGTTTTGTTTATATATTTTACAAACAAAAAGAAAAATATTCAAATTAACAATGAGGTACTACTCCCCAACGCGGGGACGCACTAAAAAACCGAATGAATATTTTACTCCCGTTGCAAAAGGGAAAAAAATGTGCCATCAGTTTAATAACGACTTTAAGTATTTATAGATAGATGCTGGCAGCGATACTGATCAATAATCATCATCACCATCATAGGTAGTAATACCCTAGGTTCATTCTACATAGTTATAGTTCTACTGTACAGTTCTACGGTAGAAGTAATGGCAACTAGTGGGACCAAAAATGTCCATTTATTCTACCGGTTCTATTAGACAATTCTACTTTTAAACTAATGGGATTTAGTGTTCTGAGCGTCGGACTGCCAAGTCAATGTTTCAAAATGGAACACCTCTAATTTTTCGGATACATGTGCGTATTGTATAATTACACTTGCACTTGCTTCGATGAAGGAAAACAGCGTGAGGAAACCAGCCAAGTCAGTGGCCCATTACCGGCATTAAAACTCTATCACCAGGTAAGGCGAAATAGAAAAAAACTGGCCAATTGCGAGCCGGAAGCCGCGCACCAAGGGTTCCGTACCATAAACCGAAAACAAAACACTTTTCTTGCATGGGAGCCCCCTTTAATTATAAAATAATTTATATTTTTATTATTTGTTGTTATAGCCCCAATAGAAATACACCATCTGTGAAAATTTTAACTGTCTAGCTATCACGACTCATGAGATACAGCCTGGTGACAGACAGCCAGACAGACAGACAGTGGAGTCTTAGTAATAGGGTCTCGTTTTTAGCCTTTGGGTACGGAACCCTAAAAAGAATCACCATCGTCACTGGCAGCCTGGTTCCACCCACGCACTGCTGAGTATTAACCTCTTTTATGCAATACTCTTACTCCATTTCAAATAGCGGTTAATTAAAAACTTTGAAGCAGTTAAAACTGGCCAGCTCAAGTTTATAATAAATCAAGTGTTGCTCGCACATTTTGTTTTGGTTTTCTTCCATAAATAACTTTGCCCTCGTCAAGTGGACGTTAGAACTAAATTCCTAACCAAACTTGCCACAATATTTTGATACTACAAATATTGTAGAATATTGTAGGTTGATATTGTCTGTTAATTTAAATCACAACCGTCATTATTTGATGATTAGGAATAATATGAAATGGTATAACACGGAAAATTGATGTAGTATGTCAATATAATCAATGATTTATATCCCTTGCTGTACACAGTGCCCGCGGTCATATCACGCGGTAAGATTTAAAAAAACTTTGACTTTGCATAACATAATAACCTGGCACTAATTTTGTCTTATTTTGTCTTTTGTTACATAAATTGCCATCAATTGCTAGCCTCTCATGTAACGTAAGAAGTGTAGCCAAGCAATTTTATTGCAATCATCTAAGTATGAATCGATTTCCTCGCGAGGACGATGTCCAAGATCAATCTAAAAGATTAGATTCCCTCTCCACGAAACCAATTTCAGCCTCATAAGAGAAAGGTATAGGTGCAATTTATTCACTCATCATAGTGTTAATGTTCAAAACTTCTTTTACTGTAGGTACTTTTCAGTTTCATTGTAATTTTTGGTTTATTGCAATGATGAGGAGTGATATATTTGGTAAAATGTGTTCGACTCATGCAAAGCCTTTCTATTCAGGAAAACTAAAAATTTTTTTAGTAAAACTAATTTCGCTAAAATCGCTCTCATATTTAATTTGACTAATTTGTGCTATTTTTATGTTATATAGAATTATTCTTTCGTTAGTAATCCGACTATGTCCCAGAAAATGGACTCATACTTTATTTTATAGTTCTTTAAATTCTGTCTTCTTCTTTATTGTGTGATTAGTGCCTAACCTGGTGTCAAAGTTTTTATGCCGCCCATGGGCCTCTGAGTTGGCTTTACATGCTGTCGAGAAATATCTCTCAGACTTGCTGGTTTCCTTAAATTCTGTCTATTTTTGCAGATACTTTAAAGGTACCATATACACGCTAAAATGTGTCTGACAGGTTTACCTGCAAAGTTACACCCGTCAGGTAAGGTTTGAGCTGTCTCTTGAGAAAACCTGCACAGTTTTTCAATGCACATGCTCCGGTTTACCTGTACATTTCCACTGTACAGGCCAACCTGTCAGGTACACCCTAGCGTGTGTCACCCTAGTGTGTGCCTAGCGTGTGTGTAAATCAGCATTAAACTTAAAGACTCGGTAACATTTAAGCTAAAACACTTTACCGTAAATTGCGAATCCATCAACAATATTGCCTTTCACGCATCACTAACGAAATCAGAGTCATATTCCATTTGTAATTATCGTGATTGTTCGATGAGTTATTGACTCCACAGTATTGTTTGTTCGTTCGCGTATAAATTACATTGTACAATACCTATCTCCGTGTCGATTCGAAGGTGCGGGGTAAGCGGTATGTAAATCCGAACGACTTATGAATTAATAAAATAATTATTATCCTATAGCTGCGTTCTAACTTAAGGCCGCGCTAATTCTTCACTGCTGAAAACACAATGACTCATTTGTTAGAAAAGCCGGAAGGCGCCTAGCTTTCCTTCTTTAACTTCTGTCAGTGCGCTCGCCTTCTGTCTCGACCACGCGTTCGCGTTGGCCGAAAAATTAAAAAAAACAATCTTCGGAAGGCGCTCCCTATTCGGAACATTCCCCTGTATTGTAATAATCTAAGATTCGATTTTTTAGCATTACGTTACACATAGATGCTCCTGGTTAGCATTCACATTTAAAGTAATAAATTTAATTTTGTGCAAAACAAAAAAAAACATTTATTCAGGACCAAACATTTTGTACTTTTTTCGGCGGGATTAGCGCTCGTCTATACATTTGGTTAAAACAGTAATAGGACAAAATAATGAATAGTAGGTATAAATAAATAAAAACGCATCAAAAAAATGAAAGAAAGTGTGAGGCCGATGGGGCCGTAAAGTTCTGAAGTGGCGACCGCGAACCGGAAGACGTTGCGTTGGAAGGCCTCCCACTAGGTGGACCGATGACCTGGTGAAGGTTGCGGGGATCTGCTGGATGCGAGTCGCACGGGATCGGTCAATGTGGTGACACTTGGGGGAGGCTTATGTCCAGCAGTGGACGTCTTTTGGCTGAAATGATGCTGATGATAGTGATGTGCATCAGAAACAAGCGATTGCTACAATATATATCGTTACAGGTTGCGTACTACTTAGTACTCCGCACTCACTGATGTAATGCTCGAATCTCACATCTACATAACAGACGAATGCTCCCATTGAGGGAGCCTTTGCGTTTATTCCGCGCGTTTGTGCTAAAGCCGATATTGAATTGAATTTAAAATCTAATTATACAAACGTGGAATTTGGGCCGATTGTGTTTTGTTTAACAAAGGCGTAATGGATATTGATAATGTGGCTTTCAACCGCGTATGATTTGTTTTTAATGGTTTTAAACATTTGATGGGGGTCGATTAAGTAAACTTTTTGTGTAAAATGTTGGTATAATAATAATATTATTATTCTATTTAAAACTTCTGACACGTCGAAAGCTAATTGGTTGATTCTTTCACTATGAATTTAAACTTTCTAGTTTTCTTTACACAGACGTATGGGAAGTCTTGTACTGCATTCAATGGGATAAGCTGGCTACGCAATGCTACGCCGTAGCAACTAGAAAACGACATTCATTAGTCCTTTAATTTGGTTTTGGTCAAATGCACCTTTTGAATATCAATTCCTGAAAGTGTTAAAATTTAAATCCTTGTTTTATTTCTAATTAGCTGAGCCCCAGGACCTTCTTCCGCGTGAAATTATTATTAAAATATTACTTCCCAATTTTACTCGGATTTTGTTAGCAATTTCAAGGGTTTTAATTATTTTGTACGGAACCCTTAGTTTTATTCTAAAATAAAACCCTAGAACATTAGTAAAAGTCCCATCAAAATCGATCCAAACAGACAGACGGAACGACAGGCATGATTCAACATGATTTTTTGTTATAAATACCGTACCGTACATACTTTCATCACAAACAGAAACAATAATTTTATTTATTTGTATAGAAATAGATGACACATACCCTACATGAAATGTGAAATTATGTGAAACACTTCACTACAAATAGCTTCATACGACCCGCCACGGTCGAACGTAGCTAGTTTGAGAATGTCAATATAGAGAGCAGCGGTGGCCCAGTGGTAGCGGCCCCGACTTACGAACAGTAAGTCGTGGGTTCGAACCCAGACAGGCGCATTACATTGTGTAATTTATTCCATCACCACTGCTCTCAAAACGGTGAAGGAAAACATCGTGAGGAAACCTCCTAGAACCATAAATTCGAAGACATATGACATCTACCAACCCTCACTGGGCCCGCGTAGTGGCCCATTCCCTCTCATAGAGAGGAAGCCGTGTGTCCCAACAGTGGGAATATTATGTTAATATTTCCTGCAAACGCCTGCTTTTCAGGCAACAGAGTGGAAATGGTTGCGATGCAGTTTCGATCCAGTTTCGCGTTAGAAAATACCCACATATCCCGGTCAACTGTGGGCCGTGTTAGGGTTATAATTTATTTGTGACTCTGGGTATATCTCTTACTCTGCGCTTTTGGTTATGTATCCTACATACATTGGGGTTGACATAAATACTTGAACATACACAGTCTTTGCAGGAGCTACATAAAATGCTGAGTGGTTACATGAAAGCTATTTTTTGCTTTCACTTTTACTTACTGTTTTGTACCAAGCAATCGTCGAAGACTTTAAGAAAGCTTCGCGTCCAACTTTCCACTTTTTATTTTTCATTAATAGTGCATGTCGGACAGCACTCTATTTAATAATTAAAACTAGCCACTTTGCCCGTGACTTCGTCCGCAAAAATTGTGATACCTCGGCTAATATGCATTGTCTAAATATATATGTCTAATATAGCCTATAGCACCCACGAATAATTTGGCTTTCTATCAGTGAAAGAATTTTTAGAATAGGATCATTAGTTCCGGAGATTAACCCCTATATCCAAATTTTCACCTCTTTATAATATTATTATTACTGTAGAAGACAAACTGATTGTATATTTTTTATTACCAGGTCATTCAGGAAGAATCCTTTGCATGTGCGTCACAAGGGAATCCCAGTATCTGCTGACTGGTTCCGAAGACACCAGTGTCATCGTCTGGGATCTTCACACGTTGGCAATCAAGACTAAAATATTGTAAGTAACTTTCAGATCCCCTCCTATTTTGGTTCTTATGGTTGAATTATTCTTGTACAATCGACCGGTCGTCGATGGTACCTTCACCGTGATCTGACGTAGTACAGACAGAGGTTCAACAAAATGAGTCTACTAATACTGGTTTCATCATCATCATCATCATTTCAACCGAAAGACATCCACTGCTGGATATAGGCCTCCCCCAAACGGGAGTTATCCCATAATCGCCACGCTTGGCAGGCGGGTTGGCGGATCGCAGTACGGTTGTTACAAAGGCACAGAGAACGCTGCTGCCCATTCTCTGGTAAGTCCCTTAGTCGCCTCTTACGACACCCACGGGAAGATATGGGATGGTGCTATTCTTTACGCCCGACACCATACGGTAATACTGGAATTTTGGTTAACCACATAACATAACATCATGCCTGTAATCACCGAAGGGTTACGCAGAGGCGTACCTAATAGTATACCCACATAACGCCAGTTATCTTTTTTTAAGAGTCATGTAACAAGGCGAACCTATTACCAGCAACCGGGCACAAATCCAGACACCGTGGCTACTACTGAGAAGTTCCTGATGGAAAAATCTAATAACACTTTGAGCGACCCGGGAATCTAACTCATGGCCTTATGGTCAGCAGCTGGGCTTGCGACCACAAGAACAACGAGGCAGTCTGATTTACCAGTCGTATACTATATCATCATCATCAGCCTATAAATTTTCCCACTGCTGGGATACAGGCCTCCTCTCTTTGAGAGGGAATGGGCTATAATCCACCACGCGGGCCCAGTGCGGATTGGTAGATGTCACATGTCTTCGATTTTTTGGTTCTAGGACATGCCGGTTTCCTCACGATGTTTTCCTTCACCGTTTTTGAGAGCAGTGGTCATGAAATAAATTACACAAAGTAATACGCCTGTCTGGGTTCGAACCCACAACTTACTGTTCGTAAGTCAGGATCGCTACCACTGGGCCACCGCGGCTCTCTCATATACTATACTATCTTATTTATAAAACTATCACTGCCAGGATAAGGTTATAATTCAATACCTCTGAAAACATTACAAAGATTCTACTTGTGCTTCTATACTTACGTCCACCAAGAGAAAGAGAAGGTATATAAAGAGTAGATATAATACTACGTATAACTTTTTTTTTTTAAATAAGAGTGTTGTATTAATAATGAAATTTGTCTTCCAATTAAACAACACAAGAAGAACTAAGCGAACCATGTAATTACGCCTTATAACAACGACACGAACGAATACGGCTCTCTGTAGGTACAAGATTAAGTACACGGCGAACAAGTAATCAATTACCTAATTGATCTCTTGTTCCATTGTACTAACAACATTACTTTGATACCAACACACTATTATCCCTGAAAATAAAGACCAAAAAGTTACATTTGAAAATACTTACAAGGGTTGATTTACTGAATATAGAGTTCGATTTTGTGTAATTTTTTTGGGTCGTGAATTAGAGAACTTTGTTAAGTGTTTAGATATTCGAAGACACAAAAACAACGCTAGTAATAATCATTCATGGCAACATTTCAATTAAAGTCTGTGTATACGCATGATAATTTCTAGATGATGTTTAAAAAGATAATCTCATACAAACAATTTTTCTTCATCATCATCATCATCTTCCAGCCCTCGTTCCATTCTACTTGGGGTCGGCGCAACACGTTTTCTTCTTCCATTCTCCCCTGACAGACGTCACGGCATCATTTGCTCCTTTCTCGCTCATAAAAATAAAATATTTAGCAATTTCCCAAAAATAATAATCCAGTTTTGTATGTAGTATGCATCATCGCCCCCACACACTTCAAAATATTCACATATAGAAGGTGCAACATTACCCAAACTTATGCTCGAAAATCTTCACATTTCGTAATCGTAGAAATGTATTAAAATATCAATGACGTATAGACAAACCTTTGTTATAAATCAGTATAAAGGTTGTAAACAGACTCTTAACGAAGCCGAAAGGCACTTGTTCTCCTCGTCATTGCGATATTTTTTTTGTTCTAGACCATACCTGGGAACCTTCTAGTTACGGATATATTAGGGGTCAAAGTTCCAACATTTTCACAAGTTTTTTTTTTAAATACATGTTTTTAATGTAAGATTTTTACTTAAAACACCTCCAGGACCCCCTTACTATTCAATCCATCCATCAGCACAATGTTTTGAGTGCGTTACATTGAGTCCTACCGTAAAACGTGATTTTTCAGCCCAAAAAAAAAGTCGTTTCCCAGCACTAATTTTTGCGTAAAGTTACTTAGTTTGATGTACATAATGCTTAGTTGACGGTTTCGTGAAGAGTCTGTTTACACCCTGTATAGGAGCCTAAAACAGCGGCGTGCGCTCCTCTTTACTTCAGCTTCACTTGTCTCATTGTTCATTAGTAATAAGCACATGTACTCGAGCTACACTAATAGCTGTACCTAGCTGCATAGGTACAGTCGAATAAATAAGTGGTTGTAGGTATATAGGGGTAGGTATATGGGGACTCTTCACGAAGCCGTCAACCAAGCATTCTGAACATCAAACTAAGTAACTTTACGCAAAAATTATTTCTGGGAAACGACTTTTTTTTTGGGGTGAAAAATCACGTTTTACGGTAGGACTCAATGTAGCGCATTCAAAACATTGTGCTGATGGACGGATTGAATAGTATGGGGGCCGTGAAGGTGTCTTAAGTAAAAAAATTAAATTAAAAACATGTATGAAAAATTTGGAACTTTTGACCCCCAATATTTTCGTAACTAGAAGATTCCCAGGTATGGTCTAGCTAGAAGAAAAAAAGATCGCAATGACGGGGAGAATAAGTCCCTTTCGGTTTCGTTAAGAGTCTTTTTACACCTTTACCTTTAGGTGCTGACTTGTGACTTCTTTTAAACAGAAAATGTGTGTGGTGCAAATCTTACTTTAGCTCTACATCTGATGAAAATGACTTGACAAAACGACTACCACGTTGATCTAGAGGTCGATGTTACTGTCATAGGTACTAAAATAGAATAATTTGTAATTGGTTAGTCGTTGGTCGACTGGTCACAAGCGCGACTGCTGATTTAAGGTCCTGGGTTCGATTTTCGGGTCAGGAAAATCGTTATTGGGTTTTTCCATCAGGAATTTCTCAGTAGCAGCCACGGAGTCTAGACTTTGTGCCCGGTTGATGGCAATTGGCTCGCCGCCTATTACATGTGACTTAAACATAACTGGCGAAATGAGGGTGTACTATCCAACGATCCCGTTGTTTTGCCTTCTCTGGCCAATCAGTCAGGACAGGAACGAGTCCAAATCACGAAAAATAACAATGAATATTGACAGTGTAGTGGAATGATGAATATTTCTGTGTGTAGCTTGTTTGTCATTACAATTGTGTATTTGTTTGTCAGGGAACACATAGCACCGGTGCTGTGCGTGGCAGCCATCGTGAACAGGTCATTAGTGATCAGCGGGGGTGAGGACTCCGCTGTTATTGTGACTTCGCTCGTTGATGGCGCACTGGTAAGGGACGAATGTTTTTGTTATTTGTATCTTTTAAAAAAAATGGTTGTCTGTAAAGTCGGTTTACGGACGACATTTTTACGTGATAACGTCATATTATAGTTTATTAGACATTGCTGTTTTTTCAAATTTTATTTTGTTAATAGCAGTTTCCGTTACAATTCCTGCTTCATAAAACTTAAAGCTCCAATTTCCACCAGGTAACAAAACTCGATCACCACCGAGGTTCAGTGACAGCTGTCAAAGTAATCCAAGATGGCGACATCCTCGTCACTTGCTCACAAGACGGGACAGTATGCACATGGAACGTCGACAACTTCACTCTACTCAGTACCGTGAACGCAGGAGTACCGATAAATACCATGGAAGTGACAGATGACAATGTATTCCTTATAACGTTGCAAGGAGATAATGAATTGCATGTGAGAACGTTTATCACTGGGACGCATCTGCATGTATTGAAGAGGCATAAGGCTAAGGTAAGTGGAAATAGGATTTTTTTATTGTATGTACCTTAGGAAGCTTACATACATGATTCGGCACAGTAGAGCGATAATGTCTATACTTGTATGACGACAATTATGTGTTCGAAAAAAAAACACTTAGTTTACCTCGAATTGTTCTGGACTGGCCCGGATATGGTTATTTATTTATTTATTTTATTTTTTACATTTTATGCTATAAGCTTACAGATTAATAACATTTTAATAACAAAAATATATAACTAAGTTGGTAATTACGAGCTTCCATAGATAATTACAAAAATGTGTTAGTTCCTTTTTTTATAAAACAATTTAACACTACAGGACTGTCAAAATTATTAATTTTTATTAAAAAAAGTTGGTTAATTTTATTTAATTGAATGACAATGATACGGCTATAGTAGATTTGGCAAACGGTTAAAACCGTATGAAAGCAGAATATGAGAAGTAATTGCTTCAGGCGTGTTCGGGTCAGCTTTATTATTCAGTAAATCAAATGGGTCTACTCAAAAAAATGTGTTACACCCTTTACTGTACTGTGAACGCGTAGGTAGCCAACATGAAAGTGACAGGTGAGAATTTGTTCCCGATCGCACTGCATACCGGTACACATAACATGAAAGAGACGATATACCATTTATTTCTTCTCCTATACTGAACTTTACCTCTTCTTCAGTACAGTATTTTACATGATGCTACTTCTAAAATAAAATAAAAATAACCTTTATTCACTCTGACCTTCTATTTATTTTTAAACCCAAAACATCGCTTCCTTTAGACGAAACGCGTTTCGAAGCTTAACATCGCACAAAATCTCATTAAATTAATCACAACAAAATCTTATAGCTATTTAGGAAAAATAAAACAAATACCGATATAATTAACTTTGAATACAAAACAACGGACCTATTGTCTTATTTAAGACAAGTAATCTTTTGTTATACAATCCCGTAGGTATTATAATAGAGAACAGCTTCATCAGGATAGGCGTTTGTATTGTTCTTATCTAATATTGCTGCAAGGCATAAAAGATGGCACAGTTATTATAGCCTCGGTTCTAGGTGAGTCTTAGGCCCAGTGCACACCGCTGGAGGCGCGGCGGCGGAGCGGAAGGGAATGTCAGACATGTACTGACTAAAACCCATCCGTGTTCCTTCCTTGCCCTTTGTATTCCAGAACCGCGGTATCTCTTTCGAACAGCCCGCAGCCCTGGCATTAAATATAAACCTTAACTACCTTGACATAGGTCAATATAAGAATAAATTCGCACGCGGTGCTCGGAGCGCCCTCAAGCTACTACAAAAGCATGCGCGCGACTGCTCCAGTCGCCGCTGTGCTGCTCTGCGCTCCGCCGCACTACCCCGCGCCCAGCTGGCTGATGGTCAGATGCCTGGAGAGTTAACTACTTTTCCTTTTCCATTTTTCTTCTTCTTCTGCAAGCGCAGCAATAATAATCATGTCCCAGTCCAGATCCATTAGGAACGAGAGCGAGTTGTCTGTACAAAGTATCGAACAGCACTAAATGACATGGGCGCGCTCGGAGTAGCTGCGCGCCGCCACACGTATCTCCGCTCGAGGGCTCTCAGCGCCGCTCGGGGCCGCGAAACTGCCCGCGCGTTCCGAGCGGCGAATGCATTCCGCCGCGCCTCCGGCGGTGTGCGCTGGGCCTTAGTCTCCACTGCGCTCAGACTCTGCAAATTAAACAGATTTCCACTATAAATTCAATCTTCCCAGTTCCCGACGTAGAATCACTTTCATTTTAATAAAATCTCTTTCATTTTGCTGGAAGCAAAAAGAACAAGTTTTTAAAGAGCGTTGTTGCGTCCCAACATAACTTTTTGATAAAACTTTGTTCAGCAATACCTTCCCGTTGTCTGGACCGACGTTAATCTCACGCTATGGTACGAGGGTTTAGTTAAATTAAACAGACACAGCTTCCTAAGTTTTTAAAGATGGCGCGACCCTGCTACATTTTGTGTCAACAGTTTGAGTGTCGATTTTAATTCGATCTACACACGATCTACACGTCGATTAAAAACAAATGGAAAGGTATATATATGCACATAATAAAGTATCCACTATTTACTATTATTGTAATAAAAATCTCGTAATATACTGAGTGGTCGTCATAAAAAAAAACAGATTCCTCTTTTTGATATTTTTCGAGTTATATTTTTTTATATGGGAGTTCATAAAAATTCCATCATTACTTTTACACACACTTTAACACTCACATTCTTAAACGTTAACTAGTATCGATTTTCTAATCTCATTAGCACCAAGAGTAACAAAAATTAGCAAAATCACATCATCGAATGATTTTTAAAGGCCGATTCACGAGTTATAACTTGAACTTGGATCCTAATACATATCAAAGAACATTACATTCGGTTGGTAGCTACACAAAGAGACTAACGAAATTCAGCCACCCCAATAATTCCAGATTCCAACAAGTTCTAATTCCAAATAAATCTTAACTTCCCAAAAGCCGTGACCAAATAGTTGTCCCCGAAATATTTAGCCCAATACAACCTTGACATCTACCGCACATTCAACCTAACATAATTGGGTATCACCAAATTGGTTAAGCTCTTTATTCGTTAGAGAAAATAGATTACCACCGATTTCTTTTAAGTGCCCTTGGGCCCGTATCGTATTACATTTGGTGGACGCGCCGCTTAGTGGTGCTATTACCTTACCATCGATATCGAGGATTTGGGAACTTTCTTTGTTTATTGGAGTAAAAGTCTGTTATAGGTATACTAGCTCTTGCCTGTCTTCGCCCGCGTGGAGGTTAAATTATCCCACGAGAAAGCACGGTCAGGATAAAAAATCATATCTTCTAACACTGGTCATGTTCTATCGGTGTGCCAAAATTCATCGAAATCCCTCCAGTCATTAAGACGTGAATACGTAACAGATGAACAGAAATATTTTTGCATGTATAGTATGGATTAAAACTTTTGTAATATCGGGATTTGATGTAGACATTATTGGGTATACAGATTTTATCTATACTTAGTTGTTAACCAATCTATTATAATGCGCGGTCAGTCACAGGGATTATATTAGTACTGGCAACGTCTATTTTCTAGCTAGTCACACAAAGGGTAGATGTCAGATAGATTTCCAAAAAATATTGTACACGTTTTTTTTTCACGTAAGCAAACAGTGAAGACGATTCTAAACATATTTTTTTACTTAGGAAACATCCCTTTACTGTAGTTACAATTTGGGGTACTTACTGGTAACTGTTAGCATGTTTTTATCTTTATTTAAATTAAATACCTCCGAATTTTTATTACCAACATATTTGGATGCCCTAAAGGCCGGACATGATGAAACTTTCTTTTTATGAACAACTTGCATGCTTTGTATTTATACACTCATGTTTTCACAAATAAATGTCTTGTCTCTTGTCTCTTGAATAACTACTATCAGTGTTAAAACCTTCCTGGTATTATCTTTATAGAATTTCACTGCAGCTTTAAAATTAAATTTACCATTCATGAAAACACCGATGATGATAGATTGCTTTTCCGACAACAATTTCCACAAATCTGAAAATCCGCTTATATGATTTCGATATTACAACGAGCAATTAAATAGCAATTTTCACAACTACCAGGCAATAAATCCGAGGACAAAAATTAATTCATGTCTAGTATCCACTTTCGGTAACGAACTTTCAATTAGTACCGAATAGAATCGAGAACTTGGACTTTAACAAGTATTAATTGATGCTTTAATTAATATCCCGAGAACGAAGTATCTTCAGACGTCTTGTAAGAGCAGGTATCAGCAAAAAGAGAATTTTCGAAGTTGCAAAACTTGAGATGCAACCCAATAACTTCTTTGGTAAAGCGGAACCTGACGGATATCGTACTTTTACTGAAATCGAATATTTATATTGATACTCCGATTTTTCTAAAACTATGTACGGGGGACTTAGGGCCAAGTTCATCGACAAGATAACGGTCTGATTATCTGAAAACAGCTGTTTACCATGAATTTTCGTGTTCAAAAAAGCAAATCTGATGATTAAAAACATTAATCACCTGTTATCGCTAATTCAATGTCGGTGAACTTGGCCCTTAATCATCAGATATGCTTTTCTGAACACGAAAATTCATGATAAACAGTTGTTTTCAGATAATCAGACCGTTATCTTGTCGGTGAACTTGGCCCTTAGTAGAACAAAATAACGAATACATTACCATGGATACTTTAATACCTTTTCATTCGTGTCGGATTAGTTGGGTGGGCTCATGCCAACTACAAATCTGTAGGTACAAATAAATAAAATTGTAGCGTCTGTTGTAATTTTTGAAATAAAAGCTTTTACTCAATGCATGTAAAAGTATGTAAGGTATTTTATATATATATTTTTTTAATTTGTCTTCCTCTTTATCGGTCTGTCTGTCTGTTTGTTCCGGTTAATCTCCAAAACGGCTGGACTGATTTCGACGGGACCTCTACTACTTTTATTTTAGAAAATGGATTCTGGGGTTGCGTGTAAAAAAAAATTAAACCCATGAAATTGTTAAGAAAAACAGATTCAAAAAGGGAAGTAATATTTTTTATGATAATTTCACGCGGACGAAGTTCGCAGGCGACAGCTAGTATTTTGTTGTGTATTGATTTGGTTGTCTCCAATCTACCTATAAGATTACCAATAACGAGATACCAGAGAAGAATAACTTATAGGAGAAAACCCTTTTAGGTGAAATGTTTCTGCGTGGCTCACGACTCGTCTCGCGCGGCGGTGGGGTGTACTGACCAGAGGATCTACTTGTACAGTATACACAGCGCAACACTCTTGCGCACGTTGACTGTGGCGCATGATCTAGCAGCGTTGGCCGTCGCTGATAAGGATCATTTCTTGTTGGCTGCTGGTGAGTTCATTTGATAGTTTTAGATTTAGGCCTGATTACAGTATAAAATCCCTAAATGCGTTAATGAACACACAGGCATCGATTGTTTCTCTCAATAGTTTGAAAATGACAGAGACAAATATATCATGTTTCAAATATGTTGAGGGGTAAATCCGTTTAGTGAGTTCTGGTGTAAGCAGGCCTCAAAGTTTTTCCATTGCTGTAGTTATTGCAAAACTCACCTTTTTGAAGTCAGAATTTGCATATTTTTCGACATACACTGATATAATTTAAAGTTAAAACTTCAGACAAAGTTAAAACTTCAATTAAACGCGCAATGATAACCATTACTCCTTTGGGAATAAAGCCTTATGATAACTTACTACATAAAGATACTAACACCATATTATTTTCAGGCGGCAACCGAGTGACGATATATTCATTCCACACAGAAGACAACTTGACCAATTTTCGACCAACCAAGCAAAGGCAAAGACGCCAAACGAAATCCATGACGAATGTCACAATGTTACAGGTAAACGCTCAGAAATAAATCCCACCCTCCATTTAGATCCGTCGCCAAATAGTTTTATGTGTCGATATTTTTATCCTGCCAATATTGCTTGTACGGAAACACGGAAAAATGTAGACAGAAATAAGTATAGGTCGGAAGACAATCTCTGGCAAGAGTTAATAATCAAAAAAGATTTGTACATTAAAAGCTTTTATATTGTCAGCAAAAATATCTTAAGAAATTAGCCGTCTTACCATCATTTGTTATTATTTTTGTCCTAACAGGCAGAACAAAGTGAACTCATCCCAATCAGCTGCCTAGAAATCTCTCGAGATGGTCAACTGGCTGCCAGCGGCTGTGCCCGAGGTCTGGTCAGAGTATGGCATCTTTCTACCCATCGTCTTCAAACTACTCTGAACGGGCACTTGGGACACGTTACCTGTGTGACTTTCTCTCCTAACAATCTGTTGGTATTGAGCGGTTCCGAAGATAGAACCATTGTTGTATGGCAGCTGGCTGATAATTCGCCATCATTGACGTATAAGGTTAGTAAGAACAAGCTAAATTCGGATTCTTTAGAAATAAGGGTCGTTACCCCGAAAACTTTTATGTTCAGAATTTAACTAAAAAACTCTTCTTGTTAAGCATTCTATCTTTGTCTTCATAACTTTTACGTCTAACTTTTCAACAATTTTATATTGAGTTTTACATAGCGGAGTTTTTGCAGGGTCATTCGGCAGCTCTTCAAACTTTACTGATGATGTCAGATGGGAGACGGGCGATGTCGGGCGATAGAGCTCGGAATGTCCACGTGTGGCTTGTGGACTCCGGCATAGTCCTGCACTCAACCGCTGCACCCACAGCCAGTCTGGATGTTACCCTGAACATGAAGTTCGCTGTAAGTTTCAAACTAACTTCGTAGACTAAGTTAGGCATACTCAACATTCTGACTAGATTAGGCTCATAGATTCCAGCTTTTACGAGTTAGAGGTTCAATGTATGTGGGTTTGTAAGTTACCAACTTTGAATGGTGTAAATGTTAAAGTCTCTTATTATTCCTTTATTCATCTTTATACATATTTGTTATATTTTTAAATATTTAAATATAAAACGATATAAAAAAAGACATTTAAAAATATAAAAAATAGTAGCCTATCGGGAACAGGGTCCAAGCTACCGGCGGCCAGGGCTCCAGAGAGAGGAACCTCCTAACGATACGAGCCGTGTCCAGGAGTACCGCTTTCTAAATCAAGTCCTTGATCCAGCTGCCTAACGAGAGCCTCCTCAGGTGTTGGTCAAGGCTCTTGGCAATTAAGCCATGGGCTGATACGACTACCGGCACAATGATCGCTGAGTCCACATCCCACATGTCGACAACCTCGCGAGCTAAGTCAAGATACTTGATTTGTTTATCTTTCTCGGCTTTCACAAGGTTCTCGTCATGCGGGACCCTTATATCAACAATCATTGCGCGCCGCTCTGAACGATCCACCACCACTATATCAGGCTTATTGGCTACAATAGTCCTGTCAGTGATGATGGATTGATCCCAGTACAGTGTGAAATTGCCATCAGAACTGGATCGGGCACATACCTATAGTACGGCACTTCCGATTCTACAAGGCTGTATTTTAAAGCAAGTTGCTGATGGATGACCCTGGTTACAAGGTTGTGTCTATGCAAGTACTCTCCGTTAGCCAGACGAGAACATCCGGAGTCAATCCGTCACATTATGACGGATTGATTCGCCTAGACGGTGGCATGCCCGACATATCTCAACCGTGCCGTCCTTCACAATAAATTTCCGGTAGTTATTCGTCATCATAAAGTCTCTTATTATTACGCCAACCTTCAATTATTTTTAAATATTCAGGAACTTTTACGTGGTAAACTCGACTTTTAAATTTTGATGTTACAGTAAGTTACTATGGAAGTATATCGTAGGATACTTTGTAGAATAACTTGCTGCAACAGACTGCAACACAATCTGCCCTTTTCAATGTCACCGTTATCATACAGGTTTTATCAGACGGTGACAACTCAGTCCGTATCTGGACGTTGGCTGGCGGTGACAGTGGAGAGGAAAAAAGGAATGTATCCCACGCAGAAAGAATCACATGTTTTGCTTTGACGTCAGACTCGCAACATGTCGTCACTGGGTCTATGGATATGTCGCTTAAGGTCTGGAAGTTGGATGGAGGGAAATTGTCTCAGGTTAGTGTGTAAGATGGACCAACAATTGGTCTTTAAGATATAACTAAAATGTCTCATAAATATTACACACAGATTTATGACAAATCGAAGACTTCTTTCAAAATATGGTACTCTTACGTTTACATATTTATATTATTTCTTTGATACTAGTACGTAATTACTTATTAATTAATGTAGTGACACTACTCAAACTACTCTCATCTCTTCGTACTAATTGTTATGACAGATACATATTATCTATTTGCAAAATTTTATCCACAGGTATTAGTCGGTCACTCAGACATAGTGACATGCGTAGCTGTATCGATCACAAACAAGACTCAGATCGTATCAGGGTCTTGGGACTGCAACCTCATAGTATGGGACATTAACACTGGTTCAGACCTACACCTATTATCAGGGCATCTTGGGAAAGTCACCTGTGTGAAAGTTACTGGAGATGGAACGATTGGCGTGTCTAGTAAGTAAAAACCGAATCGGAAAATTAATTCATCTCTTTTCTTAATATTTTATTATCTAAAAACAAAATAATACTAATCAAAATATGTGCTTAAAGAAAAAAAAGCATTAAAAGGCGCCAAAAAATTCATCCACATCGCTGTCAACTGAAATAGTGCCCAAAGAGTTGACAGCATTGCCATGTTGGATGATTCCTATCCTGATTCTTTGACCAAAAAATAGACCAGCCACGGGAAGAGTTGACCAACCGTTTGGCGATATCCCGAAAGACGAGGTGGGCACTCGGACGCCATGGCCCTAGTGTGACCAAACAGCTCAAACACATCAAATTCATCTCTTACCTAATTAATATCGGAAAATTAATACTAGTTTTTTAATTGAACAAGTCAGTGACAAAACTTTTGAACTTTAAACATTTAACCTTACCATATCAAAATACTGGTCTTCAAAGTACTCATCAAATATGAACAAAAAAGTTATAATTGGCAAGTTTTAATTAATTAATCTCTCTCAAATTTGTTGTTGACTTTAATACCAACTTAATTCTATTTTAGTTAGTCTTCTGTTATAAACGTTACCATAACATGCCCCTTTCTAGTAAAATCACTTACAAAATGTATTTGTTGTTATTAAACTAGGTGCTGAAGATAAAACACTTATCATCTGGGAAACTAAAAGAGGTCTGGCTTTGACATCTTTGGCCCTCCACGTCCCTCTGCTCGGGTTTCAAATAACAAGCGATTGTGCACGTATTGCCATTCATCTTTTGGATAGAGGTACGATTTATTCTTTTTGTGTATTAAAAGCAATTTTGTTTTATTTATTTGTTTGATGTATTTATTTATAAATGTATTGTAGTGTTTAGCAAACAAATATATTGAGGCCGTAAGATGAAAAACGTAATTAAATAGTATTTTTTTCCAGTTTGCTGAAACGTAACAATAAGTTTTACTGATGTTTTATTAAATATTATAAATGTTCATTCATTCATTCATTGTCAGCCTATAATGTTCCCACTGCTGGGACACAGGCCTACTCTCTATGAGAGGGAATGGGCTATAATCCACCATGCGGGCCCAGTGCGGGTTGGTAGATGTCACAACATAATATCTTCGATTTTTTGGTTCTAGGACATCGGTTCATCGGTTTTCTCACGATGTTTCCCTTCACCGTTTTGAGAGCAGTGGTGATGAAATAAATTACACAAATTAATGCGCCTGCCTGGGTTCGAACCACCACTGGGCCACCACTGCTCTCTACTTTTCCAGCGGTTAAATTGAATTATTTGATTTCTTTATATTGTTTTGATACTATCATGGACTTACGCTTCGGCTTTTATCAGGTTGTCTACCAATGATTTGTCTACATAACACACCAGCTACGTACGTAAAAATACCAACGTATGCTGCACCAACTAAAGATGTTGATGGTAAGTCAAGTAAGTCCCAGCTTTTGCTACTAACACATGAAATTTTTATAAGGCATGCTATTTATGTATTGGTAAACCTAGACGACGGTGACGTCATCATTTAACATTGTACAAACAAGATACGTTTCATAACTGTAATGGAACCTTTGAACTTTCTCTTATTTACTGTTGCTATCAAAGCGATGTTCATTACTTAGTGTAGGAAAAGAAATAGTAATTTAATATGGGACTTGAGCGTATAAAAAGATCGCGAAGAAATATGTTATTTATGTTTGCAGAATTGCGTCCGCTGGCACCAAAGCGGCCAATGAGAAGACTATTGAAGAAAGAAGTGTCTTTGGATACTTATACTTGGCAGAAGAAATATGGGCATCTTACGTCGGCAGCTATGATGGCTCAAGTAGATGAACGATTAAAGAGGAGGTAAAAGACATGACGAGTGGTATTTTGTATTTTTTTTTGTCTCACTAACATAATCTGTGGTTTTATTTAGATTCTCAGTTTCCGCATCAATGGAAGAAATCTCAAAGATACAAGAAGCTAAGAACAAAGACTTAGGTTCACAGGTAATACCTACTCTCAAACTTCTCCTTCAAACATTTCCTATCTAATATAAACTTTATAATTAACGTAAACTGTCATGTGCAGGTGAGCTTAGGACCTGCAGAAGCAGCGATAGCACAATCTCAGCACTTCGATCAACTTGAAGCTTTATGGAACAAGATATCGCCACCGAGACGGCGGTCTAATAAGGTATGGCGGGCATTTTATAACAAAATTCAAGTTTAAATGTAAGCCAGTTAGCTTACAGTAGACGTTTAGATTAAATATTACTTACATTAGTGAGGTTGGTCCCCATTTTCATAATTTTTGAGTTAAATGCTTACTCTGAATTTAATCATAAACTTTTAAGCCCGACGAAAATTAAATTTATGAAGTTCTTACGGTCATAAATTAAAGTCATATTTCTGTTTTAACGAGCTCATCTAGCGTCTACTACAATCTGTCAAATTTCTTTAATAGATTTTCAACTTTAACTCAAGGTAAAACATGAGGTTCAAGGTTGATTGAGAAAATTTGACAGTTTCGGGTAGCTTGTTGGCTGGCGTTTGTACCTTGGACATTTAATTTAAAAACAGCCATCCTAATATATGTATTTCCCTCGAAATGATTTTATTCAATAAAAATCCATTGTCAACAGAACAACAGATAAAACGAAAAACAGTGTTCCTCTATTAGAGTCGATAATTGCATCCATTGTTTCAGTCCCTGCAAAAACAAAGTTCGCTAATCGAGAGCCGATTCGACTCGTCGGATGAAGAGCATACGCCTGTAGAGGAACAAGGTAACTTCCTCTAACTTTGTTCTCATTTGTACTGTTATTTTATTTTCTTTGAATAAATTATGTTAAAACTCTAGCTGTTGTTAAGAGCTTTTATACTGTAAAGCCAAAAATCGAATAAAGATTTTGTCAGACTGCTTCGGACTCATGGTAGTGGTAGATACTTCAGCACATCACCCCGGTGTCCGCAACCGCATCCGCTATTTTTCCGGACAAATCGACGATGAAAATTACATGTATCCCGAATAAAGCAAATAAATTGATTTGTCCGGACAAATCGATTTTAACGAATTTTTAAAAGGTTAATATTTTTAATATATTACAAGCAGGAAAATTTCGATATACCTTTATTCAGGATAAATGTAATTTTATCAATTTAAAAATATGAACTTTCCCTCAAGTAAAGGTTCAGCATTAATTTCCATTCAAAAACTTGAACGATACACTTTGCATACAAAGTCGGGATAAACTTTATAATTTCAATCCATCAATGCGTCGTTCATCTTTAATAGCGATATCGATTAATCTTCTTATTTGTTTAGAGTTTTCAATTCCCTCCAGGATTTTTAGGCGTTATATTTTGTTCCATCCGTCTCCTCCCTTTATTTGGGATCATCGCTATGTATTTGGGATCGGTGCAGCATGTATACCAAACTTCTTTTTTAGACTTCGTCTCAATTATTACCCCTTTGTCTGTCTATCCATCGTTTCTTTGTCCCCTACACTTGTAGCCATCCACAATAATATTCGAAACTTTCCTCCCGACATTTCCTTCGATCCTCCACATCACATCCATACCATTCTTTTTGTTTTTTTTTGCATGGGAAATCATCAAATGACTTCTCCCGCTCAGGGCGAAGCGGAAGGGACTGTCAGACTTGTACTGACTAAAACCCATCCGTGTTCCTTCCTTGCCCTTTATGTTCCAGGGCCGCGGCATCTTTTTCGAACAGTCCCGCAGCCCTACATGTCCATACTATGACAACCGATTAATATACAACTAGTAAGTCACCGGTGCCACTGTGTCAGACTTCCTATTTTATATACTCTCTAACTATTGCCCGCGATTTTGTTCACGTGGAAATATATGTGATTGTAACCTATCTCTGTGTCAAATTTCATCCAAATCCGTACAGCCGTTCTGGCGTAATTTAGTAACAAACATCTATCCAAACTTTCGCATTTACTATAGTAATAAGATTTCTTAATCTATTTTGTTTTTTGTATAAAAACTTGAAAATCAACCTTGTTTATTTCTTCCGCAGAACACATGGTCGAGTAAAGAGCAATAAATTGGAAAATGATTATTATACTTATTAATTTAATATAATTTATATAATAATTGCCTCAATAAGAGCTGGTCTCGTTTTATAGTTAATTTGAAACTGCTTTTTGATTAATTTTTGACTAACGATGATTGATTGTGAAAACTTAATTTTAATATCTATCCTTCAATTTAAATTGTTTTAAAACTTTGATTGGTAATCATCAGAACTTTAAGTTCAATTTTGTTTGCCTTTTTAAACATATCTAAAGCTCATGTTTAATGTAATTGGAAGGCCATTGTTTTGCATTTATCTGAATTTAGTTTTCAAAATATAAATAATATAACAAAATTTCAGGAGGCCTTTGTAATCTTTTTTCTCTTGTCATCAGCCCATTTAAAAAAAAAATTAATCAAAGCCACAAAAATGAAGATGGAGGAAGTTTAAAATACGAAGTATGTTTACGAAAAGTAGACTTTAGAATAATAATTACGAATTAAGTAAATATTTAATGCAAAAAATTGCTGATACTGTTGTAGTAAGTTATAAGATAAATTAAAGTGTACGCATTGTGATCTTCTAGACTTTACTAGCTTCCTTATGGGGCCAGTTTCGTTTACAACAAATATTATAAGCGAATTGTATTGCAAAAATAATCAACAACCACTTTACATGTCCAGTTTTAAAAGAATAAATCTAGTCTATAGATGTCCAACACTGTATTCCAGAACAAAATAAATAGATCAATTTTGATCAAAAAAATTGGAAGCTGGTCCTGATGTAGTTCACTCTACTATAACTTTGATTCACGCTATGAAACTGTGTCAGCACATTGTAATTTAATAGTGTGTTTTTCTTACATTTCTCATTTGGTAAACAAACAGTACAAAAATCACACTCAATATTTGCAACTTCTACTGAAACAACAATAAAGAAGCTAGTGCCAGAAACATCAGAAACTGCTTTATCAGAATCTTAGTACAGGATGCCAGCGCAACAAATTGCCACAAACTGTCAATTTTTTTTTTCCAAATAATTTTAAACTGATTTTTAAAATCGAATGAGATAATTTGACAGTTGCGGTAACTTGATGCGCTGCTGGCGACTGAACCTACGTACGCCATATTTGTATACAAAATAAGTAAAATGAAGAAAAACACTAAGTAAGTACTAACGTAGGTACAACTTATAATAATTCTACGAATAAGTACTTAGAAGGTAACTTAGTTCTCTTCAAACCTCAGTTTTAAAGCTATTAGTCGATTTTACGTATCACTGATTTTATTAGCATTAAATAAGCATCTATATTTAATTATTGTAGGTACTTAACACTTCGTAGGTGTTAAAAACGAATTCGCTGTATTATAAGCTACATTTGAATGCAAAATAGTCATTAATTATTTTACTTATTTCATTCATCGTTTTACCAAAGTTATATTATTGTTTTATACAATAGGTATTTAAAACACAGTATGTGTGATAAAATTGTTTACAGTTTAAATTAATTTGTTCTTCAACATGAAAATGTTTTTCAATTTTACCGTAAATTGTTTAGTGTTCGTTTAAAGCTTTGATATTTTATTCAATAATGTTGTGTTTTTTAAAATAAAATTTTAAATAATAAAGATATAAAAATAAATAGTGTTAAATTAAATAATAGAAACGTAGTTTAAGTAGATAAGTAGTTTGTAATTTCCCCGATTTGTGTATTGAACTAGTGTTTTCCAACTGTGATCCCTTATAAAGACTTCTATATAAGTACACATAGTATTCAAACTACAAAGAGTTGTCCTTATAAATAGTTAGTGTAATATTATCGTGTATTAGACAATTTACCTTTTGAAATGTTTTTTCTAACTTAATAACAACATTTTTTATCTTTTCAAATTTCTTATTTGCGTCATCACAAAATTTAAAATTATGAAGTGTTTATGAGAAATAGTTATCAATACTACAAATAAGAAGTAATGCGAAGTTTAAAGTTTTTCAATGGCAACTTTGTATACAATAGTGTTATAACTAAACTTAATTCACAAAGATTATAGTTGATGTTTCTAAAAACATTTAAGCTTTTACACATTGCGAAAAGTTTTATCTAAGTGACTGTTATAAACGTATTAAACTTCCTAATCTATTGTTTTTTTATTCTAATAAGATAAAAATGGTTGACTTCTTGTTTGAATTCTTAACTTAATTATAACTTCTGTTAATTCAGTCAGTTTTAATAGTAGTTCGTTAATTAAATATCGAATATAGTTATCTAATTAAAATTTGATTGACGCAGCGAGTAATAATGCTATTAGTAGAATACATTTTATTGAGTAGAATTTCTAAAATTTTAATGTTGGTAATAGACGTTACTTACGTATGTATAAAATTAGACAATGCAATAATATTTCATAAGTAGATGCACTTACTTGTAGTGGAATAGGCAACTGAATTCTCTTCTGAATATAAATTCAAACAAACAAAGCTCGGCACTCTACGCTTCTTAAATAAATCTGTCACAAACAAGCTAAAAGTGTATTGAAGGGAAATTCGATGGATGTTTACACTTGAGGACCGAATAACGTAGAGAGTGAATGATGAAAACAGAATTTGTATCCGTCAGAAAATCTACAGGACAAAAGCTACACACCTAACTTTAAATCTGAAGTGTATTATAAGTACATTTCGTCATAGGTGTACTTAACACCGTTGTCCTCAAGTGTACTGCATGTCTGCAAAAAGTTTTAATACTTACTATAATCGTTAGACACTGTCACCTTGTTAACTATTTGTATAGAGTTTTATATATTTATCGTTTCTTATTCCTCACGTACGTGAGTTTTATTTTTGACCTGTCGTGGCATTATATCTGAAAATATATCCTCTGTTTCTTAAAAATGTGTTTTTATTCAACCATCCCAATTAGAGACTCGTTATTTTCTTATAGAATGCTGAACAATTTTTAAATAAGTTTCTTAGCAGAGAATTTATGTCTCAGCAACTTTTATCGAGCCAGACGAAAACTAATTTTTAGAATTCCATAGTAAAATAGAAAAATATCTTATAGAAACTTAACTTAAGAGTAACAATCATTATTTGCGTATCTGACTCATAATATTAATATAATTTAGTCTCTACTTATTTTCACATCAACCTTCTAACGTTCTTCAAAAGTTCAAGTGATAATATCCACACAAATATACTCATATAGAATAAATTGACACCTGATAATTAGTACGTAAATATTATGACGAAGTGAAAGTTATTGATATGTTAATGAAGTATCTTTAAGTACTTTGTTTGATACCAAAATATCCAATCTAATCCAAGCTTGATAAAAAACGTGTTATCAAGTAACTGCTTGTACATAATCCATAAATTACTGTTAAACAGCGGACGCGTCTGGCGCTCACATATAGACATTATGTTTATGTTTATTTGATGCAACTTTCAAAGGAGAGTTTAGTTTTGGTTATTTCCCAGTGCAACGCAAACACGTCCCAAGTGCATCGTTATAGATCTAAAAATATGGGCCAATCGTGTTATATGAAGATAATGATCAATAAACCAGGCGGGCGATAGCATTTTATTGCCAGATAAATTATACTGTGTGATGTGCTAAGTGACTAAATAATTCCAAACATGGATAATGAGAATAAAAGCTTAACTCCATGTCAAATTAATAGACTGCACTTCAGTGAAGTTAATCGAATTAAATTGCATTTCTACGAAGTGGAACAAGGCAACGTGATCTACAATCCAAAGAATTCGACATCATTCTGGACTATATTCACTTTAACATGGAGCTCACTTGGGATAGCTTTGTCAGCAGCTGCTTTAATACTGCTCATCCTAACCGCCGTGCTGTTTGCCGAATGGAGAAAGAGTTACAAAAATAAGCTCCTCATCCAGTTTATGCTCGCCAGATTTTTGTACACGTTCGTGAGATTTTTCAGCGACGTTCAAAAATTATTCAACATGTGCCCTTATACTGGGCGTATCGTCTTATTGGACATTGTTTTCATGATATATACGGAAATGGCGCTCGTATGTTGGATGTTTGTGTTCAGTCGCCAAATATACGTTAGCTTGGTTAACGTGTTCACGACCGAAAGTTGGAGTCTTTGGAAAGTGTCGTTGATTGCATGGCTTGGACCCATCAGTGTTGCCTTAATACTACATTGTATGTTTCATGTTGGTGAAGAAGCAACTCAAAAGTATTTAGTACTTTACATTTTAATGATCAAGTGGCCTTTGCTACTCACAAATGCAGTGTTACTAATCTTGGCTCTCAAATCTGTTCTAAAAAATAGTATGAAATCAAAAAAAAACATACGAACTGTTCTAGTCATGATTATGCTGATTTTTCTGTTTTGTTTCCAACAGATGGCTCTTGATGCGTTTAAGATAGTTTTTCTAGAAATTGAATATACACGGAAACTTATAAGTACGACGTTGATCGTTACTAATATATTTTCGATGTACCATTGTGCAATCTCCATATGTTTTTGGGTACTAGGTAACGCAAACACTAGAAACTTATGGCGGTTTCACAGCGAAGAAATCAAAACGAAATTGCGATCAAGTATAAGTTCATAAACCGAGGTTTTAACTAGAAAAAGAAAGTTATTAATAAATCTGAAGCGCTTTAAATGTTTTATTTTTAAGTTTATGTATACGATTAAAATATCAACATTAAATATATTGTTTGTTTTTATTAAAAACTGCTTGGAAGAATATTCATTGAAACCTGTAAAAAGTGAGAGAACATCTCGTGACAGCTGTAGGTACTACCGAGTTCACTGAGGGTACACTTTTCAACCGTATTTCTTAAAGGTGGAAAATGGGGAACAACTAACCTTACACCCGTGAAATCTACAACCCTTTTGAAAAATAATTGTGAATCTAATCTCATCGTTCGTAAGCATTGGGCGGTCAAACTCAAACTCAAAAGCATTTATTTCAATTAGACCATTACAGGCACTTTTGAATATCAGAAAAACAAAGAAGGCTAAGCTACAGTCACAGACACAAGGCACTACTTGTGAAAGTACTGTAGTTGCCCGAAGTCCAAAAGCCAAAGTCGCTGCGAATGTACTATATAGCATTAATACTACTTAGCGCCGGCGCCGGGTGGTGCCCGCCGTCATGCTCATTGTATTGGTTGTTGCTAAATTAAAAGATAATATCCAAAAATTGCGTGTTTGACAGTAATCTTAAGAATTCTATGAAGTGTTTAGGGGAAATAAGTATTTTATAGACGAAATGATAATAGTTAGATAGGAAGAGGAGGATTGTCCTACAGTATAGTGATTAGGATGGAGGGTATAGAGTGACATTGCGATTTAACCCTAATCAGCCTGTTGCTGTAGAGAAATTATTGCTGTATCACCTTATTAAATTGTACCTAGTAGACTAACTTTTCAAATGTAACGAAACGTAAGTAATTATGTAAAGAATACCTACAAACTTAAAAAAAAATAAGAGCTGCCGAATTCGCTGTGAAGTACTTTTAATTTCGCAGGTTATATTATTGCGATATTAGGTTTAACCCTGCGTAAAAACGGTTAGGATAATAGAAATGTTATTTCAATATCTGTAAGCATATTGCTTGTAGATATAGAAGAGGCTGATATAATAGAAAAAAAATTGTGTAGTGATTCATATTGTTATCTCGTATCGGTAGGATTTCTACGAGAACGATCGTCATCAGCAAGGTTACTTTCGGGGCTGACTGCCCGAGGTAATACCGACGTTGGTATCTACTTATATTAATGAAAGGTTGTATATAGCAGGTGATTTACCATGGCGTTTTAGCAGTATTGTTTTAATCGTATTCCAGAGTGGTGATGTGTTAATCTGTTATCATTAACCAAGTATTTAGGATAACAGGTATACATCTAGGAACTGGGAGCTTACTAAGCAGATGCCACGGGGGCTCTCGCGCATGAATTCGCCGCTAGAGGCGTTCGTGTAGAGTAAGGTCTTCCACCATGTCAGATGTCATAGAATTCGCGCGTTGCGTGCTTTTTTATCAGGTTTTATATTAACTAATAATCATGATTCTGGTCTAGATTTAGCCATTCCTGATTAATTATGACTTGAAGGTAGCAACATAGGATCTTATTTTTTAGTATTTGGAGGTAGAATGATTTTAAATTGTTTCGTGCTTATTAATGTTAGGGAGAATATTTGTATGAATGTCTGTATCTGAAGTTTACACTATGTTGATATACGAAATGAAATAAACTTTTTATGAAGTTATTTGTACTTTAAAGTATAAAATAGGTAGAATTAATGACAGGACATTACTCGACAGTGGCGCTATCTGGTGAGCTTAAAAACAATAGCCCTCATTCCAGTGTGGGAAAGAGACAGAGCTATACAAGTCGTCTAGTGCCATCTCTTTCCCACACTGGAATGACAACTACTTTAAGACGTCATGGTAGGCCACCTGGGGGTGTCTATGACGTCTTAAAGCAGTATTGTTTCAATGTCACTCCACCTAAAAGAAATCCTAAATACAGCTAGTATTAGTGAAAATAGAACATGAGTAACCAAATATTGGGATCTGGAATTCAGGTGTTAACCTTATTTCTTTTTTTTTTGGCCTGTTTGGGTATGTCTCATTATACAAATGACATCTTGAATTCAATAAAAACAGAAATAGATAGAGAAACAAAAAAAAAAGAAAGATTCTAACAAAAAGGTTTAATATCACTCACAAGAAAAGGAAAACCGTTTATAATTCATTCATAATCAGGTTATATCACATTACCGATCCCAAACGGATTACCACTATTATCCGCATTAATGGCGGATGCCTTCACTATTTTGTTTACTGAAACGGTTCACGATTATTTTGATACAATAGCACTTCATATTATTTTATTAATCAAAAAATAATAATAAAAAAAATAATAAGAAATAATAATAATAATAATACCCGACTAGCCGAGCAAAAAAAAACGCATAGAAAATAATAATATTAAAAATAATAATTAATAATAATAATTTAAAAAAAAAAAAAAATAATAATTATTTATAATTAATATTTATTAATTTTATTAATAATATTTAATTATTTTATTTTTCTAGTGATTTGATTTTAGAATGGTATAACAGAATAATCTTGTGTATATGTATATACTCTGTAAAAGTATTATATCATTCATTAATTACTGACAGAAATGGACACTCTAAGGAAGGATTTTTGAATTAGTCCCCAGAAGAGGATAAAAGTATGAAAACTCGTCACTTTTGGCGATGGGAATCCCAGAGAGTACACGAGTGGTACTTAAGAAATGAGTGGTTAGAAAATCATCTTCATCTGTCAAGCCATTTCCCAACTATGTTGGGGTCGGCTTCCAGTCTAACCGGATGCCGCTGAATACCAGTACTTAACATGGAGCGACTGCCTACTTGACCTCCACAACCCAGTTAGTACTCGGTAATATGACACCCCTTGGTAAGACTAAAAAATATGGTATTGAATTTGAATACTTATGAAATGATATAATTTTCTTATCAGATTAACATTTATGAGTGTTTATTATAAAGCCAACGATTACTTCATTCCATAAATCAAAGCTAAGAAATCCTATTTCCAAATGAAATAAACAGATACCCATAAAGTTCAGTAAACGTTATTCGGATTATAATTATCTCATTTTCCTCAAATGATTATTTTAAGGAGAAAACGAGTCCTTATTACGAAGCGATAAAGTTCAAATCAATCTTTGATTCGGCAAAACCACGTTTTTATGAGCAAAGTTATCTTAATGAAACTTCAGGGGAGATTATGGCACATGAAAATAATGATGGTTCATAAAAGCCAAGACGTTCACGATAAATACGAGCTACAGATTTCTGTTCTATGAGCTTAGGTTATATTATACGTGGTTATGGACAGTGGTTTGTGCAAAGCGATGTCCTTTGACCAACGAAGTGAAAGGAGGGTAATGACTTTCTGCTGCTTTAAATGTTTTCAAGACTGTCTACTGAATGTTCTAAGACCTCGTCATTATATCCGTAAGTACCTAGTTTCCTAAAATTATTTATTATAAAAAATCGTTTTTCTTTTACTAAATTAATAATATTATGTACAGTCAACAAAATAGATAAGTATTCAGGGGCGAAAGATGTAAATGATTGTTTTTCTTAAAAACCGATCGATGTTTTCGAATGAAATTAAAATTAAATGAAGAAAAATAAACAATTGGTTAAATTAATTCAATTTCATTTGAAGATTTGCAACAGTTTCTAAAAAAACTGCAACTATGTCTAACGACCATGGATACTAATCTATTTTGTTGACTGTACATTATATACAGACCAAAAATAGAACAAAAATAATGCTATAAAAAAAGAAGATTAAAAGTAAGTATATTAGCAACGACAACAATAGGCGACACTTAGGCGTCAAAGTACTCCTCCGCATCACTGTCACCCGGAAACGTGCCCAGAAGACTGGCAGCATTGCCACGTTGAATGGCAATGCTGATTCTTTGGCCAAAGAAAGAGCCAGCCCTCTGGTCACACGAAGTACCTAAGTTAAGATATAAAAAAATATGGCTGCTTCTACATCGTCTTCGCCACATAGATGGGAAAGATATAACTGTCTCGAAATAATTCTGATGGTGAACATATAACATTGTTTTATGTACTGGCAACTTTTTATTTAGGTAGTCTAATTTCACTGACGCTTATATTATATGCAACCTCATCATCTGCGTAGCCTTTTCCCAACTATATTGAGGTCGACTTTCTATCTAACCGGATGCAGCTGAGTACCAGTATTTTACATGTATCGACTGCCTATCTGACCTCCATAACCTAGTTAGTACTGGGTAATATGACTGTACGTACTGGTACCCCTTAGTAAGACTGGTTGTCGGACTTACAGGTCACCTGTAACGACTGTCAAGATCTACAAATGACAGCCGGGACCAACGGCTTAACGTGCTTTCCGAGGCACGGAGGAAAATCGGTATGTAATGGGTGGTTACCCATCCACGGACCAAATTAAGTAAGCACGGCCTAACCTAAAGATCGACCCGAGCGGCTGTTGTTATTTAGCTACGGGCTTTTATTTTATTTTAGACACCCTAATCCTTTCTAAAAACTTTAACCACGTTATTTTTAATCAACATCCAATCCCGAAACAAACCGACAACTGTAGGTTGTATTCTCTGCGGAAAAACTTTTCAGGCTTTAATTGAATCCTGTCGGATACCTACTCGTTTGTCAACCGCAACATGTTCAGGTGGTTGTACACCCTTCCGTGAAACAGTTTTTGAAGTGAAAACTTCTTTAGCATCGTTGTCATTTGAAAGTCGATGAAATGAAAAAGCGACAGTAAAAAGAGACGGACACATAAATTCATAAGATTTAACGTGGGAGAAAATGAGATAGGAAGCATTATACAGTGTTTATCTTGAAGCCAACATTTTTGAAGGTTCCACTTTTTTAATGTTGGAACCTTACTTTAAATCCCCCTGTACTTTTGTATGCATCCATCAACGCAAGGTTTAGAGTGCATAATATTGAGCGCCGTGATTTTCTCACCAATACAATAATTAGTTTCCCAGTCATCATTTTTGTGCTGTGTTACATAGTTTAATGTACGAGGCCAGAATGCTTGGTCGGTTTGACGGCTTCGTGATGGGTCCGAAAATAAATAACAACAGCCGCTCGGGTCGATCTTTAGGTTAAGCCGTGCTTGCCTAGGTTGGTCTGTGGATGGGTGACCATCCATTACATACTGTGTTTCCTCCGTGCCTCGGAAAGCACGTTAAGCCGTTGGTCCCGGCTGTCATTTGAAGATCTTTGACAGTTGTTAGGTAGTCAGTGGCCCAAAAAAAGTCTGACAACCAGTCTAACCAAGGGGTATCGTATTACCCAGTACTAACTGGGTTGTGGAGGTCAGATAGGCAGTCGCTGCCACAGTGCTGCCACAGTGTGCTGATACTGGTATTCAGCTGCATCCGGTTAGACTGGAAGCCTACCCCAATGTAGTTGGGAAAAGGCTAGGCAGATGACGATGATGATGATGTGCGCTCGTCTAGCCTGTGTGTTCCTTGCACTCACCCTGCCTTTCTTTTTTTTTCGTATGGGAAATCAAATGACTTCTCCCGCTCTGGGCAGAGCGGAAGGGAGTGTCAGACTTGCACTGACTAAAACCCATCCATGTTCCTTCCTTGCCCTTTGTGTTCCAGGGCCGCGGTATCTCTTTCGAACAGTCCCGCAGCCCTGATGGGCGCTCACCCTGCCTCGGGTTGTCTCGGCGAGAGTGTACAGCCACCATAAGGGTGTAGGGGTGGGCTTCTTTATGTGCGATCCGAGATTAAGTACGGCCGGATCGAACAGCCTCTCCAGCCAACACTGATTGGGTGCCAGCGCTGACAGCTCGAGCACACTCCAAAAAATGTAAGACGATTTTATTTAATCACTAGTTGCCGCCCACGGTTTCACCGGCGTTATGGTCGAAAATTAACCCACAGAGGCTATTTATATTTGCATCGATAAGTTAAGAAGAAGGACCCACGAAAACCTACCACCAGGAGAAAAAGTATCCTCTGTCTCTGAAGATAGGGTCATAGTCTACAATATGCTGAATTTTATCCTGATGCTGTGAAATTTTTAAATTTTACAGCATAGTGCTGAGATGCTGTCTTTTGACCTCGTACAGGATTAGGGTGCTTACATAAAGAAACAGGTTTCCGGTACAGACAAATCTGTACGGGTCGGTACCGATCGATACAGTGTTGACTCGCATAAAGAAACAGGTGAATCTGTCCTTAGTGACAATCATGGCCTCCAGTTCGTCGGACGAAGATTTTTTACTTTTAGAAAGTACTTACGTCAAATATAGGAAGAGAAGAACAGTTAGTGTATCTGATATTAACAGAAAAAGAACTAAATATGGAACATATTATCATTTATTCTTAAAAGATATAAAGGACGATGAAAAGGAGTTTTATGATTATACAAGGATGACTCAAGAAACATTTTACTACATATTAAATAAAATCGAATATCGCTTAATTAAGAAATGGTGTAACTGGCATGTTCAACCAATTTCACCTGAAGAAAGACTCGTTATCACTATTAGGTAAGTAATGAATAATATTTATTAATATAAAAATATGCGTAATATACTGGGTGGTGTAATTTCAAAATGAAATGTCTTCTTATACCGCTTATAATCGGGGTGTCTACAGCTAATGTTCAAAAAAATACCTGACTTTTATTCATTCAGTAGGCTAGTATGTTTTATTTTTAAGTAGTTTTAAGCACAATGAAAAATATCCGAAATACAGTTTCAATTAAGTGAATGTTATTAATTAGCCACAATCAGCGAGAGGCAAAACATACAATACGTTACATGTCAACTTAAAATTCAATTAATTATAATTAAAGTATTACTCCAAAATAGGTAATTTAAAGCAAACAAACTTATTAAAAATGCTTTGTTTAAGTTATAACTATAACCTTGGTTTTTGGCACCCCATGGGCCAAAATCAAATTGGAGATTTCACAATTGGTATCTGCTATAAAATTCGGTAAGAGATTGGTCATTCTGAGGAGATTCATTATTTTCTTGTGTAGATACTCGGTGGCTATTAGATTGATTGCATTCGTCTGCAGCTAGTCGGTTGCAGGTGGATTCTTCATATTCTACTGTGGCTAATCGGTTGCTTATAACAGCAATATTGTCACTCGAAGTTTGTGTAAGAGTTATTTGGTTGCAGGTCTCTGGAGTACTATTACGGGAAACATTACTTAAATGAGAGTAGTTTGACATTGAACTTGATGGGTTACCATATTGCAAAGATTGGTACGCGAACTCGTCAACGACGCTTTGAATGCGGTTTCTAAAAGAAAGTAGCATGTGCTGTGGAATTTTTTCAATGTGTGGTATGAGGCTTTTAAAAAATAAAAGATGTTCGTTGTCAGCATCTGTTGTTCTATTCTGTCGGGATTTTTCCTTATCTTGTAAAAATTTAAGTTTTTGATGCTCAATGTCCAATAATTTGTCATTGATTGAGGATTTTGTCATTGAAACAGGCATCGCAGGAGACACTGTTGGTTGGTCACTCGCATCATTTTCTTCCATATTGCTTGGTCCAGGTGAAAGAGAAAAATCATTGTCATTTGTACTTTGGGTGTATTCTGTTTCACTATCAAGGCTCACAGCACTATTTGAATGAGATCTTTGTCGCGTCAAACTTCCAGTGGTTAGCCGCGCCTTCACAATAGGTTTGAGAAAAAGTAAGGGTTTAAAATATGGCCATTTGGGGTATACTGTAGTTGCCTCATCTCCAGAGCGAGAAGGTGGAATCTTTCCTAACTCTACCGCAAATTGATCCCTTAGATATCTCCATCTTTTTCTTATTTTATTTTCTGAAACAAAAAAGTACTGATATGTAAAAACTTTTTCTTACAGAGGTTAAATACAATTTTATTGTTGTAAATATCAAGGTAAATTAAATTAAAAATACTTATTTCTTTCCAGTTCAATCAATTTAAAAATAATTATTTATTTAAATCCCAATTATCAAGTTGGGTCTTATATAGAAACCTGGCAAGAAATAAGTATTTTTAAATTAATTTAACCTGATGTTTACAACAACAAAATTATATTTGACCTCTGTCTGTTGCATAAAATAATGAGCACTGAGCAGAATCATCCTTCCCAAGATTTAGCGTTATTTTTTGCTTTTTTTTTACATCCTGTATACAGGGTGTAATAGTTAAATGTGTTTTTTTTTTTATTTTCAGATATCTTGCAACTGGAGAATCATTCAAATCGCTTTCAAAAAATTTTCGAATGGGAGTAACAACATTAACAAAAATTATAGAAGAGACGGTTCTTGCAATATGGGAGGAACTGTATATCATACATATGCCTACGCCACCAGAGATATATTTTATTCAATATCTAATGATTTCAATAATATTTGGAATTTCCCTCACGTCATAGGTTGTATAGACGGTAAACATGTGCGCGTTATGTGCCCAAAAAAATCTGGATCTATGTTTTACAACTATAAAAAATATTTTTCTGTGGTACTGCAAGCAGTAGCCGATGCCAATTATAAATTTATAATGGTAGAAGTCGGGGGCTATGGTAAACAGAGTGATGGCGGTACCTTTAGAGCATCAGATTTGTATGAGTTTCTAAATGAAAGGGAACTAGATATTCCATTGCCCGCTTATTTGCCTAATACCCAAATCTCTGTTCCTTACGTATTTTTAGCCGATAAAGCGTATCCTTTAAAAACATATTTAATGAAACCCTTTGGGGGGCGTGATTTAACAGTGGACCAACAAAATTTTAATAGCCGCTTGTCGCGAGCGAGAAAAACAGTGGAATGTGCATTTGGTAGATTATACTCAAAGTGGCGTTTGTTATCTAAAAGCATCGAAACGGATATTCAACAAGCTGATAAGATCGTGAAAACTATGTGTTTGTTGCACAATATAATTATTGATAAAGAGGGTTTTGAGCGAAACTTGACTTCGGTAAATATTGTTAGACGAAGATGGCACAATCAAAGACTGAGTCGGCCTAGTAATGTTGCTACAAACGTCAGAAATAATTTTGTTCAATATTTCAAACATAATCACTTAATATATAATTAAATTAGGTAATACTTTATTATTAATATTTTATAACTAAAAAATTAAAATAAATCGAACTGATTATTGAAAGTACTCACCATCCTGTTTCATTTCCAAACTGATTTCTTTCCAACACTTATCTGTAACATTTCTGTTGCTGTGGAACTTATGAGTTTTGTCCCATAAACATTGTTTATCAAACACCAAGGCTATCAAAACTTCGTTATCCAAATCCATTTTCAATAATATTAAACACACACCCTACACCATTAAATGCTTAAACCCGTATGGCTCGGTCCAGGTAGTCGGCACCGACAAGTAACAACCTGTTTCTTTATAAGTGAGCGAATAGATTATATTGAAATATTATAACTGCGCCGGTCGGTACCGACCCGTACAGATTTGTCTGTACCTACTGGAAAACTGTTTCTTTATGTAAGCACCCTTAGTTTTTATTTTATAATTTTTTGCTGTCCTCTTTTAATATAATTTCTGTTTTATTGTTTTGTCCTGTGCGAGTTTAATAAGAACGTTTTATTTCTTTCTTTCTATCCTAAACCGTTAGGACGTAAAGAGGTAACAGACAGACAAAGCTACTTTCGCATTTTTAATACCAGAATGGATTTCAGATATTCCTGTGGTAAAACTTTAATTTTAATCACGAGATAAGCCGGGTTGTTGTAATTGCGAAAAAGCAAGCTGTGTTTACGTTCAATCTGCGATTAAAATGGTTGGAATGAGCCTTCACTGAACCCAACACTGATTGGATCCCGGTACACTGACATGGGGAGTGTACTCGAGAAATGTACGCGAATTTTATGGAAATATTTTGGGTATATTTTGCACGATGAGATAGATCGTGTGTTATCTTTCCGTCATATCGTTAGGAAAGCCATTCATGTTTACTTTTGATCAGAGAATGAACCCTTTCCTAATCCAGGGACCTGTAGGAAAGTATTGTGATTTGCAAAGATTTTTTTAAGGTTTTTGTTTGCTTCGTGAACAGGTAAAATTCAGCTTTATTTTTGGTCAATTATGGAGACGATACTGATGCACACACGCATGCCTGTTGTGAACTAAACACACGGAATATAAATGAAATTCAAGGTGTTATCGTGACACAAACTTTTATGATGGATTCAGCATATCGACGACAAACTACCAATATCTTCTATCTCAAAAATTGCAACTTTACAGGAGACGAAAAAAGTAAGAAGAAGGTATTCGCAGCAAAATTAGCGTCTCATAATTTAGAAGTTATTTCTAATGTATAATGTTTAATGGGAGTGATAGTTAAATATCTTGTTAGGAGGTTTTGCCAGTAAACGCGAAATAGCATTTTACGTCGATTGGTATTGAGAAACAAAAATCGAAAAAAATGTCGTTAGAAGATATCGGTAGTACGACGGAGTCGACATGATTCTAGATCAACCAGGACGGAAACTTTCCGTGAGTTATTAAAGAAAAATTCAACTGACTACACAGTAAAATCAAATCAACTGTTCCATACATTGAAACAGTTGATTTGTTTTTGCGTCTAGAATCTTCGTCTGTTTCGCGCGGTCTGCCGACTAACACTTTTATCAAGAATTCACCGTGTATTTTATGGTATAATTATGAGGTAGTAGATATTTTCCACAGTGGTCATATCCATTTTTAGCAAGCAATGTCAAATGCGGCCGTATCGAGTAGATATCGAGCGACCACTCAAACCTCTACGTATTGGATGACAGCCCGCTGACAGGAGCACACTCCAAATATTTGCATGGATTTTAATAAACAACTGTGCATTTGGATATAACAAAAATCTCCATTCAATGATATATGATATCAAACTGATTTCTTTGAAAGACGCAAAGGTGTACTGGCCACATCGATCCGTATTTTACTATCTTATCCAAATTTTACGACACCATATAATTTTATACTAAACCTTGGTTTCACATCGTCCATAATGTGGAACTTCCTTCCGTTTACAGGATGCATTTTCAAAAATACTTCCTTAGTGGTCATCTTCGATAAAGAACTCTTATAAAAAAAATTCAGCTTCTCGACCCAATATTTGAGGCTGTGAGCTATCTCTCCCTTTCACAGAGAAGCTGGAGGCGTGTCCCAGCAGTGGGAACGATGATGAAGTTCATTAAAAATAAGAAAAAACTCAAATTTACAAAATCTCTGTAAAACTAGACTAACTAACTAACACTGTGCCGCAATCCTTAACGCCCACCTCCAAAAAGTCCAAAAAGCAAAACTAAAAATTGATTATGCTACCTACCTTTTAGTGAATAAGTAAAATTGCTGTCGGCATTCTCAAGTTCCCACTTAGAGTGATTATAATTATTTAGAACATCCGCTTCAAAAGACAAGCCTAAAGGGCCGTCAGGTTGTTAAGTTTGATCAAAGATTAAGGGTGGATCCAGTGGGCATTTCAACTACCAAGAATTCGGGGTGCCAAGTGTTTACCTAGCGATGTCTGTTGGATTTGCGGTATTTTATGTCCGATAAGAATAGAATTTATATAACTATGAAGCAATATTATAAATAAGGTAAGTTAACTGTTTTGTTAAATTTATATTAAAATAAGTAATTTTTAGGTTATTCCATCCAGAAAAAAATAAAACCAAGGCAAAAAAAGTTTTTTATATCGTTTTGCATTTATTTGCCAATGGTCATATAAAGTCGTAATTGTACTTATTATATCTTTTATTCATAATATTATAAATGGTAGTCGCTGTTTTCGTTTCTGCATGTTTGTCTGTTTTATTCTTGTAAACTACGCAACGGGTTTTGACGCTGTAGGTATTCTTCATTATTTAAGAATTTAACATTTGCCTAGCCCGTCGGCAACTAGTCTAATTCATATGGTACTGCAATCGATATCCTTCAGGAAACAATAAACAAATGAGGTTTTTATTATTTACCCAACAATGTAAAATGGAACACGAGACAAACATACGTGAATACTTAAACATGAAACAAGAATAAGGTTTTCGGGAACGAACGTGCCTAGTGACGAGTGACATTTGACCCGTCAATAGTGTATGAAAATCTCTCAGGTGAAACATTATAATAATATGTTGTATGATGCAAGAAGAAAGAGATTACGTGTTTTTTTTTGTATACATAATTATTGTAATGCAGTATTGTATATTTAACAGTAATAGCCTAGTACCGTGTGACCGTCGGACTTCCAAGTCATAGGAAGGTCGCATCAAGGTTGCAAGTTCGAACCCAAGACCCTCCGATTCCTGCCAGGGCGGCGGGACTGTTCGAAAGAGATACCGCGGCCCTGGAACACGAAGGGCAAGGAAGGAACATGGATGGGTTTTAGTCAGTACAAGTCTGACACTCCCTTCCACTCTGCCCAGAGCGGGAGTAGTCATTTGATGATTTTCCATCCAAATAAATAAATAAAATAAAAAGATCCTCCGATTTCAAATTCATGTTAGTATTGTATAAATATCACTTGCTTCGGTGAAGGAAAACATCGTGAGGAAACCAGCATGTAATGCCATGTCAGAGGCCCGCGGGCGGCACAAAAACTCAGACAACAGTTTAGGTACTAACCACACGAGAAATATTATTGTATTTTTCTGATTGGATTATGAAGTTACGGTTAAATTTACTTAATTGATGGCACTCGTTCAGTTGTCGACTGCACAATTGATGAGACCTAATCATGATTATTTGATCGATGACACGCACTATTTATGGATTCAAAGCGATATACTATCGTTTTTCGTAATCAGTTCATAGGTGAACAATTGTTCATGTGTTCACGAACGGTTTCTTTTGTACAACAGAACTCCAACCATGGTCGCTTAAATGAAGTTTTATTTTGTGAACCTCTTTCTTATGTTTTTCTCAATCCTCTGCTTTTCTTTTCTGATTAATTTTGTTGTGCGATCCAAGACAGCTAAATGGTTTATTTGCGACTTCATCGAGCTTCATTGTTCGCGCTTCTAGCGGTCGCCACTGTTGATTCTGACATTCAGGAGTTGCAGTGGTTTGGTAATAGTGTGGCGGGCTTGCCAATCCGTTTTTCTTTTTATGCCAAAACGAAGTGTATTTTTTTCTACGATTCCTTACCAAATCTCCGCATCTTCTCCCTTGGACCACAACCCTTCATCGGTGTGTACAGACGAGTAACAGTGTAGGTACAGCGAGCACGGAACTGACAGGTTTGGCCAGCGTTAGGTTCCATGTCAGCCGACGTGACACCGCCGACAGCCTCTGGTTATAAACTTGCATGCTTAGTTGCTTACCCACAATTACGTGCTTTTATTACCAGATTTTTATGATGAGGGTTATTTTACGTATTTTGAAGGATTTGGGATGAGAAGAGAGCAATGTGGTTGACATTTTGAAACCTGCGTTAAATTAAAAGTGTTGTTAAAAGGTTGGGTTTTAAATCTAAGATGTATTGCATCCTTACAGTGCTAGTGAAGATTAACTTTTTTTTTTTTTCATCCATTGTGTTTGGCGGTAACTGGCCCAGATTCTTACGTAATTTTGACATTCCTTTTTATATTATTTTGTATACAAATTACAAATAAATAAAATTAAAGTGTTAGTTTGTAATTTCAAAATAACAGCTTTTTACTGAATGAAGATGAAAGTAAATACGGTACTTATAACCAAAACATTTTTTTTTTTCATTTTTCTCGGTCTGTTTGTTCCAGCTAATCTCCGACTGACTTGACGGGACTTTACTGGCAGAAAGGTGATGTTATAAGGGGTTTAGGCTTTTATTTTAGAAAACGACATGCAATAAAATAAAACACATAATTTTTTATAAAATCCGATTCAAATAGGGAAGTAATATTTTTACCATAATTTCACGCTGACGAAAGTCGAGGGTTGGTAGTTAGCTAGTAATACCTATGAATCCACCCACATTAAAGTTAAACTAAACTTATCACATCCCAACTGCATAACATAGCCATCCAACCGCTTCATACTGCAATCTGCATTCAAACGACCTGAAAAGCAACCGCAATAAACTTTCAAAACTAACTCTAGAATGTTTCTCGCTGGTTAATACCTTCTCCATCAGTGCCACCGGTAATAGCTACCTCTTCCACGACTATCATTACTGAAACCTCAAGTTCTGTGGGGAGAAGTCTCGACAGGCATTTAAACTGGTTAAGGTGGTGCTCCACGTTAACTAAGCTAAGCTACGTATTTTTGCTTAGCTTTGCTTTGTATGAGCATAATCGGAATCAAAACATAACATAACATCACGCCTGTAATCCCAGAAGGGTTAGGCAGAGGTATACCTAGTACACGCACATTTCACCAGTTATGTTTAATTGTAATAGGGGGCGAGGTGATTGCCATCAATCGGGTATAAATCCTGACTCCGTGGCTGCTACTGAGAAATCCCTAATGGAAAAATCCAATAACACTTTACCCGACCCGGGACTCGAACCTAGGACCTCATGCTCAGCAGTCGCGCCTGCAACCACTCGATTAACACGGCAGTCTTCGATAAACTAGGCAGCCTGGCTTACAGTAGCGAAGGGTAAATTTTTTGTCTGCCAGAGCTGCGGGACTGATCGAAAGAGATACCGCGGCCCTGGAACACAAAGGGCAAGTCAGGAACATGGATGGATTTTAGTCAGTACAAGTCTGACACTCCCTTCCGTTCTGCCCAGAGCGGGAGAAGTCATTTATGATTTCCCATCCGAAAAAAAACAAAAAAAGACAAACTACTTATGCACACGCGTTAGAAGTTATACTTCTTTTTAAAAAAAATATCTGTCGCCTTATCTCAACCAGCAGTAGATTAAAAATAAAAAACCTAGGCTTGTCAATATCTGACACTAAGCTAACTTCAGGGTGTATGTTGAGTAGCTAACTTCATACTGTTAATTTTGTGTCACAGATGCGCGCGCATCTTAAAATTTCACTCTCATCATTTTTTCATAACGCGCCTAAAGAAGTATAACTTCAAAAAAGGGTCAATTTTTGTAAGTGGTAAGCCGGAGTGTATTTCATGTGATTATAGAATACTGACTGTAACTGTAATAATTATTATTATTGCTGATAACATGTGTTTTCGTCTAGGCCGTCTGGTATATTTACTGTGTGACCCACGAACATTCTACGCACGTGAGGGAGGCTAAAAAAAATGTACAGGGCAGATAACGTGGTTCCCAATGCACATCCTTTGTAACAGTAGCGCAGCGGCGATTCAACTCAATTTCAAACACCACTGTACTTAATGTTAACTGTGGACGGTCGACTTAAAACTTGTTAATGTCTTGTGCATCAGAACTGTAACGAAGTGAACTTGTAATTACGAACTGAAAGGGGTTCTCGAAGTTCTGATGCATGTGCTATTTAAGAACACTTGAGTGAAAGCTGGTGGTTTCGGGAACTTTTGGTGGTATTAGATTATTACGAAGTCAGGTTTTATGGTAGCATGCAGTTAGTACTGTAGAGGCCCAAATGATATATTATCGTTCTGGCAGCCGATTGATACTGGCAGCTTAATAAAGTAAATACATTTTGAATGTAGAGAAGGAATAAAAGTGCCCGATTGCGAATCGGATTCGCGCACGAAGGGTTCCGTACCATAAATCCAAAAATACACGTTTCTTGTATTTTTATTATTTGTTGTTTAGCGGCAATAGAAATACATCATCTGTGAAAATTTCAACTGTCTATCTATCAGGGTTCATGAGATACAGTCTGGTGACAGACAGACGGACGGAGAGACAGCGAAATCTTAGATAGGTTCCCGTTTTTACCCTTTGGGTACGGAACTCTAAAAATGATGGATTGTCAGAAGGAGATTGAAAAATATGAAACAATGTAAAAAATATATTGATTGATTTTAAAAGTATAAATAATTAAATATAATGAGTTACCAGTTTACAAGCGTATAATTTGGTAGTGTAGACTCCGTACACACTACAGTACCATAGTATGGTGGGATGCCCTCAATCTCGGTGGAGCGACGATCTTCGCAGGGTGGCTGGTAGCAACTGGATAAGAGTTGCCGAGAATTGAATTAAGTGGCGTGCGACTGAAGAGGCCTATGTCCAGCAGTGGACTGTTGCAGGTTGATGATGAAGATGCTGCAGTCAGTACTTACTTTCTTCCTTGAACATGCATTAAGAATTTACAGTTTTGTTGTCTACAGCAGACAGAATGTTCCTGGTTCTCTTATACAAATACAAGAACATTCTATCTCCGACACTGTATTAAACGTTGTAAAATTTAAAATCCTCTGAACTCAATTCGAAATCTAATACCATTGCTTCAGTGTTTCTCAGTCATATTCACAGTTATATTTCCATAGGGAAGCGATTTTAATGATCTGCATATCGGATAGCAGTTTTTGTGGTTTCTAATACATTTAGTCTGATGTTCAACGTCACAGTGCGTTTAACTGTCATAAAAAAAAACGTTGCCCTACACTAGGAATTTCTCCTGTATCGTGGGTGCGTTCACAAACATTTAAACTCACATACACGAATAGCCATCACAATCATGCATGAACAACTTAAATATAACCTATCAATTTAAAGTTTTATTAAATTGATTAATGGTAATCTGTGAACAGCGCTGTGGGCTACACTATTATTTAAGTGATGATGTATGTTATCATGTTGTAATATCCCGTATTGTAGCTCCTTCTTATTTCTATTTTTGAGAAAATAATTTAAAAAATAAATGGTAAATACGGACAACGTGAACAAAATCTTAAAACTTAAACTATAATTACCAACTAGTTGCTATCATCATCGGCCTATAATGCGTTCCCACTGCTGGGACAAGGCCTCCTCTCTATGAGAGGGAATGGGCTATAATCCACCTCGCGGGCCCAGTGCGGATTGATAGATGTCACATGTCTTCGAATTTTTGGTTCTAGGACATGCCGGTTTCCTCACGATGTTTTCCTTCACCGTTTTTGAGAGCAGTGGTTATGAAATAAATTATACAAAGTAATGTGCCTGCCTGGGTTCGAACCCACGACTTACTGTTCGTAAGTCGGGGTCGCTACCATTGGGCCACCGCTGCTCTCCTACTAGTTGCTATAGGTACAAGTATCTCGTGTAAAACTTGGCTTAATGCCATTGAACTAGGCGCCTATAAAGCGTAGGATCACATTTCTTCTATGAAGTTTCGCCGTATAGCTCCTCAGTAATTTAATCCCTTTACTGCTAAGTCTCATTAAAACATTTACCTCAATATCCAATATTACTATCCAAAATGGTCTTTCAACATGAGATCTAAACACTACTATTAAAAATATATTCTAAAAAACCTACCTACACAAAAAAAAAACCTGTGTGTAATTCACACGTGGTAGAAGTGAAAACACGTGGTAGGAATGGAAAAAGGAGTGTTGGCCGTCCGGCGGCGAGATGGGCAGACGACATCGTAGCCATTGCGAGAATATCTTGGATGAGATTGGCACAGGAACGTGGAGCTTGGCACAAGCAAAGAGAGGCCTATACCCAGCAGTGGGTGAAGTCGGGCTGTGGATGATGATGATGCTGAGAAGTGAAACCTTCAAAAATGTTGGCTTCAAGATAATCACTGTATAATGCTTCCTATCTCATTTTCTCCAACGTTAAATCTTATGAATTTATGTGTCTGTCTCTTTTTACTGTCGGTTTTTCGTTTCATTGACTTTTAAATCACAACGATGCGAAAGAAGTTTTCACTTCAAAAACTCTTAAACCTGCAAGCAGGATTACGCCAAGATCGATCTCCGGGCTAATGAGAGTCGCGGAGTTTCCGCTTATTACGCACACGACAGGGAAAAATCGCAACTCGCAGATAGAATGGCAGGGAGCTAATCATATACCTACATCGAGTACTTACTTGCGTAGGGTCGCAAGGAGACGAGTTTGTTTCCGCTGGGATAAAATGTTTTTATCATCAGTGGATGTGTTTGAAGGAAATGTGTATCCATTCAAACAAAGAAAATACCAACTACTAGGTAGTAGTTGGTATTTTATTTTGGTGTTGGTTTAGGTAAACCTCAGTTCAGTTCCATTTAAGAAAAAATATCAAAGGCAAAGCACAGCCTAAAACGCTATGTCAAGAAGTTTTGAGTTTTGCACAAGCATATCCTTGTAATCCCCGAAAGGTTAGGCAGAGGTGTACTTAACCCATTCGCTGCCCAGTACTTCGCGAAAACTTCGTGAATTTCGTTCGTGTGCCCACAACCCGTATCCGAGTCGTCGTTAAAATGAACTATAGATGACTTGTATTCATGCCCAGAACCCGACTAGCGAGTCCATAGCTACAGATACAGATTGTGCGAATAAACAAATTATTGTTCGACTCATATGCTGGGTTCTGGGCACTGAATGGGTTAAAAAGTATACCCACATTTCACTAGTTATGTTTAGTCCCATGTAGTAGGGGGCGAGCCTTATGCCATCAACCGGGCAACAATCTAGACTCCGTGGCTGCTACTGAGAAATTCCTGATTGAAAATCCCAATAACTTGCCCGATCTGGGAATTGAACCTAGGCTCTTATGCTCAGCAGTGCCGATTGCAACCACTAGACCAACAAGGCAGTCCTGAATTTACACATGTAATCCTATTTTAAAGAAGGTTAACACTTAAGGATTTTTTTTAAATTCATCGCCTAACAAATATTCGTAGGTATGTAATTTCGTCATTATTGCCAATGGTAAATTAATACGACTTGATGGGTAATAAAACCGTTTTAGATGAACATCAGAACAAAAACTTAATTACTTTCAAAGACTTTTTACGGTAGCCCGAAAAGTATATTCGCAAAGAAAATTTCGTCTCCGTGTACATAAAGTGTTAAACAAAACAAATATAAAATGTCGCCGACGCTCGTCTCAGACATTTGTCTTGGTCTCGAATGCAAACAAAGAAACCAAAATGAGAACAAATCCGAGAAAATCAAGACGAATGGCGAGTCTACATGCGCTGGCAAACATCGCGAGGATAGGTAGGTAATCAAAAAATATTATATGTATTTTTCACGGCATTATAACCTTTTTTTCGCTAGCTTAGAGACGGGAAATCCGAAGAGGGCCTTTTCTTATGAACTGCGTAAATACTATTTTATATTTGTGTGTGTTGAGGGTAACATTCTAGTTGGTATTAGAGAGTTGAATTAATTCTGGCTTTTTGTAACCATTTTTATAGGATTACGAAAGAAATATTGTATTGTATTATAGTCTTGCATTATTCGTCTCCTAACCAGTAGATATCTACTTAGATACCTGTTTGCAGTGCAGCTGTCTTAAAAGTATATATTGTAGGTGCTTTTAAAATAAATTAGATTTTCCTTTTTCATTAACTTTGAGGTTTAAACCAGACAGCGTCATAAGTTAAGCTCGACCAAAATATAAAATAAAACACCCAAACGTACTAAGATCTTAGTTCTACGTAATTCACTAAAAATGTATACTAAGTTAATGGCATGCAGTACTTTCAATAGTAGTAGTGCATAATCCAAAGTCTCTCTCACAATAATTAGCATACCTACGTGTGCATACCAACCATATACAGCAATAAAGATATATAAAAAACTGACATTCATATACGAGTACCTTTACAATACAAAGAACTGTAGCGTATCTCTGTAATATGAAAGGGTTTTATAATTACGAGCGCATTCAGCGAACACTGGGACATTTAAGGTACATAAGACTGGGACATTCATGGTATATAAACCGTGAAAGTGGGACGTAAATGTCCCAAAGCGGTGCGCAGTCGTGATATTCTTAGTAAGTACAAGAATATATGAGAGAAATGTACATCTCTTACTTGTAGCAAGTCTGAAAGTAGTCGAAAAGTCTAGGTTATTTTGGGTCGTGGCAGCAGTAAATTGGGAAGAAAAAAAGGATCCTTTTATATTAATAACTTATTTGCTGGCCTAGATAGATATCCCAGGCCTAGAACATTTGCGTAATCGTTTTCCTGTCCCGTATTTTGTAAGATTGTTGTATTGTTTGTCCTTTTTTTCTTTTCATTTTCTCAGGAACGTTCTTGGAATGCCAAAAATCTTCCTGACCTAGATAAAAATTCCCTATTTCGTAAAATTTTAAGGTATCTAGTTTTTTCGTCGGTCTTCGGTATTGAAAATGGCGTTATGGAACTCCAATGAAGTTGGACAGGACGCCTATCAAGGCGCGGTGATGGCAGGTTGAGTATAGCTGTGACCGAGTGGCGTCCAAGAGCTGGAAAAAGAAGTGTTGGTCGTCCGGCGGTGAGATGGTCAGACGACATTGTTGCCATCACGAGAATATCCTGGATGCGGCTTGCACAAGAATGTGTCTATAGCGAAACACGTAGTCAAGGTATGTTTCAATAACTTTCATTTATAAAAAAAATCCCCCTTGATAACTCTCCCTAAACAAATGAAACATTAAAACACTCAACACACGCGCTTGAATTATTGACACTGCTCATTCGGGATTCTGTTTATACTACGTTTGTACCAAAATGTTAGAAAACAAAACATAACATTTGGTACCATTGTAGGCAGGGGCACATCTGTGTTTGACCGCGCGCTTGACCACAAGCCGTTCGCGGGAACCCCGAATAAATTATGTAAAACAAAGCCGTGGACAAGCTCAGTACACACGGCATTATTTATATTTCAAACTATATGGGAAAAGCTGTTGAAACAAGCTACGTAAATAATTGTGTAGCATTAAAAGATTTGTTCGAAGGCCGATGGCTGATGGAGCAAACGCGTCCTGGGGATTACCATAACGTTTTAAAGCCTGCAGTCTTGTGAGACGGAGCTATAGAGGAAGTCTAGCGCCATCCCTTTTTTACAATACTACTTTAAAACGTCATGCTAAGTCACCAGTAGTGAACACCGCGTATCGGCAACTTTTGAAAAATTGCTGCGTTAGATCTGACGTAGGAAGCGGAGGAATGGGTGTGGTGGCGAGTATGTGGTCCAGCAGCAGTCTGCGTTACGCTAGATTTTATTGATTGATATTTCTTGTCTTTGAGGAATTACTTTTTAACCAAACTAATTCTGACGAAAAATTCCAACTTGACAAATAAAATTGAAAGATACGTATATTTTTTAACCCATGCAAAATCATTGCGAGCGAAAAGGGCAATATTCTGTTCCACATAAAGTTCAAAGTTCTAACCATAACAAAGTTAGATAAATAAAGCCATTCGAGCATAATTTTTCTCATGCAGACGTTTACCTGGGACGAATCTTTATGCTCAAGTTACTGAAGATAAGGTTAAATCAACTGTATGATATTTTCTTTTCCGACATACTTAGAGGTAGCTATCATCATAGATACGGCTTTTATTGAGTAGACAAAGAAGGTAGAAAAGAGATATGTCTTTTGGTAGCGTCATCAAAATGTGAACCAACGTTGTTCCTGGTAAAGTATTAGTTCATCTTCAATCTTCCTGCGGATTAAGAAGGTATAAAGTGTTTAGGGTTTAGTGAAAAAAGGCAGATTGATGCCTTTGATGATTAAGTAAAAACGCATCTAAAAACGACCCTTTTGAAACTCGAAGTACTTACCAGAACAGATTCTCAAGATCGCTTTGGTCTTTAAAATCGCACCATGTTGCAAAAAGCACAACCATATCTCTATCGTAAATCTAATAGTTCCAAATTCATTGAATACCCAGCACCAATTTAATGATTTCAAAAGTATTATTAATTTGCGTTGTCACGTTTCTCATTACAAAAACAATCAAAAACTGAGACCAATTTCCATTATGTCATCTATGTCAAACAAAAAGTTAATTCATATTTTACGAGAAGGTTATTGTACACATACTAGCCAACGTATATTCGTGTCGTAATCATCATCGAATATGCTATTTGAGCTGGTTTTAACTACACTATAAAATATCCATTATGCCATCTGCCATTATGCCAACTCGAATGACGTATAATAAATTATACGTCATTCGAGTTTTATTAGCCTATTCTGTCCCACTGCTGGGCATAGACCTCCCCCCATTCCTTACCAACTCTCCCGGTGTTTTGACTTCTCTGGCAAATCAGTCAGGATCGAGTCCAAGTCGACACGCTAGCATATCAAGGGAAAGCCTCGGTGGCGACGACTGTCTTCAGGCATCCACTGTGTAGCAATTATGACCCATCTGGGAAATGTGACCAAGAAAATATGATATTATTTTATATATTTATCACGTATGTGAGTTTTGCTCGCTAATTTAATTTAACAAATAAACAACATTCTTGAAAATGGATTTTCCTACACCTACTAGTTTTCTACTTCAGCTGAAAGCAAAATCATAAAGATGAACCAGGTTTCAGTTGGAAAAAACGTTTTACGATGCATTTTCTATTTTACTTTTCTCCTCTATTAAACCCGATATTTTCCGTAAACGATGGAACACTTAGTATTATGTCCAGAGCGTGAGATGACACCTACTTTAGAGAAACTAATGGATGCTACTGATACTGCATTATTCGTATAAGTTCTTATCAGTTGCGAAAATTCTTTTTATTACAATTCGGTTTACCTTTGGCTGCCTGATGTGAAGTGCTGATGCGGCCTTGGGTGAAGCACGCTTGCCTAAAAGAAAGTGATGTATTCCAACTTTGAAGAGAGCTAGATTATAATATTCAAGACTGGGAGTCTTAAACATTATAATCTTTTTATATCCAAAAGATTGTTGGACATTGAAATAGATTTTGGTGATCAATATAGCTGTATCAGGATCATTGTGAACTTCCAAAACTAGCTAACTTAGTGTGATAACGAAAATCTTTCTAAGTTTATAATTATGCTATTCTCCTTTCGCAAAAACTCGAGTCTTCTGATATTCTACGATATATCTATTTAAGATTGTGTTTTCTGCTCCTACTTATACATTCATACAGCATGCAAGTACGTTATTTTTATCTCCGTACCCACATTAGCTGTCAAGCTCAAGCCCTGTTTGTAATTCATAAACTACTGAACCGATTTGATACGATTTCAATTATAAAAGGGAAGACAAAGCCGTTATCATGTGAGTGTGACAGAAGGACGCGTGCGCCCATGATCGATGCCAAGGGCGTACTGTTTTGTTAATGAAAATATTCAGGCACTTTTGAAAAACGATTTTCGTTTTTTTTTTTGAAATAGCTGTGGCTTACTATCAGTACCTTCAAACTGACTACGGACTGCCAGATGAGCGACCGACCCGCCGAAGGATTTTAAATCACGAGAGGGTCTAACATATGGCGATCGGTTTACAGGTAGCCGTTAAGATAAAAAGCTGCAACACAAGATTACATTAAAAAAACTGTTTAGGGAGCCTAGCCCGCCAATAGAAATCCCTTTTTTTGAAGTGAAAATTTCTTGTGTATCGTTGTGATTTGAAGGTCAATAAAACGAAAAAGTGACAGTTAAAAGAGACAGACACATAAATTCATAAGATTTAACGTGGGAGAAAATGAGATAGGAAGCATTATACAGTGTTTCTTATGTCAAACTTTGTATCGCGTCTCATTCAAATATTCAATCAATCTTGAAGCCAACATTTTTGAAGGTTTCACTTCTACCACGTGTGAATTGCACACATGTTTTCAAATACGTACGGTATTCAGCTGCATCAAGTTATACTGGAAGCCGACCCCAACATAGTTCGGAAAACGCTAGACTGATGATGATGAGATATAGTAGTTGTCAGTGTTTAGTATTACAGAAGTGCTATTGTGTGAAGTTCAATTCTTCGAATCTCACACAAGTGGCCGCACTCAATTCTATATCAAACCCACTTGTTTTTAAAGTACATATTTGTTAGTTCACACCTCGACACAATTCGAGTACCGTAAAACGGGGTGAAAGGACTGCAGGGGTGAATCGAGACCAAATTTGAAAGGGATTTTAAAGTTGAATTGATATAATATGTTACCAAAAAGAACTCTTTTTTATTGACTTAGTTATACTTAATTGTTTAGAGACTTTGTTGGTAATAAATCATATCAATTCAACGTAAAAATCCCTTTTTAAGTTTGTCTCTATTCACCCCTGCAGTCCTATTTACCCCGTTTTACCCGGTACCTATTGTTGTTAATATAAATACTTCAACTACAATAATAGAAATACTTCACAATAAATAACGACCTAACTATAATTTAGGTATTGGGAGCAAACATAATTCAGCAGTCAATTTATTACAGAGCTTTGAACCCAATGATTTGTTTATATTCTGTTTATGTGCTGTTTATAGGACATTCCAATGTAATTGTGCTATATTTATGAGCTAAGATTGGAACATAATGAAGACATAAGACTAGGGATAAATAATTCTTTTTCTTTCTTTTTAACATGCTTTTATAAGCTTCATCTGTCAATTAAAAACATAAAATCACAATAATTCAATAACCGAACAGTAAACTTTTCTCAAAACAAAAATTTTAAACTTGAATTTAGTCGCTCAAATGATCCGATTCAACAAAAAAATAAAATATTGTTGTGGTGCACTTAAACATAATGGATTCTCGTCTTGAACTAATGGTAAACCTTTTTTGCCATAACTGCATAACAAACATTCATCAGAAACACTTAAAGCTTTTGCTATCGCGAGATAAGCGCTTGGGCATGATTCCGTGCCGCTAACGATGTAAAAATCTTAGAATTTTAATTTAGACCCAATTTCCAGTTTCCGATTGAGCTGAAGTCGTAAGAGTCAAACCAAGGGGTAAGAATCAGTACCTTTCTGCACAAAATTGGAGATCAGATCTTGTGTTAGTCAGATACGCACTGAGTCTATGTAAATTACCGAAACCATTTTCACCGGCATTTAGAAGCCAACCATTTCTTTCAATAATTTTATTTTTACACCTCATCATCATCATCAGCCTATAATGTTCCCACTCCTGGGACACAGGCCTCCTCTCTATGAGTGGGATTGGGATATAATCCACCACGCGGGCCCAGTGCGGATTGGTAGATGTCACCTGTCTTCGAATTTTAGGTTCAAGGCCATGCCAGTTTTACACATACAAAATAAAATTAGACCTTGAAAGAGAAACGGATATGAGAATATGAATTCTGTAATGAATGATAATATTATAGCGATATTCAATTACTTCGTAATTTATTTTGCCACTAGAAAATGGCTGTCATCGCTAATTTATTCCTAAGTGTCTTGATGAAAATTGATTACTTAGATACTCGACGACGACGGACTATCAAATTGACATTACTTACGCTCTACTATCTCTGACCTTAATATTTCGATATTAGCTGAAGTCACAGACTTATCAACACGTTTTCGCTTTTCTGGAAAATGCTGATTTTATCAAACGAGTTAAATAAAGGTGTGTCTAAATTACGCGATGTATCTACCAATTTACAGAGAATCAACTTATTTTTGTGAAAATTCAGAATAAAGAGCAAAACATTACATTTCACTGCACCACGAACCGTGGCTATTAACTTCCAAATCAAACACTAAAAACACGGGTTAGAACTAATACGTTAGTTCAGAGTAAAATCAAGTTGAGTGAAAAAATAATAATACCATCTTAGCCTGAAATTTTACAAATCATAACCTCATACAAACTACTTTTTTTATATTGGATAGGATAGGATTTCGATTTATGTCCCACAGGAACATACTATCGGGATAAAAAGTATCCTATGTGTTAATCCAGGTTATAAACTATCTGTATTCTAAATTTCATCCAAATCCGTCTAGTATTTTCGGAGCCTATTCGGTGCAAACAAAAAAACAAACAAAAAAATCTTTCCTCTTTATAATATTGGTATATATAGAAGAGTATAATAAGAACAAAACGAGCCAAGATTAAACATCAGAATACAAGGTACATCCTTAAACCAAGCTCAGGTTTTGCATAACATTTTTACGTTTAGCTTACACACGCTTGCATGAGCAGAAATAACTAACACCAGTAAAAACACGGCGAACCCCAGGAGCAAGAGAGTTAATGCGTAAAGTGAAGAAAATATCTTTCATAACTTTTTTATAATCCAATTTTAATTCGGAGCACGAAGGAGATGGTCTGAACTGGAAGGAGGACGCACGGGTTCGCGAGACATGGAAAGAGTTGAAGGAGGTCTTTGCCCAAGAGTGGGAAAGAGCAAACTAGGAAAACATATTAAAAAATATATATACTTCTTCATTCTTTAAATACCAGTATTTTACATGGAGCGACTGCCTATCTGATCTCCACAACCCAGTTTGTACTGAGAAATACGATATCCCTTGGTAAGACTGTTTGTCAGTTCCAACTGTATAGTTTGACGTTTTCATGTAAACTGACTAATGCGGAGCTCATGCTCAAAACCCAAAAGAATTTCAAGAGTTCAAAGCCCCTATTTTAATTGACTGAAACACAACTGGATAATAGTGACTGCACCATACCTACTTCTGTCTTTGACATGGGACGAGGCATCGTTTCCTCTTAAAAGACCTGTCCGGAGTCCTCTCTGTGCAATGCCTGTTATAGCACATCCCTGGGGAGATTGTAAAGAGGTCTCCCCTGAGCCTCGCTGTGCAAGTGTGCACGGCAGCACGTGACCACTGTGCCGCCGCCTTTTCTAAGGTCACTCGATGGGCGAATAGAGTCCTCAATCTGTACACCCGTGTGACCGCAAACGGGGTTTTGGTGACTATGTTCCTATTTAAATTTCCTATCTAAATTCCATCATACCAACTTCAATAACACTATATCCGTACTGAATACAAGACAACACATATCTGTACTACAAGATACATAGTTACAGCTTTTACGATACCAAAACTTGTATAATTACCTCATAAACGTTATCCTTCAACGTATATCGTTCAAACATCCTCTATAGCACTCAATCCTACACAATGTAACAATATTATTTCAAACTATAATACTGTTTGTTGCCTCTAATGCGCCTTACATTAATTATAGCTTAGATATGTCAGAGCAAATTGCATCATTGTATTGCCTTATAAACTATACACACCTCACCATACACTATACACACCTCACCACAACATCACAACACACCACAAAATAACAACACGCCACACCCACATCGTATAATAAGAAGTGTACTCCTAATGAACACACATAGTATACACTACTTTTTTGTAACTTATAGTTAGTATAAATATACGGGAATGTGTAAGGAAGCGCGGAGTCTCCTAATACAGACACTGTTTAGCTTAAAAGGAAGCTCCAAACACGTTTAAATGAACTGATTATAACAATTGTGTCAATAAACTATTTTGTATTTGTACTTGCCTTTGATGTTCAACTAACATAACACATAATATCACGCCTAAAATCCCCGAAGGGTTAGGCAGAGGTGTTCTTAATAGCACACCCACATTTCGCCGGGGCCGAGCCTATTGCTACGAGTATCAACTGGGCAAAAATCCAGACTCCGTGGCTGCTACTGAAAAATTCTTAATGGAATACCCCAATAACAATTTCCCGGACCCGGATCGAACCCAGGACCTGATGCAGTCGCAATTGCGATCACTAGACCAACGCAACAAGGCAGTCAATAAAATTAAGAATCAATTAACAATTTTAAAATATGCTATTCATATTTTATTCCAAGAGTTGTAGTTACAATAGTGCAATGTTGCCTAATAAGGAAAACGTTCATAAATCTTGGACTAGACAGTTCTTAAGCTCCTTACAAAACATCCGATCCAATGTGTCTACGTTCACTTGAATCTGTCCCAACATATAATCCCGCTCGCGAGGTGCAAGAGGAAATGAGAAAACTTCCCGATTGCTTACATCAACATTGTCCTGTGTCCTATAGAAAAAGTTTTAATTGATTGAACTCCACAATTATCGCTACAGGGTAGACAGGTGGGGAGGCATGTCTTTGACTGATTTCAGGTAAACGCCAAATTTTCAAGCGGACGACGGTTTCGGGTTAATGACTTAACTTTGGACAGGCGGTTGAAAATTAGCTTGTAAGGATCTATTTGCGTCCGTTTTGGAAACATTTATCATAGAAGCTTCTCATTGGAAAATTAATATTATTTAATAATTTAGTTTATAATGCGTTTCAAATAAGAATAGGGATGTCAATGACCTCTATCTGCCAACTGTCACTTGAAAAGCACGGATAAGATCATAAAAAAAACTTTCTGCGAAAAAAAACCGACTTCCAAAAAAACACAAAATAAAAAAAAAAAAACTTTCGGAAGTCGGTGACTTTGTTTGTTTCATTATAATTTTTGTCAGCGACTTCCGAAAGTAATTTAAAAAAGTTATGTAATTTTTTTTTTGTGTTTTTTTGGAAGTCGGTTTTTTTTCGCAGAAAGTTTTTTATTTTACCCTTTTTAGTTTAGACTTTTTAGCATACCACACAAATTCTAATCATGAATTAATTTTTATATTGTAACCAGAACTTTAAGGAAGTACTCGTCAAGACGAATCAAACGAGTCCAAACTCGATGGGGTTGTCGTTTTATAGCGGAGTTCTTAAGGCGACCTTACAGCTCCATCACCAGACCCTGGATACTATCTAAAGACAAACTGCTCATTAAGACGAATCAAACGAGCCCAAACTCGATGCGGTTACGTCGTTTTATCACGGAGATCCTATGGCCACCTTACAGCTCCATTATCAGACCCTGGATACCATCTATAGACAAACTACTCATTTAGACGAATCAAACGAGTCCAAACTTGATGCGGTAACGTCGTTTTATCATGGAGATCCTATGGCCACCTTCCAGATTCATCATCAGACCCTGGATATCATCTAGAGACAAAGTAGTAGAGTGTGTCAAATTAAACACGTAAAACTTCAGGCGTCGTCGCGTGATATAGCAATTAACGTGAAAACATACCAAATTACTGAACCGATTTTGATGAAATTTCTATGGGACCAATCGGGAAGTATATTCTTTCACATAAAAGAAGAATTTTTGAAATCGGTTAAGAAACGACGGAGACATGAGGTAACAAACAAAAACAAAAAAAACATACAACCGAATTGAGAACCTCCTCCTTTTTGAAGAAGGTCGGTTAAAAACAATATTTAAGTTAAAGATACACATTTTCGTAAATTAAATTAAAATATGTTAGATCTTTGACAGTCGTTACAGGTAGTCAGTGACCCGAAAGTCAGACAACCAGTCTTGGCAAGGGGTATCGTATTACCCAATACTAACTGGGTTGTGGAGGTCAGATAGGCCATCGCTCCTTGTAAAATACTGGTATTCGGCTGCATCCTGTTAGACTGGAAGCCGACCCCAATATAGTTGAGAAATGGCTAGCCAGATGATGTTCAGACTACTACAGTAAAAATAAAAACGTACACCTCTGCCTCACCGTTCGGGGATAAAATTGGTTGTCTGTAATAGTACATTATGATATAAGTGCGGTAAGTTAAAAATTACAGCCGAGGCGATATTGCTAGCCCGAGCCGTAGGCGAGGGCTACAAGAAAGCAGAGGCTGTAATTATCAAAGCGCACGTATGTCATACGACGTTTTATAACGTATTTGCGAGGAAATAAATAAAACTCGGACTTTCTTAAACGAAATTTTGATAGGTACGCTTGTAATTGTAAGTATCTATCGGTCGATTTTTCGGGCAAGAGGCTTAGAGTAGCCTTTTTCGCTGCCTCTCATACTTCAGGCGGTGTCGAATTAATAATTCATCATTACTTGACGACATTTTCAAATAAAAACACAGCAGCGAAATGAAAAAGCGCGCGGAATAATTTTTACTTGTTCACAAATTACTTAGTGAGCCGCGCGCATCAGCGCTTTTTTTTAAGGCAAAGGCACAAAAACAGCCAGTATTACTAATACAGTAAATTAATATTTTTGTGTTTTTGTTGCAGAATTTGTAATCTATTGTCAAAATTAATTAAATTAAAGATATAAAAGATAATAATTTAATGTTTATTTATTATACTTTATCTCCCAAAGTTAATTTTATTCATAAAATTTTGACCACTTTTCTGACATAAAATCTCTTTGCTAAGATTTAAAAAAGTACCGTTCGTTTTTGACGGAGCATCTTGAAACCGTGCGTTTTACATTACATTACCGCACAAGTACGTAATGAGATACAATACGATATTGAAATTGGTGAAATAAGAGACCCTTTACGAGCAAATGTGTTATAAAGTTGGTTTACGGACGATAGTTTAACGTGACAACGTCATAAAATCGAGTGGAAGAGACAAATTACCTATACAACCGAACCTCCTAGCCCCAGCAGTAGATTAAAAATAATAAGGCCTAGGCTTGTCAATATCTGACACTACGAAAGTGGCGCATGCGTACAATGAGCGTAACGGGGCGGGACACTTATTCATGCATGCAGCCGGCGTTCATCGATTTATTAAACGTTGTCACGTCAAAAAATGCATAACGTTATGTTCATGTATAAATGCTATTACTGTATCTAGTTTACACATTTAACTTCATTTCTTATTACAAGTTTCCGTAACAAAAGCCCAATAAAGTTCAACTGTATCTCTTGTCACGCACCGACGATCGTTAAAGTAAGCGAACTACAGACCACCTTGAACCAAAGTTTAACTTAGAACACGTTAAGGTATTACCAAGTATAGCCCAAAGTTATAACGTAACAACAAGTTACAGGAACTAAGTTGAAACGAGCTTGGTTTTGATTTTGACCTTCTTTTTTTGTTATAAGTTGTTACATAAAACTGTTGAAAATGTAAGTAAAAGCGTTTTCAAATGGCATTTTAAGAACTATTCACATTAGTTGCGAAAAATTTAATGTCAAAACTACATGTTATGTTTTGATGGCTTTCACATGAACGCCACTAATATGTAAAATGGTAAAATGCGAGAGTTTAAAAACATTCTCAGTTCAGAAGATTTAATACCAACTGTGTTTAAAATTGTATGCACAGGTTTACAATGTTATTTTGACTTAAGTTATCAATGAATTGTAGTTTCAGTTAGTGCAACATAATATTGATTATAACACATTTGCTCGTAAAGGGTCTCTTATTTCACCAATTTCAATATCGTACTGTATCTCATTACGTACTTGTGCGGTAGTGTAATGTAAAACGCACGGTTTCAAGATGCTCCGTCAAAAACACACGGTAATTTTTTAAATTTTAGCAAAGAGTTTTTATGTCAGAAAAGTGGTCAACATTTTATGAATAAAATTAACTTTGGGAGATAAAATATAATAAATAAACATTAAATTCTTTAATTTAATTAATTTTGACAATAGATTACAACCATTTATCTGTAACAAAAACACAAAAATATTAATTTACTTTATTAGTAATACTGGCTGTTTTTGTGCCTTTGCCTTAAAAAAAAGCGCTGATGCGCGCGGCTCAGGCTCACTAATTTGTGAACAAGTAAAAATTATTCCGCGCGGTTTTTCTTTTCGCTGGATTGTTTTTATTTGTCAATGTCGTCAAGTATGATGAATTTATTAATTCGACACCGCCTGAAGTGTCAGAGACAGCAAAAAAGGCTACTCTAAGCCTCTTGTCCGAAAAATCGACCAATAGATACTTACAAGCGTATCAAAATTTCGTTTCATAAAGTCCGAGTTTTATTTATTTCCTCGCAAATATGTTATAAAACGTCGTATGACATACGTGCGCTTTGATAATTACATCCTCTGCTTTCTTGTAGCCCTCACCTACGGCTCGGGCTAGCAATATCGCCTCGGCTGTAATTTTCAGCTTACCGCACTTATATCATAATGTACCATTATAATAATATGTGTAATAACTACGTATTTTTAAAGTTCATAATATTCGCTCTTGTTGGGTGAATCAAGTGTTAAAAAGATGTCTCTTGCGCCCAGCGCGAATCCCAGTTCTGTTACAGCACTCCATTTGAGGCAACAAAGGCTAAATTACTCTATCTATCGTGCCAATTAATGCCTTTATATCTTTGAGTGAATGTTTTGTCCTAATTGTTCTTGTATCTTTATAAAAAAAGGGCTAATCAACACCATCTCCCGTTCCCATGCTGTTCATTGTCTGCGCCTGCGTGTCCTGTTACTTGTTCACTACAGGAACTAATGGACGCTACCGACAGCACCAAACTAGTAGCTCAGTTCTGGGCCGACACAATATAGATTGCCATCGACACGCTAAGAAGAAGATGCTGTTCATTTCCTAACTCAAACACTACGACAGGTGTATATTCGCGGCTTTCGCTTGAATCATGCGGATGCGCCCCGCCGCGGAGAGCGCTTCTTGCGCGTGAGTGCAAGCAATAATAAGCTTAGTGGTGATCAGGCGGGAATGTCCTGATTGTACCTATGTATAAATATTATACTATGTCAACCTAATCCAATCGGCTTAACCTTTGTTGATCTTTCCCCATCTTACCTCTACGGTTACGACGCGAACTTTCAGCGACCGCCGTAACATCCAAGTACGAGACCAAAACGGTTGCTTCGAGTATTAAGTATAGAAACTATAACTGCTTGTGTTTCCTGAGTTCAGTGAATAGATTGCTGTTAAACTCGGCTCAACTATCTACAGAGACTCGCTGGTACTTGAACTTGGTTCCAGGCTTAAGTGGGGAACTTGGATCATCGATTTTGTGGGTCGAAGATAGGGTGGGCTAACTTAAGGTGCATTTGTAAGCCCACCTGGTACCTACAGTAAAATATGTAAATAAGAACCTCATCTGTACATCTGTACATATAAATAAAATTGGAGTGTCTGTTTGTAATATTAAAAATAACGGCTTTTTACTTAGTGCATATGGATGTATACACGGTACATATACCAAAACAACAAGGAGTAACTTAGGCTACTTTTATTTTAGATAAATAATTAAGGTTCCGTGCAAAGAAAAAAAAACCCTTGAAATTGGTAACAAAATTCGATTCAAATAGGGAAGTGCTTATAATAAAGCGGATTTTTTTGTAATAATAATGTCACGCGAACGAACTTCGCGGGCAACAGCTAGTAGCTAATAAAGCTTATTTTCCCATTCCCTTTTCTCAGATGTGCCTCTTTCACCTAATTACGGCAGCGAAACAGTTTTCATTGTATCGTAATGAAAGACTTGAAAGAGGCACAAACTGAAACAGATACTAACACATTTCTGAGAAAATAATCATCATCATCATTTCAGCCGAAAGACGTCCACTGCTGGACATAGGCCTTTCCCAAGTGTCGCCACATTGACCGGTCCCGTGAGACTCGCATCCAGCGGAGCCCCGCAACCTTCACCAGGTCATCGGTCCACCTATTGGGATAAAATACAAACAAATATTGCAACGCAACCATCGTCATAATTCAGACTCTTCAATATAATCCCATCTACCTCCGACCTAATTTAAAGAACAACCTTGTTCACGAAATATTCTAAATGCGGCGGAACGCGGTTTGAATAATTGAAACGGAACGACGGAAACTTCAGGGAATTAAAAACTTAAATACTCCCCATAAAATGACTAAATTTGCTTAGTACACAAGACTGTTAACAAGCCTTGGACAATTATTTTGAGTTTACGGTTATTTTTACCCTGTTACAGTGAAGCAAAAAGGAGGGTTATGATTTTGTCCATTATGTAATTATAACTTCTCAAATACTTATCATAATTTAACAAATGAGGTTTCATCTCCTATATCCTCTAAAAATCACTATGAATATTTGTTAAATTAATTAAAAATATTTGACGTATAAGTTGTTTATTTAGTAGACGATAAATACGGAAGGGTTTGTAGGTACAAAATAATTTCAGACGAGAATATTTTCTTGTTTCATGCTTTTTAGAGCGTGATTTTGAAGTACGGTTACGTTTATTTCGAATCAGCTGTTGTGCCAGCTTAGGTACTACAAAGTTTAATTATGGAGTGGTTTATGAGTCTCTAATCGTTAATTCGTTATCATTTTTCAAAGGTAAGTTTAGGATTGGAAATCTTAAGACAGGAAATGCTTTTAAGAAAAGAATTTAATAGATTCTTTTAACAGAAATTTCTCGTACTTTTATATAAAATAAACGATCCTAAGGTCAAAGGCTCGTCCAATATTTTCGGCTGTTATTTTGGTCACGTAACATTCTATTTCCAAGTTTCGAGGTCAAAGAAAAGGCCGGAAAGTATCGCAGTATAAAATTTTTGAAAAGAAATGAAATAATTTGCAACGTTTTTATTTTTACTTCATCGGACAAAATCACTCGCAAACATTTCTGAAAAAAGTTACCCAACAACTCAAAAGGGTCTTGAAAGAATGATAATATCATATACATACATTCGTAATACATAAACTGAATGTTACTGAAGCTACGCTGTCATTCTAAAATGTTAGACTTGGAAAAAAACATGGATCAAATTGTGTGCATTCTTAAAAGAATTACATTTTTAAGAACATGTACTCAGATATAGGGCTTAGGTCTATACCTAGGGTTTATTTTTTCTACTGAATACACGCTTCAAAGAGATGTCATTTTATTTTTCGTATTCATCTCAGAAAACTCTTTAATTTGATACCCATATCATGGGCATGCTCAAAAACTAACTAGTCTTCCACCTTTGCCATATATTGGATTTAAAATGACCTCACTTAGCGTATCATGCATTGTCTTCCCAATTAAACATGCATGTATGCAAAATTTCAGCTTATTTGGAAACCAGTAAGTGGGTCAAATTTAACGTCTAAGATTTTTTACAAAGAGTTACAGGGGGCGCTAATAAAACGTGTTAAAATCACTTTAGTTCAATCAAACGTATATTACAGACAAGCATACTGTTACGGCAGAAATTCCCTTTTCTCCAACTCGATACTTTCAATAAAAGGGAAGGCTCAATCCAAACGAACTTGCCTTATAAAATGTCCATTTCTTTAATGGCTACTAATTAAAACAATTTATTTAAAAGAACCGCTCGAGATTCTCACCTGCGGCAATATTTCTACTCAATGGAAGACTCCAGCTCTCGATTAAATGGTGAAGGGTAAAATAAATTCCTTTAATTCGCAATTGAGAAGAATTTTCAGTGATTCAGAAGTCTAATTATCATTTTATTCGTTTCAATTCAAACTCTGAATAGGAATTTTCTTTATACCGATTTATATCTACATTCGACATGTTTTCCAAAGCTGCCACTTCACCTTTAATCAAGATACTCTTCAAAAATTCTTACGTAAAAATCTGTAGTATACGTTTATTTGCTTACGAAAATCTCTCAAGCACTAGGTGCTTCAAGCGACTTAAGATAAGTTACTTATTTGAGGAAACTCATGAGTTTATTACACGACAACAATTTTAGTTTCTGCTAACAAAAAAATCAAGACGAACTATAGTAAATTACCTCATGCTTAAAGTTACGAGTAAGCAATATGAACATGAAATGAGTCATTGCCCCAGCGAATAACAAGTTTATCTCACAGAAAACCACATCAAAAGTAATTCTGTCGTTCTCAAGATAAAACTAAAAGACAAGAGCCCCTAATTTCTTCGGTATAACGATTAACATTAACTTCGTATAAGCGGCTAAAGTTTTCCTGACTTTTTCTCCGAAGCTTTGGGCCTCATTTTCTGCTAAAAGAATCTAAAAGTAATCTTACTTTTCTGTATTACAATATTCCCTTTGGGCGTTTGGCTTGGGGTTCGTCTATGAACTTTTTTAAAGGGTCTCTTATTGTATAACTCTTTCGCGTACAAATTAGGGTCGTAGTTTTGGTCAGCAAAATTTTATAAATCATCGTACCTACTTATTTATGTCATTGTATTCCGAACTGTAATATGACTAGATAGAGTACGTTGCAAATTGCATGACGCAGATCAAAATTCTCAACCCCTTCTTCTTCGTCGTGTTGATGATTCCCTTTTTTAGAGTCAAACTATGCTTCGACCTGAAATCTGCTACTTCGATGGACTTGGTGGTGCATTCGGACAGATCTCTCAAAGTGAAGGTGGAATTACACATAGAGCAAAACAAGATTTGGGCCATGGTTAGTGTTGACGCACCGCAATCGCACCCTGCTTGATCGGGATATCCCCACCGGAGTAAGTTGTATCTGCAGCAGCCTACCTGAGTTCTGAAGAACTCTATGAGCTGAAGAACTATGAATATGTGAGAACATGGTGTGCTTCATTCTAAAAAACCTAAGTACCTGGTAACCAGCTGCGGGACTGTTCGAAAGAGATACCGCGGCCCTGGAACACAAAGGGCAAGGAAGGAACATGGATGGGTTTTAGTCAGTACAAGTCTGACACTCCCTTCCGCTCTGCCCAGAGCGGGAGAAGTCATTTGATGATTTCCCATCCGAAAAAAAAAAATACCTAGTAGCTAGCCTGGTGCGTGGTACCTGGTACCTATTGATATTTAAATCACTCGACTCAAATCATGTAATGAATAATTCATTTGAAGTTAAAGTAAGTCACCTACATTTCTTTCTTTTTCCAACATACAATTTTACATTACAAATGTCGAAAAATGTCCCAAATATACGCATTATGCCATTTTCACGCTGAAATACGCTTTTGCCTGAAAATATTCCATTCACGAACACAGAATTACGCAGACTTATTATTTTACATACGAGCGTATTCAAATGGTGTGATACAGGATTACCGTGAGAAAGACTACCGCGAGACGAACGTTGTCATATAAAACTACCTAATATTGTTCACAATTACGAGAATTCGATTTGGAAAATAGTGGGTGAGAGTTTGAGATCTCTATATACTCGTAGATACCTCCCCTCAATCATTCTAACTGCAGCTATCCTAGAAGTAAATTAAATCAAAATCACAGTTAATATCACAATCAAGTGTTGAACTTTCTAATTATAATATTATGGTCAAGTCGCCAAAACAAAATAAAAGACTGCCTGGCATGAAACAATGTAACTTCTTGATAAATTGAGTTTATTTTTCATGATAAATAAATTCAATCTTCCAAGAAATTACTTTGACACACGAGACAACCAGCATCACAATAGCGATAACACCTCCAATCATAATAGAAGATTTTAAATTTGAAGTAATGGAGCCTTCCATTACTTCAAATGATATAAAATTCAAGGAAATAATTCCAGTTTCACGCAGACGAATTTTTCAAACATGGGACTATGTTATTAACATTTTCTTTATCTGTATTTAATTTAGTATACTAACATACGTGTAAATCAAATTGGTACAGACACTATTAGTTATGAGTTATGTTACTCGAATAAATAATTGAATTATTTCCTTTATTTATTTTTTATTTTTTTAGACATATTATTTACATTTTTATAAATATTCAAATATAAAACAATATAAAAAATAGTAGCCCACCAGCATTGGGAACAAGGTCTGAGCTACTGGTGGTCAGGGCTCCTGAGAGAGGAACCTCCTTTATTATTATTATAATGCCTTTCATTTTGAACATAAGTTGAATTGACATTGCGTTTATAGTGTGTTATTACAATACTAAGTGTAGCTCGAGTCTTAATACAAATCTATACGAGTCTCCAAAAACATTTCAATTTCACACTCAAAAAAAAAATTGGAAGGAAAGCACCAATAAACCCAATTTTATACAACCAACCCTTTTTAAAAGCCTCTAAAACCTTTATTCGTAGCAGCCCTTACAAAGCAGGTCTAATCTTATTCAAACCGACAACTAGGCCGGCTTCTATTTAATTACATATACGTGCTCAGGTACCTACGTAATGGTACTTAAAGCACCATGGTACCTGTAGTACCTGTAGTCACAGCGCAAATATAAACAGTAAACCAAGTTTTTTGGTTGTCTACTTAACTTCATTTACCGACGTCTAAATAAAAAAAAAAACAATCTTATAATAAAGTGCAAAAAAAAATTGGTTTACCTATCAGGATTGAACGCTTATACAAAGTTTCGTGTCCATGCTGTTAATCGTTGAGTAGTTCTTTCGTGAGGAGGTGATCCTGGCTGCTGGATAAGTCATGTCTGTCATTCAAATTTTGATAAATTGCCACCACACAGGGTGTGAGCAGTGGCGGATCTATCATACAACCCGAAAAGCCCGGCTTGCCTTACAATCAACTCAACAAATAAAAAAATAAAAAATTCTTACGAAAATAAAATATTTCAAACAATAATAATATCAAAATCTGCGCCAAACGCAACGTGATGCGATGCGACGTTGCAAGGTTTCCACACAACTTTATCAATCCAGAAATTATTTTAAATTCGCGCGCATCAAACGCGACGTTGTAAAAATTTTCTGATAATATCTCCGAATTCTCCGATACCGGCCGACTCTGGCTCGCTCTAACACTATAAAAAAGAAGAGTTGTGCTTACGGCCTACGGCCAGTGACCCAGTGCTAGCGCTTTCTCTTTCACACCCATTGGCTTGTTATTTGGCTTTTCTGATCTTTCATTTTCTCTAGCAAAATGTTTATGTTTTTGATAACAATAATAGGCACGAAATTTGAATTTTGTATTGAATTAAAAGCAGGGCTTTTTTTATGAATGTGTGAGTGTAAGTCAGTGTAAGTTTGAGAGTGAATTGTGTGTGAATGCGCGGAAAGTTGCGCATGGCGCGAATTTTGATAGAAACAAACAAATTAGTTCATACTTGTTTTGAGCGGTTATTGGTGCATTTCTTTTTTGTGTTTTAGTTTATTTAATTTTTTGTGATTTAAAGTTTTGTGATTCGTTTTTGCTATAATTAACGCTGTTTAGTAGTGATTATAGTTTCTTAACTCTAAAATGAATTCTAAAACGGATGCAAGTTCCTTGTGAAGGATTAAAGTGTGTGAAATCGGTGCTGGGCAAGGTAAATGCTTTGAGTTTTTTAATTGGGATTTGCCTCCATTTCATTGCGGGCACGCCACTGGGTGTGAGCAACATTTCAGCTCAATCGGTTGGGGGGAACTGGTGTGCAGTTCGGTTGCAAGATTTGACCATTAACCTAACTAACTAACAAGGTAAATTAAATAAAAGCTTTTAAATAAGAGCATTTTATGTTTTCGGCGATTATCTATCTTTTGTTGCACTACACATACAGGGTGTAAAAAGACTCTTAACGAAGCCGTCAACCAAGCATTCTGTACATCAAACTATGTAACTTTACGCAAAAATTATTGCTGGGAAACGACTTTTTTTTTGGGGTGGCTGGGGGCTCAGAACATTGTGGTGATGGATAGATTGAATAGTACGGGGGTCGTGGAGATGTTTAAAGTAAAAATCTTACATAAAAAACGTGTATTTAAAAAAATAAAACTTGTTAAAAAGTTGGAACTTTGACCCCCAATATCTCCGTAACTAGAAGGTTCCCAGGTATGGTCTAGAACAAAAAAATGATCGCAATGACGAGGATAACAAGTGCCTTTCGGCTTCATTAAGAGTCTTTTTGCACCCTTTATAATACAAAACCTCTTATGCCAATGCGACAGACCCTACTTACTCACGAGTAACCAGACCTGTTACCTGAAGCAAGCAGAGAATTCATGTAATGTATCGTCTTGCATGTGTGTGTGAGTCGATGCCGACCATTTGTTCCCAGTTGAAATACTGTATTATTAATACTGTAGTGCATTAAGGACTTCTATACGACAAAGTTTCTCCGGATGCGTCCTTACTGGTCGGTAAAGTCGGGGAGGGTTTTCAATAGTCTGTTTCGGAAACTTTGGGAGTGGAATGAAGCCGTGTTTACACCATGTGTTCTATGTGAATATTATCAGAGATAGTGAGTCATATGTAAATAGCAGTAGTGACTACAACAATATTTCGGCGAAAATATGGTGACTAAATCTGGACCTATATTAATATGAATTTGAGTTTGTCAATCAGCCTTGATTAAACCCGATGATCAAGGTTAGTCCTCTATGTGTGTGTCGTGGAGAGGCTAGCAATATTACAGGTATTTCTTGGACTTAAATTCTAATTCATTATTTTATTGTTTGTTACAAATGAAATGGCAATTCCTAACTTATGTTTCAAATCAGTTCTGAATTTGGTTTTACTCTCAACCACAACTGCTACGTTGAGTACCTACTGTATAAAAACATTTTATAGCATCCTTTTATACCAAATTTTATGTGAATAAATATACTGACTTTCGGCTTGTTTTCATTAGTCTTTATTAGAATTAAGCGTTTTGTGGTAAATGGAAGACGAAAAATATCGTCCTCTGATGCCCTCAGTAATTAGATTGCTGAGGTCAAGAGGAGTGCCGATCCTTTGAAATCCCGATACTCGGTTGGCAAAAGCTAAAGAGGACACGAACCTTTTACACCAATCCTTCTATAGATTGGAAGATTTGACATCTTCAAACCAATGAAAATGTCTCAAACAATTCATCTGCTTCAAGTTGGTATTTCGAGCTGAAAACAAACCTGAACACCATTATTTCTAGCAGGTGTCTAAAAGTGATGAAATGAAATTATTTAATATAATAAGAAAACGTTATAACAACGGATAATAGAAACATACTGCCTAGTTGGTCGAGTGGTCGCAAGCGCGACTGCTGAGCATGAGGTCCTGGGTTCGATTCCCAGGTCGGGCAAAGTGCTATTGGGTTTTTCTATCAGGAATTTCTCAGTAACAGCCACGGAGTCTGGATTTGAGCCCGGTTGATGGCAATAGGCTCGCCCCCTATTACATGGGACTTAAACATAACTGGTGTACTATTAGGTACACCTCTGCCTAACCCTACGGGGATTACAGGCGTGATGTTATGTTATGGTATGTTAATAAAAACATGGACATGACACTTTGTATCAGGAACCGATTTGATGATAACGACGAATAGTTGGTTAGCGGAGTTAGCTTGCGCCGATCAGCAAAAACTTTATTTCTTTGCAATAAAAGTAAAAAGTTACTCCGAATTATCAATGGTGCCGCTATTCAATCGCTCGTCATCTGCCTAGCCTTTTCCCAACTATGTTGAAGTCTGCTTCCAGTAACAGGACGCAGCTAAATACCAGTATTTTGTTGATTTCCACAACCCAGTTTGTACCGAGTAATGTCGGCCTTGGTAAGACTGGTTGTAAAACTTTCGGGACACTGCCTCCCTTTAACGACTTTCACAATTTTTGGCATTATAAATCTTCAGTAAATTTATAACGGTTATCAACCCTACAGGATATAGGAGTTACCTACCCAATTCTCACGATGCTAGTGCGTAATTACGTACTACATGTAGACCATTACATCGGTGATGTCGTTAGCCTGAACCACTTTGTTGAACAGCCGGCCTGTGCTTGAAGATATGCTTCGCTCGCATTAATTTAGAATTTGGTAATCAATCCGGGTTGTACTCTGCTTGTAATAATATAATTCAATCATGATTCGAAAAACATGTGGCGCCATCTATTATCATAAGAACCTTATTGTTGTTTTCCTCGGGTACAGCACTTTTTTCGGGATGAAAGGTACCCTATGTCCGTTTTTTTACACCTAACAACGTATATGGGAAATTTCAGGATGATCGGTTCAGTGGTTTAGGCATGAAAAGGTAACAAACAAACAAACAAACTTACTTTCGAATTTATAATGTTATATATATAAAATATATATAAAATTAAATATAAATATAATATAAGGATTAATTTTTTACTAATTAATAAAAATTGTTGGCAGAAAAGTTTAACTTAGATACAGTTGGAAGAAACAACAGTAACGATGGATGGACTGTGTGAAGGATGATATGGCAAGAAAGTAGGTGACTGCTGAGATGACGAGTAATAGAGAAGTATGGAAGAAAAAAACATGCTGCGCTGACCCCAAATAAATTGGGATAGTGGCAGGAGAACAGTTGGATGTATTTCCTTAATTGATATTTATACATAGAACCTGTAATGAGGCATCTACCGTGAGATTGATTTTATAGCCATATAACTCACAAAGATGACAGAGAGGAAGCCTGCGTCCCAACGTTATAGACTGTATGTCCCAGAGTGATATCCATGATAGGGTAGTTGACCAAAAAAATCTAATTAGTCCGTCAGATAGATTTCCAAAGAATATTGGACACTTCTTTTTTGTTCTCGTAAACTAAAAATGAGGACGATGCAGTGCTTCGAAAACTCGTGTGAATGAATTAAATCGTTCCCAAGATTTATCTTGCAACTAGTTCCATTTAAATAGCAAGAAAAATGAAAGCTGGCTTACCCATAAATTATACATTTTACCTCTAGATACCTTAAATTATGTAATTTCTCTCACGCCACATAATCCGCTGTCGTCTGTATCCCTAATCCCTTTCAGCGTTTGTTGCCACAAGTAGGTAAGTACTCGTTACAGGTAATTCACAGAATATTTCTTCATACATATACACATATAAAGGGTGTAAAAAGACTCTTAACGAAGGCGAAAGGCACTTGTTCTCCCCGTCAATGCGATAATTTTTTTGTTCTAGACCATACCTGGGAACCTTCTAGTTACGGAGATATTGGTCAAAGTTCCAACTTTTTCACAAGTTTTTTTTTAATATATGTTTTAATGTATTTTTTTACTTAAGACACCTTCACAAACCCCATACTATTAAATCCACCCATCAGCACAATGTTTTGAATGCGTTACATTGAGTACTACCGTAAAACGTGATTTTTCACTGCAAAAAGAAAAGTCTTTCCCCAGCAGTAATTTTTGCGTAAAGTAACTTCGTTTGATGTACATAATACTTGGTTGACGGCTTCGTGAAGAGTCCGTTTACACCCTGTATCTCCATACCTACTAGCTGCCGCCCCTGCTCCGCACAGCTGCCCTGTCTTGGCAGAACATCGAGGTTTTTGAAGGTACTAACTGTTTTACTGCCTCGTTTTGTCTAGTGGTCGCAAGCGCGGCTACTAAGCATGAGGTCCTGGTTTCGATTCCCAGGTCGGGCAAAGTGTTATCGGGTTTTTCCATCAGGATTTTCCTCATTACCACTTTTCAGAATTCGACATTAGAGGTTTCTATTGTCGAATTCTGAAAAGTAGTTGGTAGAACAAACATACATAGAATATACAGGCTGAAATCTTAACCCTCCGCCGCAGTCGGGTAAAATCAGTTACAACAACGCGGTTACACACACTGAAACAAAAAATCGACTTAAATATATTTAGAGACACTGCGTCATAATCCAGAATTTTGTATATTTTCCCCATCTGTCTCTGAAATTACTTAAATGAGGTATGATTTTAATATAACACGTGACATCAAATGTTCCCGTGCAAACAGAGTCACGGTTGGTTGCCGTCTTTTGTGAATTTCACGCCGAGTTAAATACGTTTTCGTCATTCCACGTCTGCGTAAAATATTGGACGTATTTAATTAGATAAGTACATACTCGAAATTTCGCTGTAATTATTCGAACGACGTTTAGTAAGTACGAGAAATCCTTTGAGAGCGAAATAGAGAATCGCTCCTGACTTTGTATGTTCGAAAATCGCACGTGTTGAGTAATATTCCCAATATAATATACCTATTAATTAACATCATAATAAGCTAATACAAAACCTTTATCCCAATTCATTCAAGCTTGAATTTAGCAGTAATTCTAAATATTTCGATATAACAACGAAAAGCGTTAAACCGACGGCAAATGTACCGTAAGTTGGGCATGCCTTTAATCATCTTAGATTGTTATCTTCAAAGGGAAGATTGAAGGGAAATTCTCAAAGAAAGTCTTGAAACAATTCTGTGATAAGTTTGGGTAGGATGACGTCATCGGACGAGATACAGGGCAGTACACGTGTAAGTATATCGATAAACAGTATTTCAACTAGGATCAAATAATCGGAATCGGCTCACACACACAATACTAAACGTTTACACGAATTCTAAGCATGCTTTTTGAGTTCAAGTATAGTTGACAACCTGTGCACTCTCACGCACCGCCTCCTCCTTCGCTAGCATGACTGCTTCGCAGAAGAAGGTGACGGCGTCCCATTCCCTCTAGCTCCGGACCATGAATTGAACCAGGACGCGATAGGTCGCCGCAGCCGATCGCTGCTACGAGGACACGGCGGTGCTCCGCTTAAACGGGGCAGACCTTCACAGTGTGCTCCAGCGTGTCCTCAGGGCGATCCTCACAGTGATAGCGGGCGTTTCCTCCCGCCCGATTCGGTGCAGGAACCTCCCGATACAACCGTGTCCGGTGAGGACCTGTGTCAGGCGGAAGTTGAGAGTGCCGTGGCGCCTTTCTAGCCACTCCTAAAAGAGGTGACTTATCGCCACTATTGTGGAGGCTCGCCGCCTCGCCGGAGATCGTGTGGTACCCCCGGATGCACAGGCTAACCCTTCCGTTTGATTTTACAAAAGGACAAAGTTGAATTATTACTGGTCAAATATAGGCATACTGTGTACAGAGTGCATTGATAAAACACATGCTCACTGTCGGAGGCTGCTGTTCTAAGATAAGATCTCTATTATATATTGTTGGCTGATGAGTGTCCTGTTTCCAGTTAGATGTAATAAATTATTTATTTCTGCTCCTGTCAGTAGTCGATACGATCGCCACAATAATAGTTTATTTGTATTAGAGATCTTTTTGCAATTTCTAAACGGATACCAAATAATATGATGAATGTTTCACTTAGTAAAATTTTCATAATTTTAAGAATTTATTCATATGCATGGATGATACTGATTATTTTTTTTATCACCTTAAACCCTTTACAGGGTTTACCCTAATACGAAAGTTAAGAACTTAAACTAATACTTAACCTAAACTATACACTTACAAACTAAATTGGAAAAGATAAAAATCTACCAAAATTATTAAAATATTACATTATTTAAAAAAAAATAACATAACATAATCAACATAAACATAGTACAAAAATAAAGTTAAAATTAGGTATTATATTTTGTAACATAGGTAATATAAATAGTAATACCGTTGCGAATTCACTAAAAACACTTGTAAACACATCAATCTGAGTTTGAAGATCATTGATGGTACGGACAAGCGATGCCTTGGCAAGTAGGTTAGTTCTGGCTGTAGATACCAGTAGCAGTGGCGGGCTGTGCTCCACGTAGCAATTATGCTTGTTGCAACTAAAATACTATAGTAGGATTGCATCATCGATTAAAAAATCCACCTAATCTACGTTACGTTTCCACCGTGCGCACGTGCTGGGCCTCTGTAGTTTCAAAACATGCAACTGCAATCCTAGAAGGGTTAGGCAGACGTGTACCTAATAGTACACCCACGTTTCGCCAGTTATGTTTTTAAGTCCCATGTGATAGGAGGTGAGCCTATTGCCATCTACCGGGCACAAATACGGACTCTGTGGCTGCTACTGAGAAATTCTTATGTAGTTTTCTCCGCAAAAAACGGTTTCATGCCCCTTCATGAGCAACTTACAAATGTAACATAATGAGAACCCCTCTCCTTAAGTAAAAGACTATTGGAAAGAAATAATGTTGAATAGAGTAGCGCTAGCATGTCTATTATACATAACATAACATCAAGCCAGTAGTCCCCGAATGGTTAGTCAGAGGTGTACCTACGTAAACCCAGAATTCGCCAGTTATGTTTAAGTGGGGGCAAGCCTATTGCCATCCACCGGGCACAAATCCAAACGCCGTGCCTGCTACTGAGAAATTTATGATGGGAAAACAAAATAACACTTAGTCCGATCCGGGAATCGAACCCAAGACCTCATGTTCAACAGTAACGCTTGCGACCACAACCAACACGACACCCTTTTATTTTATTAAACCTACCTGCAAAACCTTCAAACAAAAGATGTTTGGCCGAAAACTAATAAAAAATGTTCGGAGACGAGAAACGTGCTGAGGCCTGAAATTCAGAGGCTACAAAGGCTATTTCCAAACGTTTCGCGTGTGACCTGTGGGCCATATCCGCCTTTGAAAGTTAGATGTCAGTTCCCAATACTTCTTTTTGCATTCATATGGAATCGTGTCACGTAGGTTCTAGTTTTTCCTTGAAGAAAATGTGTCTTTTATGTAACGTGTTTTTTTTATCTTTTTCCTACGAATAAAGAATAAATGTGGGGTCTTCTTTCGATTTTTATAGACTTTCTATTTTTATTCCAATAAAATGTAAAAATAAATAGATTGGAAGGGTTGTTGACCTTAGTATCATAATCATCATCATTTCAGCCGAAAGACGTCCATTGCTGGACATAGGCCTTAGTATAACACAGTTTAATTTAAATAAAAATCGTGCCGGGCTTCTTGTGATAACTAAAGAAGACATCATGCACACCAATAGATAATCGTGCTTATCTTGTAAGTTAAATTGATTAAACCTACTATAATGGCGTTGAAAAGATTTATTTTTTATGATTTCAGTTATTATTATTATAGCTAGCCCATATCCCACTGCTGGGCAAAGCCCTCCCTCCATTCCTTCCAGCGGTCACGATTCTGTGCTACCTCTTTCCAATTCTCAAGGAAGACATCCAGTTCGTCCCGCCAGCTCCTACGTGGTCTCAGTTAATTTTTCATAGTTTTTTTCGGACCTTTTACAAGACCGTGGGTACGACAGATTGGAGTCCACATTTTAATACTTTAAACAATAACATAACAATTATTCAGAATCACGTGTTTTGCCCACAAACCCCCTCAATTATAAATACCGCTCGTCCACTGTGCTGTCGCGAACAGTCGCGAACAAAAGGATTATATGCTGTCATTACAATAACAAAAGGTAGGCGTAGGGCGCTGTTGTGATTGGTGGGGACGATTTACGTGAAAAATAGGTGTGCTGTAAGTGTGTATTGTACTTAGGTATTGTGTGTTTATTTACTAGCGAACCGCAAATGTTTTCCACGCTCAATCTATGAGCGGATCTTACCTCTGGGAAAATAAGTAATCTATGTGCTATACCATACCATAATCTATCTCTGTGCCAAATTTTATCCCGATCTTTTGAGTCGTTCTGGCGTGATTGAGTAACAAACATCCATCTATCCAAACTTTCGCATTTATAATAGTTTATTATGTAAGATAACGGGGTGGAAAGGACATCGACACGAAAATGGTTACCATGTGTTCAGTATATCATTTGGAGCCCCCACATGGAATTGTTTTCATCGGTAGTTTTAAAAAAATCACGCCCCGCATGCCGTACGCAACATGCGCGCCAAAACTATGATACACGTGTCTCATAATTTTAATTGAAGAGTGTGTACACCAATTTTTGTGTAAAACGACCAAGAGAATACTATACGTTTCACAGAAAATTAAACCACCCCTCCCCCCATTTTCCTACTCTTCACAAAAAATACACCCTTCAAATTTCATGTCTTTAGGACCAACGGCTTGGGCCGTGCGTCAATATATAAGTCAGGAGATGATTTTGGAAAAACTGTTATACTCGTTTTTCATAATTTTAACAGAAGAGTTTGTACCCTAATTTTCAAGTCAATCAACCCCGAGAGTAAAATTTTCACAGAAACTATTCAACCCATTTCACCTCCTTAGGGTGGGAATTTCGAAAAACCCTTTCTTAGTGGATACCATCTCTTCACAAAAAATACATCCTCCAAATTTCATATCTTTAGGACCAACGGTTTGGGCTGTGCGTTGATATAATCAGTCAGGGGATAGTTTTGGAAAAACTGTGATACACCTTTTTCATAATTTTAATAGATGAGTTTGTACCAAGTCAATCAACCCAGAGAGTAAAATGTTTCACAGAAAATGTAACACCTCATTTCACCTTCATAGGGGTGGAATTTCGTAAAACCCTTTCGTAGTGGACTCTTCACAAAGAATACACCCTCCTCGCGTCTTTAGGACCACTGGTTTAGGCTCTGCATTCAACACCCTATTTCACCCTCTTTGGGGTGGTATTTCGGAAAATCATTTCTTAGTAGATACCTACTCTTTACAAAGAATACAGCAGTTTTCTACTTTTGGACACAATGGCGTTTTAATTGCACGGTAAAAATTATAATCTATTTAGTTCCTACCTTGATACTGAAATCATGTAACATGTTTTTAATTTTTTAGTTCACTTTTTAAATTCATTTTTTGATATGGCAGGCGTGTTTTTTTTAATATTATATAATCATAATTTTATATAGACCATTATTATGCAGTTTAGTAAAGTTTCAGATAATACTACTGAACAGAGAAAGAATAGATATTTTAACAAATGTTCGACGTGAGTCTTTAAATTGGCATAATTTTTTTATTTATGAACCGATTGACATAAAACAAACACTAAATGTTAAGTGAAGCCACATCCAAATCGGATAAGCGTTTCTGAGATTAGCGTGCACAAACGCACAGACAAACAGACAAAAATTCTAACAATCATTGTTTTGGGTCCTATTTGTGTTGATAATGGTCCCAATAATATTTTTTCTCATATATCTTCCATGTACGGACAGCGATCCGTTACACTTTTATTATATGTATAGATATAGATTGTAAGTTTCATTTATTTCGTTGGATCCCAGTTTTGAATTCCATTTGCTATTTCCATTGAATCCCATTTTATAACAACACGTGGTAATGCTGCTAGCCGTCTGGGAACTGTTCCCGTTTACAGCGCTGTGGACGTATTTTTTGACGCCCTGTTTTCTGCCTTTAAGACATGTACATATTTTAGGTTTGTTTAGTAAATAATGTATATATGTAAAAGTTAACAAAGTTTAATATTATTTTGTTTACACTAAAACCTAAATAAATTCTCTAAATGATGATGAAAATCAACAAAATCCATGGCAGAACGACGCGATCACACAGACGGACACGAAAAAGATTTATAAGTTTTCTCTTCGTATACTAATTATAGTGTTTGTGTGAAGATAACATGCATGAATTGCTCTTTACTGCACATAGGTATTACGTATTACGTTATTCAATAAGTCGTGGGTTCGAACCCAAACAGGCGCATTACTTTGTGTAATTTATTTCATCACCACTGCTCTCAAAAACGGTGAAGGAAAACATCGTGAGGAAACCGTTATGTCCTAGAACCAAAAATTCGAAGACATGTGACATCTACCAATCCGCACTGGCCCCGCGTGGTGGATTATTAGCCCATTCCCTCTCATAGAGAGGAGGCCTGTGTCCCAGCAGTGGGAACATTATAGGCTGATGATGATGTTGATTATATCTTCAAGCAGGATAACTTTATTTTAACGCAAATTTGTCTCCTCAGTCCATTATAAAACTTTCATACGGCCATTCTAATTACTTTCCCAACTCATATGAGTGTAAAACTCGTTCTGACAAAGGTTTTCCTACCTTTATTTTATTAAGAGCCGCAAGCTCTCAGCTTAGCAACGCCCGGGGGCGACCGAGGCGCGTCCCTCCTATGCCACGTTGTCTACAGAATAACTCTTTGTTATCTAAAGTGCCCTCAGGTGCGGAACTCAAACCTGAGGAGTGGGAGCGGGACAACGTTTTTCATGGAACATTCGAGGTGGCACGCTGCTAGGTCATTCATATTTTTTCAGGTGGTATGGTTTTTTTTCCTCGTTTTGTGGGTGTTTGCAAATATGAAGTACAAAGATAATATAGATCCGGTCCTCTGAAACAATAATTTCTAGGCCGCATAAATATATATTACTGTATAGTTCAAACCACAAACATGTCAAAAATCCCATAGAAAAGGCCCTTTAAGTAGTACCTAAATTATTTTTCAGGAAACTTTGCTAAATATTATTTCACCTCATACTTTCCTGATAATTGAAAATATGTTTGAGCCATTCGCCATAGCATCTATTATAGCTTTTATCAATATCTTAAGTTACGATAGCACTTCCTCGAGATTTCAAAAAAAAACAGCTGCCGCCCTACATTTTGTCGAGTTATGCAAACATAACTGTATGATATACCCCTTTTTTTTAATGTCCAACTTTTATATCTTGCTTTTCGTTTCGTAAAATAACAACCAAAAGACAACTCAATAAAAGTAACAAAAATATATAAAATTATAAACAATGGATGCTATGCTAATCAATACCTAGTAATAAGCAAATGAATCTTCATATTACGACCTCAGCTATAAACTATAAAGTATCCTGTTCCTCTCTGATCTTAGGTTTCTAAATAATAAGCAGGAAAACAGAGCCTCAGTTGCTCGTTAGTGCCTGATACTTCCTCTTATCCCGAGATTTTCTTATAGATAAGATGATTATTAAGATGTACTCTAGTATCCTCTAAGAAAACCAATTATTTTGTTGCGCTTATTAAAGCTGAAGCGATATTCGCTGCGGGTTTTATTAACATAGCATCACACCTTGTAATCCCCGAAGGGTTAGGTAGAAGTGTACCTAACAAGTACACTCACATTTCGCCAGTTATGTTTAAGTCCCATGTAATAGGGGGTGAGTCTATTGCCATCAACAAGGCACAATTCCAGATTCCGTGGCTGCTACTGAGAAATTCTTGATGGAAAAATACAATAAAACTTTTCTAGATCCAGGAATCAAACGCAGTTTTCAAATTATGTTAATAAAACGGAACCATATTTATAAAACCGTACCTCCTGGGGTTCGGTTTTAAAAAAAACCGACTTAAACCGACGAAACTTAAAACCGAACCCCAGGAGGTACGGTTTTATTAACATAATTTGAAAACTGCGAAACGGTTGTGTACATCGCTAACAGACATTACCAGCGAAATGATGTGTTGTGAATTCCATTCAGCTACAAAAGTAGAATATGTGTTTATTTAATACCTACCTACTTTCTATAAATCTATAATGGAGTAGTTTCAACACATAGGTCTACCAACTTTGTACCTTATTCGTTTTATAGGAAGTCTATCTATCCATAGTAGCAGCATATAAAACTGTACCCTTTTGCAAGTCCCAATTTTTTATTTATTCAGATGGTGTTTCGCTTCTCCCTAAGCAACAATCCCAAACTCCCCTCATCACGCAATCAGAAGGGAAAATTCCAGAAAAACTCCAAGATGGAATCTAACAAATGAATTTTTAACAACAGGTTACGACGACATTTTGTTAAAAAGAAGACGTATTGCTCATTTTTCTTGAGGAAATATTTTTTTTTGTGAAAATTGTGGCCTTTTGTCTCTAATTTTCCATTAATTGGATTTTAATAAAGGTTTTTCCTGCTGTGAGGCCTTTTGATGATGTCTTCATTTTTTTTGTAGCCCTTTATTTTAATTTATTTTTGTGTCTCAATAATTATACGTATAGGTAACCCTCAGAGGTGAATGACAAAGATAAGGCGCTATAGTGTAACCGGTTTCTGAAAGACTAATCAGATCTCTGATCTAGTGGGTACAAAAATATTTTCATGACCCCCGATTCAATGCATCAAACAACACAATGTTTTGAGTGCGTTACATTGAGTTCTAACCAATATTTCGTTTCCCAACAATAGTTTTTGCATGGAGTTACTTAATTCGATATTCAGAATGCTTGGTAGACGGCTTCGTAAATGGTCCGTCTATACACCCTGTATACTAATTTTCTATCAAATCTCATGTTAGATAATGTAATTATTTGACCAAAACCATAACAGCCCAAGAAATCACTTCAATCACCCAAACAACTAACCTAACCTAACCTACCTACTATGTTATGTTGGGGTCGGCTTCCAGTCTAACCGGATGCAGCTGAATACCAGTATTTTACATTGAGCGACTGCCTATCTGACCTCCACAACCCAGTTAGTATTGGGTAATACGATACCCCTTGGTAAGACTGGTTGTCAGACGTTCAGTCCACTGACTACTTGTAACGACTGTCAAAGATCTACAAAAGACAGCCGGAACCAACGGCTTAGCGTGTTTCCCGAGGCACGGAGGCAGATCCGTATGTACTGGGTGGTCACCAATTCACGGACCAACTTAGGCAAGCACGGCTTGACCTTTAATATCAACCTGAGAGGCTGTTATTATTAAGCCACGATCACTCTGAAATTCAAGACTTAAATTACGAAAAACTCTTGCTCCATCCTTCGAATGTCTTACATTTTTAACCGCACAAGCATTATAAGTTAAAGTTAGGGTCCCTCAGGGCGGGTTAAGTTCCGTGGCCCGAGAGTATTGCCCGGGAGAATTTTAACTAGTTTAATTAGTAAACCCACGCTAGAAAGGTCCTTGTGTGATGGAGATAAGGGATAAAGGTTGGTCTCAACACTTGAGAGAAGGTACAATCAGACAGTTTTAAGGTTATGTGTTTGCAATCGTTTTATGTTAGTTCGTGATCGTGATTGTTGATCATGAATTACTTCTTCGGTCTGGTGCTCGCAAGCGCTTCCGCTGACCCTAAGGCTCTGGCTTCGATTCCTAGGTTGGGTAAAGTCTCATAAGAGTTTGTGCCCCGTTGATAGTAATAGAGACGTATGTACCCGACGAAATATGGGTTTACCCTTTTTTTTTTTACGGATCGAAAATCATCAAATGAATTCTCCCGCTCTGGGCGGAGCGGAAGGGAGTGTCAGACTTGTACTGACTAAAACCCATCCATGTTCCTTCCTTGCCCTTTGTGTTCCAGGGCCGCGGTATCTCTTTCGAACAGCCCGCAGCAACCTCTTCGTCGCCTTACGAGCAATTTTAATAAGAATTTCTGCAGTTTGGATATGTTTGCCTTACCGCAAGGAAAGTTTAAACTCATGTTACTTGACATATTGAAAGATTAGTATTACATTGTTGTTGTTCCACTTTTGTGGCACTATTTGCACTATTAATATTCAGCTTTTTTTATTATTTATTGTTTACAACGCTAATCCAAAAATTTACCAAATTGTCCTATTGTATTGTATTGTATAACGGGCTGGTGTCCGCAACTCCACGTCCATTGCGCGTATTTTGCGTGCGGAAGATTGTCCTATTGTGTATCATCAAATGACTTCTCCCGCTCTGCCCAGAGCGGAAGAAGTCATTTGATGATTTCCCATCCATAAAAAAAAAAAAAGGCGACGAAGAGGTGGCAAGCCGGCATTTGTACGACTACGGTATGTAGGTACACCCTGTTATCTTATGTAGGGAATTCCCTACATATAATATTTAGTTCTAGATTGGTAAAAGTCACCACTGCAAACACCAATTCACAAATACTAATAACCTACTGAAAACGTTCTTATTACTTAATTTGATAATTCTACACCTAATTTAGGTAAATATCACCTTAGATCTCAAACCTTTATAGCTACCTATGAACAAAACGTTCCATTCTTTTCAAAAATAGAACACGGCCATGTTTTCCGGAAACGCTACAATGAAGAAAAAAATCTATTGTTACATCTTGTCTAATAATAAAAAAAACCAGACGGAAATGTTTCCTTTTATAAACTAACAAACATGTTTTGTAATGAAAACGGATTAACTGTTAATAAGCGAACAGATAACCTTTGCTTGGAACTGGACTTCTGCCTAGGTATTGATACTTTGTTTTAAAACATTAACTTATCATCTGCCTAGCCTTTTCCCAACCATGTTGGGGTCGGCTTCCAGTCTCATCGGAGCGACTGCCTATCTGACCTCCACAACCTAGTTACTACTGGGTAATGCGATATCCCCTGGTAAGAGTAGTTGTCAGACCTTCGGGCCAATGACTACCTATAACGACTGCCAAAGATCAACAAAGTACAGCCGAGACCAACGGCTTAACGTACTTTCCTAGGCACGGGGAAACTCGGTATGGTCATGGTCATCCATCCATGGACTAATCTAGGCAACCATAGGTTAACATAGAGATATAGCCACGAGCTAACTGCTAAAACTAAGGCGTTTTTCTGATAAGAAAATACAAACCAAAATTCAGACGGCACGGTACTTAGTTGGGCTTCATTTTTTTTCCCGACTATGAACACTATTGATAAGACGCGTGATTACTTAATTGCTTTGCAATTTCACACTCGAGAAACCTATATTTCTTCGCTTTTCAGGTCACATTATTATATTTTTTAACTCCGAGATTGACTCTGAACGTTTTTATGTAAAAAATAAATAAAAATCAATGTACGTCGCAAAATAAATTTTAAATAAAGTGCTCATCTAGGATACAGTCACGCACGAAAGCTATTTGGCTGAGATGAGCGTTTTGCATCGACGGATGCGCTCATTGGTTACCAATTAGACCTGAAGCATAATCCATCTAACCAGAAAATATATTATCAATTGAATCCTAGTTCAGCCAATCGGCGAAAAATATTTTAAGATATTTTTGCTAAAATCCAAAATTTTACGCAAACCTATCTTTCCAATTATCCTGAGACATAACGAGTACGTAGACTACCTATCTGTAGTACAAAGCTACCCACTACATAAGTACTGGTAGACACCGCAGTGCCTCCCTCGGGCACCCTCGTATCCATCGGAGCATTTCTTTGTGACATAACAATACACTTCTCATAAAAGGATCTTGACCTATATTTTTATTTTTCTCTTGGTTACATTTTTTTGCCTTCAGAAGTACGTCTAGGTATGAACAGTACTTTATTAGGTACATTACCCGCTCAAACACAATAATTTAATCAAATCATCAGAGCCATAAACCAACCAATCACCATAAAAAAGAGCAGTATCTCCGAAACAACAGAATAAAACGACGATAATAATATGAACATAATATAAACAGCCATATATTCTACCCGACACACTTTCCCAAAACAGTAAGTACATAAGTACACGCTTAAAGAAAATCTTTACATCGCAACCTGTTGCAATTGCTTTGTAAAGCGAAAGTCGAGTGAAAACTGAGCGAAATGAGAGCGGCCCTGCCCCAATGAATTCCTTTCACACTACGACTTTTTCATTTTTCACCGTTGAGAAATTTTTCAAGGCTTGAAATTAAATACTCTGCTGCTGTAATATGGCTCATTTTACAGAAATGAGAATTCTGTTTTAGTTATGATTTTATAATATATTTTAAAAAATAACAGATCTTACTCGTCAATTAGGTTTTCTAATAAACAAAATATCTGAAAGATTTTTTGCGTCGTAACTACGTACTCTTATTTGACGTAGTCTATTTTTCACATTATGTTCTGTTCATTTTCATATTCATTATGTTTATTAAGTCGTTATTACGTCTCTCTTCTATGATATCACGGTCATTGTTTTGTATAATATCGGGCTAGTATCAGCAATCCCACGCGCGTGGGGCCCAAGGCGGGTGTTTTGCGTACGGATCAAGATTATTAATAGATAACTCGTTTCATTTACACAAGTTTTGATTTCCATACAAAAAAACACAAGCCTTTATTTGACATTTAAGCTTTATATCCAACTCTTAAAGTAAATACAACTTAAACAACATTTTAATCTTTAAACCAGCCACCGTCTCCGGCATGCTCGGTGTGGGACGTCCTAACTAGACAGCGGACGTGCCACGACTGACTAATCCGCCGTATAATAAGACCGTCATTTAACGGAAGCATGGAAGACGTTTTATAGTATGACTAAGCTTAAGGGCAGGATTTGTGGTTCGTATTATAGGACGCGAAGTCATGCTGGTTTTCCGGGAAGGATTTTTATTAGATGCGATTATTAAATGTTAGTCTTATGGGAAAACGTAATAAGTTGAAATAATGTTCTCTTTTAGAACTTTAAGTCTTTTAGTACTTATCTCTTTAGGTGCATTTTTGATTATTTAATTCTGCTTCTGTAACATTACAATAAAAGGTAGGTATCATACTTTATGAGTGATGTCCATCCGTTGCCTTTAAGTTTTTTTTTTTTTCAGCTGATCTTCATTAAATAAATATCACATTAGGTTATCTTTGTTCCTTTTACAATTGACGAGTTTTTTTAAACTCAAACCAGTGCCTCATTTACAATACTAACAATAAGTTAAGGTACCCCAAAACAAAAAAGAGAAAAAAAAGAAAAATCAATTGAACAAAATTGAAATTAATTTCGAAATCAATTAAGTCAATACCGATGCTTGTAAAAAATAAAAAAACGAAAGCTTACCGCGCAGTAAACTTTGAACAAAATCAAACAAGAAAAACTTTTAACGAGATCTCAAAACAACAAAAAAGTTACGTTATAAAACCTATTTATAACGTAACTTTTTTTTCTATTTGCGCTGCGCTTGTATCGGAAAAACATTATAGTCTCTATTTTTTTAAGCTTAAACTAATGGACTAGGTACTCTACAATCAGGTAGTCATGGCCTGAAATACAGGTTTAAATTAACCTAGATCGGGCAGATCGCTGCCAAATATTTAAATTCGACATTATTATTATTTACACCTGCTAAATTAGTTTTAGTTAAAGTTTACTTATAAGCACTAATAATAACATTGTATGAGAAATATCGACTGCACTAAATATACATTTTTGTAATATTTTTTTTTAATAAATAATTTAAAAAAAAATATTATTCTCCTATAAATTATTCTCATACTTATTGATTTCAGAATGTCGACACATTGTGTCTATTCACTAGAATGGTAATTCACCTACTTTGCGGGATGCACTGCTCAGACGTAAGTAAGATATCAGTTTTTTTTAACATAGCATAACATCATGCCTGTAATCCCCGAAGGGTTTGGCAGAAGTTTACCTAATAGTACACCCACTTTCGCCAGTTATGTTTTTAAGGGACGAGGAAGCAAAGATCAGTGGTCCACATTGGCCCTGGATTGAAAGCTTTGGAGGTCATGGTGGAAGGCCTTTGCCCAGCAGTGAGATGACACAGGTTAACAGTAACTTGAGTCGTAGTAAGCAATCGTGCCATACACGACAATTTACGGCCCAAAATCTACCCACATAAGTATCATTTTCAACTGCATCTGATCTCTATAATCCCGCATAACATTTCCATTACAGAATTAATTCCAAGCTTTTCAGCACCGTTGGCAGTCAGCTAAAGCAAGAGGTAATTTATTCCCTGCACCCGGGTGCAATATAAATCACCCTGCTAGATCGTTTATTGTTATACTTTAAGCATTTATTAAAGGCCAGAGTTTGCCTTCTTTGTTTAACTTTCTCTTGTACTTTGTCAGTTTAGATTTATTACATTTTAAAAGTAAAATAAGAAGGAAAGATGTCAGAAAGCTAAACAAGATGCCTGTAATCCCCGAAGGGTTTGGCAGAAGTTTACCTAATAGTACACCCACCTTCGCCAGTTATGTTTTTAAGGGACGAGGAACCAAAGATCAGTGGTCCACATTGGCCCTGGATTGAAAGCTTTGGAGGTCATGGTGGAAGGCCTTTGCCCAGCAGTGAGATGACACAGGTTAACAGTAACTTGAGTCGTAGTAAGCAATCGTGCCATACACATTTTTACTGTCATACTAAAGTAAAGGCGCTTTTTGAATTGAAGATTTTCTTAAATATCAATTGCAAAGAAAACAATAAAGAACTGTTGTCAGCGATGTGGACGAATTTTTTTGACGCCCTGTAACTCTTTTGTTACTTGTAGTTATTTTTTTACTATTATAGATTTGTAGATTGTAAATAATGTAAATAAGCCTAGAAGACAGTTAATTTTTTTTATTTTTTTTTTGATAAATCTTTCTCTAATATTCTTTTGATAAATCATGCCTATCCGAACACTGTGAGAGAATACCTAAGTGATGTAAGAGCTCAATACACTGACCGTCACAAAAATCGTTGTTATATTTCTTAACATCCAACATAATGCAGCTTAATTTTCCTAAAAAAAATTGTGTAAAACGATTTTTCTTACAATTCTTACAAATTCATGTAACACACTGTCTCTCCATGAATATAAGACGCGGCCATAAACCAAACTCCGGCCGACTCAGACTCACTGAAACTTTGCAAAGTTTTCATATTTAACCGTGTCATTGAAACTCGGCGCTTTTTTATTTTTTTCTCTTCTTTTTTTATATACCGCTTGTTTAGTGGGGCAGGCTTTTTTATTTCTAGCTCTTTTACTGAAGGTTTCTTGCCGTTGGAACAGAATTTGTTTTAGAGTTTTTTAGTGTTGCTATTGATAAATGGCTTATGAATGCTGAAATATGTATAGGGTCAGTTTTTATCTTAGGGCCTTGCGCGTTTATACAAGCTTTTATTACCCGACTACGGCGTAGCAAAAAGGAGGGTTATTTTAACTTGCAATGGTTGTAGGTATGTTTTAGTCAAATCATGCAACTGATTGACCTAAAATTGCATACACAATTAGTTTGAATGACAATGCATGATAAGCTAAGTTCTTCTAAATCCAATATGGCGGATTCCCAAAGATGACGGACTAGTTGTTTTTATGCATCCCTATGATATGGGTAAATTACGTCACGCCTTTATTTAAAGTTTGTTTTTTTTCCTATTATATGCTTGTTTATGCTATCAAGGTAACTGTCTTGAAAAAGCACTCCTTAGTTGTGTTTGCAGCATGTGTACGCCCTTCAAGGGCGTCTAAACAGAACCGTAAAAATAATGTACTAAACGAGCTTCAATATATGTATGTACATGCAAAGTAAGTAATTAATTATACATTTTCCGATGAAATATTCCAAAGAACTAGCTGAAAACGAAATACAAATGCAAATTGTTCTAGTAATCAATTTTCTTATTTCTTTATTTATTTTTTCTTAGCAGAGTGTACTAAGTCAGTGGTCATTTTTCTTTGGTGTTTTATCAGGAGCTTTCTTCTTAGTTCAATAGTCATTTAAATTACCGACTGATAGCAGTCATAGCCTAGTGGACGTGTGTGACCGTCGGACTGCCAAGTCAAAGGTCTCGAGTTCGAACCCTAGGCACGCACCTTTGATTTTTCGGATTCATAAGTGACATGGGGGTATTGCATAATAATATCACTTGCTCCGGTGAAGGAAAACATCGTGAGGAAACCAGCGTGCCTGAGAGATATTTCTTGACGCCATGTAAAGCCAAGTCAGAGGCCCATGGGCGGCATAAAAACTCTGTCACCAGGTAAGGCACTAACCACACAATAAAGAAGTAGAATACCTACTTACTGTGCAATAGATAGGTTAATACGACTTGTCTACTCGCCTACTTAACAACTATCATTAGTTAAGTTGGTAAATAAAATGGATTATTATTTTCTTACTTGATATTGATGCGGGACTTGATATTTTAACCCCTTAACAAACTACACCAAAACCTCGTCGAGAGAGTTCTATGCCAAAAATGGCAAGAATAACATAAAGTAATTTGAAACTTCCATTCTGCAGGGAGAAGCAAAGATCAATTGATTCGAATGATAACCTAATACCCGATACACGAAACCCCTTTGGGAGGTCTAGCGGCACGCTAAAGTTAAGTAGAGGGAAACGGTATTCTTCGATGTACTCCCGTTTCTAAGGATATTATATACAGAGTGGACTGCCTCGTTGGTCTAGTGGTCGCAAGCGCGACTGCTGAGCATGAGGTCCTGGGTTCTATTGTCAAGTCAGATAAAGTGTTATTGGGGTTTTCCATCAGTAAATTCTCAGTAGCAGCCACTGAGTCTGGATTTGTGCCCGGCTGATGGCAACAGGCTCGACCCTAATTACATGGGACTTAAAAACATAACTGGCGAAACGTAGGTGTACTATTACTATTAGGTATACTGCTACCTAACCATTCGGGGATTACAAGCGTGATAATATGTAAGGAAAACATGTTATGTGAGGAAACCAAACCAGCATACCAGAGACATATTTCTCGACGGCATGTGAGGCCAAGTTAGAGGCCGATGGGCGGCATAAAAACTCTGGTACCAGGTTAGGCACTACCCACACAAAAAGGAAGTTATAGATTGACACAAATCGATCGACCCAGCTTAACATAAAGCAATATAATACAAAGTTGCAAATATCTAGAGTTACAATCACATTAAACCAATATGTAGATACAGTACGTAATTCAAGTATAATCCACTTTATCGAACACGATATCAATAACACGGACCTGCCGCATAAAATGGGATTACAACGGCGCAGCTTGCAATAATCCGCTTCGCTGGCGTTCGGTCCAGTGTAAAGATAAACCAACCAGGTTCTTTTTAGGGTTCCATAGCCAAAAGGCCAACGGGGCCTTGCTAAGGTCCGCTGTCGGTCCGTCCGTCTGTCACGAGGGTTGTATCTATTTATCCGTAATAGGTAGACACCTAAACCTAAAAAACCCAAATAATATTTATTATTACCTACTATGACCGTTATAACAACAATTAATTAAAGTAAAAAAGGCGAAAAACGGAGACGCGGCGGCGAAATAGTAAGGCGAAATGTGGGTGTACTATTAGGTACACTTCTGCCTAACTCTTCGGGGATTACAGGCGTGATGTTATGTGTAATTAAAGTAAATATAGGTAAAAATTAAAAGGGGTCCCCATACAAGAAACGTTTCAATCCGACGCCCACTTAACCGATTTTTTTTTCTGAAATGAAACGCGTTTTGTAAACTCAAACCAAATAAAAAACCAAGTCATAGTACTGCGAACAATTCAGTGAAGCATGCGCAAAACCACGCCTCGCTCTGTGCATACACGCTCACAAGCACACATTTACATCAAACTACAATTAAACTACGCTCAAAAACTAAGCTCATAATGCACACATGTTTACGAAACCGGCTTCACGTCACTGTTGATAGTGCTGTGTCTTAGTTTTTTATTTGGTCTGAGGTTGTAAACTAAACTTTTTGTTATTTGAAACTATACCACTTGTCTCAATACAACACTTACTCACAAGTATCCTGTTACCTGTATCACACGTGAATTCGAGTAAGCATTTTGCACGTGTGTCTGAGTCAATTCCGACCATTTTGTTCCAAGTTAGAATACGGATGTTAGTACTACTATATCTACTGTGACTCGATTCAGAGTCCAGTTAGTACGAGGGTTTACGGCGCTTTTAGTATAAAATACAAGACATAAAAGCAATATTCAATCAACTTTATGTTGTTTTCGCAGAAACAGGGGGAGGCTATGCTCTGTTAGATTATATTTTGCCATGCAAGCATGGCGGCTCGTACGGCTGTTAGTTGATTCTCAGACGTCACCGCTTGTCCGTGCCATTGGGCGATTTATTCGGGGTCGGTGCAGCATGTCTTTTATTCCATACACCTCTATTACTCGTCATCTCAGTAGTTATATTCTTTGTAGTCATATCATCCTTCACACAGCCCATCCATCGTTTCTTTGGTCTTCCTCTACTCTTATACCCATCCACATTCATACACATTCCTCACGACATTTTCCTCATTCCTCTGCATCACACACGCATACCAAACCAAACGATTACGACAGATCACAAGCGGTACTCTCAAACTTCCTCTTATGTAGGTACTCATTTCCCTAGAACTTGCAATCTAAACTAAAACTAAACATTTAGCACTTACAGCTTACAGCATACATTCTCTCGGTATTTGTAAAGAGATCCCTTGTAATTACTGGTACAAGATAAATGCATTACCTACAGGCTCACATCCAGCCCAGTTGGATGTCTAATCGATCTTCTAATTAAGATTGATGTCTCGAGTGCTCTTGTTAGCGAGTTCGATACGATGCTGGGTGTTTACTTTACCTTGTTACTGTGATGTTGATCTTAGAAAATAGAGATAAGATGACGCTGTGTTAGTGCTGCATGCATTAAATTAAATAAGATAAGCTTTTATTACTGTTTTAAAATTAGTTTTAAGCTTTCAAAACTTTAAATTACTTTTTCATGAAATATTCATTGAATAGGGTTACATGAACTTAGAGGGTTGTATTGATGATTTTTATGATTGTAATTCTTTAACTATATATGTGTTACTGGCGCGACTCATTTTTCATCAAAGTACAACCTGACACTGACCTGCAAATTACAAAAAACGTAAGAAAATTTGAATTTGGCGGGCTACCCGGACCCTAATCTAACCTTACCTAAGCCTAACCTAACCTTACCTAATAACTTTTACTTGAATTAAATAGAGAACCCTAGGACAGAATTTGATGCGATAGGAACCAAATTCCAAAAAGATTCCTGTTCATAGGATGATAGTTGTAGTATCACCATAGAATAAATACAGCAACAATATTTGACTTGTCAAAATTAATATTTTAGTTCTTTTAATTCCTTCCTAAGTACATGGAAGTACGTTTCACATCGAAAGCCTCGAGTTTCCATGCCGATCGGGGAGAGATACGCCAATTAACTTCTTCCAATTAATTTGAGTGTAGCGTGGAGTTTTGCTGGCAAATACAGGTAGGCAGTGCTATTTTAATGAGGTGCTAAAATCCACTCTATTTGTTAGGAAGTAAAACTAGAAAATATACCCATCCATGGTTTTTGAACATGAAGAAATTGATCATAAGGGTCGAGCCAACTTTTAATTTAAAAAAAATATTGTCTTTCTGTCTGTTCCGGCTAATCTCCGAGACGTCTGGACCGATTTTGACCGGACTTTTCCTGATAGATAGCTGATGTTAAAAGGAGTAAATAACGCTACTTTTTGAAACTTTTTTACTTGTTTTTAGAAAAAGGATTAGGGCATCGTGCAAGAAAAAAATGTTAACAAAATTCAATAAAAATAAACTGGTATGGATCCTTACCCACTGGCGCAGCCGAGGGGAGTCCCACCGATCTCAACACTCACTTTTAATAAGCGATTTATACAATATCTGATTTTATGACAATGTAAGTATAAGTACAACAGGTTACCCACCTCTTCACGACAATCCTCGCTACATTCAATAGTCGATAGAACACAGCCTCTACTGAATGTTCACACACCGCCCATTCGAACAATGGATGCCCCTCGTTACTCCACGTAAATTAAACTTCGATTAGCCAGAACTCCAGGCCTCCCAGGTCCGGTTGCTAAACCTCACATGTAGGTCACGGGATCGTGTTTTGTTCCCCGCTATTGTCAATAACAGACGCTCACTCGAGTCAACGGTTCATTTGGGTGACTGGTTATTTTTGTTTCATTCCATATTCAAAATTAAAGTTATTTATTTTTCCCTTTTTATGATCATAAAGCCGAAATCTAGATCAGTTCACTAATGAGTTCAACTCTGATTTTTCGGATTCTTGTGCGTATTGTGTATTTGGCACTTGCTTCGGTGAAGGAAAAAATCGTGAGGAAACCAGCATGCCAGAGAGATATTTCTCGACGGCATGTAAAAACCGAATTAGAGGCCCATGGGCGGCATAAAAACTCTGATACCAGGTTAGGCACAACCACACGATAAAGAAAGTCAAAGTGTTCAGACGTTTACTTCGGATGAAAGAAAAAACAGAATAAAGAGAAGCGTCAGAAAATGGTTTAATAATTCGATCATTATGTTGGTTATGCTTTTCGTTTTTGTTTAGTTTTGCATGACAAAGTTTAATGAGCATACATACTACCAATGAGGTAATTGTATTGGCTTGTCTACTGTTCTGACCAACCACAGGCTACTATTAGTATCAATAGATGCCAACAGTATTGTTATTGCACTATAAATCGTATGCAAAATGGGTATAAATCACAAACTACTTCACCAAGTTTTTCACATAGCCATTCCTTCTCTATTCTCGATGGCACGAATTTATTGAATCGTGCAGTTTTGTGACATGAATTAAGAGGGACTTCTGTGCCACAAGAAGGGGTTGTTTTGTTATAATATATGCACATTATTCTCTGTTGTTTGTTGATGAAAGGGGAGGAAAAGTTACGTGGTAGTTTCTTTTTTTTCGTGCATTTTATTACCCAAGGAGTTGAGGTATTTTTTTGCAATGTTCTGGATATTTAAGAAAGACATTATTGCGCATGTTGGCGACCAATCACGCGTTTATAATGAAAATCTTTTCTTGACTGTAATTGACGAGCATTTTGTTTCTATTTCACAACTAGCTGTGCCCGCAACTTTGCTTGCTTTACTGTGTGTTCTTTTAGTATTGACCGTAAACTGATGAAAACAAAAGTCTAAACACAAGAACGTTGAAGTATTTATATACCTATCCTTAATCTACTTCGTGGATATATCAAATACTTACAAACCCAGTTAATTTAAAATTTACAGGTACAGGGACGCCCCTTACTACAATATTAAATACCAAGTTTAGGGTCGGATGGAACCAGGCCAAACCGCGGCGAAAGAATATTTCATAACAATACGAGAATGTGAGATTATTTCATACGCAGGTATTTCTGCGGTTACGAGCCGCCGCGGAGGGTTGAGTGCCGAAAAAGTTACGCCCGAGCTCTTCGCTAATTGGATTGTTTTGGGGAGATACAGTCACATGCAATAATATGTAAACAATAGTAACTTTTAACAGTGATTTTCTGCTGTATTGATCATACAATTTTATGTTGTTACGAACGTAGTATTTTAGAACACATCTTGTTTTGTTAGCCTGAACTATTCGACTCCTGGACAAAGGCTTCCTCAATCCATTTTATTATGAAAAGTGTCTTATATCACTGACGTTGTTGGTGATGTTGTTTAGAAAGGTCAGGTGCGTGTATGACAAGTCATACATCAAGATGGATGAAACGTGGACCAGGCGAAAGGAGTGTGTAACGATTGTAGTAGGAGGCATTCTGCCTGCCTTCAAAAAGGCGTGAATTTAAGTATCTATTTCGTATCTAAAAGTTGCTACCATTATTTTAAGAGAAAATTGCTTAAATTACTTCTGAATTATGGTGAGAGTATACAATATATTTGTGGTCCTGACTGTACGCCAGTAAATATTTAATAGGCGTACGTGGAAACGTTTATAACGAATTCTTTATAAGGTATTATGTGTTTGTCTCTTGTTCTGCAGTTAAGGAGGATTTTTCATTAGAATGTGAAATTGTGCATGAAGGAAGTCTGTTTTATCATTGACAAACCTTTTCTGAGAAATTTTCCGAGAGGTTAATGGTACGGAGTGAAAAAAACTTTCTGCGAAAAAAAACCGACTTCCAAAAAAACACAAAAAAAAACTAAAATAACTTTTTTTAAATTTCTTTCGGAAGTCGGTGACTTTGTTTGTTTCATTGTCATTTTTTGTCACCGACTTCCGAAAGTAATTTAAAAAAAGTTATTTTAGTTTTTTTTTTGTGTTTTTTTGGAAGTCGGTTTTTTTTCGCAGAAAGTTTTTTATTTTACCTTTTTTAGTTGTAGACTTTTTAGCATACCACACAAATTCTAATCATGAATTAATTTTTATATTGTAACCAGAACTTTAAGGATGTACTCGTCAAGACGAATCAAACGAGTCCAAACTCGATGGGGTTGTCGTTTTATAGCGGAGTTCTTAAGGCGACCTTACAGCTCCATCACCAGACCCTGGATACCATCTATAGACAAACTACTCATTTAGACGAATCAAACGAGCCCAAACTTGATGCGGTTACGTCGTTTTATCATGGAGATCCTACGGCCACCTTCCAGCTTCATCATCAGACCCTGGATACCATCTAGAGACAAAGTACTCGTCAAGACGAATCATACGAGCCCAAAATCGATGGGGTTATGTCGTTTCATAACGGAGTTCCTAAGGCCGCCGTCCAGCTCCATCATCAGATCAGCTCCATGTCATCGATATATTGTACTATCACGCGATATACATAAGCGTGCAAATTTTTAATTCAATCGGAAATCAGGAAGTGTGTCAAATTGAGAACCTCCTCCTTTTTGAAGAAAGTCGGTTAAAAAACAGCTGATAATTACATTGTTTTCATCTACAACGAAATTAATTATGGGACAGCAGAATTTTTGAGTTGGTCTCCACGGTTTCAGAGTTGTTGAGTTGGTCAGATTGTTTGTTGTAGTTTTTCATGATGATGACGTAAAATCGGTCTCTAATTTTATCAGTCAGCTTTCCTATAAATAAAGTTCTTAGTAATTAGCTAGTTTTTTGTCAACCATTTATATACAGACCAATCACATTCATCATCATCATCATCATTTAGCCGAAAGACGTTGCTGGACATTGGCCTCCCCCAAGTGTCGCCACATTGAGCGGTCCGGTGCGACTCGCATAACGATCGCAGACGATCCCCGCAACCTTCACCAGGTCATCGGTCCACCTAATGGGAGGCCTTCCAACGCAACGTCTTCCGGTTCGCGGTCGCCACTCCAGAACTTTTCGGCCCCATCGGCCATCCGTTCTGCGAGAAATATGCCCTGCCCACGGCCACCTAAGATTGGCAATTCTTTGGGCTACGTCAGTAACTTTAGTTCTCTTGCGGATATCCTCATTTCTCATTTGATTACGCAAGGAAACTCTGAACATAGCCCTCTCCATTGCCCTTTGGGGACTTTAAGGCTTCTGATGAGGCCCATTGTGAGCGAACACGTTTCAGTCTCGTATGTAATCACTGACAACACACACTGGTCATAGGCTTTCGTCTTGAGACACTGCGGTAAGTTGAACGAGAAGATACCACGCAACTTCCCGAACGCTGCCCAGCCGGAATCGAATTAGACTTATCTAACTGGACCGTTTGTCCCAGGTAGACATAATCGTCTACAACTTCGAGTGTAGAGTCTCCGATCTTGATAGGAGTGGGTGTTACATGGGCATTCAACATGACCTTGGTTTTGTCTATTTTCATTCTAAGAAGGCTATTACAAAATAAAAGAATTCACTTTAAGTAAATTAGTATTATCTAGCGAAGTACGCTATGCACACATGCAAACAGCTATGCCTCGGATACCAGGAACAAACCAACATGACTAAACAAGCTAAGGATCGCCCGTTCTGAGATTTATATTGATTTTTAGCATTTCATATAACAATTGTTTAAAAATATAATTTTACTTTTAAATGGACTAGTATTTTTTTCAAGCAAGGTAAGATAGTAACCTTACTTATTAAATACTATTTGTTTGAATTTGGATTATACATTCATAGATAAAAAATATAATTTCGGCCGAAAAACGGTCAGTTTTCAGAATTATTTTTGGTGTATTACTGTATGAGAAATAATAAATTGAATAAAGCATTCTAAAGTACAACATTCAGTTGTATCATAGACATTTTTATATATAGTAATATTATTATACCTTATGTAACAAAGCAACAAAGATGCCCAAAAGTAGAATTTTATAAAACATCATTTGCAGAGACAAGGTTTTTACTCATAAACAAAATGTAACCAAATAGAAATATTTATTTAAAACACTCCCGAGAGAAAAAATAATCAAACTTTTCGGGTATATTTTTTTTTAAATTTTGTGGCCATATATAAACCATAATCACACATCAAAACTCAAAACTCAAACTCAAAAGCATTTATTTAAATTACACCATTATAGGCAGTTTTGAATGTCAGAAAAACAAAGAAGGCTAAGCTACAGTCACAGACACAAGGCATAATAACTTGTGAAAGTACTGTAGTTGGCCATTCCAAAGCGTAGATCTCTATGGAGAAGAATGGGCAAATCAAAAAATCTAAAAATCTTGGTTACATCATTCATGTTGAGATTAGACATATATGTGAGAACGATGTAGAAATACGTGCACGTTAAGAGCGTCCAGAGTAAAAGAATAATAAACAATTTAAGAACAAACTAAGAACAAACTAAGAAGTTAAAATAAACCGTGGCAGCCTAGAGATGACCAGTCCCAACTGACAGCGCCCGTACACGAACATGACGGATGGATCAGCCCCATTCACCTCAACCATATTGAAGGGAGCTAAATGACCCGACACACCCGCCACTATCAGCGAGACATTAGAGTGAGGATGACATTCTCTCAGCCACCAGGGCAAATTAAGGTCAATGAAAGATAACTAAATGTAAATGATAGCTTTACAGTACATGGGCTGCGGGCTGTTCGAAAGAGATACCGCGGCCCTGGAACACAAAGGGCAAGGAAGGAACATGGATGGGTTTTAGTCAGTACAAGCCTGACACTCCCTTCCGCTCTGCCCAGAGCGGGAGAAGTCATTTAATGATTTCCCATCCGTAAAAAAAAAAAAACTCTTTACAGTACATAGTACTCACACATGTGCTATGCAATTATATAATACTAAGAGATTGAATCTATACAATGCAAAGATATTATTACAATCTTCTGCAGCTTCAACAATAACTTCACATGGTAATCAATTAGTTTGCCCCTATGGTTGTGGAGCAGGACCAGCATTGAACCAAGCATTTTTATCATCAATGTAATCCCCCAACTTATAATATGCTTACATAGTGTGCGTTTTACACAAGATTTAAATTTCGTCTCATTCAGTTGTAGAATGTGGGGAGGTATTTTATTGTAACATTTTAAACAGTACCCCATGAAAGATGAGTCTACTTTAGCTAGCCTAAAACCTGGCTGTACTAGTTGGTCCCTGTTTCTAGTATTATAGTGGTGCCTGTCACCTCTTTTACTAAATAAATGCAGATTTTTCCTAACGTTCATGATGTTTTCATAGATGTATTGACAAGGTACTGTCATGATATTTATTTCCTTAAACGGTTCTCTTAGAGAATCACGCCTACGTCGATCTCGAGACAAACACTCAAATACAAGAAAAATTGTGATAGCCCTCTTAAGACCCACTCTTTCGGAAGCTCTTCTGATCACAATCACATTATGTAATCAAATATCTAAGTACCATATCTATACGATATTACAAAAATTATCTAATTTATTGCCATTCAACAAGTCACTCAACGAGCCATATAATGTAAAGACATACATAACACACTTACATTAAGAGCTATATTTCTACATAATCATACGAGATTACCTCAACGGGGATGTAAGCGAAGCTATAAAAACGTCGTAAATCCTCCCCCATAGTGTTTCTGTCGGTTAGCTAGAAAGCCCTACGGTACGCAATAAAATTTTTAAATTACTGTAATGGAATTTTTTATTACCAACAGGTTTGAAGTATGGTAGGAGTTCATAGGTATTCTACGCATAAAATAGGATTTTGAATGAACCAAGTTTAAATCAGCATTGCCATCCAAAGTGGCAATGGTGCCAGCGTTCTGGGGTCTTTTCCTATTGACGAATGTGGGCGAATTTTTTGGTGTCCTGTAATTTTCCTCTCTTGATTCTTATACATATTTAATTTCCTTTATTTACATGTATACATATTGATTACATATTTATTTAAATATAAAACAACATTAAAAAATATAAAAAATAGTAGCCCACCAGCATTGGGAACAGGGTCCGAGCTTCCGGTGGTCAGGGCTGTTGAGAGAGGAACCTCCTGACAATGCGCGCCGTGTCCAGAAGTACTGTTTTCAGGATCAAACCCTTGATCCAGGTGCAAAGCGAGAGCCTGCGCAGATGTTGTTCGAGGCTATTGGCTATTAAGCCATTCGCGGACACGACTATCGGCACAATGACTGCTGCACTGACGTCCCATATGTCGACAACCTCGCGAGCCAGATCTAGATACTTGAACTGCTCTTAGTAGATGTTTTATTATTATTATCGATGTGTAAATTTAAGTTTGTAAATAATTAATGTAAATAAAGTTTAAAGTTCATTACTATTCAGAGGTGTGGTACACACGGAATACATTAAACTAAATGTGAAAGTGATATATTTCAAATTTATTTAATTAACTCAAAAGCGAACTACGATGTAACTAATTAAAGATGTTTTGTTTTAAACATGCATTTGCCCGCGGCTGCACCTGCGTGGATGAGAAAACCTCTTTTATTAAAATGTGAAGAAGAAATTTAGGTTATCATCATTGAACGCCTAGGTATAAAAAGTTTCGTGTCCGTCCGATGAGAAGTTCTCTTGTGAGGACTTGATAGTAGCTGCAGGATCAAGATCAAGTCATGTCATGTCTGTCATAAAAATTTATTTTCACAGAACCAAAGCTGAGTCAAAAATTCAGCTCAAGCGGTTACCTGGTTTGACATTCAGTAGCAAGATTTGACCAATCCATACTTAATATTATAAAGAGGAAAGATTTGTATTTTTGTATGTAACGAATAAACTTAAAAACTACAGGACCGATTTGAAAAATTCTTTCAGCAATGGATAGCTACATTATCAGCGAGTAAAATAGGCTATATTTTATCCCCGTCCTCCCACGGGAACTTGAACTATACGGGTGAAACCGCGTGACGTCGGCTAGTACATAATATATTGGTACTAACTAAGGCAAGTTGTCCCCTTTGGGGGAGACCTATGTCCAGCAGTGGACGTCTTCGGTTGAAATGATGATGGTGATGAAAGCAAATAAAATAAAAACACATAATAAATATATAAACATTTTCATTCCGCTAACTAAACTACCCATTAACTTGTCTACGTTAAACTGTGTCGCTACGCTGCTGCTACGGCGTAGGCCTCGTAGCAGCCTACGATTTAATTTCTTGCACTCCTTATAAAACTGCCTCCAATTCCCACTAAAAGACACCATTATCAATATTAGAGTGCAATCCGACGTACCCTACGAAGATATGAGACGCAGTCGTAACGGAGTGAAGTGATCCTTTCATAAAATATAAGCTTTGTGCGAAGGTAATCCCGGTAATGGCTCCCGGTTGAGCCGCCAGAGGCTAATTAGTGAAATAGCCTACGCGGCGCGCTTTAGTTATTAGCTTAGAGGGAAAGGGACGTGAGCATCGCGGGGTTAGAATCCAGAATTAATGTGCGTTGTGTCAATTTTGAAAATTATAGTCGTGGTATGAAATGTCGACATTTTTATGACAGAACATAACATCACACTGGTAATCCCCGAAGTACCTAATAGTACACGCACATTTCGCCAGTTATGTCTAAGTCCCATATGAAAGGGGCTAGGCAATTGCCATCAACAGTTCACAAATTCAGATTCCGTGGCTGCTACTGAGAAATTCTTAATGGAAAAACCTAATAACACTTTAACAGGCCCGGGAATCGTATCCAAGACCTCAAGCTCAGCAGTCGTACTTGCGACCACGAGGACAACAAGGCGATTCTTATGATATTTTAACTAAATCCTGTTTGTTACCATATCTTTGACTTTGGTTAGGACATAGGATAGTTTTTATCTATCTCGGTATGCGGTAGTACATTCCCGTGGATTAATTTAGACCTAACGTGGGCGAATCTGTGGGCAAAATCTTGTAATTTATGAGTTTTCTTGTTCATGTTATACATGTCATAAAAATCGTGATTTAATTTTTATAGATCAGATAACAATGACGGCGTATTTCTTTTAGAGCTAACATTCCAATACCTACCTAATTTCAATGAAGTTAACACTTATATTCTTTCGAGGTCTGTGGAATTTAATCTTTGTACCTTCGTATTTATCAGAAAATCATTTTCTATAGCATTGGCCCCTTAGTTATTATCTACGTCAACCAATCATTGAATTCTATTGAACTGTAAATTAAAAAGCAAATCCCTGTTATTATAATCAGAAACCTGATTGATAAAGTAATCTATAAATTAATTTAATGGCCGACTCAATCTAGTCTTGAAAATTATTTGTTTTGTTATGAAACCGCAAAAATGTAAAACTTGAATATGAAACTGGATTTTCTTTACTTAAAATACGTACCTATTTTGTTCCTCAGTAAATAATACTTTCAGATAGAATTTCTACACTGAGAAGTTGTGGTTTTCTTAAAATACTTCGGTAAAAAAAATACTAACTAAATAGGTACTTAGTATTTTTTTCTTGTTTAAGATTTCACAATTTTAAGGATTCCATACCTCAGTTGGCAATAACGGAACCCTTATAGGATCGCATTGTTGTCCGTCTGTCCGTCTGTTAGGACCCTTTTTCGCATGGAGGTATCAAGCTGAAATTAATATCAAATACTCAGGTTTCCTACCCCTTGGAGCAGTGAAAAAACCAATCAATCGCATATTTTGCGGTTTCACAAGGCAATCAAAACCCATAGGGTACCCCCGTTAACCTAGAATCATGAAATTCAGCAAGAAGCAATTTCTTACAGCACATGTGAAGTAAAAAATCTGAAAACCGTAAATAAGTAGTTTAATAACAAAATACCGACAAGTTTATATGGAACCCTTGGTGCGCGAGTCCAACTCGCACTTGACCGGTTTTTTTCCTTCAATGTAAGTTGGGTGATAATCCTGAAATTTCCTGGCTCGTAATAATGATGTATTGAAATAGCGGCATATAGAATCCAGAACAACATCTAATACATCAAGTTTGCAACAACAAAAAGGTTAATTTGATACCTTACAAAAATAAATTACAACGTCCGCCACAAACAAGCCTGAAGGTAATTCAAATGAGTTTCGTTTTCCCGTCATAAAACAAAATATACTTAATTTTGCACCAAACCCCAACCGACAATAATACAAGTTTGTCGTACAGATAATAACGAAACTCGATTTTGACAGTACTGTAGTAAGTACTAGAATCATTTGAAATTAGTTGGTCGTTGGTCGAGTGATCGGAAGCGCGTCTGCGCGTCCGCTGGTCCTGGGTTCGATTCTTAGGTTAGGTTAGTAATACTGCCCATTACTGGGTTTTTGCAGTTATACTTCTATTGACGCGTTAGGGAAAAATGGTGAGAGTAAATTTTTACGATGCGCTCGCACACCGTCACGAAAAACCGACACCCTGAAGTTAGCTAGTCAACATTTTAGTTTTATACGCCAAAGAAGTATAACTTCTTACGTGCGTAATAAGTACTCACACACTTTTTTTCCATCAGGAATTTCTCAGTAGCAGCTGCCACGGAGTCGGGTTGGTGGAGAGATTTGTGCCCCATTAATGGCAATAGGCTCGCCCCCTATTTACTGTACACGTGCACCTAGATCGTTCAGTAGTTTTAGCGTGAAAGAGTAACAAATATCTCCAGAAATCGCATTTATATCCGTAGTCATAATTTATACGAACGTAGTAACACAGCTATTGGGCTTTCTTTACCGACTGTACTAAGTATTCGTTAATCTTCTCGGGATAAAACGGACGGTAACCAACTTTTTAAACAGGGCCTTCGTAATTATATACAGAAGTTCTTACACCCTTAAACTTCGTAGACAAGTTTGGGCAATGTAAGCCAAGTTCGAGGGAATGAGTCGGCGGAACCGGCTAACTTTGACAACTACGCTATGTAGTTCGAAAATTGCCCAAATTTAATTATTTTGTACAAAAGGAAAGTTTTGCTTGATAGGGAACTAGATTGTGCTTTGGCAGATAATTAATTATGAAACACTAGTTTTTGTCCGTGGCTACGTCCACGTGGTAAGTACTACTACAACACTTTCATAAACATCTATTATTTCCTTTATTCATTCATCAACCATATTAATTCATTTTTAAATATTAAAATCTCAAAAACAAAAATAAATATGTAAAAAATAGTAGCCCACCAGCATTGGGAACAGGGTCCAAGCTACTGATGGTCAAGGATCTTGAGAGAGGAACCTCCTAACAATACGCGCCGTGTCCAGAAGTACTGCTTTCTGAATCAAGCACTTGATCCAGCTGCCAAGTGAGACCCTCCTCAGATGTTGGTGGAGACTATTGGTTATTAAGCCATTGGCCGACACGACTATCGGCACAATGACTGCTGTACTCAAGCATCTATTATTGTTAAGATTTCGAAGAGATACGAATCCTAAATTGTGTTATTCTTCCCTAGACATATAACATTTAAACAAATTGATGTTTCGTATTAATATTACGTTTAACTTGTTCTATATAATATTTGTATGCCATTCTATAGCGTAACATGAAAGTTAACTCTATTTAAAAAACCTTAATGTACAATGTTTTTACACATATAAAATTATTCTAATCTATTATTTGCTGCCAGCTATTCATTCATACAGGTTTTATGAGTGAAACAATCAAAGTTGTACACACGGCGACATGTCAAGCTATGCAAATCCAATATGAGCAGGTCTCTCATTGCACGCGTAATCTATCAAAGCGATGGCATCTTATACTGGAAATGTATAGCTTGACATGTCGCCGTGTGTACTGATGGCGAAGATTGTAACTTTGATGGTTTATATCTCGGAAACGCGACGCTTTAGAAGATTTTGTCTCATAAAAAAACTATATTTGCAGTGATGCCAGCTACTGATTAACACAGGTTTGGTGCGTGGCCACTATTTTTCAAATAAAATAAAATAGCTGACGTTAGTCAGGCTAAATAATTCAATGCCTTTTTATCTATCGAAATCCGAAAGGTTAAAACCAGAGTTACTTTCGATTCTATCCTACAATATAATTATTATGAATGTGAAATTTTGTGAGCATGGATGGATGTTTGTTTCTCTTTCACGCAAAAACTACTGACCGGATTTGGATTAAATTTGGCAGACAGATAGATTATAGCCTGTATTAAAACATAGGACACTTTTATTATTGGATATTTTTATACCCGTAGTACGATCCCGTGGGACATTACCGAACTCCACGCGGGCGAAGCCGCGGGCATAAGTAGTAATATTAATATGGATGAGTTTAAGGAACGAGGAGCAATTAGCAATTAAAACACATTTTTCAATATGAAAAAAAAATAATTTATTATCAGATTAAAGTATAAAAAAATAAAATATAACTCACTATTTAAAAATGAGAACTTATAAATTACTACACATATCACCCTCATGAAACAGACAAGGTACTTAGGTACAGAAGATAATCTTTTACTCGGGTAAAAGTAGGTACAGGTTTAGGTACAAACGGATATGTATATAACTTTATAGTAATACAGGTATTGCCGCACACACAGGTTCGCAAATTAGTTTATTATTGTGATGTAATTTTGATTATATTACAAGTTGAAAGAGAAGATTGACATCAGCGCCTCTATCGATGAAACTGGAAACTATTAGCGATTTGACAGAATTGCACACACAATTTTTTGTACAATTCCGACAAATCTCAACGACTTCCTATAAAATCTCATGTGGCTGTTATATTTTAAAAACATCGAATCAGACTTGAAATTAATACAAATTCTACGATCCAAAGCGCTTGATAATATTTCTACTGAATGTAAACGTTATACGTCAAAAGTCATACTTTACTATGTCCCTTATTAAATAACGAACATTGGTGCAATTGTTGAGAACTAGGAATTACAGAATGATTTTCTAAATAAATAAAGACCGCTTCATACGAAGCTATAATTTAGATTTGTTTTTGAAGTGAAAACTTCTTTAGCGGCCTGCACTTTTTGGGATGGGTAAAAACTGTTAAACTCGCGTCAGATTGAATAGCCGGCGCAGGGCGCTTGCGCGAGTGTGCGTGTAGTTTAAGTTAGATAGCGTTGTTTCAAGTTATCACTTCTGCCGGCACTCCCGGAGTGCAACCCGTTGTTTTTTTTTATAATAAGCTTCCGTGCCCCGAAAAGCACGATAATCCCTGTGGTCTCAGCTGTCGTTTGAAAATCTTTGACAATCGTTACAGGTAGTCAGTGGCCCGAAAGTCTGAAAACCAGTCATACCAAGAGGTATCGTTTTAACCAGTACTAACAAGGTTGATGAGGTCAGAGAGGCAGTCGCTCCGTGTAAAATATTGGTGTTCAGCTGCACTCGGTTATACTGGAAGCCGACCCAATCTAGTTGGGATGACCTAATAATTGAAGCTACGCATGTAACGGTCTTTTGCAATGTGTGCGATTGGCATTACGAATACACCAAGCACGAAACTCTAAATACTCTATCACGCTATTTCTAATAACTATTACAAAAAGCGGATATAAAAACACGCAATGGAATGTTCCTGCATCGAAAGTATCGTGATTGGGAACGTCGCTATATATTTATTAAATTAATATATGAGTATTTTATTTTTTTTGAAGAATATTTTGGTTTTGAGTCTGTGGAACATCGACTAAACGAAGTGTTACTATCCTCTATTATTTTTTCAAAAAGTGACAATGACAGTTTAGAGCTGTCAATCTATTGTAACATCTTCAAGTTTATGCATCACTTTTGACAGCTGTCATTTCTTCAGTCTCTTTCTACATTAGCGTAAGAGTAAGATAGCAGTAGTGTAAGTTTTAGTTTAGTCGATGAACAACAGCTAGACCATTCTAATTAGTTTATATTTAGTCTTGATTATTATTTGTTCACTTTATCGAAGCCCCTTTGTACCGGTAACTTCACTGCTAGTAGAATAATATATCTAACTGTATACATTATTCTGGATAATGTTTGAAGATGACAAGTTTTTAATACCAAGGCAGTATTACAATTTTTGGCAGTATTCTTTCAATCTGCCTAGCTGCCGAATGCTGCCAAATTCCTACTACTACGCGATTATACTGAAAATATTGTGCATCGACAACACGGCTCATACAAACAAAATATATTACCATAAAAATATCTTGCCAGCTTTTGAGCCTACATTGTATAAATAAATTTATAAAATTTAATTGACTATCACAATTATACGCAGGCCTTTTAAAAACCTGAACTGATTTCAAATCACAATTACAAACATTCCAAGATTTATCACAATCAAAATAGATACTGTGTTGTGAGCAAAGTCCGTTATTCGTGAAATGTTGTCATCGACTGGGCAGTGTGCACACATTTTTCTTAGGTAATCATAATTTAGTACGACAATGCTGGCATCGATCGGAAAACTCCCACATTCCATGTGTAGTGAACTTTGCCCGTAACCATTACAAAAATACAAATTATTAGATATTACAAAAATTAAATAAAACATCACAGATTCCCGCGCAACGCTTCTTTCTGCAAGAATTTGAATTTCAAAGTTTAACTTTTGAAATAGCTGAAAGATCGATCTACCTTTATAATAATTATGGCAAGTTTTAATAATTTAATAACATCAATGATTATTATGCATTTTAGCGTTATTTTCTAAAATTACCTATGTACAATAATTACTTTTGCAGGTCCCAACAGGGTATTATGAAAAATTGCTAATTTCAAGCCAATACTGCGCGCGTCGCTAAATTTCCGCGATTCAGCAATTCCTTGCTTGACAACTAACGATTAAGTATGCCACTTGAATGTAAACTTTATGATATATAGCAATAAGAAGAATATTGCGCAATAGCTACCGACAAGACAACAGCTATATTTTACATCCTTTCATACTATAAATAGGATCATAATTATTGAGTCAGTCATACCTAATACAACTTGGTCATACAACTATCAGGAATATAAGCAATGCTAATATTTGTGTAATCAGACTTACGAAGTATTTATTCTCTTTACGTGTACTTTAAGACAGAATATATATTCCTTCTACATTATCAACGGATGCGCGTAACAATTAAAAGATAACACGCAATTCAAAGAATAGAATTTGACAGTTAGATGACGTACGGAAGAGTATCGAAACGTATGATGGCGCTTCATACGGTCTAGTGTAGCATTCCATTTGTATTGGAATGGCCATTATATCGGTGACATACGCACTGCTTCTGCAGACATTGAACGCGACGTAGGCATTTCATTTGTTTACTACTCCGTGACGCAAACATGACACATAAGCGACGTTGCAAGACGACGTAACAATAGAAGAAATTTCGACAACATACGACGTACCTTTGACCTTTGGCTTTGAACAGAATTAAAATACGAGACACGTGTCATTTTAAAAGTATATCGACAACGTCGATGGAAATTTGGAATGCCTTATGGGATATTGAACGCATTGTTGGAATTTACAACGTTCTGCTCATCACCGTAAGTTTAAAATTCACCGGCACGCTCAATATCCCTTACGGCATTTCACACCACTGATATTATAATTTGTGAACTTTATCGTAATTTCTTAGCTAATACAAATAGTTCATGGTTTAAAGGCTGACTTATTCAAACCTTCTAAATCTGCAAGTAATTTTCTTCTACCTCACAAAAAATTCAAGCTCTTACGTCTGCCTGCAGAACAGTAAATCATTTTTTAAATACTCTGATTAATGGACCAAACCAAGGCGTGGTTTCCCACGCGTTTCTGCAACGTTATCCGTAACTGAGCCCGTATCTGGTAGCAACTTGTGGTGTATGCGTGGTGGCGACTGCTAGCAGTAGTGGGACATCGTTGACGTCGATGTTCAGGGATTTGGTCAACGTTGCGATGTCGCAGAAGTCAGTTGACATCAACATGTCGGCTAAGGTCTTTGATAGCACGCAGAATTCACGGAGTTTGCCTTCGAGGAAGGTTATGCACTGGAAGGAAATAAAATAAATATTATAAGCATGAATTGGTGTTTATTGGCCTCTATTATTATTTTTGAAGCTTTCTGAAAATGAGTTGTTGCGTTGCTTCAAATTTTGCAAAAACTTTTGTTGACTTCAGTAGATTGATTGATTTTTCCTATTGCAGATTTCAGCAGGCCTATTACACAATTTACCTGTTGCGCAGGCACCCGCGCCTTCCACATGGCGGGCAGTGTGTCCAGCATGGCGCCCACGAGCGCCGACATGCCGCCTGCGCCGCACTCGCGGCCTATCACACGCACTTCCCTGGGGACAACACAAACGAATGTATTACTTTCCCGTCGCACAATCCTATAGAGTTCACTGACAGTCGATCACTTTTCACTCTTATGCTCTACGTTATAAGATTGAAAAGTGATCGACCGTCAGTGCAGCGCGGTAGAGCATACGTAGATACGCTTGGTTTGCAACTAAACGGTCGCCGCGTTGGTCTTTAATTGTTCGTCATTTAAGTCTATTTTACAAGATTTTCTCTTCGTTAAATGGTGAACAATGAGATCCAACAGCCCATGTCAAGGAAAACTAATTCTAGCAGATGGTAGACCAACGACACCAAAGCTTTTGCCAGACGCTGCCGTTAGGGTACAGTAGGTATCACTGACAGCCCCCTGTGCAGAGCGCGCATGGAGGCGGAGGAAATGGTAGCGCATGTACTTCCCGAGTGCACCGATGTCACCCAGATCCGCAAGGAAATTCTTGGAACACCAAGATAACTTGCGGATATTCTGAGAAGACCGGGAAGATTGATCTACTTCTGGAGGGAGGTAGGCTGGTTGGAGTAACGGTCACCATGGTCCACTTTAAGGACTAAGTGCGGAAACCAAAACCTTACCACCCTGTGTAGGGTGCAATAAGGTTTATTGTCATGAGACACTACTGCTCGCTCTAAACATAGATCTCAGCATAAGTGCTTCGATGCAAACGTTTGTACACCACGTTGTGCACGTATTTCTATTAAATAAAAATGTAATGTAAAAGTAATATAATTACCAAGTATTAATGTCTCCTATGATAGCGACGGCTTGCACGGGTGAATCCGTCGTCTTGTTGACGTACGACGTCAGGTCCAAATCGCGACGTAACTCAGACTCCCACGCACAAGGTTTGGCAATTGTTCCTGTAATGACAACCGAATTATGTTACATAAAAAAAACACATTTATGTACGCAGGTAGCAGCATATTTTAATACATTATCGTCATTATCTTAGCTGACAGATGTGCCTTTTTTGGATTGTGTGATTTCTATTGTTCATGACGATTTAAATTGTATTTGCAAGACTCTGTTTCATATTATAATATTAGCGAAGGGCTATGTTTAACCAAACACCAGATTTAGTAAAATGTAATGGCAAAAAAATCACTTTTGATTGCCAAAAATAGTAAATGATCACCAAAATTAGATCCTCATTTTAGCGTGAAATTAGAACCAAAAATAGTTAATGACCACCAGAAATTGAACTGTTATGCTCTTGCATCCGAGTCGAGTGGTAGAACCACGAAGGGTGTGGCCAAATGTCTGGGTGCCCTAAGTCAGCCTAGGCAAAACTAGTTTGTCACCAACCAACTCTTTAAAATTTGGTGCTCATTTACTAAATTTGGTGATTAATTGATATTTTAGGTGATAGATGTTAGTGGTCACAAAGTTATTTTTGGTGGTCATTATATTTATCCCCTTAGAAAAATTATTTTAAATGACACACAAAGGCATTGACAAAACGAATGTTGAGGTCAACCCCTCAAAATAAACCACGTGCCTATTTTAAGAGGTTGGCCCTAAAATGTTTAGTCCTGAAAGGCACCGGACAAATTCAGCGAAGTAATGGAAAAAAAGACTAACCTTGTAAAACTAAATCAGGTACGTAGTGGTCGGTGACGGCGCCCAGCAGTGAGGCGTGGTACCCGGCGCGCGCGGCCTGGCGCTGGCCCAGCGCGCCACACGGGAACTGCAGCACCTGCTTCACGTCCACCAGCTGCTCCGCGCTCTTGTTCCTATTCAACCTCCTTTCAGGCCTCTCCAGCCTTTTTGGTCCACACACTTCTTCCTTAGCCTTCACGATGTTTACAACCACTGTATTCTCTTTACGCTGTCGAACGAATGTTTTTGGTGACTCCTCTCTTTCTGGAGACGATTCAACGATGGTCTCTTTAGCGAACTGTGGCTCGATCTGACGAGGCATATCGTTCATATACTCCATCTCAGACGCGTTGGTCGGCGTCTGCAGCGTCGACTCCAGCATCTGACACTTGACACACGTCTCACACCGCTCCTCCTGTATCGGCGGCACGATTGTCGGGTCAAACTGGAAGTTATCCAACTTCAAATTCCCCGGTTTACCAATATAGTGCCTATCTAATATCTCTAAGTTTTTGCTCTTCATATAATTAGTGACTATCTGAGGGTACTTATCGAACTCGAACTTAAAACCGGAATGTTTGATTGGTTTGGAATGTTGAAGCGTTTGCCCACAGCATTTCGACGGACTGTCGGCCCGTTTATCCTGCTCACAGCCTTTCTTCTTGCACGTTTCAGTCGTCTTCTCTGGTACTTCAAGGGTGAGGGGTTCATTGTGGACTTTGGAAGACTTTTTCACAGATCTCCCACTGGCTGACTTGTTCTTCAGCCCCACTAGTTTGTCGTTATCACCTAATACGAACACGACTTTCTTCTCGTCGGTTTCGTTCTCTGAGAGCGACGAGTTTAGACTAGAATCCGAGGAGGCTTTCAACGACAGCATCATGGAGGGGTTCCTCTTGAGTTGGTTGGTGACGGGGACGTCGCTAGTAGAACTACAATCTACGGCGAACTCGGAGCTGTTAGAGAGCTTTTGTCCTAAGTTGGCGAGCGTGGACGATCGTTTGATGCTGACCTCGCTGGCCGCTAAAGTACTGACACTACTATCACTATTCTGAGTATTCACTGACGGCACTGTTAAACTGTCCGCGTCGCACTGTGCGAGCTTATTCATGTGTGTAGCAGTCCTGCGCATCCCGGTGGCTTCGGGCGTCGGCGTCACGTTCACGACTTTACTTTCTTTGAGGGTGCACTCTTGGAAATGGAAGTCGTTTCGTCTGACGTCACCGCACCGCACGAAGTAGGTGAGTACGACGAGTAGGCGGTTGAGGAACTGTGTGTTGGTGGGTGCACTGATGATGGTGCGGGCGGCGCGGGGGGGGAAGCCGATGTTCCCGCATAGATCATTGAGTTGCGCCCAGAGCGCGTTGTAGGGCTTGCAGGACTCCTGTGGCCTGGTCTGGTGGTCGATGGTATCATAGGGGCTCACAGTTGATACCCAGCCCAGGTGGTAAGTCAGCACGTGCGTCAGAAGCGTGCTGATGAAACTGTAATGAAAGAAAGATCTAGTTAGAATGTTTAGTGCAGTCACGATTGCGCTAATTGGTGTTTTGTTCGATTATTAACAGATCACGATTCACGATTAGCAAAATTAAACATAACTGCTTAGTAAGAACGTGTCGCATAATAAATATTATGCACTAAGTTCCTAATTTAAAATGTATACTTATTTAACTAAAGCAGCCTTCAAATGAACTAAACCCGTTAAATAGTATCCTAATGTTAACGGTTAAAACGAATTGGTTTATCGGATATTTATTCAATTAACAGCATCGAAATCATCATTTAAACAAAGAGATTAAAAAAATCTCTTCTAGATTTATTTAAAAGAATCGATTAGATAAATCATTCGGAAACGTGTTCGAATCATCGCCAATGTATTTCTAGCTATATGAACTCCTTCGCAGACCTATGTTGCACAACAATGTTGGGCAATTTGTTGAACAGACGTCAATCTATTAAAAAAATAACATCAGGAATCACGTGAGTCTAATACGTAAACATTACGACGCAAATAGCTAAGTAGCGATACCTGAATAACTTCGAAAAATAAAATAAAGAAAAGAAACAGACAGCATTTCCATTCACACTTTGTTTCGGATAATGGACGAGCGAAATCGCGCCAAAATATAATACTTTTTGCTGTTATTTAGGGTTCCGTAGGCAAAAACATAACCATCAGATCCGTCTGGCCCATATTAAAGAGACTATGATGTTTCAAAATGACTGCTATTTGAATACATACTTTTTGAGATACGTGATTTTTTGGGTACAAACGCAGAATTTATTTTTTGCGTGAGATAAAATCTATACTCTACATTTTTGCTTAAAAATTCCCGGCTACTGAACCCTATACTGTGTGTGGTCCAACACGCGCTTGGCCGTTTGTTTTTTTTTTATTTAGTCATTAATCGGTGGCGTTGGACGCGTTCCAGACGGTGAACGCAGCGATAGTCACGTCTGCGTCTGGAACTGAGATTGATTATCGAACTTACATAATTATCGCGTGGGTCGGTCTGATATGAAATATGACAAATGAAACGACTGTTTTGATTTAAAAAATAATCGCGCGTTATGTTTCGCGGTTTTTGTCGATTTGTCATCGTGTTTGTGAAAGAAGAACTGAATGTATTTTTGCAGGAAGTGTGAGTGGATTTTGTAAAGTTGCAGCGTTTTGGTACTGTCTGTATGTTGACTGGTTGTAACTCAGGACAGCAACAATATATTATGTCACCGAAAAGAATAATTATATTGTTTTCTATCAAAGTAATTTAATTAATCTATCTATACATCTACTCAAACCCCGCTACACTTAAATCTTCTGAAATTCTAAGCTCCTGTAACAGCGCGAAATGCCTTTATACCCAACACAACGAATAACTAAGTACAACTTGATTTATGTTTAAGCAATAACCGCAAATACCACAGTATAACAAACACCCACTTTCATATCCAAAGCAAACACCTTTATTACGTTCGTAAATTACGTTCTTAAAATATAACATAACCCAATGCGTGAGCTTTACGAAAATCATGTGATATTGTTTATCTGATGATCATATAATCAACGCCGCGAAGTACCGACATATATCTTTAACAACTGTAAAATATCTCTCAATCGCCTACGCTATCACGAGAATTCTATAGGAAATAATAAAATTTATTAACACAAGAATTTCACGGTTTTAAGAATCCGTAGAAGGACGCTTGGCAGTTAGATGCGGAACTTTATTTGATACTAGCACTTCACCCGCGACTTCGCCCGCAAAAATTATGATAGCTCGGCTAATATGCAAGATATTAATATAATTTATAACTTATAGCACCCACGAATTATGTAGCTTTCTACCAGTGAAAGTTTTTTAGAATTGGATCATTAGTTCCGGAGATTACCCCCTACATATAAACTTACAAACACATTTTACCTCCTACTATAATATTAGTATTATAATGAGGACCGTTAGAATAAAGGTCAGCGCACAGTTAGGGTATTGCACGGGTTCAGCATTGCCTCAACTGAATTCGTTTAGGATTCGTTCTATTAAACGGCATCGCCTCGTAAAAACCTGCTCGTAAAAATGAGGGAAAATTGTGCTATTAGCTTTAGAGTGTGTACCAAAGCACACATAAATTGAGAAAACAGATAATATTTTTTTCGAGTAATTAAGCCATAAGCAACAAATTAAGCAAAAGTAAAGTTAAGTTTTGTAATTAAGCAGCGGTGGCCCAGTGGTAGCGACCCCGACTTACGAACAGTATGTCGTGGGTTCGAACCCAGGCAGGCGCATTACTTTGTGTAATTTATTTCATCACGACTGCTCTCAAAAACGGTGAAGGAAAACATCGTGAGGAAACCGGCATGTCCTAGAACCAAAAATTCGAAGACATGTGACATCTACCAATCCGCACTGGGCCCGCGTGGTGGATTATAGCCCATTCCCTCTCAAAGAGAGGAGGCCTGTGTCCCAGCAGTGGGAACATTAATAGGCTGATGATGATGATGAATTAAGCCATGGTAATTTATTTACGTGTGCTCATCAAATTTAATGTAGTGATTTTTTGCTGCATCGCCATTTGTGTAATGAGATCTATAACCCCATACATCAACTTGTTGATATACCTAATATTCTCAAATAGACGAGTTGTAACGATATTTGAAGCACGTGTAAGACAAAAATAAATGTGTGATATTGTACGGGAAGTAAATGAGGAAAATGCCATGAGGAAAGTTCTGAGTATAATGAGTGTGGATAGCTATAAAAGTAGGGGAAGACCAAAGAAAGGATGGATGGATTGTATGAAAGATGGTTTAGACTAGAAAGTGGGTGACTACTCAGAAGTCAACTAATAGAGAAGTATGGAAAAGGGGGGTGCCCACCCCGCAGGGGGTGCCCTTAGCGAATGGTTATTTAATTGTATATACTAGTTTGTAAGCCCTGGCCTTAAATTCATTTGAGGTCTTCATAGGATCGACCGGTTGAGCAGTATAAATAAATAAAAAAGCACCCAACCACTCCGGGAGTGCCGATATTAGTTTTTTTTTCTTGATTCTGGATTATTTTTAGAAAATATTTTTTTTACTTATACATTTTACTTTATACTGTATTTTTTATGGGCTTATAATGTAAAGCAACTCAGCAACGAAAGAGAGGTCGTTTAAAGGTGTCGCGAGTTAAATTGTTATTCGTCATCTCAAAAATGCCCAACATGCCTTAAGACGTTTTCTCTTCAAAAAAAGAGACTGATGTTGCGTTCCATTCTAACAACATAACAGGAAATTGGTAATTTATCGCTAATGAGTACTTCTATTGACGTCAAGTTGACTTCCTTAGCTTCCGCGGTAAAACAGGGAGTCGAGCCAAATGTATGTTAGTAAATTCTGACGAAACCACCGACTCACCATTTAGTAAATATTACACTAATAAAGTCTGCATAATTTGACAATGATATAGATCATTGTTATTTTTTGTTTACTTAATCATAAACATGAATCCTAAAATAACTGGGTATAAAAATGTAGTGTTGGCTGCGAAATATACCTGTGCATTTAAAATCTGGCATTACTAAACGACTGGTTTGAATTTCCAGGAATTTCCAGGTGGGCGCTTGCCGTCATATTTAAAATCAAGAGAATAGAAAAAATATGAATTTGTAATCTATTATTTTTGCAGTTCCATCGGCATTCATAACATTTTTAGTACTGGATCCTCATCTGAGAAATCTTTGATAATTCTACCCGTAAAAGACAATTTTGGTCCTTCCATACGCATGCTTAATTTTGGTCCTGCATTGATTTTTTTAACACGAAAATATGGCAATAGGTTCGCCCCCTATTACATGGGACTTAAACATAACTGACGATATGTGGGTGTATTATTAGCAACACCTCTGCCAAACCCTTCGGGAATTACAGGCGTGATGTTATGTTATATAATATGCTGATGCTGATAACATTTGGTTGTGTAAATATGTAATAAACGTTTATGTAATTTTTATTTGCTTCTAATTCGCGACCATGTAATAATTTCAAAAGGCGGGGATGTGTTAATCTCTTTTTCAGTTCTAAACAACAGAATGATTCATCGTTTAGGAGATTAATCATGACTCGTGAGATCGCATTTAGTGACCATTAGCCTTTTAGGCAATTCATTCGTTAGTTTTCTCCATAATTTATTATGCAATTTTATAAAGACAAATAAGCTAATATAATAAAAATAATAACTCAAGGTCTGCCAAACTGGGGCTGCGGGCTGTTCGAAAGAGATACCGCGGCTCTGGAACACAAAGGGCAAGGAAGGAACATAGAGAAGTCATTTGATGAATTCCCATCCGTAAAAAAAAAAAAAAACAAACTAACCAACCATGTACGCGACACCACACTGCGCTCCAAAATACTAATCACTAACGTTGCTCAAAAAGACACTTTCTGAAGCCCTGACACAGTTAGAAAGCGTTGCGGCAGACGTGGTAGAAGATGGCGGGACGAGCTGGACAAAACCAACGATCAGTGGCCTACTTTGGGCCTGGCTGAAAAAACTGGAAGTCATGGGGAGAGGCCTTTGCCCAGCAGTGAGATGACGCAGGCTAACAGTATCAGTAAACAAGCCATAGATGTGCGGACGCAACCGCCTATAGACCCTCAGGATGCAGTTGTATTGCCATCTCAGGAACAACTGTACCTACAGACCAGGTGGTTTTAATGCTAATCTGCCTTCAAATGGCGATAGACATCTACAAACATACTAGACGCAGCTGTGTTGCCATTCCAGATACAAAACTAGAAACTCAAGCTCCTGTTAAGCTTTAGTTAGCTCAGCAGTCCTTGCATCATACTGGTCGGATATTATTTGAGTCTATCCACACGTAAATAACAGAACATCACACCTGTAATCCCCTAAGATTTGGGCAGAAGTGTATGTAATAGTACTCCCAAATATCCCATTTAATAAGGGGCGAGCCTACTGCCATCAACGGGCAGATCCAGACTCCCTGATAGAAAAACCCAGTAACACTTGGCCCGAGCGGAGAATTGTTAAAATAGTTTGTACTAAACATGTTTTTTCCTTAAGATTTTTATTACATCAACCGTAACTGACGTGATTTATGAGAGACAGCTTATATTTCCTCGGTTGTCGTTCTAATCTCTTTCATTGTGTAAGTCGTAACATCATGTGATCGAGCCACTAAATCAAGATAAAAATAATTGTTCAAGACAGTCTCTGGGCCGCTATTTGGGTTTAGAAAGTGTTGGTATGGTGAAACTAGAGTAATATATTCTGTGTTGTATTAATTATATAATTGTATACTGAACGCTTGGACAGAGGTGTACAGTCACACGCAATGAAATGTGAACACTCAGCAAAATTCAAAATCGTTTTTTTCGGGAATTTATGGCTTCCGAAATACTATGTTCATGAAAACGTATACAGCACGAGAAAATCGCTTTTGAATTTTGCTAAGTGTATAAATTTGTTGCTCATGAACCACATTTGGGTTGTAATGGTTAAGTTCCATATAAAAGGGAGCGAGCCTATCACCATCAACCGGGTACAATTCCGCACAGACTCCGGGTATCATACGCCCATAACGAAACTGTTTATACAGGAATACATAGTAAATAGTATTTAATAGTTGAAGTAAAGTATGTACATTCTGGGCTACTATTATAGTGCCCCGATTACTTCAATTGATCGTAACAATTTACGTTTGTTAAGCAAGCAAACAGAAATTCTATTCGGTATTTCATTCATTTCAATTTTGCGTGGGCAATAAGAATACTACAATTTATTTAGATTAGACTTCGTGCGTATATATTTTGTCTAGTTGAAAATAGTAGTGGATAATGGGGCTAACAACCTATAGACAAGAATAGTCTCCGAAAAATAGAGTTTTTACTTTTTCTATATTCAAACGATGACTAAGGAGTATATAGTAACTAGTCATATCAAGTCACGTGTGTGAGTCTAGAGCCTAGTTTTTGTAGGCGATCACTGTATCAGTTAATTGGTTACTGCCGCTAATCGACCAACTTCAACAAATACGGGTGCTCTTCAAACCGTAATATTTCTTGAGAAATAGATTTTATGGTAATGATTCCCTGGACTATTTCCAATTAGTCTGTTTTGATTAAAGCAAGATAAGTTTTTAAAGTATATACTGTAAACTAAGGATTGCAAGATCAAATTGTAATTTAGCCAGTTACAAAAAAAAACCCTGGTCATAAACGTCTTGCAATCCCCATTTTCTAAGGGCAGATGAGGATCCATACTAATATCAATGCGAAAGTGACTCTGTCTGTTTGTTAACTTATCACCCCTTGACGGCTGAATGGATTTGGATAAAATGAGGTACACGGATAGTCCACGATAGGGGTTAACACAAAGTTTTGTTAAATACTGGTGTCAAACACTTTGTGGGATAATTTTGGTAGGCAAAATCAAGTATTTTATAATAGAACTAGCTGATGCCCGCGGCTTCACGCGCGTAGATGTCGGTTATCGCGACCAAAAATAATCATTGTCGTTGGAAGCTCCCAGATGGCTTATTTTTTTCAGACACCTCCAACAAATATCATTATATTTTAGCCAATGCCAAAACTTGACAAATTATTTACTAAAACCTTCCTTGAGAACCACTCTATCCATTGGTGAAAACAGCAACAGCAAAATCGTTGCAGTAGTTTTTGAGTTTATCGCGAGCAAACAGACAGACGCGGCGGAGGACTTTGTTTTATAATATGTAGTGATGGTGCTGATGATGAAGTAGTACTTACAAATTAGTGGTCTTCGTGTCTCCCACGGACAGTACAGAACAGAGATCAGACAACAGCGTCTCGGCGAGTTTGTTGGACGACCGGGAGTCGCCCGTGACTAGATTCAACCACACCGGTTGCAGGCGCGGCCCGTACACCAGGTCTGATAACCTAGGGATAAAGGAGTGTTTATTTGGAAGCTTGAACATATATAAGGTCTATCTATTTATACACGAAATTTCTTATGGGGTCATTGTACTCATCATTAAGATTTTAAGAACCACTTTCACTATTGGACTAAACCTGAAATCGCAAAAACACTTGTTGCTTAAATTTATGTTCGCATAATTCGTCATAATGTAGGCAACAGATTTTTTAGGTGGATTTTTTAGGTTTTTTTTTTGTAATATTAATTATGTAGGTTATTTTTTGGTATTATGAGAAAGCGGCGAAGCGGCGCCGTGGATTTTCGTGGCGAAGTGCTCGTTTTGGTGCAAAAGATAAGTTGAGTTTTTGATCTTTTAATTGATAAATGGAGAGAGAAGGATGACTTTTGGGGAGCTTTTCGGTTCTCGATCAACTGCTGCTGATGTATCAGACATGTCACTACGTCACACGTATGTCACTCACCAGCTAGCCGCATGTTCGGCCGCACGGTATAACGTAGACACGCGGCCGCCGGTGGCGCCCGCCGCTAAGGTCGCCAGTCGCAGTCGACACACCAATGCTTGTAGCTGCGGCGAGTGCTCCAGACATCTCCTTACTACGTCACTGCACAAATATTTTAAAATCGTTATTATATTGATAAATCATATTTATTAAGTTCTTATATTTAGATAAAGTTTAGGCGCTCGTGGATAAATAATAACAGCCGCTCGGGTTACTCTCTAGGTCCGTGCTTGTCTAGGTTGATCTGTGGATGGGTGACCACTCATTACATACCGAGTTTTCTCCGTGCCTCCGAAAGCACGTTAAGCCGTTGGTCCCGGCTGTCATTTGAAGATCTTTGATAGTCGTTAGGTAGTCAGTGGCCCAAAAAAGTCTGACAACCAGTCTTAGCAATCGGATTACCCAGTACTCACTGGGTTGTGGAGGTCAGATAGGCAGTCGCTCCAGGTAAAATACTGGTATTCAGCTGCATCCGGTTAGACTGGAAGCCGATCCCAACATAGTTGGGAAAAGGCTAGGCAGATGATGATTTAAATAAAGTTTGAAAGTTCTTCAAAAACTCGAAACAATTTCTAGACAGCTAAATAGCTTCATAAGTCTCAGCGTAGACACCTACTCCGACAGTATCCACATGAATAGACACATCTTCTTATTACAACAAAGATGTGGAAAGGAATGTAATTCATTGTAATGTCTTCTAAAATGGTCAGAACCGAGTCTAAGTAAGCATACATTATTGTTAAAGTCAAAAAAACTTTGTGGTTTTCCCGAAAAGCTTTACATAGACAAATAGCTAATCACCTCTCATAGCGAAAACAAAGTTGAAAATCGACAACTTATCGCAATTTATTTTCCATAACTACCTAGACGGAATAATGCCAAGCGTTATGTAACCATATTGTTGGAAACCATTGAGATTTGCCATACAAAAGACAGAAAACGATTGCGCAATATTGGAACAAAACTATAAGTAACGCAGACATAATTTGGTCTCACCGCTTACTTAAACTACATAATGATAATTACACTATTCGAGGTAAGGAGGCTCTCGTTAGGCAGCTGGCTCAAGGGCTTGATTCAGGAAGCGGTACTCCTGTTCCCGATACCGGTGAGCTACTATTTTTTAATATTTTTAAATGTTTTTTTTTTAATATTTTTTAATAATTTAATATGTAAAAATATAGAATATATATATAAAATGAATAAACGAATAAGTATTACACTATTTTGAGCAAAAAAAAAACAAATTAACTATAGAACGGTTCATACACTCATATGACCTTCCGAGTCATCTCACGTCAAGATGCAGCTTCGTAAACATAAATACAAAGCCATCTATTTATAATATTTTAGAGCTGGTGCACATTAAAACTAAAATACAGTTTAACCTTTTTTTAACCGACAAAAAATTCTCAATTCGATGAGTACAATTTGGTTGCCGATTTTCATTGAAGTAACATAATGATTTAACTAAAAATCGGATTTTTTTTCTGTAAGTCGGTCTTAAGAAATGATGTAACTAAACAATGCGTCAAGATTATTATAGGTATACAATTATGCTTCAAAATTTTCAAAAATTCAGAATTTTATTTTAAGTGTGGTTAGTTCCTAGCCTGGTGTCTGTTTTTATGCAGCCCATGGGCTTCTGACTTGGTATTATTAATATCTCTCAGGCATGCTGGTTGAAAAAAATGATAATTTATAATACGCACATGAATCCAAAAATCAGAGATGCGTGTCTTGGGTTCAAACTCGAGACCTGTGACTTGGCAGTCCGACGGTCACACCACTGATGATGAAAGATTCAATGAAAGACATTCGATTTTAACTTCGTTTAAAGAAGAGTCAAACAACCAGTTATAAACCACACAAGCTAAACCTGCCGTAGATGTTAATATCGCCTAGAACTTTGCATCTATAAACAATACCCCATTTAGGTCAAGGCTGCTCCATTCTCATACAATAGTTATATACATTCAGTAGCAGCAACCAAATTCAGCGTGAATTTTTATTGACTACAAACCGGGGCATCTGATGGGATTTCTCATAGTCAAAATTGACTAACTCCCGTAAGAACTTTCAAACTATTTAGAGGAAGAAATCTTTTTTAGTTGCTCACCTGTCATAAAAAAACTCTTTTGCAAAATTTCATGTTTTAGAACCAACGGTTTATGCCGTTGCCGCCCGTCTAACAGTGAGTATATGATAAAATAAAACAAAGATTTGTGGTTAGTGCAAAGACCGCGATAGGGTATAAAAACTGAAGGTAACTAGGAGATTGGGAACATTACATAAAAAATAAAAAAATAAAAATAAAACAAAAAAAAAAAATTTTTTTCATTCATAAAATAATAAATAAATACCGTCAAACGGGGTGTAACGTTGTGACCAACAAGGTCTCTAAATAATTAAGTGTAACTAAATAAATAAAATAGAGTACTTTTTGGTAACATATCATATCAATTCGACGTAAAAATCCCTCTCAAAGTTTTGTCTCTATTCACCCCTGCAGTCCTATTCACCCCGTTTGACTATAATTACTGGAATTGGAAGGTATAAACCAAAATTGGTCTTTAAGTGAGCAGAAGGACCGAATTTTAATTTAAGAAAAGAGCCATACTCACATTTGTGTGGAATCATTGACGCTGATCAACAACGCGAGGCCGAGCTTATTCTTCCTGTGCACCATCGCTGACCCCGTGCTTGCTATACTGTCACTTGTACCGCTCGTCGTGCTGTTACTGTATAGCTGTTGGCAAACACATAGGTTTGGTGATTAAAAGTGTTTAGCTAAATTCAAGAAAATGGAAAGGATAAATATTTGTTTTTGTGTGTTAAGGTAACAATAAAACTTGTAAACATCAGTTAACCTTTTGAACGCCAGAACATAAACGCACGCGCGTGCCGACCACGCCAAGCCACAATTTCACCGCAAATATCTACAAAAAGAATAGGGATTCCAAAACTTTATCGATAAACAATAATATTATGGTCCTATTTTTGAATAAACACTACTCATGACATTGAAATTTTATTTAACCTCGAACTAATTACTACTAATTTATTTCGTGTTATAAATGCACCGCATTTTTTCGCACATATTTGTGTCGTTGGTGTACAGGGCACGCTCTAGCTTCACGTATGTGACAATGATGACAATATGTTGGTGTTTTCTAGCCAACTACACTGAGAAGAAACTCTGAAACAATTACAGAGGACAAAGAAGTTAATACAATTTCTTGTAACGGTCAGAACGTAGAGAGCTATGAAGGTTAATGTATGAAGACTTCATAGATTTTCCTGAAGAAAACATGTAGTGTCTTTTAAAAATCTATGGAATCATTGGAATGCCGCCTTAAGCTACAAAGGAGAAAACCATCAACTTCCCAGTATTAGTATGATGCGGACTAACAGTAAAATGTGAAATATTACGTTTAAAAAGCATAAAACTAAAGCTAACACCCATTATGTTCTTTGGTTTTAGGCAATCTTAGATTATCCTTTCTTTTGTATTTTAATATAATTTGGCTCAAGGTATCGAGATAACAGAAGAAAGCAAAACCACCGCAAAAATTAACTAGCTACGGAAGTGTGAATAATCTTCCATAGAGTTTATATAATTATGGATAACCGAAGCATACGACTCCAGTAATTACAATTCAATATGATTCTCAATTCAGTCGTATTAGAGTGGTCACCGGGAATCGGAAGCCCTTCAGCTAGATGGGACGACGATCTTAAAAAGATGGCTGGATCACACTGGATACAAAAGCCACAGGACAGAGAGTTTTAGTGCAGCTTGGGGTAGACCAATTTCCAGCAGGTGGACTGCGGTTGAAGCTTTAGCGATAAAGTTGAAAATCTATTAAAGAAATTTGACAGATTGTAGTAGCTTGATGTGCTGGCGCCTGTACACAAAACATAAAATGTGTTTATGATGTTGCTCTAATATGCTGCTTTATTTGATTCAATTAATTATAATCACTGTACATCTTTAAAGTATACAATATCATCATCATCATCTGGCTAGCCTTTTCCCAACTATGTTGGGGTCGGCTTCCAGTCTAACCGGATGCAGCTGAATACCAGTATTTTACATGGAGCGACTGCCTATCTGACCTCCACAACCCAGTTACTACTGGGAAATACGATACCCCTTGGTAAGACTGGTTGTCAGACTTTTTGGGCCACTGACTACTTTAACGACTGTCAAAGATCTTCAAATGACAGCCGGGACCAACGGCTTAACGTGCTTTCCGAGGCACGGAGGAAACTCGGTATGTAATGGGTGGTCACCCATCCACAGACCAACCTAGGCAAGCACGGCTTAACCTAAAGATCGACCCGAGCGGCTGTTATTGTTTAGCCACGAGCTCCTTTAAAGTATACAATAGTTGCTAAATATAAGTCACACATCACACAATCGTACCAGGTCAACAGCCTGTATTTGAATATTCACTTAGTTAATACACTGTATGTAAATGCTCGAAGCACGTGATGCATAGCCAACGTTTCCGTTCAAGTAATGAATGAGTCGATTGTTAAGTCGTTCTAATTGTTCCAGTAAGAGTTGGGAGAGATTATCTGGTAGAATACTAGGCAGATGAATTTGTTTTAGCTAGTAAGATTGATTGTATTGTACCATACCAACTTTGTAAAATACTGCTAAAAATTCTGCTTGTTCCGGTCGTCACATTTGATTTGAAAATATTTGCGAATAATAATACTTATTATTATTCAGCTTTCATTAAGCTCGTGCGGATCGACTAACTCCGGCCGGCTCCATTTGGGGTCGGCGCAGCAAATCTTCTCCTTCTTCTATTCTTCTCTATTTGTCACCGTCTCAGTAGTCACCCCCCTTTCTAGCCATACCATCTTTGCCACATTCCAGCCAAAGTATCTTTGGTTTTCCTCAACATTCATAATAGTCAAAACTTTATCATTGTGAGAAATACTTGAGTCTTAAGTGTTATAAAATCCAACCTGCCTTATTTTCAAGTGGAGAGGTTTTAATTTTCCATTGTATCCACTTCATCGTAAAGTTTATTTTAAGCTTAGCTTCATGTATAACGAGATGGAAATGCAAATGAATGCCAAAGGACAACAGAAACATTTCACAAACAAACCATAAATGTTGACATGAGATGAATGTTTGCGTTCTCCGAATTACAAACAAAATGCATTTGGTTTTCAATTTACACGAGAAAACACAAATATGTTACCTAAGATTTCCAAATATTTACGAACGATAGACGGAATAAGACGAAGAAGATAGTAATACAATACTTGATCATTAGTAACAAATCGTTCTATCTAGTGTCATACGCCCGCTTTTCGGGTAGCATTGGTGTGTTAAAGTCGAAAATGTTTGAGATCAAAAGTTTTGTATGAAAATATTCCTAATGTCCGCTTTACTTTTAAATTTCTTTGGTTAGATAGCTTTCCTAGTTGTGTATCAACTAACCAGATGATTGAAGCTGGGTAAATAAAAGTTCATGAAGTTCATTTAAAGTTGAAGTAGTGCTTTGACCTACATTTTTTACTGAAAAATATCAGTATCTCCTTTGCTACAATTGGACTGACGTGACGTTTCCCTCTGGTCTTTCAAAATAGTACAGTTTAGGGGATTGAAACAATGATAAAAGAGCTATCTAGTGACACCGCACCATAGGATTTACAGACTCCTAAAAAAACAAGTTATGATTATAACCATCTTTCAGTCCTTATCCAAAGTTAATTTGGGTCGGTGCAACACGTTTTTTTCTGCCATTATCTCTTGCCAACCATCACACTTTAATTCACTCTCTATTTTTTCATTAAGACCTCACAAAACCCATCCGCATTTTTTCTTTTTAGTTAAAACCGTGTCACATGACATGACATACAGCCAAACTTTTCTGTGTCATTTGACCTTTCTCGCTCCAAATCGAGGGTGCAGTGTCTTCGTCCTGGCCTCACGTGACTCAACCTCGGTGAACGAACCTCGATGATTCTGTTTGGAACGGGTTTCTTACACCGGACTGAATTGATTTAATTTAAGGATTTTTTATTTACTGTTTTATTATTGTAAGTAATATTAAATTTAATACCTAGGCAGTTACAATTTTTTTCTAAGTTCAAATATGAATTACATTTTATTTTATTTTACAAAGAATTAGCATTGCCATTCAACGTGGCAATGCTCCCATCCTTCTGGGCACGTTTCCGGGTGACAGCGATGCGGAGGAGTACTTTGACGCCAAAGTGTCCTATTTTGTCGTTGTAAATATGTAGGTACTTACTTTAGTCTTCCTTTTTTTAGCATTATTTTTGTTCTATTTGTAGTCTATATGTATATAATTTACTGTTTGAGTTTTCAACTTTCAGTTCAAAAGACATTTATAGAACTTACGTAAAAATATAAATTTAAATTTTTCTTATCATATGAAGGTAGGAGGAAATTTATTGTTCTGTTTTTGACAGCTTCATTAGAAACAAGCTCTTTATTGTGCTCGCCGATGTTTTGTGTGCCGGAAGTGTACCTTATTAAAAAAAAAACAAAAGCGAGTTAAGATTGATGGCAACAACTAGCTGTTTGCTCTTAGCAACTAGCAATCGTTGTTATGTCATTCCACAATCGTCTTCTTTTGTCTTTTGAATAAGATGAGTCTTAGTATTATTGGTTATTTCGTATAGATAAAGCTTATATCAACTTTTCACAGACACCAATAAAAGTATAACAATAAAAAACTATGATAGATAAGTTATCATAGCTTAGGTTTTTATTGTGAAAAAAAAGTTTTACTCGTAAGTAAATTACCAAGTTCTAGGATCTAGATGAATTCAACTTTCTCTGGAATAAAGGACAGTGCCAGTAAAAGGTCTTAGTAATTTTATATATCTAGCGAAATGTGGGTGGCTTAGATGGTTTGGTCATGTGGAGAGGATGAGTGAAAGGCGACTAACAAAAGGTATTTACAAGGCAGATGTGAGTGGCAACGCCGGGAGGGGACGCCCTAGAAGAACATACGCTGACCTCATTGGTGAGGTTCTTCAGAAAGGTCAGGTGCGTAGTACTCGCAACCGGTGTGCGTGTATGACCAGATGTATGAACGTGGACGAGGCAAAAGGAGTATGTAAGGATCGTAGCAGGTGGCGTTCTGTAGTTTCTGCCTACCCCCATGGGAAAAGGGCGTGAGTTTATGTATGTATGTATGTATGTGGGTGTACTATTAGGTTCACCTCTGCCTAACCCTACGGGGACTACAGGCGAGATGTTATGTTAACTGTCAAAGATCTACAAATGACAGCCGAGACCAACAGCTTAACGTGCTTTCTGAGGGGTTGTCACCCATCCACGGACCACCCTAGGCAACCACGACTTAACCTAAAGATCGACCCTCGCGGCTGTTATTATTAAGCATTAGCTCCTCTCATCATCATTCATGACTCTTTTAGTATGTAAGGATTATTTCCACCTCACGTGACACGCCATAACTAATCAAACAACGGTCCTACAATAGAAACATCGAACTAATTGATTCACCGATCACAATCAAACATAACAAAGCGTTGCAGCTATAAAACTACCATCAGCATTCTGTCATTGTCCTGATAACGGCTCACATGACTGATCGACAGGCTGGACATCATGTGACGGGCATCACGCGCAAGAGATAATGCTGATAGTGTTGTTTGTAAACAATTACTGAATTGCCCTTAGTGATAGCACTATCCTGGTTCCCCGAGCTTTCGATAGCATTTGTTTTTCTTTGATAGTACACACGGCGGTACGTCAAGCTTTTCATTTCCAGTATAACGTGGCCTCGCTTTGTATTAAGGGTGTAAACAGACTCTTAACGAAGCCGCATGGCACTTGTTCTCCCCGTCATTGCGATCATTTTTTTGTTCTAGACCATACCTGGGAACCTTTTAGTTACAGAGATATTGGGGGTCAAACTTCCAACTTTTTCAAAAGTTTTTTTATTTTAAATGCATGTTTTTAATATAAGGATTTTACTTTAAGCATCTCCAGGACCCCTAACTATTCAGTCCAAACAAAAAAGTAGTTTCCCAGCTTGCAGCTTGCTTTGCAGCTTTTGCGTAAAGTTACTTATATTGATGTACATAATGCTTGGTTGACGGCTTCGTAAAGAGTCTGTTTGTACCCTTTATACAAAGCACCCTGTATATTTTCTGTACAATGAGACATCCGCATAAACTGGTTTTATATAGCTTGATCAGCCATCGTGAGAACTTGTGTATCGGCGATTGTGTTTTGTATAATCTATAAGCTACTTGATTTATCACTGTCCGCTGATGGATCTCAACTGGCACAACAACAGCCTATCCCATCTTGTCTGACCAGATTGAAAATAGGTACTAAAGAGGTTATCAAAAGAAATATCGTAGAAAAAACCGGCCTAGTGAGTCAGAATTCAATAACACTTTGCCTGACCCAGGAATCCAACCAGGACCTCATGCTCAGCAGTCGCGCTTGTGACCACTCGACCAATGAGGTAGCAGAACTACAAGAAAATTCAATTACAAAACATCTCATAACTGATTCCTATCATCAACGTCTGCTTAGCCTTTGCTACAACGTTGGGGTTAAGAGTCGAACCTGATGCAGCCTACAAGTCATTTGTTTGAACCGACTGCCTATCTCATCTCCACAACCTCATGTTACTAGGTAATAACCCCCCCCCCCCCCTTTGTTGTCAAACTCTAAGGCCTGTCTACCCGTAAAGACTGTCTGAAACCCACGAATGACGACTCATTGCCACTTACACTTAATTATGATTAATCTAGGCCTTAGAACAGATGAAATAGAACATATATTTCAGTTCCGATACACAAAGCCACTCCATAATTTATTTATACAGCTGTCTATCAAATGCACTTTACATCAAACAGGAAGTATCTTCTCACGAGGGCTCTAACGTCATCTATAATTTGACAGACAGTTATATTGTATACCACCGCTTCAATATATACTATGACGTGTCTATTTGGAAAATAGATTGTGGATATGGTATTATTCGATATGTTTCCAATGTTGATTGACGTCTCGTACGTTCAATGGAAAACACGTGTAAAATAATACTTAGTCTTCATTGTCTTGCCTTAATCCCAATTCAGTTGGCGCAGCATGTCTTCTTCTTCCATACTTCTCCATTACTCGTCATCTCATCAGACACCTCCTTTCTTGCCATATCATCCTTCACACAGTCCATCCAATGTTTTTTTGGTTTTCCTGTACTCTTATCTGCTACATTTGTGACACTACAAGTTTTGAGTATCAATGAGAATATTCCACATTCATACTTAAAACTTTCCTCACGACATTTTCCTAATTCGTCCGCATCACATGCCCATACCACGACAACCGATTACAACAAAACTTTTCAGTGTAAAATAATACTTAGTCTGATTTTGAACATAGAACACCAAAAGGAACCACATATTTTTTTTTATATACTTTAATAAAAGATTTTGCTTAGCATTTTCACGAGATATTATTGCAAATATTTTGTATAAATGCTACATATAACAAGAGTTACAAACATCCATCCATCCTTCCACACAAACTTTCGCGATTATAATAGTAGTAAGATATTACAAATGAGGATAAGGTAAAAAGATCAAATATCTAAAAGCAGTCAGTCTCCTCCAAAAAAACAAAAAAAAAGCATTTTGAAATTCGAACAACTAACCTGAGAATCAGAACTGGCAGCATTACTAGTTTTAGTTGGTACTCCTAGTAGATTGGTTGTGTTGCTACTTTGATGTCCAACGTCAAACTTCGTCGCCATGTTCTGGAACGTTCTCCGCTGCCAACTGCCGTTACTAGAGGTACTCAGTTTTCTGCCAGGTGGTACTGATGGAGAACAAATAAACTTGACTTGGAAAATATTTGACTGAAAGAAGGAAAACAGTAAACGTAGGATACGTGGGACGGTCTTAGACGTGCTACATGTTCTCTGGGTCGGCCTGTGCAGAATCATGCGGAATCAGGCCAACCCAAAGTATGGAGCATCCTTTAGGCTTATAGGTGGAGAGACGATCTCCGCAGGGTAGCTGGTATCAACTTGATTGCAGAAGCCGAAAATCGAGTAAAATGGTGTGCACATTGAGAAGGGTATACCTAAATCTAGATTGATGTAAGTTGACGATACATATTTGATTAATTTCTGGTTTATAGTCTCGAGAATTGTGAGTTTCCGAATAATGATTTTATTCTTTTATTCGAGCAAGCTTAGCACACCTCGACTAAGCCTCCTTGGATTTCTCCAATCTGTATAATACTGGTTTTTTGCGAACTTTTAATAGTTTACCTCAAAATACGGTATCAATTCTTGATATCTTGTTTTACAAAAAAAAAAAAAGATATTAAATATTATGTGTCACATGATTCGTAATTCCATCTCTTCGCAACGACATGTTCTTTCAAATTCACATTTTATTTTGCAAATAAATATAAACTGGTTTGTTAGTCATTTAACAGAATTAAGTATTGAGATTTACTGAACAAATAAAAATCCTTTTGAAGAACTCGTAACTTCGTTATTAACTTTTTATTTTATTTTCATTTTTATATCAGCCCCTTTTGCTGGCCTTTCAGATGCCTCGAACAAGTGAGGTAGCGGAGTTGCTAGCTTTTAACCACAGTTTCGCTCGCGTGTTCGTCGGAAATGATCACACTAGCACGTACTATTGGCATAAAAAGATATAATTTGTCCTAACCCAGTCCTTAATATATATGCGTGTTAAATTCCATTGAAGTCCTATGAGCCGTTATGGAGTTAACGTTAACAGACAAACAATTACTTTCGAATAGTAGGGATGGATAAACAGTGAGGTCACGGTAGGGGGAAGATAACATAAAACATCACGCCTGCAGTCCCCGAAGGGAAAGGCAGAAGTGTGCCTAATAGTACACCCACATTTCGCCAGTTATGTTTTAAGTCCCATGTAATAGGCGGGCCTACTGCAATCAATCGGTCACAAATCCAGACTCCGTGGCTGCTACTGAGAAATTACTGATGGAAAAATCCAATATCACTGCCCGACCTAGGAATCGAACCCAGGACCTCATGCTCAGTAGTCGCGCTTGCAACCACTAGACCAATGAGGGGGAAGAAGGGTCAATAAAATGGTTTAAGTATACTTACGATGAAAAGAGCAGAAATCATCTTGGTTGTTGCTGTCCCAAATATCGCACATTGAGAAGTAATCGTGCGTGGAACCCACACTACTGTATGGCGAATGATCTCCATAGTACCCTGTAAAATACTAAAAATGTTAATAAGATCGCTTTTAGCGTAAAAATCGCCCATTGAGTCACTCTATGTACAGATGCCAGCGGGTCAACCTACCCGAAACTGTCAGATTTTCCCAACCAACCTTGAATTAACCTAATGCTACAGAGATAAAGTTGAAAATCTATTTAAAAAAATCGACAGATTGTAGTAGCTTTATGTCTGTACTACCTACCCAGTTCATTGACGGTCGATCACTTTCCATTTTCAATCTTATTACTAAGGGCATAAGGGTGAAAAGTATCAAACAGTCAACGAATTCGGTAGTACCTAAAATCAATCAAGACATCTGATCAAGCTATACAAAACCAGTTTATGCGGATCTCTCATTGTACAGAAAATATATACAAAGTGAGGCCACGTTATACTGGAAATGTAAAGTTTGATGTGCCGCTGTGTGTACCTGTACTTTGTAAGGTGTGCACAATAAGAGTAAGTAAATAAGAAGTAGAAAGATAGTTTTGATTATTAATGTACTATTAGTTATCCCTAATTTCGATGTAGAATATGTTTTTAATTAATCAAATAGAGAAGAGAACGGATACATTGATAAGCTATTAAGGTCATTAGTGTGTATCGTTCAAATATTATTGCTACTCAAATAATTAAGCGTAATTCATTACAAACATTCCACTCTAGAGGTACTCCAGGATGGTTTTTTTTTAATATATTTTTTTAAATAAGTTGGATAATGAATTCATTAAGTGTCAGAAATAAAGCATAAGTAAATCATGTGACTCAAAGGGCTAAACAAAATCTTTCTATTGAAACCTGTATCATTGGGATATTTATCTAGTTTCCAAAAATGAAATCAATAGAATATGCATGCAGAGTATCATCATCCTTACATTCGAACAAACGATAACCTGTTACGATATCATTATGCTACGAATCGGGGTTCTTCAATAATTTAATAAGATGGAAATTTGCATCTTTTATAAAGGGTGTAAACAGATTCTTAACGAAGCCGAAAGGCACTTGTTCTCCCCGTCATTGCGATATTTTTTTTGTTCTAGACCATACCTGGGAACCTTCTAGTTACGGAGATATTGGGGGTCAAAGTTCCAACTTTTTCACAAGTTGTTTTTTTTACATATTATAATACATATTTTTAATATATTTTTTTACTTAAGACACTTTCACAGCCCCCGTACTATTCAATCCATCCATCAGCACAATGTTTTGAATACGTTACATGGAGTCATACCGTAAAACGTGATTTTTCATCTCAAAAATTGTCGTTTCCCAGCAATATTTTTTGTGTAAAGTTACTTAGTTTGGTGTACATAACGCTTGGTTAACGGCTTCGTGAAGAGTCTGTTTACACCCTGTATGCATATTATGAAGTCCAACTCACCCGAATCTCCCCTGTCAAGCGAAAAGCTCAACGACACTCCCTCTTCCCTGACGAGGGGAACACTGAGCGGTTTGGACCTGTCGCCGTTGTCGCCGCAACCGCTTGCTTCTCTTCTTTCGGGTTTACGGTCCACCCGGCTTATCCGGCGCGATGGCACGCAGAACACTTTTGAGCACATCAACCTAGGAATAATATTAATTGTAGCACAATCATTCTATCTATCATTTCCCCTTAACTATGCTAGGGTTGGCTTCCAGTCAACGTGGATGCAGCTGTGTACCAGCGTACACGAGGATATTAAAACGAGGTAAAGTTTGTTAGTTTGGATCTAAGGGGTAATCCTCAATGCCTGCCAGGGCTGCAGGACTGTTCGGAAGAGATACCGCGGCCCTGGAACAGAAAGGGCAAGGAAGGAATATGGATGGGTTTTAGTCAGTACAAGCCTGACTCTCACACTTCCGCTGTGCCCAGAGCGGGAGAAGTCATCGCATCCGAAAAAAAAAGGGGTAATCCTCAACAACACCTACTACAGATCCAACTTTGAAAATTATTTCACTAATTGGAACCTCAATTGTGCCCGAGAGCGAACCCCCACGCACAAATTAGCATTTTATATGGAGCGACTGTCTACATGACGTAATCATAACCCAGTTACTGACAAGACCCCATTTTTTATTTATTTTTTCGGATGGGAAGTCATCAAATCACTTGTCCCCGCTCTGGGCAGAGCGGAAGGGAGTGTCAGACTTGTACTGACTAAAACCCATCCATGTTCCTTCCTTGCCCTTTGTGTTCCAGGGCCGCGGTATCTCTTTCGAACAAGCCGCAGCCCTGGCAGGCGCGACAAGACCCCCTTTGGTAAGTATTTCGGGCTTCTGTCTTCAAATGATGGGTCAAAGTTCGACAAAATAATGTCAATTTTTTTATGATTGTTTTTTGCTTGTCAATTGTCATTCGCGTGTCTCACGAATAGTCCAGTTCACGACTTTATTATGTATTTAGATAGAGGTACAAATTAATCATAATATGTCGGTTAAAGGTCATCAAAACAAATGTTTCGATGTTTTGATACTGTTTTTATGATCTAATAAGATAATCATGAAAACATATGAAAAAGGCATTATTACTTGGACTTTGAAAATAACGTTGTGTATCTAGCTTGATTTATTGCTTAGCATTAAATAAAAGCTATAAACTCTATGCAAATAAAAGCAAAAGCTATTTTCAAGCCACATAAAAGAATCGCAATTTATTGAGCTTAAACCAATAAAAATCTCTTCTTAAACAAAGAGCTGGCAAATTTTCTATGCAGCCAGTAACACAGGACGGTAATAAAACTGCAGTATGAAGATAATTGATTTGACCTTTTTGACTTCATACCTCTTTTGTAGATGGAGAGGTGTATGAAGAATGGGGAGGGTTACTGTAAAAATAATGAAGCAAAGCTAGTTTTAAATATTACCATTGGTTTAAAATCGAATAATATCCTAATCCTACTAATATCATAAATGCGAAAGTAAGTTTGTTTGTTTATTATCTTTTCGCGCCTAAACCACTGAACCGAACATCCTGTAATTTTGCATATACGTTGTCAGGTGTACAGAACTGGACATAGGGTATTTTTCATTCCGAATAAAAGTAGTGTTCCCGAGGAAAACAACAATAACGTCCTTATGATAATAGATGGCGCCACGTGTATTTCGAATCATGATTGAATTATATTATATAAACAGAGTCCAACCCGAATTGACTGTCCAATTCTAAATTAACGCGAGCGATGTCGCGGGCAAAAACTAGTTATTTAATATTTCAAAATAGCCTGACCTCAATGGTCAGATTAGGACACGCAGTCAGGCTATGGACACGCCAACTACCATCAGCTTCTCCATTAGGAGGTCTTTACCCGGCAGTGGGACAACACAGGCTAGTGAAAACCAATACTCTACCTCCTTGGCTCATCCATGATGTGAATTTTCAATGATACACTCTTGTAGTTCATTGCGACTGCGCCGAATATCATCTCACCGAGTACATTCGCATCGGCCGCCGGTCCCTTGTACTGTACAGGATAAAATAATAATAATTTAATTACATAGACATAATATGATAATAAAATTTATTCAAATACCTACCTATAATGAATACTGGTGAGGATTCTGTGAGAAAGAATAGAAAAGATTCTGAGAGAAGCCTGATCAAGGTGACTGTGGGGAGCAGTTCAAAAGACGTGCTCCGTAACTGTCTGGTAAGCCACTGATTCGATCTTGAAAAAGCCAACAGATGAAGAGAAAACGCTTATAATCATTTGATATAATTAATGATTTCGTTCATAGAATTTTTATACGTTGACATAAGGCGATGTTCGCAAATTAAAAACCCAGAAATATAAGACATTATATCAGGATTATATTGGTATATTCAATGTTCCGAAATGTCTACCTATTTATTGTAAGCATCATACTGCTGCGGGCTGTTCGAAAGAGATACCGCGGCCCTGGAACACAAAGGGCAAGAAGGGACATGGATGGGTTTTAGTCAGTACAAGTCTGACTCTCCCTTCCGCTCTGCCCAGAGCGGGAGAAGTCATTTGATGATTTCCAATCCGTAAAAAAAAAATAGTATCATACTATACTTCAATTTACAGATTTGTTTAGCTCTTCTAAACGTTTCTTTGTCCATCCATCTGTGTTTAACAAAACTAGTCTTACGTTGACGAGCACCGACGTCACTACGTCAGTCTTATAACCTTCCAAATCTGCAGCGATGACGAGAAAGGGCATCGTGTACCATTCGACCTTCCAAGACAGCACGAAACAAAGCCCACTCATTCATCAAGATGATGATTTACATGACAGGTAGGGTACAAACGTCGTACGCCCAAATACGTCAATGGAGGCCAAAAATAATATCTTTATTCGCAACTACACCCACGCCAAACTAACACGGCAAAGTGATAAATATTTTTTAGAGAAATATCTTCCAAAAATATCTCGGCTAATTTTTAAGGTTCGATGCCTCTTTGTTGATACAAAAATTAGCGTCGAATCATGCCTTACATTACACGATACTTAATAAATCCTTGTTCAGCAAGGACATTATTTATACAACCTATGTGAAAAACGACACGAGAAAACAATACCATATATGGAAAGGACCTTAATTTTTGTCCTAATTGAAACAGCACACACCTTCAGTGCACAAATAAAACAATGATTTTCCTTTGCATACCAGTCGTTTATTTATAAAGATAAAAATGTCTATAAATAAGCATGGAGCTAGACAAGCCATAACTAAGGACGGCCTGGAGTGTAATAGGCAATGAATAATCACGTGACAAAGAGGATTTCCACAGTAAATATAGATGAGAGAAGCAATTGTCACAACTATAATGGGACATGTGATGTCCATTAATTAGAATCCAGCTAAAATTACGGTCCGTCCGCACACATAAGTCCCACTTACGGCACACTTTATAATCGAAAAGGCTAACATCTTAAGTGGTCTAAATATAGAATGCTCCAGTGATAATGTTAGAGTAAATTGTCGGTCTTGTGACCGCTCCGTATGTCGATTGTTGTGTTATTTTTAAACATTTATCGCGATGAGAGGTTCGCTCACACTCGTGGCTGTGCAGGACGTTATTCTCATAAACTTATTGCGCGAAAAAAAAAAGTTCTCGTTGGAACTCCGCCACTACGTTACGCTAACTATCAATTAACATTTTATGGAAAAAACAAACCTGAATCATAGACAAATGATACTTCGTACAACGGTATGGATTTAGAAAACATGATACGTTAATACGTGTCCATCATACTAATTCCATTCCCTCTGCATGCACAGCTACAACCGCTCTACATTGCCAAGAACAAGATAATGATGCAAAAGATTTATAGACCACCTCATGACGACAAGACATATTTTATGAATAAGAGGGATTCTTAACTAGCCGGCTCAAGATGTTGAATTTCAAGGATAAACCATTTGAGTAAATCGTTTCAGTGTTAAAACTAATCTACAGGCTAAAATGATAAAGATACTTAAAGTATATTTTTGACCGTTATAACGAGATCTCAATTCTTCAAAATAGTGTAAATATCAACACATAAACTGAACAACAACAGCATAACTTATATCAACAATTGTTTAATGTTGTTATTAAAGCTTTTGATCGACCTTATCAGTCGATGTACTCAACTTTATACAAGTAGCAACTACTTGAGATAATCCCATTCGTGACGTCACGTAAATACATAGTATCAAGTCCATTGACATGCTATCTTATTGATAGAATACAGATAAAATTAAAAATAGAACATTTTGAGTTGGGTTCCCTAAAGGTGCTATCCTTGGCCCTGTACTAAAATGTTAAGACTGTACAAATTGAGATAAGTTTCTGTTATTCCTTAATAATAATATTGCACGGATCCGATGCCGCGTCATCGTGTTGCCGGTATGAACGTAAGCAGCTGGCGAGTCACGTGCTTCAGTGTTCGTGGCCGTATTATTATTATCACACGCTAAGGTAAACGGCCTACATACACGTATTCGAGAGTCTCGGAAATATTAAAACAATTTGTATAATCATAATTCATTTTTCAATTCGACACGGATTAATTTGTTGAAGACAAATCAGTGGCAAATAAGTATTGAAAGATAAAATAAAAACATTTAAGATCTTAATTATGACGACTATTTTTGTATTTTAGAAAGCAAAACAGACAGAAAATGTTGTAACCTGTAACATAAAAGTGTGATGTCGGATTTCAGTTCAGGGATTCCGATTCCGAAAAAAGATTTAAGTTCAGCAGTGGACGTCATTTGTCTGAACTGATGATGACGATGTCGAGGAAAGATCATGAGTCTAAATGTATGGCTAGATGCGATGCTATAAATCACATTAGCAACATAATTATTTCTTCACGAACTTCTGACATTGTTCTTACGCGTCATAGACCAGGTACAACGACAAACAGTGAAACTAAGCAACAATAGTCCTTATTATTGCTGTTACACGGGTTCCATAAACAAAGGAGTAAAAAGGAGCATGGAGCGCCATTATATTTCTTAAAGCACGTAATAAACAGGCCCTGTACCTCGCAACCAAAGTATGCAAGTACCTTGCATAGCAATTTGACATTCACTTATAGGAGTTGTTGAAGCATGCTAGTGCAACTCTGGTCTGCAGGGTTCTCTAGAAGGTTTGACCCGCTGTCTTCTGAATGTCATCTGCCCATCTGGCTGTTAGTCTGCCACGTCTTCTACCTTCATGGCAATCGCTTGCATAATTTTGTGTCAGGCATGTGTATTCGCAGCTTTATGCATTACGACCTCAACCTTAATCCTACTCATTCATGCATTCTACTATCGTAGTGCTCTTAATATTATCAGTAAGTAAATTTGGCTTCTAGTACTCATATTTCACCACGATTTTCCCTATTGACTTTTCCGGTTAACGTTGAGAAGAGATTAAGTCAGTACACTTCGAAGATTTGGGTGGGTATTAAATTAACAGGAAACAGAAGATGTTGTTGAAATAACAGGAAAGTCGGAGTCTTCGCTTGTTTAAAATTCTTAGTGAATTCAAGCTTTCATATGATAAGAATATCTTAGTTATACTCGGAAGTTCCTGTTAGTGTTGTTCTCTGAATTTATTGCGAGAATCGTACCAATCCGTTCCTACGATTTGTAATATTTTTGATTTCACTATTAAAACACTTCATCTGTCGTACAGGCTTTGTGGGAGTGATTCGGACAGAATATATCACGTCCTGAACCAAAGATGACACGTACGTTTCGTTTAGCGTTTTAGACAGATTTCATTTACTATTTGAAAATGTGACATCCCCCATATTATACTATCAAAGAGCTGACAAAATCGGCAATCAGAGCTCTGGGCCAACTGCATTTGCGCTTAGCTCACAGCTTCGGAGCGCTGTTTCGTTTCTACGCGTTGTAATAGTATTTTATCAATACTAATGTTAAAACTAGGGTAACATAGATACACGATAAGCAATTTACCAGATATGTGAACCCCTCAGACACCTCCAGAATGCATGGCACCTCATCTGACTGTCTGACACTGGGCTTGTCATTTTTGTTCACTGGAACCTTTTGTATAGCAGCAGAGTCGAACAAGAGTTTCCTGCCCCTCCAGTCACACTCCTTGAATAGAAGCAGCCGCACTTGCTCCGGATTTATCTGACAGGACCTGATAATGCAAAATACAATGGTAATAAAAATTTGGATTAAGATTTATGATTGGTAGTAATGTCAACAGGCTGCGGATAACTATAAGAGTGGAAGAAGAGCAAAGAATCAGAGGATGGACTGTGTGAAGGATGATATAGTTAGAAACGAGGTGACGAGCAATAGAGAAGTATGGAATAAGAAGACATGCTGCACCAACCCCAAATAAATTAGAATAAGGGTAGAAGAATAATGAATAGATGTTAACTTTGTCATATTTGCATTTGCGTCTGCCTTTGGTCTGTTAGGAAATTAAAGCTTACTTGAAAATGATTTATTATGGAGAACATTCATTATCAAATTAATTATAAATGTTAGTCTATGCCATCTAGACAACCTTAAATTTAAGAAATGAAGAGGATATTTTATTTTTTTGTAGTATACCAATAGATATTGTTACTTTTTAATGCCAAAAATAGCTAAACTGGTGTGTGAAGATATCACATGATCAGACACACCTACTTTGGCTAAAAATATCAACCGTCATACATTTTATTAATCGTGACATGTCACAGCTTAATACAAACTATCTTCTAAAGTTATCAATCATCAAAACTTCAAAAAAAAGGTTGAAGCTTTTATGTACGAACTGATAAATACAAGTTCTAAATAAAGTTAAATATAATAATATTTAACTTTATTTAGAACTTTATCACAATGCAAAGAATGCAGGCTTATACAGACATTATAAATTATGATAAAGACATCGTAAATATTTAATGGTATATAATAATAAATAAATAATAATAATCCTTTTATGTCAAGCAACTAAGGCCCAATAATGTAAGTCCCTTGTAATATGCAGTTGTTTGAAGAAAGAACTTACATTGCAAATATATTTTTCTAGTAAGATTCAAATACGCAACTTAATAATTGTCACTCTCACATTGAAGTAATCAGAAAAAATGATAGAAAAACAAGTTGAAATAAAGTTATTCGGTATTTAAGATAAGGCAGGACTAATCAATAAATATTGATATGATTTGATAAAGATTGTCATATTAAAATATTATTGGCATAAGAAACTAAACGGACAACAATAATTATAGAATGTTTACTACAACAAGTTATGTAAACAAGGAGTTTTTTGACCTAAGTGTTCATGAAACATGGTTGAAACATTTAATATAAATGTATAATCTACACTTATTTGTAACCTTATTGGCCAACAACCTGCATGGAAGCAAATAGTATGTACGAAAACTTTCTCTTCTCTCATGTTCAATCACTACGTTATTATATTTGAGTGCTACTGATAATTTAAAGCGTAAATACTTAAATGTTAATATCTACCTGCAAATGTGTTGATGTATCAGAACACTAGTAAATACTAAATCAACTCATCATGTCCATTAACATTCAGACTATATGCTCCATTAGAATGTGACTCTTATTGCTTGTGTCAAACAAGTGCAAATGCTTGTGCCAAACTAAACATTATACAAACTTCAACAAATAGACCAACAGACTTCATAAATTAAATTCTAGACATAGCTACCGTTCTTGCCTAAGATCTAACGAAAGCACAATGTAAACAGTTGTTACCTAAATTTCATTTTATTTCATAGTCACATCAGCTGTCCACAGCTGCTCACCACAATATCAAAGTTGCAAAGACAAAACTGTGTCATATGCACTCACTGATCAATGAAATGCAACCACTGATAATGATTAACACTAAATGCAAATCGAGAGGCGAGTGTCAGCAGACGAGCGTCCGTTTGCAGTGGAATGTGCTGGTGTACTAGCTTACATTTCATGTCATGTAAATAACAAGTAAACATAGCGCGCGACCCGCCCCTCTCGCGGTGACGTGATCGCGCGCTTGGCTCGCCTACGCCCGCGCCCCGCGCACTTATCACATGCTCGTCGCACTGCACTGCCAGACTAGCGTGCGTCACCTGCCTCTACGCAAAGGTCCACATAGTGCCCCCATGAAGACCTGTCTCCCGGCACGGGTTAATACTTCGTGCGTCAACCCCACCACCGCATACCGCACCACTCACAAAAATAGAATAAAATGAATGAAAAGCGTTTCATCATGACGTACCTGTCGCGGTTTCGTGGTTCGCGATCATCAAGTTTTCTCTTGAGAGAAAACAGTTTGTCGAAGAGGGCCATTGCGTCACACGTAACATTTCACGAAATTTTCATTACGGGACTTTCTTAACATGATATAGGCAATCTAATTAGGAATAGATTGTTAAAAAACTTTAAAAAACACTTTGATAAAATGTAAATAATATGTCAGATCACGTGCAAAAGTCATATGATTTGGCATAGACCAGAAAATTTTACTTTTGCTGAAAGGTCAAGGTCAATGAAATCTTCTCTATTTCTGGACTGTTTTTATTGGGTTTTTAAATTGAATTTTATGAAGAATAAAAATAACTCTTTTTATCCCCCAATCTTTTGCTTTTTATTGACTAAATCATTCTCAGCCGAGAACCATAGACAACATGTGATTAATTCTTTACACGCAGACCAGCCGCGGATTTTCAGACTTTTTTCAAAAGAAGATAGAACATCGAAAGGGAGTTAAAAATAAATACGTAAACTGAAACATATTGAGAAAGTAAATGATGTCATGTCATTGGTCTTTCTGAATCAATTTGAAGGTTATATAGTTGTAAACAATAAATAAAGAGCCGTTTATAAATCTGAAAATTACTAAATACAGTCACAATGTTAGCGTTACATGATATTTGTAATAAATTAGAAGAATATAAAGCCAGTGTCGCTACATCATTACCAGAAATTGACGAATTAGACGCAGCTTCCAAATCGTTATTACAGCGGTATATAAACGGTACAGAGTCCACAGACCCCTCTTCTGTCATACGAATTCAAGCTATACTGGATTATATGTATGAAAAAATCAATATCGGCAACTGGAAAGAGGTAAAACTGTTCATAAGAAAAGCACTAACTATTGCCACATACTTAAAGTTATTGGCTCATGTGAGATATTCTAATGAAGATACGGACACAATGATAAAGCAGGCTTTTAAAATAATAGACTTTGGTATACTCTTCGGATGTCCATTGGAAAAAGAACCAAAACTTTTACAAAATTGTGCAACAATACTAAGTTCTGTAAGTGTTCAACAAAGTGCTCGGTTTTTTAGGGACTTATCAAGCAAAGACAGTACTACACCCAGTAATACTACAATAGAGGCGTGTAAATTCAATGCTACCCCGATAGAAATAATTGACTGTCCAAGCATGGAACACTTTCTCAAAAATTATATTCTTCAAGAAAGACCAGTTATTTTAGACAACTGCATAAATCACTGGCCAGCTTTAGAAAAATGGAAAGATCAAAACTATTTCATAAAACTTGCTGGACCAAGGACAGTTTCAATTGAAATTGGCAGCAAATACACAGATTCTGATTGGACACAGAGACTTATAACAATAGAAGAGTTTATTAAAGAGTATATTTACCAGACTAAAGGCCCAACTGGATACCTTGCTCAGTACCAGCTGTTTGACCAAATTCCTGAACTGAAGAATGATATCACTGAGCCCGAATACTGCTGTTTTGCTGACAGTACTGATCCTGTAGATGTCATGGCGTGGTATGGCCCTAAAGGTACAGTTTCACCACTGCATCATGATCCAAAAAGAAATTTGCTTACTCAAGTTGTTGGCGAAAAACAGCTATTCTTATTTTCACCTTCAGATTCAGAACACCTCTACCCACATGATCATGAATTACTGAATAATACAGCACAAATAGATCCTCGGCAGCCAGATCTAGAAAAATATCCTAAATATAAAAGTGCTACTCCATATTATTGCATTCTAAAACCTGGTCAAATGCTTTATATTCCTCCAAAATGGTGGCATTTTGTTGAATCACTCTCAATTAGTTTTTCAGTAAGCTTTTGGTGGGAATAACAATTTTAATGTGTTATTCAGGTGTGATGTTAATTTGACTTTTTACCAGATTTTTTAATGGCAAGAGAAAGTATTTTCAAAAATTATTGACCTCTACGCCAGTGAACATTTCTAGCCAATCACTAATTAGTAATTTCTCGGTTTTAGTCACTTTAGAATATGTATAATTAGTATTTAAGGTGGCAAGGCTTCCATTTATAAAAGGAATTTCGGCAGTTTATTTAAACATTTACTAAGTTAACCCAATGTTTACTTAACTATATTAAGCTTATCAATAAATAACACAAATAATAAATACTTAATCATTTTTTTTTTAAACTTTAATAAATATTTACAAAGTTTATAATATATGGACTATTTTATTTCATTTGTATTCACTGTTCAATGCCCTTCCGATGAGCATCCTTCTAACTTCCGAGGTTCCGGCACCAATTTCATAAAGCTTTGCATCTCTGAGAAACCTGCCTGTTGGGTAGTCGTTGATATAGCCATTTCCGCCTGGAGAAAGAAAAAAACCAATGAAGTAAAAGTTTTATAGCTTGGAATTGCTTCCTAGATCAATGTTAGGACAAGCCCAATGCTTTGAAAAGTTTTGAAACCCTATAAAAGTGGAGTTAAAAAATAAAAATATTTTTATTATACTTGTGTTATTTACCACATTTCTATTTTGTGAAATGTGGAAAGTCAAGTAAAGGTGATATCAACAAAATTCAATATAACTGATTAGATATTTCAGGCAAATAGCTTCAACGGAAATTCTGGCCTGATAACGTTAATATGATTGTACCATTACGACGTGAGTCGTAAGTAGTCATCATTATAGAAAAAATAAGATGGCGTATAAGTTCCGACTGTCGCCACGCGCCAAAAGATCCGTGTACAGCTTTAAACGGCGTTCAAGAGTCGTTAGTGTCAATATTCCATAGCAATGATGTAACGGACAGCTTTTGCACACAGTTCAACCGGGCTGATCGCGTTCCAGGTTCAGTTTTATTGATAAACCTCGCTCTAAGAAGGTAGCAGTTTTATCACGGTAGGTAGGTACTACCGAGTTCACTGAGGGTCGACCACTTTTCAACCTTATTATGTAGGACTTAAGGATTAAAAGTGGCAGACTGTCAGTGAACTCGGTAGTACAGATGCCAGCACATCAAGCTACTACAATCTGTCAGATTTCTTTAATAGATTTTCGACTTTATTGCTTAAGCATTAGGTTCAAGGTTGATTGGGAAAATCTGACAGTTTCGGGTAACTTGACCTGCTGGCATCCGTAGCTATCACCTGCAGTACTTACCAAGTATTTGTAGAGCGTCTAACGCGATTTGTGTGCTTTTCTCAGCGCAAAACAGAATTACTCCGGCGCAGTCCTTGCTGTTGATATGTCCCTCGTCGCACGCTCTCGCAACGTTGTAAAGGTAGCTTCGGCAAGCGCTTAGCGTTGTGTACATGTCCGCCATTTTACCCTGAAATTATTTCATTTTTGCTGTTATTTATAGGCCAATCATACATCATTAGACGTAGGTATCTTATTTGAATTTGTTCCTCTATCCTATTCTCTATAACGAAGTTCAAAATGTCACAATCCAATATAAATCAAAAAAGATATTTCTGTTTACCTTTTTTTTTTTTACGGATCGGAAATCATCAAATGACTTCTCCCGCTCTGGGCAGAGCGGAAGGGAGTGTCAGACTTGTACTGACTAAACCCCATCCATGTTCCTTCCTTGCCCTTTGTGTTCCAGGGCCGCGGTATCTCTTTCGAACAGCCCGCAGCCCTGGCAGGCATCGGCCCTTGCGGGCCCCTCCCTATTTGCTGACATCTCTTTGAGGCGCGCGTGGAACACGGACGTGCCGTCAACACGGCCTGTCGTCAAAAGACGGACGGACGGCGAGCTAGCCCATTACTCACAGGTCCGCACAGGTCCGCGTCCGCACAGGTCCGCGTCTACGGTGGCCGGAAGCCACCACGTGACCCCCGACGCCCGAGGCGTCTCCCCCGGCGGCTGGGACGAGAGGTTCTCTCCCTCTCACGCTCCGCCACCTCCTTCGCTAGCATGACTGCTTCGCAGAAGGAGGTGACGGCGTCCCATTCCCTTTCGCTCCGGACCATGGACTGGACCAGGGCCGGACGCGATAGGTCGCCGCCGCCGATTTCTGTTTACCTTGCTAATTTTTAAATGAATATTTCCATTAGCATTAACGTTGAGAGGATCACACTTTCGAAGGAGGTAGGCATGATTCAGGAAAGGTAAATAAGTAATTTCTGGGAAAGGTTGGCATGTTCTATCTAGGCTTCTACGAGAAACTGGCATAATCCTGATGAATTTTACACGTCAACATTTTTTTGTACTGTTTAAGGTCAGTGTAACGTATCTGATTGCTTTGAGAAGAAGCACCAAACCTTGTCTCGTCAGATCCTATGACGATCATGTACCTACAGACGCCGAGCTCAAGCTAGCCGAAACTGTAAATTTTTTCCAATCACCCTTGAACCTAATGCTTTAGCGATAAAGTTGAAAATCTATTAAAGAAGGCGTCTGTACCTAGATTAGCGTCTTATATGATCAAGCACATATCCTGACATTTCAATTGGCTATTTTGAGATCAAGAAATCGGTATTTTATTTCCCTCACCTGTAACAACTGGAACTCTCCAATGTTCTTTCCGAACTGTTTCCTAGTATGTGCGTAATCGAAGGCAGTATCCACGGCGGCCTGCATCAGACCGACGGGTCCCGCGGCTAACACCAGCCGCTCCAGATCTAAACCTGACATTAATACGTAGACGCCTTTATTTTCTGCTCCTAGAAGATTTGTGGCTGGGACCTGGTTTGGAGAAGAAATACATACACTAATATGGGGCGCATTTACTTAGCTAACTTCTAATAAGATTGCGTTTGTTTACATTATCACCTTATGGGCCCAAGTACTTAATTTGTACGTACCATCGATACGAAAGAAGAAGTTACTTCAGAGAATGAGTAGACCTACACATAGGTACTATCATATATTTTATCAAGACCTATCCAATGGTAGTTTGTGCAATCTTGCGGTTTATCCGACATTTTTAACTAAATAGTTATGTTTTAAAGCCCCGTATTTGAGCGCTACACACATCATCATCATTAGCTTAGCCTTTTCCTAACTACGTTGGGGTCGGCTTCCAATCTAACCGGATGCAGCTGAATACTAGTATTTTACATGGAGTATACCTATCTGACCTCCACAAACCAGTTAGTACTGGGTAATACGATACCTCTAGGTAATAATTGTTGTCAGAGTTTCGGGCCACTGACTACCTGTAATGACTTTCAAAGATCTTCAAATGACAGCCGGGACCAACGGCTTAAAGTGCTTTCCGAGGCACGGAGGAAACTCGGTATGTAATGGGTGGTCACCCATCCACGGACCAGCTTAAGCAAGATTGATCCGAGCGCTACATACAAAGGTGGTGGTGCTTGCAGTAAAGCGATTACTAATTGGAATCACCATGAAACAGCGAGCATTAGACGGTCCCTTCAGGCGGTTAAAAATTTGATAAAATCATCAATAAGTAGTTGCTAACTATCCAGAACAGATCTCCTTAGACATCTAAGGCGAAGATCATTTTCCAATAGTGGATTTCATCAGCTTGCATGAAGACAATATTAATATGAATCAAGTACCTAAACCAACCTTACAATCTTCGAACACTAATTCGCAGGTGTTGGACCCCCTCATGCCAAGCTTGTCCAATTTCTGTGCGGTACTGAACCCTGGGAAGCCCTTCTCTATCACGAACGCTGATATGCCGTGCTGTGGTTTGCTTGACGTGTCTGTTTTGGCGTATACCTGTAATGGGGAGAAATTATTAATTGTTTGTATGATTAGGATTTAGGATAGTGGGCACCAAAAGATTCTGGTACCAAAAGTAAATAATTGTCGTCTATCCACTAGTTGTCCTCGGAAAAGTACATTTTTCTACTCATCGGCCATTACTGATGATTTTTATGCTATACTTTCAATAGTAGTATTTCACGCTCTGGTTATAATAATACCCCTACGCCTGATCTCCTAGACCTTACAGCTACTACCGGCCCCTACCCAGGGGAGGCAGAGGCCGGCCATCCACCGAAACTTTGTATCTGCGCGGAGTTTGGGATCCCTATGAAACTGTTTACTGAAATAAAAGAATCTTGGTTGAGTTTTATAGTTTCTGTGGCCCCCATGGAAAAAAGGTGTGAGATATGTCAGAGAACCCTAACACCTGCTGTACCGCATCTAATGTGTCACATTTCATCCAATTCAATTCAACCCTTTAGTTCGGCAAGACAGTTACTATTGGTCAAGCTGAAAGTCTTACCACTAAAACATCAGCATCAGGTCCATTAGTAATCCAGAACTTGTTTCCGTTAAGCACGTAGTAGTCGCCCTTTTTCTCGGCGCGCGTCTTCATAGACACCACGTCGCTGCCCGCTCCAGGCTCCGACATGGCTAGAGCGCCTATATGTTCTCCTGAACATAACTGGAAATTACAAATAAAAATTATTAACAGATGGATGCCAAATTCGTAACCAAATTCTGGTCCGACTCGAGGTAGCCGGGATATCCTAGAATGAAAAATTACGAAGACATGAAATCCAGCAATCAGCACTGGGCCCGCGAGGTGGGTTATGGACCAATCCTACGAAATACATATACCCCAAAAACAACAAAGTTTGATGACTTCTTCTCATAGTTTCGTTATGTTTGGCATTACCCGTACCAAAATTTGCTAGAATTTAAATTTTGTACAAGGGTTTTCTTAAGAATTCTTATGGAAGTAGATTTACTCTTACTAAGTTAGGTAGGAAGGTACCTACTTACTTTCGGTAAATATTTTCTCTTTTGTTCTTCATTGCCATTCCTGTTAATTTGGTTGACGCACAAATTGGAGTGTGCTCCGTAAGACAGCGCTATTCCACCGCTGGCTCTGAAATTATCATGTATTAGTCTCTCATCATTAATTCATGCACTTGGTGTAATAGTTGCGAGAATCTATTAGTCCGTAGGATAAGCTGTGCTGAACAGAACGGGTCCTGGATGGGGTCCTGGTAAGAACGGTCAAAGATTAAAGGTCCGGTGTTGATTTTGGGGATTAGCTGAACTCTTTTGAAAAACTACTTAGTTTTAGTAACCCTAACCAATTATGTAGGTTATTAAGTATTCGAATAATAATACCTTGACATTTCCTCCATGATGACGCAATGGTCGGTATACTTTCCGCCGGTGCCGCCATAGTCTGGATTCGCTGTTATGCCTGAAACATTTCAAACTAAACGTTAACCCACAGTATTCGAACTCAAATGCGCAAAAAAAATGGAAATTCTATTTAAATTGATTTGTAATTATTCAACTTTTGCGTATAGCTGCTGGTCTTACGTGAATGGCCTATGAGCCTTGCTCTCATGAACTGTGTGTGTTGTGCTTAATTTTTCCTCGTAAGGTATTCAAATGGTGTGAAGGCTTCCATCTATACCTACCTCTTCTGGGAGTTTCCATGGTAATCTTAGTCGTTTTCGCAATTATAGTAGTTTACCGAGTAGGTACTTCACCTACTCGGTAAACTAGAGGTCGGAAGTGGGTCGAACCGGGTACCGGATATAATATAATATAGATGTGGGTGTACTAATATACTATTATGTACACCTCGGCTCTGCCTAACCGATGTTATGAAACCACAATGTTAGATTTTATAATTGCTAGCCGAGTTGAAATTCTAACAGTGCAATAATATAAGCATCGCTAAATATCGCTTTGTGTTCATACTAGCATTAGGCGATGTTGTTTCAAAGACAACTCACCCAAAAGCCCCATCTCGCCACATTTCTTCCAAAATTCTCTTATTTCTGGAAAATTATTGTCCTTGTCTATCTGCTGCGCTTTTGGCGCCAGTTCTTTTTGTGCAAAGTCGAACACGGATTGCCGGAGCTGAAAGTTATCAAAATTATCTTATTTTCAAATAAGACAATGCATTTTACCTACTTGATACCACAGCTGAGTAAATATGGATGGTAAATTGGATGGTATTGATATATAGGAAATGAATGGAGATAAAAATCAATGATTTTTAATGTCAATGGTGGTTTAAATTCACGACCTCATAAGTACCTACTCGCCAATGTTCTCATCTCTTGGACTATTGCTACTTTCACAACAGTCGGTCATGTTTGTAAGTTGTTGTGTACCTACCACTTTACAACCTTGTTATTGCTTTTTTTAGCTGAATAGTCTTATACATGGGCGCCAGCGCAGGAAATATATATTTATGTTAAAATATTTTTTTGTTTATAAAAACTTAAGGTGTCTATCTAGGTTGCTGTCCAAATTTGTTCATCACCTTGTCAATCAATTTACTGTACTCTTCTATTCTTTTCCTGTGAACACAGCATGCACAGCACGGCTACGTCTCGTCCACCATCGTCAGGGCCGTAGGGTAGGGGGACGGTGCGAAATCTTGGTCAACTATAGAAAAACTAATCCATCAGAGGCGGAAAGTAAAAACTTTCAAGCTTGCATTGCTCGCTCATACTCCTACTCTCGTGCTTGTTTGTATTTTAGCGGCACTACAAAAAGTACTACTGCAACATAGAACAAAAAGTACTACAGTGTCATCTATGACACAGACGATGACCTAAACAGCAAAAGACGCCTAATTCCTACATTACGCAAGTAAAGTTATTGGGCGAACCCGACAACAACTATCGGGTAGTTGCCCACCAGACATAACCCTCGTCTGGTTGGAGGGTCCTCCCTTTCTATGGGGGATGAAGAACTTTACACCCCGGTTTTCATACCCCCAAAATATGAACAAAAATATCGAATTTGTCCGAGAATATCCTAAATTATTCGACCTCGTTTCGCTCTTTCAGGTATTTTATGTCCTTGGCGTTCATAAGCTTTTCTTTATAAATAGGCAGAATATTATAAGCCCTATTTCTATAATAAACGACAAAAGAAAACCTATCAACTTCGAGGTGGGTGCTTAAATTTTAACAAACAAAAATCTAACATACCAGAGCAAAAAGTTTCGAGCTGTTTTCATGGAACTGAAGGTGCACCCCCATGGAAATAATCCTGCCGGCGCCCATGGCCATTTTTTTTTCGGATTGGAATTCATCAAATGACTCCCCTGCTGTGGGCAGAGCGGAAGGGAGTGTCAGACTTGTACTGACTAAAACCCATCCATGTTCCTTCCTTGCCCTTTGTATTCCAGGGCCGCGGTATCTCTTTCGAACAGTCCCGCAGCCATGGGGCGCCCATGGCCTTATTTATAGTTAGTCTGGAGTTTACCTTATATCACTATTTCACGAATAAAGTTACCTTGTAGGTATTTAGGGTTCCCAGTTCTAAAAAAAAATATAAGTGCAACATCGATGCTCGTGCCTACTCAAGGCCTTTGGCCCTTTGTCTAACAGTGGGACAGTAGTAGACTGGTATTATTATTCTCTTTATTCACATTACTGTAGGTATAGCTACACATTTTTAACATTTTTTATTATTAAATATTTCTTAAAAGACCATAAAAAAAATACGTTTTAATATAAAGATATAAGGTCCGCTGGTGTCGGGAGCAGGGTCCAAGCTGCTGGTGGTGGATGTACTGCGATGATAAAAAAACTATAAGTATCGGAATCATGAATGAGTTCGCTAGAACAACAATCAGGCATAAATAATTCATGACTTGTTGTAAAAGTTCAGGGTCAACTTGGGTCATAAAGTAAACTATTCTATACAGAATGATGCATTTTTGTACCGATAAACTATCCATTCTCTATCTATATATTTAAGTAAGTATAAAATACTTATTACACCACTGCTGTGTTATCGAATAATCACAAATATGTTATTCAACTCTTGGTACATAATATAATTACAAAAGTTACTTGCCTGTTGTTGTTCACTCGATAATCCAAAAACATATTCGTCGATCGGGTAGTGGGACATGCATCGAGTACCGGTTTTACTCGTACAATTATATAAAATACTCGTTACACGACGTAAACGGACTGCCATAGTGATACGACCTTCCTGGCTCAGAGTTAACTACGTACTGACAAGCAAACAAACCAAAACCTTATCGAACGAAGCTGTCCATTCAAAATAAACTCTATGTTTTGATAATAACTACGCAATTCGCTCGACAAACAAGATAACGTGAAGGATTATCATAATTACTCTTTCGGTGATAATAACGTTTGAGTTTTGATAATAATTAACGTAATAAGAATTAATATTTTGTCATATTTTTTTGTTTCTAAGAGACTGGAAAATGTTGTACAAAAATCAGGTGTTAAAGCTTAAAATGAGTATAAGTCTTTTAACTGCCGGTAAATTGTTTATTATAAGAGTCCGCAGCAAAATAATAACAGCCGCTTGGGTCGATCTTTAGTTTAAGCCGCACTTGCCAAGGTTGGCCCGTGGATCGGTGACCGCCCATTACATACCGAGATTCCTCCGTGCCTCCTACAGCACGTTATACCGTTGGTTGCGGCTGTCAATTGTAGATCTTTGACAGTCGTTACAGGTAGTCAGTGGTCCGAATCTCAGACAGCCAGTCTTACCAAGGGGTATTGTATTACCCAGTAATAACTGGGTTATGGAGGTCAGATAGGCAGTCGCTCCATGTTCAATACTGGTACTCAGCTGCATCCGGTTAGACTGGAAGGCGACCCCAACATAGTTGGGAAAAGGCTAGGCAGATGATGACATTGTTTATTATACATAATAGATTTATTTCTTAGAATATAAATACGCACCAATAAAAGGGCCAGAAATAAATGTAAAGATGCCCTCTATCACTCTCTAGGTAACATATAAAATTATAGTTTTGCTACATTCATCATCATCATCATCATTTCAGCCAAAAGACGTCCACTGCTGGACATAGGCCTCCCCCAAGTGTCGCCACATTGACCGGTCCCGTGAGACTCGCATCCAGCGGATCCCTGCAACCTTCATCAGGTCATCGGTCCACCTAGTGGGAGGCCTTCCAACGCAACGTCTTCCGGTTCGCGGTCGCGGCGGTCGGTTTGCGGTTGCTACATTAAATCTATAAAACTAAAACCTTCTAACATCATGCCAGTTATCTTCGAAGGGTGAGTTGTGTCTACAGTACACCCACATTTTGCCACACTACCCTTGCTTGCTTGCTTGACGAATTTATCAAATGGAAACTTTATCTAAGAACCATTATTATTCCTACTGATCGTTGATTAAACTACATAGGAGTCAAATTAATTGACGATAATCTTATCATTGGGGATAAGATTTTAAAAAAATCACAGTGAGTTACGTGGAAAAAACAAATGAAAATCAAGATTACTCAGCAGTTTTCAGGTTCTAAGTCCATGAGATAATGTACGCTAATATTTTAACGACGAAACGGTTTAAGGTGAAAGGCAGAGGAATGGACCATGACCTTGGCGAACACATACCTATAATACTTTTTAAGCTACTTCAAAAAAGGAGGAGGTTCTATGTTCGGCTGTATATATATTTTTTATATGATCATAAGTTTCAGCTAATAAGTTTTAGTAACAATGGAACATGAATAATCGACAAGAATTTGTGTGAGATACCAGAGCTAAAATGGCTGAAATAAAAAGCATTTTTTTGCAAAAAAAAATAACCAGCCTCCAAAAAAGTGGAAAATAGCTTTACTAAACGGAAGTCGTTGATTTTTGTTTGTTTCATTGACTTTTTTGCGAAACAGTTTTTCTAATATACGTTCCCGTAGGATAATTATTCATCTCCACACGGGCGAAGCCGCGGTCAAAAGCTAGTCATAAGTAATTTCATGAAAAATCAGACACCTAATGCTAACTACATGTCAATAGTGTTAACAATTATTAGTATTTAATTACTATATAAATAAAACACAAAACTCAATATAACTTTTTATTTTATTTTACATTAACTTTAAAAGCACCTTTATTCACTAATATTACAACAATTTTATATTTAAACTTCTTATAAATTAACAATACGTCCCTTCACAATTATCATTGTATCAATTGCGTAATTCATTACAAAATAATACAAATTAATACGATCTCATAATTATGTTGTATTTCATTGATCTTTCATTTATTTTGACGTCACAAAGAATAAGTATAATGAAACTTCGAACGTACTCGTGTCTATTATTTATGAATAATAATATGGTAAGTATATAGTTATTATACATGCAATACAATAATATAACTATGTATATTACAAATAAATTATTTTACCTTTTCGACCATAATAATGTGTAGTATCTAAAACCTTAAAAAACCGGCCAAGTGCGAGTTGGACTCGCGCACCCAGGGTTCCGTATATTTGTATAGGTATTTTGTTATTAAACTAACATATTTGCAGTTTTCAGATTTTTTCCTTTACATGTGCTGTAAGACATGCTTCTTGCCAAATATCGTTTTTAGTTAGACCTAAAACCTATAGAGTACTTCCGGTTGACCTAGAATTGTTAATTTTAGTTAAAAGCAAGGTACTTACAGCACAATCATCATCATCATCATTTCAGCCGAAAGACGTCCACTACTGGCCATAGGCCTCCCCCAAGTGTCGCCACATTGACCGGTCCCGTGCGACTCGTATCCAGCGGATCCCCGCAACTATCACCAGGTCATCGGTCCACCTAGTGGGAGGCCTTCCAACGCAACGTCTTCCGGTTCGCGGTCGCCACTCCAGAACTTTACGGCCCCATCGGCCATCCGTTCTGCGAGCAATGTGCCCTGCCCACTGCCACTTTAGTTTGGCAGCACAAGTAAAGGGAAAATTCCGAAAAATAAAAAAGTTGAAAATTAAGGTAAATTTTGGTACTTACAAGTTTTCGCGAAAATTAAATTTGGCCATATCTTTTATCGTGTTGACTCAGGACCTTGATTTTAATTATAGACTAGATCTCAGTATGTGGTATAAATTTCAACTTGTTTGTTTTTTTACCTTTTGAGGTACGGAACCCTAAAACGGTTTGTGATACTGGCCTTTCGAGGTCAGTTTGGTAGCAAAAAGGTTGCATTTTCACGTTCATATAAAAACTACATAGATGTAACTGAAGTTCCATTATAATCCTAAGAATAAATAAGTGTCCAATCATCGGATTTATTGTCTCATAACTTAACGTAAAATACGTGTATAAATAAATTAAATGTATATTAAACTACACCAAAGGAATGTGTATATCACCAATAAATAAAAATAGATACATAATTTAATCACAAAAATATTGCACAGGATATTTATGTCGTTGTACAAGCCAGTGTAAACAATTTAAGTACTAAAAGAAATAAATAAAATTATGTCAGGGAATTTTAAAAATAAATCTACCATTTGCCCCATATAATCAACAAGCGAAATTTAATACTATGAGTATAGTATTAAGATTAAGATATTCTAGCTTATAAAGATGGGAAAAAAGTACATGATTTCATCAAAAAAACTCAAATATATAAATAAGCCGTAGTAGTTTTTGTTAGTATTGCCAGTAACAAAAAATTGTGACGCTATAAGTTGCAAATTCTATCGTGAAAATTCTGTACTACACAGAAATGTCCGTGAAAAAATTCACTTACCATATAACATTGAAAAGAAATAAATTCTTGATAAAATTAAAGCTTCGTATTTCTTTTGCTGATGAAATCTAGTATTCGGCTTTGAGGCTGTTATTTTCGACAGTTCTAAATAATACTTCGATTTAGTATAGCTGCTTTATGACAGTTTAGTTCGTGTCCATCTTGCATTTCAAAGACTGGTAGTAATCGGAGAGGACCTTCCATGCAGTTGGTGCCATGAAGCCTTTCGGTGGCTCCTTTCCGGATTTAGCCAAACCTGAAAAATATATTGGTATTTAAACATTTCTTTTAAACCAGCTTGGCTTCTTATAACTTGCTAAGAAGTGGGTAGAAAATAAGGCTCGTCATGGTAAGTAGATGGTAGTTTCAGCTATCACTCACAGCGCTGGCCACAGTAAGACAGAATTCACATAATTTCATATAATTCGTATACTTTCTTTATCTCTGACCAAATATTGTTAGGGTCGAAGAATCGTGAAGCTTTTTTTGCAAATTTCAGGCGTATGCAAACGTAGCTAAGGTTTAACGTCAATTGAAAAAGAATACTAAGATGAATAGTTAGTTTGTCAAGAAGACGATTACCTCTCATCCTAGTTCCAGATATGAAATCAAAGTCTTCCTTGCGAGTGGGGTCAAAGAATGCCATCTTGCCGACAGACGTGTCGTAAGCAGCCACGCGGAATGGAATGATCTGTTAGAATAAAATATAATAGTTAAAAAAACAAACTTTAGAGTGACGTCATTTACTTTTCGTATTCTTCACATTTCATTTGATACCTATATCATGGTAATATACAAAAAAATAAAACTAGTCCGCCATATTTGGGAGTCCACCATATTGAATTTAGAACGTCGTCACATAGCTAACCATGCATTGTCATCATCATCATCATCAGCCTATTAATGTTCCCACTGCTGGGACACAGGCCTCCTCTCTTTGAGAGGGAATGGGCTATAATCCACCACGCGGGCCCAGTGCGGATTGGTAGATGTCACATGTCTTCGAATTTTTGGTTCTAGGACATGCCGGTTTCCTCACGATGTTTTCCTTCACCGTTTTTGAGAGCAGTGGTGATGAAATAAATTACACAAAGTAATGCGCCTGCCTGGGTTCGAACCCACGACATACTGTTCGTAAGTCGGGGTCGCTACCACTGGGCCACCGCTGCTCTCGAAGCCAGTTGCTATCATGCATTGTAATCTAAACTAAACATGTATGGAAAAATTCAGCTTAATCGGAAGCCGGGAAGTGGGTCAAAAACTTCTTAGTTCTTCGTAGATGGTTAGTTGCAGATGAAGTAAGCTGCGTGTTAAAAATAAGGTGTCAGCTCATTAGCTGTATTTTGCGAATAAGGCTGCCTGTCCACCGGAGCGGAGCGAGGCTGCGGAGCGGAAAAACAGAGAAATTTTATCCAATTGGATTATCCACTGAAGAGGAGCCGAGATTTTGTGCAATCCTATTGGTTAATATTTCTCCGTTTCTCCGCTCCGCAGCCTCGCTCCGCTCCGGTGGACAGGCAGCCTTATGAGTGTAAGGGAAGAGAGGGTTACACCTATGTTTATACTACTGCATCGATGGTTAGTCTCTGCCGAGATTGGCCGTCATGACCGAAAACGTTCAAGAGGACGGTTTTATTGCTGGTTCTTAAGATATTATACTAGTTACAAATCAAACCCCGAAACAGGATCATCGAACTAATCATGATGATGAACTACTTTTGGAACAGTAGATTTTATTTTTCGCTTACATTATCTCTTGTCTTGTTTACAGTTATTTCAATTACACCTTGCTAAATGATATTTATCTTGTAAATTGGTTAAAAATAACACTTTCAGTCGTTTTTTTTTGTTTCAACCACCCCTGTTGTTATGACCAGATGATTATGAAGATCATTATCACTGCATTATGTCTGACGTGGTCGCTTAACCCTCCTGTTGTCTGGTCATAAACCAGATAATTATGAAGACCATGCATTATGTCTGACGTAGTCGCTTGAGGTAAGCACTACACAGGTTTTAGTGGAGCTGTCCAGAGATCCTTGTACAGTAACATACCTCCAGCTCGTTAAGTCCGGGCGCCATCTTGAGTAGCATGGCACCGTGCCTGGGGTCGTACATGTCGCCGCCCGCCGGGTGCGGCAGGCCGGCGGGGTCGCGGCCCACTATGTAGTGGTTGGCGCCGGCGTTCATGCGGCACTTGGCGTGCCATTGTACCTGGCGGGGGGATTGTGGAATTACTATGTTGGTATACTTTAATATTGGCTTAGAGCAGACTGAGAAAGACACTAATCAGAGGATTTCTTTATAGTAAATTATTATTATATTTTTCTTTGTACAATAGGCTCGCCACCTATAACATGGGGCTTGAAAGATAGCTGACGAAATGTGGGTGTGCTACAGGTTACACCGCCTAACCTTTTTCAAGGAAAAAAAGGGGTGTTGGCCATTTTATCAATGTCATGATCTAGAAGCAGGAACAGGCGAACGCGATTGAGGACGCTTTACATGTACTACCGAGTTCACTGAGGGTCGACCTCTTCTGGACGTAGGCCTCCCCCAAAGAGGAGTTTTGCCATAATCGCCACGCTTGGCAGGCGGATCGCAGTACGGTTGTTACAAAGGCACAGAGAACGCTGCTGCCCATTCTCTGGTAAATCCCTTAGTCGCCTCGTACGACACCCACCGGAAGCTATGGGATGGTGCTATTCTTTACCTCGGACACCATACAGTAGAGCCTTATTACTTAAGACATAAGGGTGATAAATGGCAGACCCTCAGTGAACTCGGTAGTAAATTGTTGTTTGTGTTGATGTGTGTACAACTATCCCAAGTTTTGCGCGAAATCATGCACTGCTACAAAAAAAGAATTTAGTATTTTATTTAAAAACCGATTTGAGAACAACATGACCGCGATAACGTTCGCACGGATAGGAAAAAAAATAATGTTAAGATACACAGGGTATAAGTTCAGGTTTATTAATGACTCTGCCCTGGAGTGTAATTGTGGTGCTGTTCCAAACAATGGGGCACTTGATATCGTGTCCTGCGTGTCCTGTTGCTTGCTCACTACAGGAACTGATGGACGCTACCGACAGCGCTAAACTAGTAGCTCAGTTCTGGGCAGACATTATTTAGATTGCCATCGACACGCAAGAGTTCAGGTTCTGTTTCCATATTATCCTCTTGACTACAATACCTCAGTAGGTCCAGCATACATCATTGGCGAAGGGAAGATAGCCAGCACCGTGGACTGTGGGTCCAGGATACCTTCGTTGAGCACTGCCTTGTGTTGGTTGATCCTCACATCTAGAGGAACGTCGTCGTCTTTCGTCCAACCACCTGGAACACCAGATTTAATTAACATTTTTACCAAGCGGCAAAGAAATGCAGTCAGTTTTTAGGGTTCCGTACCAAAAGGTAAAAAAAGGAACCCTTATAAGATCACTCTCTTGTCCGTCTGTCTGTCTGTCCGTGTATCACCACCGATTTTCTTAGGAACGGGTGGACCTAGCAAGTCAAAATTTATACCAGATACTGAAGACTAAAGTCCCTATTAGGTGTATAAAATCAGTGTCCTGAGTCCAAACAATAAAAAGATATGGGCAAATTAAATGTTCGCAAAAACTTGTAAGTACCAAAATTTACCTTAATTTTCAACTTATTTTATTTTACGAAATTTTCTTTACTTGTGTTCTAAGACCTTGCTTTTAACCAAAATTGACAAGTCTAGGTCAACCGAAAGTACCCTATAGGTTTTGGGTCGAACACCTATATTATGGTAGTTCCCGTTGACCTAGAATCACGAAATTTGGCAAGAAGCAATGTCTTACTTACAGCATATGTAAAGGAAAAAATCTGAAAACCGCTAATATGTAGTTGAATAACAAAATACCTACAAGTTTATACGGAACCCTCGGTGAGGCGAGTCCAACTCGCACTCAGCCGGTTTTTTTAATGAGTATCTAAGCTACTTATTTACAATTTATATTCAGATTATTTTTGGTTGGTTTTAATGAAATGGAATGGGACTTTTTAAAAAAAAAAACTTTTTTATAAAAAAGTAGAGCCCAGTTCCCAACCCTAACGATACTTAGCCTAAATCAATGCTCTCTGGATAGTCAGCACCATCGGCAATGCAACAACAACGACAATCGGCAACTTTGCTGACTAACTAATCTCATCTTTGTAAAGAGAGCTGTTTTCGTGAATGTATCGCTGTCAAAAGAGAAAAAACCTCTCCAAATATCAACTATATTTGGAGAGGTTTTTTCTCTTGGAATCATTAAAGAAATATATAATATTGTATTATATTTACCAAGAGGATGCAATAGAAGCACCGGTCTCTGGAATCCCCTTTCGATTAGCTGGCGATGTGTGTCCTGCATCAACAACGCGTGGCCGTTGTGGATGGGGTTACGAAGCTGAAAGAAATACAATATACATATAATACAATTTACACCGTGATTTTTTAATCGTCTGAAAAAGGTGGTCCACTCAATGTATCCGACATAAAATACCTCTAGGCGTGTTTTTTTTACCATTAATTAAGATAATAGGTACAAAGAAAAATAAATAATACATTAGAATTATGAAACATCCTGTTAATAATGTTTACGTATCAAACAGTAGAACATACCTAACCATCGCACGAGTCGAGTAGGTAGATCTTCGCTCGCAACAAAATGATTCAACTACGTTATGCATCATAATAATGAATAATATTTTTTTTATTTTTTTTTATCTCTTAAATATCATTTTTTTTTTTTGTTATGAATGTATAGTAGTCATTGGATACTTGAAGTGGGCTGCCGTTGTCAGACGACTAAAGTCACAAAGTCACGGTGTATAATAAAATATTAAAAAAAAAACTGTGCTGGTTAAAACAAATCTTACTAGATTGAAAACGTAAACTTTAATAAATAACTAGCTTTTGCCTGCGGCTTCGCTCGTGTTAATTTAGAATTTGACAATCAATTCGGGTTGTACTCTGCTTGTAATAATATAATTCAATCATGATTCGAAAAACACGTGGCGCCATCTATGAGCATAATAACGTTATTGTTGTTTTCCTCGGGAACGGTACTTATTTTCGGTATGAAAGGTACCCTATATCCGTTACTGTACACCTGACAAGGTAAATGCAAAGTTTCAGGATGATCGGTTCACTGGTTTAGGTATGAAATAGTACATTACTGCAGCGGCCCGCAACAGAGGCATTGACGTAGGAATGTGTAAAAGCCGAGGCACACATACGTTAGTCCATCAATGCCTAGTTGTGGCCAAGGCTTGTATAGTACTTTTCTCAATAAATGCGAGAAAATTAAATTCAATGATGCACACAACTATAATTTTTCTCGCGTTGAAAAGTTAATTTGTTTTTTTTTTTCAATAAACCGCTTTCTATTTGCAAATCAATTCGAAATTTAAATAAAACCTTTGATAAGTTAGCTCCTTGGTTGTCATGTTTCAGAGTAAAATATCGTTCCATTTTTAAATAACACGGCAGATATGAGTTTACTATGTAATTTATTTGGCCGCTAAACACGACAGATGGATTTTCATACAACTTTTTCCGGCCGCTGCACAGTGGAACGAATGTATGGGAGCGGTTGGACGTAGACATGTCCGAAAAATAAGAGTAAAATTATGACAAACTAATGATGCCATCTTATTCGATTACTTAATGCCTTCATAAATTGTGGTGATGAATTTCTTCATAACTCCCATATTTCGGGAGTAATTTGAGAAAATGTGAAATTTTACTATGAAAATGAGTGTATCGAGCTCTCTCCCTCCTGATTCCGGGCTTGTTTCAAGTACCGGTCTCTAATATCGTAATGCTATTACTAAGAGCTATATTTAATACTAAGACACATAGTGCGCCAAATGTGCACTTTCTGGGATAAAAGGAAATGAAAATTTAAAAAAAAAAACGTTTTTTCCCCATTTGTATTTACTTTAAACCGCAGACAGACTTATTAAGAGGTCTATAAATATATTATATATATACAGAAATATATATTAACAAAAATATTCACAAGAACTGATGAGAGTATGACTTTTAAGTAAGTTGATAATAAATTACCTAGTTTCATTAAAAGTACAATAAATAATTAAGATGTAAGCTCTAATTTACTAAGTTACACATTTTAAAACAATAACATCATTTAATTATCTTCGTCATCATCATCATCATCAATTAATTCAAATTCAGAATCGATGTCCGCTAAATCATTTATGTTAACAAATTCGATATCACTTTTCTCAGAATCCGTAAGCTCATAAAATTCCTTAAAAGAAGATTTTTTTACAAACTTATTTCCTTTTGGACGGATACTTGTAACAAGTGGATCAGAAGACAGTAAAAGATTGTGCATAATATCTTCATTGCATGAGATACTGCTATGCTTTCGAGAATGCCCCTCTCTATATTTTCTAAAATCTTTATTTCTAGCCTCAGATGCCTCTTCGGATAGAAAACCAATGGGCACAATTGACATGTTCTGAACTATGTCTGGCCCATGCATTAAAATTTTATGAAGTGAAGAAGGCATATAATACCATGGGTATAACTCCACGTAAAGCTTAGCAGTATCAAAGCAGAACTCTCGGAATTTAGTTACGTTGATCTTCTCTCCTGATGAAATACACTGCAAGATCACACAGATTTTTCTTAAAAGCATAGCATCTATTCCGGTCAGTTCAGCAGATTTAGTGTAGTTTTCAAAAAATCTCCTTGCCGAGTTGCCATTGTTGGTGGATCCACTGCCTTGTTTCACAACATCGAGAAGTAAGCCCGTTTCTCTTCTTACAGCCTCTTGAACTCTTTTCTTCCTGTCATCAACTTGCCTTTTTGCTATATCACCCCTTACTTGCCATGATTTTATGTCTAATTTGTAGGAAATGTGTAATAAGCATTCCATTGAGCGAATCCAAGCGTGAAGGGTGCTTAAGCTATATTTATACATGTCCTCGTTTGCGTGTTTATCTTTGATTAACTCTAAATTATTCATTTCTTTAGGACAAGCCTTGCATATGTCACACACTGAAGCTGCTGTATCGGATATAATGGAATGAATTTTACCATCAATCATTGTCAACAGCAGTTGGTGTTTGACACTAATTCCATCAGTGATGGTGGATGGAGTTAAGGCTTCAATCTCTGCTTCGATTTCAGCCATCTCTCTCTGCACATTTTCTTTGGTTTCCTTTATAAACTTAAACAATATTGGCCGGCAAAATGAAGTGGAAGATGGTCGCTCGTTTTCCCAAATTGTTACACCTTTTGAGACGAGCCGCAGTGGTACAAGACTAATCATAAAATTACTAGCAAGATCGATTTGCTCATCTTCACTCGTCCTTTGATGATAAATGCTTTGGCTAGATGAAGCGCCCTTTCGGCCGAAAACATAATTTCAGCGCTGCTACTGCTGCATGAAAGACTATCTTTAGTGCGTCTTCTTTTTTGCCGGTTACTAAGGTCCTCAAAAGATTTACGAGGACTAGGATGTGTACAAGTTGAAGCATCAGATTTAGCAGGAGAAATTATGGGCTCGATGACGTCACTTATATTTTCTGTAGAAGGTTCCATATTTTCATTCTGTAATTCCGGCCATTGAATTGCAGCCTGTAGCCAAATCTCATGTTTCTTCCGAAACTTATCTGTGCTTCTTCCAGACTGTGTCCATTTTGCATAAATGCGGTAGCAAAATCGACGACACCAGTCTTTTAAACTTGTTTCAGCACTTTCACATAACTGAACACAACTGTTATCTTTTAAAACACTGAACAAATAGTTAAAGTCGCGTAAATCTTTATGTGCGCGTGCGCATAAAGCAACGTGAATATCAAGATTTGTATTAAAATTTGGAAAATACATTGCGAGATTAGCTTGGATACAACGAGGTGTAAATCAACACTGATTTTAAAGTTACTAATAGTGACCTATTTATATAAAATCCAGGTATCCCAGGTATCCTTTGTTAAATATTGCAAGGTAATTAGTTATTGTGATAATTAGTAAATGATGCATGCTAAATTAGTGTATTAAGAGCCATTTAGTAATTAAATAATAGCAATGTTCTTATCAGTAATCATTAGTGCATCAGTTTTATATGTAAACCTTAAGTCCCTAATTATATATCCTAATTAGCTTATATCTTCTCTAATTGGCTGCTCAGAAATGTTATTGTAATAAGGTAAACCTTTAGAAAAACGGTTTTAATCAACAAAATAAACAAAAAATAAAAAAATTGTGTTATAAAATAAACATCACTCTTTATCCCAGAAAGTGCACATTAAATATAGCTCTTAGTATTAGCATTATGATATTAGAGACCGCTACTTGAAACAAGCCCGGAATCAGGAGGGAGAGAGCTCGATACACTCATTTTCATAGTAAAATTTCACATTTTCTCAAATTACTCCCGAAATATGGGAGTTATGAAGAAATTCATCACCACAAGTTATGAAGGCATTAAGTAATCGAATAAGATGGCATCATTAGTTTGGCATAATTTTACTCTTTTTTTTCGGACATGTCTACGTCCAACCGCTCCCATACATTCGTTCCACTGTGCGCTGGTCGCATGACGTATCTCGCCAATACAGCAATTTCGATTTATCTCGAAGAAGGTTGTCAAAATAATTCTCAAATTTCCAAGCATGTTTGAGAAAAGGTAATAAACAAACATACTTTCGCATTTATAATATTAAAAAATATAATTAAGGAAGTAAGGATTGTGTGTTTGATATTGAAGTAAAATGTTACGCAAAATATTTCGATTTGATTCCACAAAAAAAGATCTAGGCTAGGATTTTTATGTCATGTATTTCCGTAAAGTAAGGCCTGATCCCATAACTTGAGATTTTATTAATAAAATCCATTTCCAGCAATCATTTCTGCGTTTTCTAGGTTGAATTAAGTCTCCGTTCATGTTTTCATGTTTCTCAATGGTTAACCTTGGTTTTTCAACTGTTATTATATTAATCATAACAGCTAAACAAATAGGGAAATGAATTAATATGTATGTAAAAACATTTTGTATGAATGACTCCTCTGAACAAATACTAATATTATAAAGAGTTTACATTTGTCTGTAGGAGAACACGTCCTACGATTTCAAAAATTCTTTCACTGATGCAAAAAATTACACTAATATAGAATGTTGTAGGATATAATTTATGTCAAAACAAGCAAACTTCACGCGGCAAAGTCGCGTGGAAAAGCTAGTGACTATGTCCTTTCAGAATGACCCTTATGACAACAACAATATAAGTCAGTGTACTGCAAAATCAAAGCCAACATAATAATGAACGGACAGTATTTCTGAAAGTAAAATCAAAGTATTTTATTTCACGCCGGTCTACATGGACACTTATATACAATACTTCGAGAAAAGTTGCAGTGTTAAATACTAACTTGGAAAGCGAACACGGCATCAGCTTCAAGCTCCTTGAACTTCTGTCTGAGCTCGTTGGGCGTCAGCCTGTACGAGTCCAAGCCGTCGTTCCAGCGAATACGTTCGAACACTTCCAGGTTACCGCCCACCAACCAATCACCGGCCTCTTTGATCATCTGAGGAGAAAAGACAAAAAAAAATTTTTTTTTAAAAGGACCAACCTTTTTTTAATATTAAAAGAAGTATTATCTATTAAAAGTAAGCGCGTATACATTTTTCATTAATTTTCCCACAGAAAATTTTCATCGGTAATGTTGGAAAAAATCAGCTGTTTCCAACTAAATATACGCGTCGCATTGAGAACCTCTTACTTTTTTTCTTCGGCTAAAAAGTACAATACCTATACGGTTAAAATGTATGGAATAGCTTTTTTAAATTAAAATCGAATTCGTGGTAACGATTTGCGCGTTCCTGTATAATAAGGAACGCATTGCCACTCAACATAATATCTTAATAATAAAGGCATAGATTCTGAATTGCCTTGAAAATCTTTCCTCCTTTCTATGTGGGTAGAACTAAAGCGACTTAACTACGGCCACAGTTTTGCTATTACATGCAAGAGCGATACCATTGCCACCCAATGTAAAACCTTATTAACGTACCTTGATATAGGGATGCTCAGCATGATAGATCCCAAACTGCCTTGAACATCTCTCTTCCTTCCTATGCGGGTAGAACTCAGGAGACCTAAGCACAGCCACGGCTTTGCCATTGTATGTGAGAACAATGGCGTTAGCTCCTGTCAAACGGTCCTTGACCTCCGTCGCCACTGATAGGACGACGGGCACTGATTGGTTGACCACTGAGCCGTCGGCAAGGGTTAAGCAGTTGGAGTGGAGTGCCTGGAAGAAATACGGTTCAATTTAGCTTTTATCATGGCGAGATTCCTAAGTGTTCAGTATATTCCGACACATTCGTAAAGGGATAAAAAAAAATGTTCCATACATTTTCACCGTATAAGTGTACTTTAGTAGGAAATCGATATTTTTTATTTATTATCCATAAAACAATTCTAAGGGTTCGAAATCATGTACTGAACAAGCGGTAGCTGTTTATCCGTCGATCCCCCCTTTCACCCTGTATTAGAGAAGTACTACTTTTGAATTTAGAATCTCAGATTTCAACAAACTCAATGTCATGACAAAGTTGAAATACGATTGCAGTTGAAATTAATTTAGGACCTTCTTATTACAAAAGTTCAATAAAAAACCAACTTTAACAACGCAATGCTAAAGCGGATAGTTAAATAGTTCTGCATCAACCATTATGCTTATACTCACTTGTAGATATTCATGTTCCCTCATGAATCCTTTGAGAGGGAACGCCCAACCTTCGGATAGAACCTGAAACATTGTCATGGTTATTAAATAAGTAGGTATTATTAACCGACTTCAAAACAGGAGGAGGTTTTCAATTCGTTTTTTTTAAAGTGCTAGTTACAATTTATTGCGTTTTAACTAATATTATAAAATAATGAGAAAGTAAGTTTGTTTGTTTGAAGCGATCATCCTGAAATTTTGCATATTTTGTTGTCAGGTGTACAGAAATGGACATAGGGTACCTTTCATCCCGAAAAAAAGTACTGTTCCCGAAGGAAACAACAATAAAGTTCTTATGATAGTCGATGGCGGTACCTGTCTTTCGAATCATGATTGTATTACTTGCTGACCCCGCAAACGTTGTTCTGCCATATAAATTATGGTGTGAAATATACTTTACAACCTATTCTCATACCTACCAAATATACCAACATAAAAATGTATAAAAATTGGTTGAGCCGTTTCGGAGGAGTGCCACCACAAACACCGTGACACGAGATTTTTATATGTACAGAAAGATATAGAAACTTTAGTTGTGTGTTATGAGTTTAATTGTCAAATTCTAAATGAAACCACGGGCAAAAGCTAGTCATTTATAAATCTAATCTGATATATGAATAATTTTATCTTTTTCAAGCGAGTAAACAAGGTTTATTACAGATTATATAACTGTTTATCATTATTGCCCTGCAAATGTGACCTTGGATTTGGGCATTAAGCATTACCTAATAAACGAAATAAAAAGACGTCTTTATCAAAATCAGCAGTAATATTTCATGATAGCTTTTACGATTAACTCATAAACAAAATTGCTAACAATCTATGATAAGATTGAAGAAGTGATTAAATTGGCTTAATTACCTTAATTTATTTGCGATAGTCACTAGCTGCAATATATTTTACAACTAGGTCAAGAGCCACCAAAAATCGCTAAAGAACAGCCAGAAAAAATCCCTCCTAAGCAAATGAACACAAATAATGGGTGTTTAAAGATATAAGCCGAAAGACACTTGTAGTTCCCGACACAGCGATTTGTTTTTGAGACCGACCCTTATAGCGATATTGAAGGTCAAACTATTATCTTTTTATTTATTTTTTAAAGAAAAAAATACATGTTTTTTTAAAGAAAAAAAATACATGTTTTTTTGTTATAACTTTAATTTAAATACCTCCATGTCCCCTGTACTATTCAATGTATCCATCAGCCAGTTTAAGTGCGTTACGTTGAGTCCTACCATAACCTTGATTTTTCACCCAAAAAACAAGTCATTTCCCAGCAATCTTTTTTGCTTAGAGTTACTTAGTTTGATAAACGCTTGGTTATTATGTTTGTGTAACCAGCAAAGAATTTCATTATTTATCACTAAACTGACTCTTTCATTGATTTCCATCATTTCAGTGTTTTTTTCTAATCTGGACAAAGGTGCATGAACAATACATAAAACATTAAAAAAAAATCTTACCTGAACCCACTGCAGATCCAAAGTATTGATTTCAATCTGTGGCAGTCTTGCAGCCTCTTCAATAGCGCTGGTCAGTCTGTTGCCATAGATGAACAGTTCTTCAACACCTTTGCGGCTGTTTTCAAAACTGGGGATGATACCCTGTGAATAGATAGTTTGGGAAATTATTCGTTGTTGATCCAAAGAAAATAAGAATGGATTGTGCGGGGAATGAAAGGCGTGAATGACAGACTCGCTTTATCATTCACTTCCTTCTTTCCCTTCCTTTCTTCCTTTCTTTGTCGTATGTTTATGTTTAAGTTTAAAAATCAAATTAGTAACAGTGTTCATTATTCATCAAACAACGAAGCCACACTCAAAGACTACAACATGTACAGTCTAGAGACTATCGTTTTTAAGCTCACCAGATGGCGCCACTGTCGAGTAAGGTCCTGTCATTAATTCTATTTTATACTTTAAAGTACAAATAACTAAGATTATTATACTTCAGTTACATATTTACAAATATTCTCCCTAACATTAACAAGCATGAAACATTTAAAAATCATTCTACCTCCAAGTAACAAATAAGACCCTAAATTGCTACTACCTATTCACTGCCCAGTACTTCACAAAAACATCGTGAATTTCGTTCCCGTGCCCAAAACCCGTATCCGAGTCGTCGTTATAATTAACTATAGATGATTTGTATTCATACCCAGAACCCGACTAGCGAGTCCGTAGCTACGGATACGGGTTGTGCGAACGAACGAATTTTTGTTCCGACTCATATGCTGGGTTCTGGGCACTGAATGGGTTAAAATCTTCAAGTCATAATTAATCAGGAATGGCTCAATCTAGACCAGAATCATGACTATTAGTTAAAATGCGTGATAAAAAAGCACGCAACGCGCGAAAAGTCTATGACATCTGACATTTCGGAAGACCTTACTCTACACGAACGCCTCTAGCGGCGAATTCATGCGCGATAGCCCCCATTAGTGGGTAGGTTTGATAATGCAAATACAAGTGTGAGAAGTTAAAACAAGTAAAAACCGCTCTAATAGTCACCAAAACTATTTTAGAATATTTCGAGACTAGATTCTGAGATTTTTCGTAATTTGAATAAGAATGTGTATGACGTCAATACAGACTTCTATTAGAAAAAAAAACAGGAAAGATCTATCTTAGACCTACGTTCTTCAAGGCCTATTAAAACCATTTCTTGGGTTCACAATAAAGTTAAAGTTACACTACCACGAACAAATTATTTTCAGTAAAAATGCAATAAATTTTTCTCAAACATGCATGTCATTATTCTCGAAAAAAAAACACGCGAAGTATCGAATTTACGGACAAAGAAAATCAAATCCATTGCAGGAGCGTTTTTTGAATTTGGAACATTACAAAGCTCCAGCAATGTTGTATGAAACGACGTACTGGGGTTATTAAATATTCTGAATTTGACGACTCTGAAAAGACACGGAGGCTGGAAGTCCAATAAAGTGGCTGTAGGCTACATTGAAAACAAAACTGATATAAATAACAAAATAAATCAAAACATCACATTGCAACATAATTCGGAAACAGAATATCACCCGCTGGCCACTTGCCAACATCTAAATCCACAGCCATCCACCTCAAAAGATGGCTAAATATGCTTCAGCCATCTACCACTACATTTAACCTGCAAATCTCATCAAAGTTCGACAAATAAACATAAATGTACCGGGGAAATTAATAAAATTTTCTTTTCAAATAAATAAACATATTAAGCTATTGGCGCATAATTGCCCCAATAACTTAATATTTAATGAAAATATAAATATTAATTAAATTAAATCTATAATATAAAAAGTATGTTTTATTTCACTGCATTATTTTGAGAAAAGCACTATATATGCCCGTCTCGTATTAGTGAAGTTCTCGACTACGGCTCGGCCTTCAAATTCATACTCGACCTGCAATTGCTTATTTCACGGCCTTTGCAATAATGTACTATTCAACCGTTGCAGGAAGTAATCAATATTATTAGGTTTTATTTAACCGCTTTATTTATATTGCTTAGTCATGTATATTGAATACTGGTCCTGAGAAGGGAATGGCTATTGCAAAAACAAAAAAAAAAAAAGCTAAAACCTTTTTTTGTTTATTTGGAATCGAGTATTTATTCGCCACCTGCTACGATACATACACCTTTTGCCTCGTTTATGTTTTTCCTTGTTTTATTTACTAGGTAATAAAATAAATTGATTTATATCCAAGGTCTGGAGAAAGGCAGGAAATATCTCAAGGTAAAGTATTTTTAATAATTTTAAATTAAATCATGTGAATATAGAATGCTAAAATAAAACAACAATAGCATGTTGAACATGCGAACGATTTTATTTTTTTTTATTCAAATAGTTTCTAGAATTCATTAAACGGTCTTGATTTCCCGGCACTTTTAAAATAGAACAAAGAAATTACGTCTTTTCAATTAGGGCTTTTAAATGGAAATATTTTCCTGGTCTTTAATACAGATAATATAACAGATTTGCAAGGTTTTAAATGTCAGCAATTGTATTACTGGTAGTCTTGATATTCGTGTCTGTTCGTTCTTTTTTTTTAATAACAGCTGGGATTGTTTCCTGTAGTGGCAAGGTATAGCAAGTGCCTTTCAACTGCACGGAGGAAACTCTGTATGTAATAAGTGGTCACCCATCCACGGACCAACCTAGGTAAACGCAGCTTTACCAGAAGTTCGAACCGAGCGGCCTTCATTATTTAGCCAAGAGCCCCTCAATCCTAATTTGACTCCATGATATATTTTTTAGGGTTACATTAAAATAACAAAGGAAATAAGATATTACCTGTGACTCGAGTAGCCGTACAACATGCATGGTAGACTCCTCTATGGAGTCTTCCACGGTCTGAACGATGAGCTCCGGCGCTTCGGGACGTTCATATGCCTGTGTGATGCCTGTGAAACCCTGTGGCAGAAAAGAGACTTGTTTTAAAACATCTGTAGCGGTACTGCAAAAAGTACTAAAGCAACATAGTACAAAAAAACATAACCCTTCCTTGGCAGTCGGGTAAAAATTACTACAGCGCCATCTACGACACAAATGAAAACCTATCATCAAAATACTAAATCGCGCAAGTTATCCGCGACTTAAGACTATACAGGGTGATTGGTAATTGGGTGCAGGCCTTAAAATGGGTGATACTAGAGCTCACGCAAGCGACTAGAATTAGCTGATAAATCGATTAAAAGTCAGATTTTAGTGCCATAGCACTGCCAATGAGGTCTTTCGAGTTTTACTTTTTTTTGGTACCGTTTATTGTTCTTCCTAGCTCAGACACGCGAACCCCGCTCACTGATGCAGTAAAAAGATCATTAAGTGCGCATGTCATGTGGTGCAAGAGGAAAGGTGGGCTTTAGGGCATACCAAACCACTGCAATAGGCATATTTACAGAAGAAACATTAAGTAACACCTACAGAAAAAACATGTGTGCAATTCACACGTGGTAGAAGTGAAACCTTCAAAAATTTTGGCTTCAAGATAAACACTGTATAATGCTTCCAGTCTCATTTTCTCCCACGTTAAATCTTATGAAGTTATGTTTGACCTGTCTCTTTTTAATGTGGTTTCATTTCATCGACTTCAAATCACAACGATGCTAAAGAAGATTTCACTTCAAAAAGATACAGGATAGTATAGTTTTAGTTATAAGGAGACAAACCACATCTCATACAGCAAAGTAATAAGTTATGTCAAATATATATCATAATTTATGACACACGTTCCTTCATAATATTTATATTGTCCTTTACTTGATTACATTTGTATACCTACTGAATACATAAACTCCTTATAAATAAGGTAAAGCGTGCATTTGTTTTAATGATAAGTAACTCAGTGATAAAAGAGAAAGTAAATGAACAATTAATTGAAGGAAAATAACATCCTGTATTTTAAATTCATATTTGTATAATCGACTTATTCTAAACTGTGGAATGTGGGTGTACCGACGTGAATATGGGTGATTACAGGATTACAGGCTTGTGTAAAGCGTTAGTTTGTGTAATGGGTATAAAAATACCCTTACTGAAGCTGAAAGGTACCTGTTCTCCCTGTCATTGCAACCATTTCTTTGTTCTAGACCATAGGGTATATAAGGACAAACTTCTAGCTTTTCACTTTTTAAAAATAACATGTTTTTAATGATTTAACTTTATTTTAAATACCTCCATGATGTGTCCTATTCAAAGCATCAATCAGCACTATGTTTTAAGTGCGTTACACTGAGTCCCACAGACAGGAAACCATCACATTGTCTGCAACCATTGTTCCAGAATTTTATATACAATGTAAAAACCTACAATGCATCCATCAGCACAATGTTTTGATTGCGTTATAATGAGTTTTACCGTAAAACATGATTTTTTACCCCAAAATAAAAATAGTTTCCCAGCAAAAATGTTTGCGTAGATTTACTTAGTTTGATGGACAGAATGCTTGGCTTCGTGAAGGGCCCGTTTACACATTGTATGTATGTAAACTGACGAGTTTATACATACATAGGTATATAAACTATACTTTTGTCCCAAGGGCGTTGGCATCAGATTATAAAGGTTTTTAACCTTTAAGGTACAGTCACGGCCTTTTCCGCCTGATCATTTAAAAAAAAATCGCTTGAATTTTGCGGAGGTGCCCCGCCCAGCTAGAGAGCGCTTCATATCGTGAGTGCAAGCAAAAATGAGCTTTGTGGTGATCAGGCGGAAGTGTCCTCGACTGTACATTTAAGGAACACATATAGAAGTGTTACTAATCTCTAATTTTTATTGGCTTGAACGGTGCAAAAGATTAATTTAGTTAATGCCAGGCAGTGTCTGTTTACATGCTTCAAAATAGAAAAAAAAAATTGAGAAATGATACCAACCCTTTTTTTTCTCGACACAGGCTTGCGTTTGGCAGACTCGCTTGATGTGATGCGATGGTGCAGTCTAGGGTGAAACACGCCAGTATTTAAAAAGTAATAAGTATTAAATCATCACAAACCTTAATTTGTCCATCCCTAGCTTTCTTATAGAGTCCCTTGGTGTCTCTCTGCTCGCACACTTCTAGAGGAGTGTCGACGAACACCTCGAAGAAAGGCAGGTCGGAGTCCTGGTGGATGCGACGAGCTACTTCACGGTCCTGGAGACAAAAATGTGGGTCTAAGAGATGGTTGAACTTCTTCAAAAGTTAACAGGGTGTAACAGACTTTTCAACTTTTCCAAGTTCATAGGTTTAAAAAAGACTGGTTTTGTATATCTATACTTCTATATATGTATGTACTAATATTATAAAGAGGAAAGATTTATATTTTTATATGTAACGAATAAACTTAAAAACTACTGGACTGATTTGAAAAATTCTTTCAGCAATGGAGAGCTACATTATCAGCGAGTAACATAGGCTATATTTTATCCCCGCTCGGGAACGGAACTACGCGGGGGAAACCGCGTGACGTCCGCTAGTAAGATATATACAAAAACTCACGCCTTTGTATGGCATATCAGTAGAAATAAAGACTTAAGGCGATTCTTTGTTATGTTATGTTCCGCATAAAAAGCCTTCCTTTACCATTATGTACTTACTACTTATAGCTTACGGGTAATGCCTTTAACCGTCATTCGTGGACGGACACTTTTTATAAAGATCATCATAACATCATAATTTAACAATTACAACATTACAGTTAAGCGGCATTTCTTTAAAAAGTCTAACAATAACTGTGTCAGCTACTGATAACTTTATTAATGGTACTAAATAATGACTGGTCATTAACTTTAATTTCTTATCTTTTGTCTAAACTTTGCCCTAAACACACTACTACACTTTCTTTGAAGTCATGAATGCGATAACAGTCTAATGTATGTTCATCTAGACTTAAAACCTAAACCACGAAGGGTTCCGTAATCGTAAACCGTTCCGTATCTTAAAAACGGCAAAAAAAATCATGTCTGTTGAATGGGAGGCCCCCCTTAAATATCTATTTCATTTTAATTGTTTATTTCGAAAGTGAATATACAACTAAATATTCTGTGAATATTTCAAGATAACCTGTCGCCGTTATTAATATCGAGGAAAAAAACGGCAAAAAATAGTTTGTTGTATGGGAGCCAGGAGGTATATATTTTTTTTATTCTATTTTTAGTGTTTGTTGTAACAGAAATACATTATCTGTGAAAATGTAAACTGTCTAGCTATCACGGTTCATAAGATACAGCCTGGTGACAGACGGACAGACAGACAGTCAAACGGACGTACAGCGGAGTCTTAGTAATAGGGTCCCATTTTACCCTTTGGGTACAGAACCCTAAAAATTAGAATAACTATATGCTCAGAACTGGAAGGACGCACAGTTTCACGAGAAGTAGGAAGAGTGGAGGGAGGCCTTTGCCCAGCAGTGGGACAGAGGTTAGAAAAAATATACCCTGGAATGCTTTGTAGAAAGAATGGTACTGAGCCGAATGAGTATCCCAATGCATAGTGCAATCAGCCTATAATGTTCCTACTGCTGCTCCAAACACTCCCATTGTGAATGAGATTGACCACACGGACCCAGTACGGGTTTCCTCACGATGTTTGCATTCCGTGACGCGATGACTGATGTAAGACTGTTTATTGAACACAAATGTCATTGTACTTTAATCAAAACGGGAACGATGGCAGTGTTTCATGTAACACTGACTTTTGATCGCATTAGTCATTAAAATCAAAGAATGTGCGATACAATATCTCCAGTTTTTTCTTTATTTCCGCTTTATTTTAAAGTGAACTAGCTTTCGCCCGCAGCTACACACGCGTTAATTTAGAATTTTACAATCAATTCGGGTAGTATTCTGCTTGTAATAATAAAGGGTGTAAACAGACTCTTAACGAAGCCGAAAGGCACTTGTTCTCCCCGTCATTGCGATCATTTTTTTGTTCTAGACTATACCTGGGAACCTTCTAGTTACAGAGATATTGGGGGGTCAAAGTTCCAACTTTTTCACAAGTGTTTTTTTAAATACATGTTTTTAATGTAAGATTTTTACTTTAAACACCTCCAAGACCCTTACTATTCAATCCATCCATCATCACAATGTTTTGCGTGCGTTACATTGAGTCCTACAGCGAAACGTGATTTTTCGGCCCAAAAAAAAAGTCGTTTCCCAGCACTAATTTTTGCGTAAAGTTACTTAGTTTGATGTACATAATGCTTGGTTGACGGCTTCGTGAAGAGTCCGTTTAAACCCTGTATAATATTCAATTATGATTCAAAAGACACGTGGCGCCGTCTATTATCATAAGAACGTTATTGTTGTTGCTATCGGGAACAGTACATTTTTACCGGAATGAAAGGTACCCTTTGTCCGTTTGTGTACACCTGACAACGTCTATGCAAAATTTCAGGATGATCGGTTTAGTGGTTTAGGGGTGAAAAGGTAACAAACAAAATTACTTTCGCATTTATAATATTATTATTAAATTAAATAAAAATATATATATATTATAATAGTATGGATGGGCACATATAATATGTGCCCATAACCCAACCAACGCAACCCAAACCTTAATTTCCAACTAGCTTATGCCCGCGGCTTCGCCCACGTGTAGTTCGGGAATTGTCAACCGAGATCGAAATACCGGGATAAAAGTATCCTAATATCAACTTTATTACTTATTTCCTTCAGTATTTTAAAATGACTAGAGACGTTGAAAAAGCCAGAAAATGCCAGCCAGAAAAAAAAACTGCTGTTTACTGCCTGATACCGAAGAAAACATTTAACAAAAATATGCAAATTACTTTATTCTACCTGATAAAAGACATACGTAATTTGAAAACGTAATTGCAATTTTTTGAAACATATGCTTTACCTTACGTTAATTTAAACAATAAGTACATTTGCGTCATCTAAATACTTCCCACATTTATCACCAGTAAATATTGAAAATAATGGTCATTATAATAAATTAGAGAGTGCCACACAATCAGTTTTTTTATCAACATGTAAATTGCTAAAGTACCATTGACGTTTTAATTAAAATGTGTATAATGGATTTTTATAACAAACACTGAGACAAATTGAATGGTTCGTAATCGTTTATTTTAAAGATTTATTGTATTTCACGTTATATAAATCTAATTATAAGCTGTAATATAATAAATTTACGAGATACAAAATATGATAAATAATAACAAACGCGTCGGATCTTGTCACCGAAATCAGCACGTGCTCACGGCACGCGCCATTCGCAAGCCCCACCCAATTTTGTCGCGACCTGCGCTATATCTGCATCCGCATCGATTATTGCAAATGCCGATGTCCAAATCAATGCGGAGGCTCCGCATTTGCGGATGCGAATATCCGCAATATCCCTGATTCAAATAAACCTATTCTCAAACCTCATATTAAGTCACTAGCTGTTGCCCGCGACCTTCGTCAACGTGGAATTATTATAAAAATACTATTTTCCTAGTTTTTGCAACATTTTTCATTGATACTCGGCTCCTGTTGGTCGTAACGTGATGTTAACGTGCCTTCATCAATAAATGGGCTATCTAACAATAAAACAAGTTTTCAATTCGAACCAGAAATTCCTGAAAAAGCTGAAGACTTCAGCTTTATAATACAGGGTGGGCCATAAGGGTGTTGGCGGTTTAAATATTCGATTTAAAAAAAACTACGAAACATAACACAAATATATTTGTATTGTTAAAAAGTAGAAGCATAGGAATTTTTAAGACTTAAAAATAATGTTGTCCAAATGGCTTCCCTCGGCTGCTTGGCACTCTTGGAACCGAAGTCGCAAATTTTGAAAAACACGAGGCAAATTTTCACCTTAATGGCCATGTGAACAAGCAAAATTGTCGGTTCTGGTCCGAGACTAATCCCCGACGCTTGCATGAACGTCCACTTCACAGCCCTAAGCCTGTCGTGTGGGCTGGGATAACGTCAACCGGTATTATTGGGCCATACTTTTTTGAGGACGAAAGAGGGCAAGCGTCATGGTTTGAGCTAACAATTATTGCAACATGATAACAGACTTTTTGGTGCCAGCTTTGCAAGAACTTCAAGGCAATACCTCGAGGATGTGGTTTCAACAGGATGGGGCCACATGTCATACGGCTAGGGTATCCATAGAGCTGCTGAAAAATGTTTTTCCCGGAAGACTCATCTCGAAAAGGGGGGATATTGAATGGCCCCCACGTAGCCCCGATCTCTCTCCATGCGATTATTTTCTATGGGGCTACCTCAAATCGGTAGTTTACGAGAATAATCCGACCAATTTAGAGCAGCTGAAGAGGAATATTATTCAGGAAAGTAACAAAATACCGAGAACAACTTTTCAACGAGTTTTCCAAAATTTGCGACTTCGGTTCCAAGAGTGCCAAGCAGCCGAGGGAAGCCATTTGGACAACATTATTTTTAAGTCTTAAAAATTCCTATGCTTCTACTTTTTAACAATACAAATATATTTGTGTTATGTTTCGTAGTTTTTTTTAAATCGAATATTTAAACCGCCAACACCCTTATGGCCCACCCTGTATAAGTATACATTTGTTTGGCTTACATCAAGGCAGGCAAGCGTGTCGTTTTTTTGATATGACTGGTATAGTGGCCAAGTAAAGGTCTATCGAGTGTGAAGAAAACACATCTTTTAGATAACATAGGGGTCAATTTGGTAACAATTTGTGCCCAAAAACAGAGGAAAACGTCACTGATAAAATTGTAATTAGCAAACAAAATATAAACATACTAATTTCGGAGGTTTTAATATTAATAGTTTTATATATTCTCGGCAATACCAAGCCCGCCGAAATGCCAATGAACTGAAGATAAAAGGCTGTTTATACTCAGAGTAGTTATGTACATACGAAACACTACCAGCACCATCTAGTTTTAAAACATAACATGATGTCATGTGTTAAGTGTTTTTTAAGACCAATTTACAGAAGTGAATATGATATTTGATTTATTGGGTAAAGTAAACGCTATTTTTGCTTGTTCAAAAAAATTCTTCAAACTATTTTTCAACACACTTCCTCCAAATCTGGCTCTTATCGCATTACTATTAGTTTTAACATGCAATGTATTTCACACGCGTGGAGTTTTTGATTTTATTTCTTTTAGTTTTTTATTTCCACAGATAACAAAAAAAAAAACAATTGTTAAATTCCTATAATCAATTAATGTCAGCAATGAGGCGCATGTTTTCAAGCCCATAATTAATGAAAATTGTGTTTATAAACAGAATGATTGCTTTTATCAATAAATTAACAATTTTTAATATAAAGCTGTTTGGTGGCTTCATACCTTTGCTTTTCATTGAACCCGCGAAGACAAAAAAAAAACAAATTAAATCATAGTTTAATAATGACTAATGACAAAAATACTCTTCGGTCGGTTACTTTATTTCTCCGTAAGTTTATTGAAAAAACGTCGTCTTGTCACTGCATTGTGAATTCCGCTATGCTATGACAAAGTTTCCCGACTTGTATTAAAATATACTATACCTCAGCGAAAGGCGAGACGAAACTGCACAGGCAAACGACACCACTGTCAGCAAAGAGCTTGGCGACTTCTGCCACTCTTCTTATGTTTTCCTCACGATCCTCTTTGCTGAAGCCCAAGTTTTTGTTCAGACCAGTCCTTATGTTGTCACCATCTAGGCCGTATGCTGGGATTCCTGTGACAAAAAAAAAAACAAGTTGAAAAGTTTATGCTATGGCATGTGAATGGATAATGACATTCCCGAGACTACATAAAAAAACTGGCCAAGTACGAGTCGGATTCGCGCACGGAGGGTTCCGTACCATAAACCGAAAAACACGTCTCTTGTATGGGAGCCCCATTTAATTACTAAAGAATTTATATTTTTATTATTTTTTGTTATAGCGGCAACAGAAATACATCATCTGTGAGAATTTCAACTGTCTAGCTATCACGGTTAGCCTGGTGACAGACAGACAGACGGACAGTGGAATGTTAGTAATAGGGTCCCGTTTTTACCCTTTGGGTACGGAACCCTAAAAAGTATAAAATCAAAGATTTTTATATGCTAAACAAAGGTGTAAAAGGTGTAAATATAAAGTCATGAGATCGCTGTTTTGCCGTCAACGGCGTACAAAATTAAAGGATTAAATTTTGTTAAATGGTGGAAGCACCATATATATATCTTAACAAATTGTCTTAATTCTAGGTACCTAAGTTTCTAGGTATTTATTTTATAGTAAATTATACTTAAAAACTATTATAACTAAGTAAATGCAGACAAAGTGTTTTTAAACAAACAAACTATTAGAAAAAAGTAAACTGGTATAGTTGAATAGTCTATGCTATGCCAAGGACAACATCGTGTGTTCCAAATTCGAAGTTGTCGTAAAGAGGTTTTACATAAATTTTCATTACAGGTTTCATTTTTATTACCAGAGAGGTTGAAGCTACACAACTTTTGTTTACTATTTTAAGATTATCCGTAGTTGCCTTGGATTGATGTTATTTACATTGACTGTAAGCAATTAACTACAAAGGTTCTGAGATATCGAGAGATCTGTTTTATAGACTTAACTGGCCTTACCCTAGAAGTTATCCGTCGTTATTGTTATTTATAAATGTCATTGAATTCGCATCATAAACGTTGAGGATATAATTATTATAATATTAACTAGCTGACCCGACAGACGTAGTCCTGTCAACTATGAATTTTAATTCGAATCGACCTACTACCTACCTACTAATAAAATAAATTGTCCAAAAAAAAAATTTGGGTTGGGCCACCCTTATCATTTAGGGGTATGAAAAATAGATGTTGACCGATTCTCAGACCTACCCGATATGCACACAAAATTTCATACAAATCGGTTCGGCCGTTACGGAGGAGTTTGGTAAAAAACACCGCGACACGAGAATTGTATATAAGTAAGAAAGATTAATATGATAATTGTACCTAATTACTATTAAAACATTCAAAGTTACGACCGTTTACTTGAGAACCAGATTCCTATGAGTAGGAATTGTAACACTTATTATGTACAAAACCGGGTGAGTCAGTGACTTTGATCAGTGCGTCAACTGCGTCTATTTATAGTAATTTCCAGACCACATACGAAGATATAGAAGGTATTACAAATGTAGGGAATGTTGTAGTTAATGATACTGATCTGCATGAATGCATTTTGATCACTAAGTATCTTTACTAGCTCAACCGAATTTAATAAAACAGGGGCCAAATGCGAGTCGGACTCGCGCACGAAGGGTTCCGTACCAGAAACCGAAAAAAACACGTTTCTTGTATGGGAGCCCCCTTTAAATATTAAATAATTTATATTTTTATTTGTTGTTATAGCGGCAATAGAAATACATCATCTGTGAAAATTTCAACTGTCTACTTATCACGGTTCATGAGATACAGCCTGGTGACAGACAGACAGCGAAGTCTTAGTAATAGGGTCCCGTTTTTACCCTTTGGGTACGGAACCCTAAAAAAACAGGGGCCAAATGCGAGTCGGACTAGCACACAAAGGTTCCGCAGAAGTAAATTTGAATCTAACCTTTCGAGGCGCAGAACTATTCGTTTGTCTGCTCAATTGTTAGGGCAGGGCCTTCTTCACTTCCTGACCTAATAAAACAAACTGGTAAAACGAGACCGCTATCACCATATTTACATTCAGATTTATACTGAAATAGTCACGTTTTTAAAATGCGAGGTTACGGATGGAAAATTTGGTAGACGGTGAGTGGTTTCAACCGCAAAAATGGAAACAGAAAATGACTCCTAGGACGGCCTAGTAATCATATCGTCATAGTCGCGCCAGTAACACGTATGCAGTTACAGAATTACAATCATGATAATTATCTATACATCCCTCTAAGTTCATTTAACCACATGATATTACTTTTTCATGAAATATTCATTGAATAGAGTTACATTTACTTCGCGGGCTACCCGTACGCTTCCACCTTAAGGGTCAACTCACACCGAAAGAGCGGCGAAGGGCAGCGAAGCGCAGCGACCCGCTCGGTAGAGAAGGCGCGCGGATTCCCGCGACTGCTCGAGAAGTTGCTGGAATGCTCGAGAAGTCGCGGGACTCCGCGCGCCTTCTCGAGCCCGCCCGCGATGAATTCACTATGCGTAGTTTACTTTCAACAAAACTCGAGGAAACTTGTGTTTAAGCAGTGAAAATGGGTATTTTGGATTTAATTATTATTGCAAATATTTTGCCAAGCGTTATTTTTCATGTGTTTATCGCTGTAATGCCTTGATTTGATATTGTATAGGCAGTCGTAGATTTGCATCAAATAAATAAGCTTTTCTTCATCCGTTTCCATCAATTCTGTATTCTTTGCATTGCAAGGAATGAATGCGAATGCTCGCGCGCAAAAGACGCGCGCGGGGAGCGAGCGCGAGGGGCGGGATATTGCCAGCGGCCGCTCGCGACTGCTCGAGCATTCTCGGGACTTCCCGCGACTTCTCGCACACTATTATAGTAATGAAAATAAAGTTAAAATTCATATGACACTGAAACTGCACTCCAATTCGCTGCCCTTCGCCGTTCTTTCGGTGTGAGTTGACCCTAAGAGGTTAGACTTAACAAATATTGAAGCTATCTGCATGTTAAGGCGTAAGAATTTACACAAACACGTAATACTATAGTATCCAATTACAGTTTTAAATTACCTAATGTGGGTCACCATTTTACACATGATCAATTATTTACCTACCAACACGTTTCGTGCGTTCTACTAATAGTATTTTGTGAGTTCATTCATATCGTTTAGAATGTGGTTGTCATAAATATTTTGTTTATTTTACGAAATATTTGTATGCGAGTGTTATTAATAACCTATTGCAATAAATAAATTCCAGGTCAAGCAAAAGTATTATTGGGCTTTTCATCAGGTATTTCTCAGTAGCAGCCACGGAGTCTGGATTTGTGCCCGGTTGATGGCAATAGGCTCGTCCGCTATAACATGGGACTCAACCAACTAGCGAAATGTGGGTATAGGTACTATTAAGTATACCTCTGCCTAATCCTTCGGGGCTTACAGGCGTAATAGTATGTTATGTACATGATTAGACTAAGCCAATTGGTAATTACCTAATTATTACTAATATTATAAATGCGAAAGCAACTTTCTCTGTCTGTCTGGCTGTTGCCTTTCCATGCCAACGTTTCTAAAAGATGCTATATTCCTATTGGAGGTTATTGAACGATACTGGCTAGACCCAAATGCCTTGAAGTTTATTTATTTACTTTAAATAGTTATTTGTTAAAGTGTATGCTTAGATCCAAGGCACGACAAATCAACAGTAAACACCTGTTTTTTCGCTGTATAATTTTACAGAATAAAATTTTTTTTTTCTTTATTTATTTAGGGACATTTATAATCGCAATGCGTATGTCAGTCCCATCGTAACCTAAATACACATTGTTCATATCTGGGCCATGAACCTGAACAGACTCTTCGCATCATCACTGTTTGGTTGAGCAAGGATTTTATGAAAAGAATAACATTAAAGATAGATAAGTAAAGATTTGATTTGACGGCGCGGTTGGCGCAGTGGTTGAGCGATCGACTGCTGCGCTGTGTGTCGCGGGTTCGATTCCCGCACGGACCAATATTTGTATGGCCTACAGGTAGTTGTTCCGGGTCTGGCTGTTTGTGTATGTGAGTTGAAATGTTTGTAAACGCACATACAGGACACGATACAGAAGAAATTACTAGTGTTATTTTTTTTTTTTTAATAAAAAGCAATTAAAACAATTTGTACGTTTATCTTGCTAAGCGCTCGGAATGCTCTCGAACGACCACATACTTCCACTCTTCTGTGCTTCCAAGCGCTCTTTCTGGCTCTGGAGGCCTAGTTCTTTGGGTTCAAGTACAGTTTACTTCCACCTACCTTATAACGTTCATCACTCTTTGCAAAACAGGTAGCAACGAAGTCTTATATTTCAGAAACATTGGTTCTTACACCCTGAACAGTGAACATTTGGGGCGAATTTTGCCAAATACCCCTTTTTTTTCGGATGGGTTATCATCAAATGACTTCTCCCGCTCCGGGCAGAGCGGAAGGGAGTGTCAGACTTGTACTGACAAAAATCCATCCATGTTCCTTCCTTGCCCTTTGTGTTCCAGGGCCGCGGTATCTCTTTCGAACAGTCCCGCAGCCCTGGCAGGCATGGTCACACACACAATACAAATAATACCAACCTTTGGACACCAGATAAGCCTCAAGTGCGAAGGCTATGCTGGTTTTCCCAGCACCACTAAGGCCTGTGAACCATACTGTGCTGCCTCTGAAAGCCCTGCTTCCGAGGGCACGGCTTCTCTTGGCTCTGGACACCTGGTGCTTCTGCTCCACCACATTTGTGGCGACTTGTGCACACTGAAACAATGAGATATTTATTTTAATGACTATAATATTATAAAGAGAAAGATTAATATTTTTGTATGTAACGAATAAACTTAAAAACTACTGGATCGATTTGGAAAATTCTTTCAGCAATGGATAGCTACATTATCAGCGAGTAACATAGGCTATATTTTATTCCCGTACTCCTACGGGAACGGGAACTACGCGGGTGAAACCGCGTGACGTCTGCTAGTGGAATAATAAAAAGAGAAAGAAGAGTATGGCTAGATCATGGTTTGGTCATGTGGAGAGGATGAGTGAAAGGCAACTAACAAAAGGTATTTACAAGGCAGATGTGTGTGGCAACGCCGGGAGGGGACGCCCTAGGACATACGCTGACCTCATTGGTGAGGTTCTTCAGAAAGTTCAGTTGCGTAGAACTCGCAACCGGCGTGCGTGTATGACCAGATGTATGAACGTGGACGAGGCAAAAGTATCATAGTAGGTGGCGTTCTGTGGTTTCCTACCCTCATGGGAAGAGGGCGTGAGTTTATGTATGTATGGAATAAGAAAGTGTGTCGAGCATGACCCGTGTGATGTCACCCTGTCAAGATCTAGGCCTAGCGTTGTCCTAGCTATGTCGGGCTCGCCTCCCAGTTTTTTTTTCTCGTGGCAGTCCTCAAGATGTCCTCTGCCCTGGGGAGAGCGAAGGGATCTGACCTGCATAACGCGTTCCTGGGTAACACTGTTAAGACTGGTGTCAGATTTTTGGGCACCTGACTACTCGTGACGACTGTCAACAATGGCCCATACAAATTATAATACTACAGAAAATATTCCGTTCAGAAAATCCTTTTTTCCCAAGATAATTCTAACATCCGGTACGCCTAAAAATAGTGTAAAATTGCTATGTTAGTTAATTGCAACCGAACATAGCTATCAGGAAACTGTATAGACATATTATAACGAGGTATCTGATCGTCATCGAGAATAGTTTGATTGGAAACTGAGAACACAATTAAATAACTCCATGTTTCGACCTTGCTAAAGGTCAAATATGTGCTACACGTTTGAACACTTATTTTAATAACAAAATGTTCCATTCATTAGTAAACTTAACTTCCTCTTCTTAAGTTTATGCAGATTTAGTAAGGAATTAGGATGTTAGATATGGCGTTTAATTCATAATTACATAACGTCACCGGTCTAACTAGTAGTACACCCCATTTCCATTTATATTTCAAGTCCCAAGTAATATGGGGAGAGTCTATTGCCATAAACCGGGCACAAATCCAGGCTCCGTTGCTGCTACTGAGAAATTCCTGATGGAAAAACCCACTAACACTGCCCGACCTGGGAATCGAACCCAGGACCTCATGCTCAGCAGTCGCGCTTGCTACCACTAGACCAATGAGGCAGTCTGTTTCATTTCCTGTTCCATTAATTACTGAAGTTGTCGCATGAAAAGATTACTTGGGGTAGGCTTTTACTCAACAGTAAGTTAGTATGGGTTAAACAAACAAATGAAGGTGAAAAATCATAAATACGATATATCTTTAGGTCAAGGTAAACAAGCATAGATTATGCTTACTGAGGCCATGTCTACAATTTACCCAAAAACAAAATCCTCTGCCATTATTGGAATACAAAGATAATTTTACAATATATAATAAAATTATAATATATTAATAAATATAATAAATAATATATAAAATTTTCCCACAGCTGGGACACAGGCCTTCTCTCTATGAGAGGAAATGGACTACAGTCCACATCGCGGTCCATTGCGGGTTAGTCATTTATTTGTTATTAGGTTATGCCCGCGGCGTCGCCCGCGTGAAGTTCGTTAATTGTCCCACAGGAACATACTATCGGGATACAAAGTATCCTATGTGTTAATCCAGGTTTTAAACTATCTGTGGTCCAAACATCCAAATCCGTTCAGTAGTTTTTGCGTGGAAGATTAACAAACATCCCGTCTCTGGTGTCGTTGGCTCAGGCGTTGAAGTCTCTGGTTGGTTTCCTCCGTTGCAGTCTCTGGTGTCGTAACTGGCGATTGAATAACCGGCCCTAATAGAAATAGGGATTTTAGGTGTAGGTATATTTAATATGTACACCTAAAACAGTGGTTTCGTAATAAAACAAAATAAGGGTATTATTAACATCCGAACTTTCGCGTTTATAATATTAGTAAGGAAGTAAGGATTTTACATTAAAAAAGCAAAGATTTCATAAATGCATATCAATATTTTATCGTGGTACTCTGGTATGATTAACAAATCCAGTGACCCATGGAGTTGAAACCTTCGTGCAATGCCGATACGTGCAACAAAACATATCGACTGCAAACTACATAGATTATAATCTAGAAGCACCTACCTATAAAATTATCTGCTCTTAGAATATGCGTTATTATTCTAAGTATCTGCTATGTGCTGTACCAGTTGAGCTGTATTGTATCGAGTATCTCGATACAATACTCGACTTACTTGTCGTATATCACTATATTTTGTGCAATTTATGCTATCACTACTGCTTTCAAAACACTGCATGGAAACCTCGTGACAAGCCCGACTTGTCCTGGAACCAAAAATATGATATCCAGTATACCACACTGGGCTCGCGTGGTGGATATTAGGGTAATATTTCACTCAGCCATTTCACTATTTCCGCCAACCTGTTAATAAAATTAATCTCATTCGCAAAAATACCACTATAATAACTAGAGATCGAATGGCATTCGTCGTAATTCAATCATTAAATGCAAATTGGATAAGTACCAACTCCATTGGTGAAGGGCACTAAAGTACAACCTTGGAAAAGTTATTAAATGCAATGGGTATTGCTATTGCATTCGAAAATGAATGTCAATGGAATAAAACTAGAGTAGCATTGCGAATCTATTTTTTTGTCCCTTTTTTTATACGGCTGTATTTTTTTTAATATTGACATTGGCATTTTTAAATAAGGTTTTACACGTACTGCAAACTGGATGTCATTTACGTGGTAGTCTTGAGGATTTGCAGCTGAACGAATCTACAGGGTGTAAACTGACTCTTCACGAAGCCGTTAACCAAGCATTATGTACATCAGACTAAGTAACTTTACGCAAAAGTTATGGCTGGGAAACGACTTTTTTTTTTGGGTGTAAAGTTACGTTTTACGGTAGGACTCAATGTAACGCATTCAAAACATTGTGCTAATGGATGGATTGAATAGTTCGGGGGTCGTGAAGGTGTCTTATATAAAAAAAAATACATTAAAAACAATTTAAAAAAAAAATTGTGAAAAAGTTGAAACTTTGACCCTAATATCTCCGTAACTAAAAGGTTCCCAGGTATGGTCTAGAACAAAAAAATGATCGCAATGATGGGCAGAACAAGTGCCTTTCGGCTTCGTTAAGAGTCTTTTGAGTTTGACACCCTCTAAACAAATAAATAAAACTGAAGTGTCTGTTTGTAATTTCAAAATAACCGCTTTTTACTGAATGCACATGAAAGTGTATACGGCACTTATAACAAAGAAGCAATTTTTACAATGTTTGTCTGTCAGTTTGTTCCGGCTAATCGCCGAAACGGTTGGCCCGATTTAGGCGACACCTTTGCCACAGTATAAAAATATACAGCGTTGTGACTCTACTCTGTCCTTGAAATAATTACCTAGAGCCGGGCGGTACGTACACACGCGATAGCGCTGCTGGCTTACAGTATTTTTGTTTCATCTACTTAGGTGAGTTTCTTTGTAGTTTTGTGATTGTAAATATTACATTTTTTATTAAAAAAAAAGAAATTTGTTATGAATGAAATAGGAAGTGTTCAGTAAAAATATATCACCCATCCGATGTCCAACCGCGGCAAACGTTACTTAATAACAACCATCTCATTGCGTGTGCGCTCCTACAGCAATCCATACCTCTCCTATCGATCTACTACAAAATCTTACTAGGTAGATACGTACCATTTATTACTTTCATAATCATTTGATAATGATATTTCGTCTAATTCAATAATATTTATAAGTAGCTAAGTACATCAGAACCCTTGCAATACCCACTCAACCACTCTTTAAGAACATGTTACAAATGTGTTTTCCAGCAAATACATAGTTACAATATAAGTATCACAAAAAACAATTTCGGTACCCATATTGTTAATCATAAACCCATTACATAAATTGTAGTAAATGTACCCAATCATATTCAATGCTATGATCATATTGATCAAAGCTGTTCTGTGAAGGAAAAATGATGTAGTACGTCTGTATCTCTTCTTTTGACCTCTCTCTTTGATTCCTCGCCTTTTAGAGGTCACTTTGGTAAAGGGGCGAATTTTTTAGTGGGTTTATTTAGTCGGTAGGGTGAAATTAATACCGACTAATTAAACCCAGTTACTAAGTTGTGGAGCCCAAATAGGCTCATGAAAAATACTGGTATTCAGCTGCATCCATTTAAGGCTGGTAGCCGACCCCAACATAGTTTGCGAAAAGGCTAGGCAAATGAAATGATAAGAGTGAAATTACTAGTGGGATTAATTAGTCAGAATACTGAATTTGACAGGGGCGAATTTGACACTGGGACGAATTTGACAGGGGGGATTAGACACCGGGGCGAATTTGACAGTGGGTGAATTTGACACCGGGGCGAATTTGACAGTGGTTGAATTTAGAGTACGGAAACTTGATCAGTGAGAATTCGGCGGGGTGGCGAATTAGGTGAAATAAGCAGGTAAACAATAGAACAATCATGTTATTATCACACTATTTATACATACAGTAATTATGTTAAATGAGTAAGTCACGATAATTCAGTCAGGTACTGTTCGAATGGCTTTACTGAGTAAATATTTAGATTTCTTATTATATGCAATGAAGTGAAATAACATTGTGCTCATTATAATGAAGGGAAAATAAAACAGGTATTATGCTATCACATCTTTGAGATGAAAGACGATCTGTTTTTTCTACTTTTCCGTTGCGATTCGTTTTTCCACTTGTACGTTGAAGTTTCCTTTCTACTGTGTATCTATGTTATTATATTATATTATTATATTATATTATTATTATTATATTATTTATTATTATAGCTAGCCCATATTGTCCCACTGCTGGGCAAAGGCCTCCCTCCATTCCTTCCAACGGTCGCGATTCTGTGCTACTTCTTTCCAATTCTCAAGGAAGACATCCAGTTCGTCCCGCCATCTCCTACGTGGTCTGCCGCGACCCCGTGTCACTGTTTCAGGGCACCAATCCTGAGCTTTACGGGCCCACAGTTCGTTCGGCATGCGACAGACATGTCCCGCCCAGTCCCATTTAAGTTGGGCAGCTTTTTGAGCCACATCAACGTATCTATGTTATTTATTAAAAATAATAGTCCCAATCGTTTCGAGTTCAATGATCGAGGTTATGGCTTTTGGTTCTAGAACGACCTAAAAGTAACCGGGTATATCGTCTTTCCCCTCTACGCGGCCGTAACGCTTTTTCGTGACACCAAAATCTTAATAGAAGATTCACATAAAAAAATACTATATTTTACATAACTTATTTTAATGTTATGTTGCATATTTTGGCAGTTTTAAGTTGCATATAATCCGGTCTTTTCCCTTTCTCGATATTAAAGAAAGTGTAGCTCATCCAACCCCGCTATTCCAGCACCTATAACTTTTGCTGAATAGATAGAACAAAAATATGTCATCAAACTCTTGATTCGACGAGTAATATCGTGTGTACTGCGTGAGTGGCTTTGCTAGCTAGTCCCGAGAAATGTGGAGAAAGTTGAATGTTTACGTAAATGTAATGCGCGCAGCGTAACTGTGACATAATACTACACACCTGTATACTATAATGTTGCTTATGAACTGTGAAACTATAGCACATTATAAACAAAGCTTTATAAGCGACAGTGAGCAAAGTATCCAACATGGGGCTGCCCGGCTGACACTGAAGGCTCTGGAACAGTCACCGGGCGTCGGGGGTCACGTGGTGGCTTGCGGCCACCGCAAGGGCCGATGCCTGCTAGGGCTGCGGGACTATTCGAAAGAGATACCGCGGCCCTGGAATATAAAGGGCAAGGAAGGAACATGGATGGGTTTTATTCAGTCACTCCCTTTCGCTCTGCCCAGCGGGAGAAGTCATTGGATAAATTCCCATACGAAAAAATAAAAAAAGAGGCTCTAGAACAGTTCCTTGTGATACACCATACGGAAACACACAGACTTCTTGGTAAAAAAAAAGTATTTATATGCCATGCAACTATGACGCCATGGATACAATCATAGTGCTAATCAAGCCAATGAACTCACTCTAACGGTCACTGCATTTGCAACCAAAGGATTGTCCAAAAAAAATGCACGAACACATCGAAAGGCAATAATCGCAGAATAATCCGATCGTTACCGTATAACATAGCAAGCGAAATGCAAAGAAAAATTGGGCAGTGTATAAAACAGTTGTTGGTACCTACACGCTCACCTACATTTTATCGGATTTCATTGTATTTTCATTACTACAACTGTGCTACAACACAAACTTATCACGAAAGGAACTGGTCAATGGAAGTATTAAATGATTTGAAGAGTTTAATACTAAACTGAAAATGTAATCCAGTAAAACGGATCAGACAAATCAGAGAAAACAACTGTTATAAAGAATGAAACATTGTTACTTACTACCACAAATAAGAACCATTGCATCATAGATTAATAGTTATGGCATGTTTATGAGCCTGGTGCAAGATAAGATAATATGCAACGGTATGGAGCAACAACAGTTAGATTTATACAGTGTAAACAGACTCTTCACGAAGCCGTCCACCAAGCATTCTGTACATCAAACTAAGTAACTTTACGCAAAAATTAGTGCTGGGAAAAGACTTTTTTTTGGGGCTGATAAATCAAGTTTTACAGTAGGACTCAATGTAACACACTCAAAACATTATGCTGATGGATGGATTGAATAGTAAGGGGTCCTGGAGGTGTTCAAAGTAAAAATCTTACATTAAAAACATGAATTTTAAAAAAAACTTGTGAAAAAGTTGGAACTTTGACCCCTAATATCTCCGTAACTAGAAGGTTGAAGGAATGATGGGGAGATCAAGTGCCTTTCGGCTTCGATAAGAGTCTGTTTACACCCTTTACATAGTATTCGTCTAGCTAGGTGCCTAGGTGGATCTAGGTTATAACTAAGGGGGCGTTAGACCTTTCATGGATAACTTATTAGCCACACCCACAGTCTTACCATTCCATGACATTACGAGTTAAACATAAAAACATGAAATAAATGTGTATTTATAGCAATTTTCGGGATGTACACATGTGTAGAAGAACTCAATCGGAGATTTTAGATGTAATTATAATTTGATGGCCCAGAGGTTAAGGGTTACAATTCATACGTACTTTCTTAGTTTATCTTGGACATTACAGACATCGGTGAATGAAAATATCGTGAGGAAACCTGGACTTATCCATACTTACTTACCTACTAATAAATACGAAAGTAAGTTTGATTGTTTGTTACCTTTTCACGCCTAAACCACTCGACCGGTCATCCTAAAATATTGCATATACGTACTGTCAGATGTACAGAAACGGACATAGGGTACAGTAAAGTAGGAAAACTCCAATAACGTTCTTATCATAATAGATGGCACCACGTGTCTTTCAAATCATGATTGAATTACATTATTACAAGATTACAACCCGAAGTGATTGTCAAATTCTAAATTAACGCGAGCGAAGCCGCGGGCAAAAGCTAGTAACTAATATTTCCAAGTCTGAAATCGCCAACCTGTCTCAAGACAAGCGTGGTGATCAATGAGAAGAGGCCTTTGCCCAGCAGTGGGACAGTAATAGGCTAGTATTATTATAAATAAATACCGAAATATAAAAAAAAGACTGTATGCCGCGACGGGTTAGGCACAGGTGCACCTTTAGGCCACCCACATTTCGCCAGCTATATTTAGGTCACACTTGTAAGAGGGGGCGAGCCTATTGCCATCAACCGGCACAAATCTTGACTACGGGCACCAACACAAAGCCACCATACCAAGATTTAATCTAATATACTCCACATGTGGTGGAATAACATCATTACTTTGGCTTCGCATTGCTTGTAATTCCCTGAATAAAAGTTTGACTAGCGTTTCCAGCAACGTAACCAAATACGTTATTACGTTTGATGTACAGACGTCAGCACATCAAGCTACCCAAAACTGTCAGATTTTTCCAATCAACCTTGAAACTAATGCTTTAGCGACAAAGTTAAAAATCTATTAAAGAAATCAGACAGATTGTAGTAGCTTGATGTGCCGTCTGTACTATCGAGTTCACTGACGGTCTGCCACTTTTCACCCTTATATCATAATTCATAAGTAATAAGGTTGAAAAGTGCTCGACCGTCGGTAAACTCTGATAGTATTTACTGAGGAATGAGGATAATGTTGTAAACAAGGAAACATTCTAAAAATAATACAGCTTATTGATTTTATTCTCTTTCATCATCGGTTTAGGAAGGAAATTGTTTTGCGAAAACATTCGTATTATACACATTATATTCGTACTTCAGAAATTGTAAACAATTAGGGAGGTGTACGTAATGGTGAAGTGAAGCGTCATTTCTGTTGACTCGTGGTGATCTTAAATAACAGAAGATAGGGAAGACCTCTATATTTCATAAGCCCGCTTATCGATTTAACATTCCTCCAGTAGTCGCTGGTATGCAGTGAGCTGGTATCCATGATCCATTAGATATCAGACTAGACTTTAGAAGGTTCAACGATTGGTTTAATTTCTATAGATTCAAGGGTTTTAAGCTGATTAGTGATTAGGAATATTAGAACTGAAAACAAACATCGAAGAATCAGTTTACCTCTCTCATGATTTATGAGCCCGGTATGCAGAACTCTGATGCAAGATAACTGGCAAATTGCATCTGCATAAAGCTGAATAAATAATGAGCTACAGTGCATTATACTAAAACTTATAAAGGAGTTCAATTATGCATATTTGTCCACATAAAACAGGTAGACATGACCTTTTTCTCACTTTAGCGGAATGTGGTGACTGTGACGAGATGTATTCGTAGATGCGCACTTTCATTTCCTTGCAAGGAGAGAATTGAATTCCATACAAATTGTTTTTGCTCTTTGCTTACCAGAGCGGAAAGACACGTGTCCAGCAGGTAACATAGTGTAGGACAAATTATAGTATTTGTAGTCCCTTTCTCAAGGAATTTAAATATGAAGCTGTCAATGTTGCTCTCATAAAGAGGATGCCTGTGTCCCAGCAGTGGGAACGTTATGGGCTGATGATGATGATCCCAGTTTAGTAGAGGATTGTTATAAGCATTTTCGCTAAGAGCAGATCTTCTTTATCGTGTGGTTGGTGACTAACCAGTGTCAGAGGTTTTATGCCGCCTCTAATTTGGCTTAACTGCCGTCGGAAAATATCTTTCAGGCATGCTGGTTTCCTCGCGATGTTTTCCTTCACCAAAGCAAGTGATGATTATACAATACGCACATGAATCCGAAAAATCAGAGGTGCATGCCTTTTGTTTTGGATGGGATATCATCAAATGACTTCTCCCGCTCTGGGCGGAGCGGAAGGGAGTGTCAGACTTGTACTGACTAAAACCCATCCATGTTCCTACCTTGCCCTTTGTGTTCCAGGTCCGCGGTATCTCTTCTCAGCCCGACGGTCACACCACTTACCACTAGGCTATCGCTAAGAGCAGATGAACTGTGCATGTAAGTACTTGAGAAACCAGTTACAACGAGCGGAAGTGTCTTGTTGTGCTCTTCCGCGTTCTAAACTGATTGGATTTAATAGCATAAACAATCAGAGGCAGCACACGTTTCTGTCCTAAATAAGGCTCATCATCTTTTAGAAATAGTTCAGTTAAAACTTGTGCGACGGTCTCCTTCTGAAGCTCAATCTATACAAATAAATAAATTAATAACCGCTTTTAACTAAACGTATATGCGGTACTTTACAAAAAACCTTGTTTCAGTTTTTTCTGTCTGTTTGTTCCGGCTAATTACCCAAACGGCTGGACAGATTTTGACGGGACTTTAGTGGCAGATAGCTGATGTTATACGGGGGTGGAAGGGACACCGAAATGAAAACGGTTACCACGTATTCAGTAAATCATTCTGTGATTTCCACATAGAAATTTTTCATCGGTTATTAAAAAAACCGGGCAAGTGCGAATTCGACTCGCGTGGAGAGGGTTCCGTACGTTAATCATCTGTAAGTTAACGCAAAAATATTGAATTTCTTCCGTTACTTATTAACACCATAGATTTCTTATAGGTTTTCCTGTAATCTATAGGCAATGAATTACTTTTTTTTTTCAAAAGTTTTGGGTCTGTAGTTTCCAAGTTAAGGGGAGCAATGGTAAATTTTCACCTATTTTCTTAAAGAACTTCAAAACCATTCATTTTCTAATTTACTTACCACTGAAAGCCCCATGGCCCCATGTTTAAAATTCATTAATTTACGTTACACGCCCGTAATAGAGTCGGGGTCGGGTAGTCTGAATCGGTAGAGTAGATTCGGAAAAAAACGACTGTAACAGAAGGGCAGACAGACAGACAACCGAGTGATCCTATAAGGTTTCCGTTTTTTTTCAAAAAAGGTACGGAACCCAAAAACTCAGTTATTTTCTACTAAAGTGCAATAACTACACGGTCAAAAGTATGGAACAGCGGATTTTTTTTTCTGTCTTTAATCAAAGAAAGTGCATTAACCAATCTGCAGTCTCGATTTGTGCCCGGTTGATGGATGGCCCCTTAGAAAGAGGGACGTAAACATAATTGGCGAAATGGGGTTTACCTATGGTGTGCACTGTGCACTTTATGTAAACTTTTGCCTCATCGTACGGGGATTACAGATGTAGGTATTTTTTTTTGTTTCCTTTAAAGCATTTATTTATTTATTTATTAGCTGACCCCGAAAATATTGTTCTGCCATATAAATTATGGTGTGAATATATACACTTTGGATCGGTACAATAAAACTATATCATCGTAGTTATGAATATAAAGAAAAAATAGAAATACTTAACATAAAATATTTAAAACAAACATCAAGCGCCAGGGTGGCCCACGAAATTAAAATTTTCTTACGTTTTTTGCAATTTCGGCTACCCTGACGCTTCCACCTTTATATAAACCATTCTCAATTAACTCACTGCAGAATTGAATACATTTTTGAAACATGCAGAGTAATGAAAATACGACCTCTTATGTATTTCAATGTCAAAAATATCCATTATGTTTATGTGCGTTTTATTTACTGCCCAGTGACAGGTCCAATCAACAACAAAAATAAACAAGCCATGCTGACTTGACAATACATTCAGTGGAATGGCCCACACGTGATATTATATCATTCCACTTAGATACCTTAACATTGCGTAGGTACTTATGATAAAGGAATCGATAAAAATATTATGACTATCCATCAAATTTGCGCCTTAAGCACTACCGAGTTCACTGACGATCTGCCACTTTTCACTCTTATGTCCTAAATAAAGTTGAAAAGTGCTCGACTTTCAGTGCACTCTGTAGTACCTACTTATCCTGTCACTTTGAAACGTCAATGTCAAAACATGATGATTATATCAATAAAGATTTTGAAGTAGGAAAGTCCAATAGCAAAAAAAAAAATATATGTTATCAGTAAGTCAAGGACTGGTTTAGCGTATCAAGATTATGGGAAAATACTCAGATTACGTGGAAACAATAAAATATTGTTTTATGATTGAATAATAAAAAAATATCGCTTTTGTTTGTTGCAGTTGCTACGTATTCAGGAATAATGATATAATAGGTTGGATTTCCAGAAAGCAGAAACTAAGAACCCCAAATTGACCAAAAAATAAAATCATACTATCTTTGCCTTTTTAATTTTACTGTTTACTTTATGATATTTTTTTTTTACTGTTTTCTACCCAGTTTATTACGCTTGTCAACATATTGTGATTAATTATTAAGACTGTTTCTAGTATACCTAATGATAAAATAGAATGTGTCGTGGCTGTATTTTTTAATTGAGTAGGTCCTTTAAAACAAATATGTCATTAAACTAGTTAAAATATGGACGGACTAATCTGACCCGCTGTAGACTAATTTCAAATAATTTGTTAAATAACACCAAAATAAATCTAATATCAGTCACGTGTAATCTATACTCTGTACTATAATAATATTATAAAGTGGAAAGATTTGTATTTTTGTATGTAACGAATAAACTTAAAAGGTACTGGATCAATTTGAAAAATTCTTTCCGCAATGGATAGCTACATTATCAGCGAGTAACATAGGCTATTTTTTATCCCCGTAACTCCAAGGGAACGGGAAATACGCGGGTGAAACCGCGTGACGTCCGCTAGTATATAAATAATTTCAATCAAATTATGACTAGTGATGGTAAATTCCCAAGAATATTCTCCTTGCGAGAACTTTGCTTTTAAGTTCTCGAGAATATTCTTTTGGAAAAGAATTTACGAGAGTTAAAAAATTGGATAACTATTAAGTGACTGTGTGTGACATTTAATAAACTACTCCACAACTTAAATTCTCCCGAGCGACAACATTCCCGAGAATATTTCCGAGAAAATTACAATTATTAATGTTAAATTAGGATTTCTGTATTAAAATAAACTTAATGAGCTTCAATCGGATTAGGTTTACGGTTTAAATAATTAAAACAAAATAACAACACAAACAATCACAATCCTAACAATTTTTGAAATCGAATCAAATTGCTTATGCAATATATCGTCCATTGATAAGAAATACGCAACTAATACTTCATAACTAAAAAAATATTAGCAATTTCCACTCCGAAACCTCATACAGAAACCTTTTTTAGGGTTCCGTAGCCAAATGGCAAAAAACGGAACCCTTATGGATTCGTCATGTCTGTCTGGCTGTCCGTCCGTATGTCACAGCCACTTTTTTCCGAAACTATAAGAACTACACTGTTGAAACTTGGTAAGTAGATGTATTCTATGAACCGCATTAAGATATCACACAAAAATAGAAAAAAAAACAATAAATTCCCATTCCAATAAATAAATTGAAATTTAAATTAATTTAACCAATTGATTATTTTTCTTCATTTAATTTTAATTTCATTCGAAAAAATCGATCGGTTTTTAAGAACAAAACAATTATATCTTTCGACCCTGCCTATACTATACCTATCTGTTTTGTTGACTGTACATTACCATGCAAACTTCCACCGAAAATTGGTTTAAACGAGATCTATTAAGTAGTTTTTTTTTTATTATTGTATTGATAATGTTACGGAACCCTTCGTGCGTGAGTCCGACTCGCGAAATCAAAATAATTATAATGTTTAAAAATGTTGCAATTTTACTTCAAATTTTAAATTTTCGCAAATTCTCCGTCGGAAAGACTGTTGCAGAATATTCTCGATCGGAGAACATTCGCTGTGGGAGAATATTCCCCCGACCCATCACTAATTATGACTTAATTCAACTCAAGAGAAACAGAAAAAAAATGCAAAAAAAAATTATCGAACAAAATTGGCTTTAATCTGATTAGTCACAAACACAAAAAACACAAAACAATGAAAATATTCACGATATTTATGAATGGTTTATTATGATATAAAATGATTATAGTAATAATTTAATTGATACACATTTAGTAATGCCATTTTTAGCTGAAAAAATTGTTCTGTTCATTTACAACAAAAATCTTTCGGACTTAGAAAGTCCATTGAGCATTGTCAACATACGCGGAGTTCGAGTAAAAGGAAGTGGATATATGATATTATTGTCATAATATGTTTAATTTTATTAATCTCATCGTTTATTTTGTAAGCGAAAGTAGAGTTAAAATTTTTAAGACCGGATAGAAAGCTGCTATTTTAAAAAGGTTTATAAAACAACATAAACAGAGAAAGCATTTACCCACATGAGTAAGAATGAACTGCGGAAAAGCATAATAATTAAAATCTTCTACTTTTATAAAACCAAGTAATGTGTGACATTTTTTAATTCAAATACTATCAATATAATTATGCGATTAATCACTACACAAATTCGAGAATACACTATTACATTATATTTTTACTATTCACTATTTTATCACATGTTTTTTCCTATATTACTTTAAAATTATTGCAAAAGATAAATATTATTGTTTTATAAACAAAACCACTAACCGCTCTTTTAGGACCGTTGCCCCATTCCGCAATTTTAAATTTTTCGTAGATGTCCGTCACCTTCTTGTTCCTTTGTTCCAAACTCATTTTTACAATTAAAAAAAACAACTGTCAAAATAAACTTTCCCGCCAATCAAGAACGGGTGCGTTCGAAAAATCCGGTTTATGAACGAACGTAGGAGCACGCACGTCGCTGACGCCGTTGTTCACAACACTGGCGCGCTCACTGAATGATACTGTATTTTAAATTGCTAGTAAATAATGGTAGTAGGTTATTGGACGAATAGCTGCCCTGCATTTTAGCCTTGTTAGAAAATGATTGTTGTATATCCGGAAAATATCATTTTTTTTTGCTTTTGTGTAGTCACTACCTATTTTGCACATTACTGGTCAAGCCTGTCACTTTAGGGGAGTATTTATTCGCGCCTTTCAAGATTTTTTATTTAGTTGGCTCATTGGCTGCGTCGCTTTGTTCAATAGTGCAGACTGAAAATTAAATGGAACGAAAAGGCGATGTTATTCTGGAGCCCAAAGCCAAGTAGAGTCGGAGTACATACTTCACCTAACGGGCCTTGTTGTGAGATATAGGTCATCTTATAAAATTAATTTAATTTAACAAACGTAACGGTAAGAATACATTTAATTACAAAACAATATTTTTGAAATATGGGCTAAAAGCTAGAATTAAAGTCAGTATTAGTACTAAAAAGGATATGGAAAAACCAGTTTTTTTCTGGATCAGTCTTTTTTGTTACTTTTAGTCTTTCCGTACAATATTACAAGCTGATTATTTCTTCCAGACACCACTTTTCTGCACGCAACTTATAAGCTCAGTGTTAATACTTTGCAGCTCCATTCCTAATTCAAAATATTGTCTTTTGAGCCAAAGCATTGTATTGTTTTGGTATCGTATGCACGCTAACACCTCAATTGTGGTTAACCACGACAACAATTGCTTCCCTGCTAGCAAAAACAAATTTTCAAATGTTCAGTAATTTTGTCCCCCGCAAACTTTATTGAATTGAAGCAAACACCGCAGACCCATTAACACTTTAATTTGCGGTCTTGTGGTTAGCCACAGAAATAGAAAATCACACGTTACGACAATCTCCTGATATGCTACGTCACTGCAGGTCATAGTTCTACAATGGACCAATCTCTTCCTTTTACTGATTACTGGCGTAATAATTTTAGTAAATACAATCAAGAGCGGTTGCCATTCCTACTTGCAATTGGAATAAGGTGCCTTGAAGAAGATGACTCTTAAAACTCCACCATAAAATAAATTGGAAAAAGGACAGAAAATGATATGATGAACGCTCCAATCCCGAATACTTAGCTATATCTCCCAAGATTCACGAAACGATGTAAAAGGCAAAAAATATTTTTATTTTTACGTTTCGTTGACTCAGACCGACGCGACGTAGTTTCGCGCTGAAGATTTAGGGTAAGCGTTCTTTGGGGATAGTCTTTTTTTTCCAGCCTTCACTGTCCACTCCTCCCGCCTCTCCTTCCACTTCCTGCAAATCCGCGCATTGTCCTTCCAGTTCAGACGGAACCTGTCCAGCAAAGCTATTCACAAACGCTTCGATTCGATTTCGATTCGACAAGTCGTATGTTTATCTTTTTTTGGCATTACGAAAGCGAGCGAGATAGCCATACGACTTTCCGAATCGAAATCGAATCTAAGCGTTTGTGAATCGCTATGCATTAGAGTCATTTGGGTAAACTTTATATCAGGTTGGATAGTGTTTTCGTGGCTACAGTGACCTGCGTGTGCTTTCCAGTTAGGGTATAAAGTTTAAGCATTATGCAGAAATAAAATCATAGGGCGGTTCCTGTTTCACAGCATTCGTAATTAGATGAGATAGATTCAATTATACTAGTTGGCAATTACTGAAGCAGTTGATCAGCACTATTCAGAACTCAAGGTTCTTATTAATCTTCATAAATAAAAAAACAAAATGTAAATGACTAAATGTAAGTGTTAAGGAAGAGGACTTGGGATTGCCATCGTGGTTAAAGAATTATCAGCGTGGGGACTCGCTAACTTCCCAGGGAGTCGCTAACTGACAGCAGATAAGTGGCTAAGAGAGGCTCCTTTCGAGCACCTGTTCAGGTATTCAGATGGAGATTCACTGATGACTCTGCCCTGTAGTGTAAATCTGGTGTTGTTCCATAAACATATCCACACACACATCATATCCTGCCTGTCCTTTGTTTGTACATCACCGAAGCTGATGGACGCTACTGAACGTGCCAAACCACCAAATTTTGGAACGACATAATTATGATTGTTATCGACACGCAAAGAAGAAGAATTATAATTTCATTTTTTATGCTATGAACCTTTTAATCAAAAGATAAAACAATGACACACTCGTTACGTTTAGTAACAGATAAGGCTTACGTTATCTGTTAATAGCGTAACGAGTGAGCCGTTGTTTTGGGATACACCTGTAATGAAGAGTACCTTTTTTATATTTTTTTCGGATGGGAAATCATCAAATGACTTCTCCCGCTCTGTAGGGCTATTACGTATCTCTCTTGGCAGTTCAAGTGATAATCACTTTGGCTCAGTGTCCATCAATTAACTGTCAAAAGCTTAGTTTGGTATCGGCTATGACCAGTGACTATCAAATATGACGTCATTGGCGCTCATCGTTGCTGATAGTCACCGTGACTTGTTTTGACAGTTGTTTTCGTATCGATACTTGTATTATTGCGATTGTGTAAGCATAGTGGATACCAAATTGATGTTCACTGAGGTTGAAGTTGCTTTCGTGAAAGACGCTACTCAAAGGTAGTGTTTTTCAAATTCAGTAATGAACACCGAAGCCGGTATTAAATGTTAACATAACGTTTCTTGTTGTTTTATTGTTATGTGTGTTGGTGGTGAAGTATGGCACGTACAATAGTGCTAGAATTTGCTGAAGAAGAAAGAAAAAAAAGTCGCCTGGTGACACCGCGCTGCCTACGCGATTGTGGGATGCTAGAGATAATTTAAAATATTCTATATATAGCTTGTGATGTTTTAAAATGTTCATTTTCTTGCATAAATATTAGTTTCTTATTGATTATTTTATGTGAATAAAATCGGAAGTAATAAAATGGTATCGTTAGTTCTGATTTTAGCCACACGCCAAAATATCCTTGTACAGTTACAAATGAAAAGGTTTGATTTATTAAAGATGGTAGTTTTATAAATAGCTCTTAATGCTTTTACCCTAACTTCACTTTTCTACATAATGTAAGTATATTTGTGTTTAAAAGATGTTCAAAAAAAGGCAATTAACCCAATTAATAATAATCCTGTACGAACATTTTATTATTTGAATTATTTTAATGTAAGTATTATACTAGTTTATATAAAAATTAGTTTACTTTTTGGCCCACAGAGGCCTAACATAGTTTAATACAGGCAGTATTAAACTATGTAAAGCCTCTTCTTCGTGCAGGCATCTTAAGGAAGGGTTAAATAAACTTACAGGGCTGCTTGCAGGGCTGGGGCAGGGCAGGTGCTGACTAATTTGACAGGACTAAACTAATATTTATCTTCTGTCCTTTTCATAATGAAATAGAAAGATAAAGCTGCACTCAACTTAAATTTAGTTTAGTTTGTGAACAAGGGAATCGGCACCACTGATAACACAAAATAATTTACAATAACCATTTCACATGTCATATAAACCGCCAAATATAAAAATTTCCCTTAAATCAAGTATTATAACGCTCAACTTAACCGCATAATAGTCGATAAAAATTAGAGGCGTCAAGTACGAAGAGCACCGTACCCGGTCTGTTAGCCACCGTAACGTGATGTCCACTCAATGTGATACGCAATACCAATAATATGACATTCTCGGTAGCCACCGCCTATCAAAAAGATACATAATAGCCCTGCTGGTCAGAGCGGAAGGGAGTGTCAAACTTGTGCTGACTAAAACCCATCCATGTGCCTTCCTTGCCCTGGCTAATGAAGAGTACCTCAGCTAAGGTTTCAGTAAGTAGAAATGTCAGGTATATGCTAGCAGAGGCAAAGACTGGGAGGGCTGTTTCTTGTTTTTCTATAAAATTTTCATGCTCCAGAAGGAGGCGGGCGAGGCAATGGGCCAAGACCGCAAGCTTATGCAGACCGTCAAGCCAAGTAGCTCGCCAAAGCGATGTTGGCTGTTGAAAAAAGTCTTGCCTGAGAAACATTCGCGAATGGACCAGAACCCCGAGAGCTGCTGAGCTGTTCCACCTCGCAAAAGACAACGAGAAATATTCCGAGTTGATGAATGACCTTCGGTAATTGGAGGGGCACCAGAAGAAGTATTTATGTAGTTTTGCCTCAAGATGTTTGAAGTTGTACTTTTTTTGGCGCGTTAGGGAAAAATGATGACAGTAAATTTTTACGATGCGCGCGCACACCGTCACGAAAACCTTAGCTAGTCAACATTTTAGTTTTATACACCAAAGAAGTATAACTTATTACGTATTTAGGTTTGCTGTAAGAAAACCCAATTCTGGGTTAAGCTCGCCTTTGTACATAAGCTATTTATCATAACTTTGTGTATATTTCTCTTTTTTGTGTGCCATAAAGAGTAATAATAAGAACTTCTTACGTGCGTAATACACACACACACACTTTTTTTTTAATATTGGTAACAGTAGCTCAAATAAAGTACCAAAAATACTGCGCATCTTACTACAGAACTTATCTGTCGCTGAGATATATGATCACATGGAGGTATATGTTCAGGTGAATTAATAATAGGTGCCTATGGGCTGATAAACAGAACAAATTAAACTGTGTAAATGGTGTTTGTTCAATTATAAGTAGGTCAAGAGCAGATATCAAGTTAGATCAATGAAAAACTGGCATTGAACCAGAAACATCATAACTATTATACATACAGATATTTGTTCCGGGTCTGGCTGTTTGTGTATGTGAGTTCAAATGTTTGAGAATGCACCCATGATACAGGTGAATTGCTTGAGTGAGGCAACGATAAAAAAAAATGGAGCATATTATGTGGATAGGTGTTAATAGATGCTGATGTTTGAATTTGACCTTGCCGGCCAGTGCATTCTAAACAAAAATTATTGCTTACATATTTCCTCAACAAAATAATTGATTTTATATTTTGAACATTAGTTTTCAATATGTGACCGAAAATATTAAACAACACAATGAAAGTGTAGTACTCATAATTTACTGGATGATATTTTACCAATTGTTTATTGTTGACTGACTAGATTTGAGGACAGAAAACTAGTATACAATATATCATGATTTGTCTGATTTCAACAATACAAATGTAAAGAGTCCCTAACTATAATTTTGGTACAAATCAAAACCCATTTGGGGGTAATGTTGATGAACATGAAAGAATGCCCACTTCATGCATGCACTCTTCTATGAACTATTCAGCATTTGAGAGGTACTTTAACAAGAGTATTAAATGTGTTAATGAATTTCAAATTCTCGGAGGTTCTTCAAAGACTCACCGCGTGTTTACCCAGAAACTGGGTCACAAGTGTAGCATGTACAAATATAAAGAACATCACCTTTTTTTATGCATGATATCATACACCTGTAATCCCTGAAGGGTTAGGCAGAGGTTTAAATTACACCCACATTTCACCTGTTATGTTTGAATTCCATGTAATAAGGCAGAATCAGAAAAAATTAAAAGAAAGCCCACCCCAATACCTTTTGATATAAAAAAGGACAACATTTTAATGAGATAAAATTCTAGATGTAGGAAAATCAGATTTGAGTTTTATAACATAATAGTATCCATCTTATTTTTGGTTCACTCTTTCCTTGACTAGTAATCCTACAAATATAAATAATCTTTAAATACTAATATAAATGCGAAAGTTTGTTACTCTTCCACTCAATAACTACTGAAAGGATTTCGATGAAATTTAGAACACAGATAATTTATAGCCTGGATTAAAATATAGGATACTTTTTATCCTGGTGCTACGTTCCCATGGGACATTACCGACAACCACGCAGGCGAAGCCGCGGGCATAAGCTGAGCCTAATAAAGCTGAAATAAATAAAAGTCACACATATTTGATTTTGTCTTAGATCCTCAGACCCTGTTTTCCACAAAAGAGTTTAATTCTAATGATCTCATTATTCTTCGAAAGTTCGCAGATACTTTCTATTTAGCAATTCTACTTATTATACAGTTCAACTATGCTCCTGTTAACAACAAGATTGATAGCACAAAACATAACATTCTATATTATGTCTGTAGCGAGAATCAATCTGTGTGAGAATGCTTACACGAATCTCGTCATAACATCGTCCTTTGCGAGTCTAAGAAGACATCAAACATAAACATCCGCTTGACCGTATTTCTTTAAGATAGGCCTGTAGTAATACTTTCACTTCTACATTTTTTTTTCAATATCGATAAGATTCTAATTACACGACGTTCAAATAACGCGGATAACGAAAACTGATTTACTTATAGAAATCTGAAAGTATGTAAGATAGCACAGTGGTAATAAAATATTAAATTACACTTACCGTTTTGAGTTTCTTCTTAGGTCCCGATGGTCCGTCCATTATACGTGATTTCTGGGGATAACTGAGCGTCACAAAATAACTTTTATGTTAAAAACAAGAAATTTTGCTTGATTATTTATAAAAATCGCATTGTTTTGCATACATGAAATTATTATTCTACGGTATTGACAGTATAAAAATCAGAAGCAGTAGGGGACATTGAACGAATGAAGCAGGTAGGGAGGGGAGGGGGCAAGCGAATGACTTTGACACTGAAATGACGTTAAAGAAGTGATTTTTTTAGAGGTGCATTCAATTTAATTGCTCGACAACATTCGTTTGGTATTCGACCACAAAAAGTCAAGTTAATGGCTAAAGGGCGCTTCGTCCCGTCCTCCTGTTGGTTGAACTGCAGGGCTATTATGTATCTTTTTGATAGGCGGTGGCTATCAAGCTTCAGTTGTACACCGAAGTTTGTTGGCAACCGAGAATGTCATATTATTGGTATTGCGTATCACATTGAGTGGACATCATGTTACGGTGGCTAACAGACCGATAGGGCTATAACGTATCTCTGTTGACAGTTCAAGTGATGATCACTTTGGCTCAGTGTCCATCAATTAACTGTTAAAAGCTTAGTTTGGTATCGGCTATGACCAGTGACTATCAAATATAACGTCATTGGCGCTCATCGTCGCTGATAGTCACCGTAACTCATTTTGACAGTTGCATTCGTATCGATACTTGTATTATTGCGATTGTGTAAGCATAGTGGATATCAAATTGATGTTCACTGAGGTTGAAGTTGCTTTCGTGAAAGACGCTACTCATAGGTAGTGTTTTTCAAATTCAGTTATGAACACCGAAGCCGGTATTAAATGTTAACATTACGTTTCTTGTTGTTCTATTGTTATGTGTGTTTGTGATGAAGTATGGCACGTATAATAATGCTGGAATTTGCTGAAGAAGAGCGAAAACGAAGTCGTCTATGACACCCCGCCACCTACGGGGTTATGGAATGCTAGAGATAATTTATAATATTCTACTGTGTGTTTATATAGCTTGTGATGTTCTAAAATGTTCATTTTCTTGCATTAATATTAGTTTTTTTATTCATTATTTTATGTGAATAAAATCGGAAGTAATGGAATGGTATCGTTAGTTCTGATTTTAGCCACGCGCCAAAGGATCCTTGTAAATGAAAAGGTTTGATTTATTAAGATGGTAGTTTTATAAATAGCTCGTTATTACTCTAACTTCACTTTTCTAAATAATGTAAGTATATTTGTGTTTAAATACGTTGTAAAAGTCAGTTAATAGTTAGTCAATTAATAATAATCCTGTACCTACAAACATTTTATTGGTTGATTTATTTTATTGTAAGTATTATACTTGTTTATATAAAAATTTGTATTTGAAAATTTCTTTTTGGCCCACAGTAAGAGCCTGTATTATACTATGTTAGTCCTCTTCTTCGTGTAGGCTGTGCTTTTCGTCTCAGTACTTGACGCCTCTAATTTTTATCGACTACTATGCGGCTAAGTTGAGTAGCACCCTTTGAGTGTTATAATACTTGATTTAAGGGAACATTTTATATTTAGCGGTTTATATGACATGTGAAATGGTTATTCTAAATTATTTTATTTATTGTTGTCAGTGTTTACTTCTGAATAAGTTCTTTAAATAATACCTTTATTTATGTTAGTAAAACCACTTAATTTATGCGAACATAATATATTTAGGAACGTTTACAACTTAAGGTGGTTGCGTCAGGGTAGCCCGCGGAATTCAAATTTTGTTACGTTTTTTTTGTAATTTGCTAGTCAGTGTAAGGTTGTACGTTGACAAAAAATGAGTCGCGCCAGTAACAGGTATGTAGTTACAGAAACAATCATGAAAATCATCAAAGTAACCCTGTAAGTTTATTTAACCCTTCCTTAAGATGCCTGCACGAAGAAGAGGCCTAACATAGTTTAATACAGGCACCTACTGTGGGCCAAAAAGTAAACTAATTTTTATATAAACTAGTATAATACTTATTATTAATAATTGCCTTTTTTTGAACATCTTTTAAACACAAATATACTTACATTATGTAGAAAAGTGAAGTTGGGGTAAAAGTATTAAGAGCTATTTATAAAACTACCATCTTTAATAAATCAAACCTTTTCATTTGAATGACCTATTGGTCTAGTGGTTAGTGACCCTGACTGCTAGGACGGATGTCGTGGGTTCGATTCCCACACAGGACAAATCTTTGTGCGATGAGTATGATTATTTGTTCTGTTTCTGGGTGTGAAATTTACCTATAATATGTATGTATTTAGAAATATATAAGTATGTTTATCAGTTGTCTGGTTGCCATAGTAAAGCCTCTGCCTAGTTTAGGATCAGATGGCAGTGTGTTGGTTGTCCCAAGATATTATTATTATTCCGTTTATTCATGTATATATATATTTCTTAAAACAAACCATATAAAAACATTTAAAAATATAAAAAATAGCGGGCCGTCGGTATCGGGAACAGGGTCCAAGCTACCGGTGGTTAGGGCTCCAGAGACAGGAACCTCCTCACAATGCGAGCCGTATCGAGGAGTACTGCCTTCTGAATCAGGCCCTTGATCCAACCGCCTAAGGAGAGCTTCGAGAGATGGTCGTCGAGGCTCTTAGGCATAAGGCCATTGGCCGTCACGATAATCGGCACAGTGATAGCCGAGTTCACATTCCACATGTCGACAACCTCGTGTGCCAATTCGAGATATTTTATTTGTTTCTCTTTCTCAGCTTATTATTATTATTATTTGTAACTGTACAAGGATATTTTGGCGCGTGGCTAAAATCAGAACTAATGATACCATTACATTACTTCCGATTTTATTCACAAAAAATAATCAATAAAAAACTAATATTAATGTAAGAAAATGAACATTTTAAAACATCACAAGTTATATATAGAATATTATAATTTATCTCTAGCATTCCATAATTGCGTAGGCAGTGCGGTGTCACCAGACGACTTTTTTCTCTCTTCTTCAGCAAATTCTAGCACTATTGTACGTGCCCCTACTTCACCACCAACACACATAACAATAAAACAATAAGAAACTTTATGTTAACATTTAATACCGGCTTCGGTGTTCATTACTGAATTTGAAAAACACTACCTTTGAGTAGCGTCTTTCACGAAAGCAACTTCAACCTCAGTGAACATCAATTTGATATCCACTATGCTTACACAATCGCAATAATACAAGTATTGATACGAAATCAACTGTCAAAACGAGTTACGGTGACCATCAGTGACGATGAGCGCCAATGACGTCATTTGATAGTCACTGGTCATAGCCAATACCAAACTAAGCTTTTGACAGTTAATTGATGGACACTGAGCCAAAGTGATTATCACTTGAACTGTCAACATAGATACGTAATAGCCTACTGGACATTCTGCGCATTTAGCGAACATGATTGGCCCTAATAATTGAACGCACTCTGTTAGTCTTTTTTTACTTATTGACCACAGACAATATAAAGTTTATATTGTCTTGTCTGTCAATTTTACATTACGCAAATAAATCTAGAAATCCACGAAATCTAGATTTTTCAATTCCAATTATTTGCTACACTATTCGTAAGAATGCCTTCTTTAAGTCCTTAAACAGAACCGAAAAGTGACTACGAAGTCTTATTTCATGGAGATTATGTGTTGAAATCCTAACAAGATGCCTGCTGTAACTGCAACTTCAGTAGAGGAACAAAATGAAGCAGATCAGAAGATGTGGAGCGCCCTTAAGCGCTATATTATACGTGAAAGGCAAAGAAAGAAAGAAGGTAATCTTCTAAGAACATTTCATGTGTTTAAGTTTCTTATAAAAAACCCTGTATCTGTACAAGTCTCTATGCCTCCTTACAGAGGACTTCTAATTACAAGATAGAAACTATTATGACCTTTCTCATGCTTTTATATACCTAAGTAAGAACTTAATCCTTCATTAAAAGTGAGTTCAGTTGAAGTCTTGCTCCTTTTTTGTTTGGTTGGTTTGCTTGTTATATTCTACTTATTAGCTTCTGCAGTAGAAGCTTATTTAAACAACAGATCCTGTGACCTCCCACTTATACCCTGAACCTGTGATACTGATCTGTAACTGAGAATAGAAACTCTAACAATGAGAAAAATATTCTTTCAGAATATGAAGCTGAAGTTGAAGAAGAGCGACTCCGCAAAGAACGGGAAGCGAGGGAGAGACAGGATGTCATGACACTTGGTAATATTTCTTTCAAAATATATTTTTATTCAGGTTTTTAGGGTTCCATACCCAAAAGGTAAAACCCCTACTAACCCTATTACTAAGACTCCGCTGTCTGTCCGTCTATCTGTCTGTCTGTCCGTAGAATGTATCTCATGAACCGTGATAACTAGACAGTTGAAATTTTCACAGATGATGTATTTCTGTTGCCATAAGTTCATAGTTGCATAAGGACAAATACTAGAAACAGAATAAAATAAATATTCCATACAACAAACATGTTTTTTAACACACACACACATATTATTACATACATTTATTATTTTATTGATTCTTTTAAATACCATTACAGAGGAAACAAAAGAACAAATAGAACAGTTAGAACAGAAACTAAAACAACTAGAAAAAGAGAAACAGCAACTGTTCATGCAACTCAAAAAAGTACTGAATGAAGATGAAGTCAGAAAGAGACAGCAACAGAAGGAAACTAAGTGAGTATGGGAAGCCTGTATGATTGTTCTTAACACAATTTTCTTTTTTGTTTCTGGTCATTCTCTAGCATGCCGTTTTGTAGTGAGTGAGAAGTGGCTATTAAAATTGGTCAATTTGAAGGGATTGATTCATAAAAAACATCTTCAAAGTAAAAAATGTCCTATTGACTTAAAGCATTCCAACAATAATTATTTTTAATTCATCAGTTTGAGTTGTTTGAAGGCAATTTTCTTTTGAGAATTTTGTAAATGAACCGATCTCACACATAATGTGCTTGATGTTTTAAAAACAAGCAGGACAGAACATATACATACCAAAAGAAAGAACAAGGACAGCTCTGGAATCATTACCAAATTAGCTATAATGAAACCTGTAGCTAACAACAGGTTTCAAGGAAATTTACTAACAATCTACTAAACCAAAAAATTACTAACCACTATCACTCTGTAGACAAACTAATGATACGCAAAAAAAACGATGCAGTGACTTTTCCAGCGAGATGCAATCCATGAAGATGCAGCCAATGGGCAACATTCAGATTCCCATGTTCCCCATGCCTACATCAACTGGGCAAGAACAGCAACAGAATCAAGGACGGCCTCCACCTCATTCATCCCATATGATGACCAAGGTATAAGTAATTTTTGAGTATGGATTTCTTTTTCATGTTCATTAGTAGTGCTTTTCTTAGTTTCTTTAACAACATCAATTTTAATACTACACTGTGTGAATATACAGGGTGTAAACAGACTCATCACGAAGCCGTCAACCAAGCATTATGTACATCAAACTAAGTAACTTTACCCAAAAATTAGTGCTGGGAAATGCCTTTTTTTTGGGCTATAAAATCACATTTTACAGTAGGACTCAATGTAATGCACTCAAAACATTGTGCTGATGGATTGAATAGTAACGGGGTCCTGGAGGTGTTTAGAGTAAAAATCTTACATTATAAACATGTATTTAAAAAAAACTTGTGAAAAAGTTGGAACTTTGACCCCCAATATCTCCGTAACTAGAAGGTTCCCAGGTATGGTTAGAACAAAAAAATGATCGCAATGACGGGGAGAACAAGTGCCTTTCCGCTTCGTTAAGAGTCTGTTTACACCCTTTAGATTCATTGAATTGACTGCACTTTCCATGTACAATCTCATTTTTATAATCTTTGAAAGATGCATTTAATCATTCCAGTAATGTTATTTGGCCAGTCCTCATATTGAATTCACCCTTTAACAAATTGTTGGATATGAAAACAATTATTCCATATTATTTTAGTCCAAAAAAATACTGGAAGAATGTATCAAAACTGACGTTGGTGCTACTGTGTAAATAATAAACATTAGTTGCATTTCAAATTGTGTAATAATAAAACTTTTGTAATTCTATCTTTTTACCTCCCACTGCTAACATCTTTGCTAGCCCATCTACCATCACCGAACCACTTCCACTAGTTGCACCTGTTTGTATTACCGTGTTTATTCTCCTTTGTTTAAGCATAAGCACTCAAACCACATGTTGTTCCCACAACAGCAGACCATAGTGCGTGGTCCCATTCAGTCGGGGGTCAAAAGACCTAGAAGTCCTTCGCCGACTTATGCACTCTACGCGCATCGGTTGCATCAACCACCGATGAAGCATCAGCAAGTTTATTCGGATCATAGTGAGTTAATACCCCATATTTATGATTGGAGACAGGCTTACAACAAATGCCTAGCGACTTATAGATGGCAAGAGACAATCTTATAGCAGACAAATAAAAATATGGTGGCCAGGCCGTTTAACATAAAAACTGAAAAAAGTCTGGCCTTTGCATGTTTAATGAAATTATATCTTTTTTAAAATTTTGCTTTTAAAACAGCCAGCCGTAGACCTTTTTGGTCATTTTTATGCAAAGACTACCCTGCGAAATAAAATCATCAAAATATAGTATAATTTAGTATGTAAACATTTATTTTCTATACTCAAACTGTTTTTTTGTATATTACTTAAACCTATTTATGTAATATTGAAATATATGTATTATACATATCTTTTGCAGAAGTAGATCAAGATGGCCGAATGAACCGTCAGATGGCCCGTGCAGTGCTTTGGAACAGTGAGTTAATTGACTAGGAGTCACTGTATTTTGTCTGTTGTTGGTCACCTTCATGCTTGACTACTGTCCCATCTGTTTTCTTCAACCTCCTGTCTACATCTCAACTAATTGGGATTGGATCAGCATGTCCTCTTCAATTGAGACTCAAAGGTCATATATTTAAATTATGCTGAGAGTCTGTACAATATGAATGTGAAAAAGAATTTGAATAGAATATTAAATTATTGTTGTTCACACATAAAGGTAGTAAAATTTAAAAAAATATCTGTACAATTTACCCATAATACAATAATTGCATGACATAGTCCCCACACCAAATCACCCCTTTGCCACTTCCTAGTGTTTTAGCTGGGTAAAATAGGCCACCCCGTTTCTAGCCATATCATCTATCTTTCACTTTCATATGTCTTTATTTTGCTCTTTCCCCACTCTTCATAACTATACCTTGCTTGTAACATTTTAAACGTATAACTTCCAATATCATTTTCATCATTTCTAATACTTACATGAATCATAACGTTAACAACACGATTTTTAACACCATCAACTTGTTTTGTTTTTTTTTCTAACATTTGCATGTTCTTAAAAACGTGTGGCGTGTTAACAATTTGTAGTTGTAATTATTTTAATGAATATATCTTCCAAATAGATTTTTTGAAGAGATATTCATTCACCGCTTGCTGAGCGACATACGTATTCGTGACGTTTATGAACCTGTTTTATTTTACGGTCAAGCGCACGTCGGTGTCAAAAACAGTACCTAATGTTACGGAATTAAGACTCTTTCAAGCTCATAACTACTCAGTTATGAGCTTGAAAGAGTCTATAAGATCAACCGCACTTAGGTACTCACCTAAGTGCGGTTGATCTTATCACCATCTTTCAACAAACGCAGCAAAACTTCACTGCTTTTTAAGCCCGATTGCACCACTAATCGCTCAATTCGTGCCGCTAAACTTATTTAAAACATTGCCCTGTTTCTCATTTGACGATGACAAAACGGTATTATTTTTTTAATAACTTTACTTCTACTTGATTTATAATGCGAATTGGCCATTTTGTCAATGTCAAAAGTTAAAAACTAAGAGCTGAACTAAAATCCGCAGAACCAGCCCAATACGGATCCAACGTGGGCGGTTCCTCCGTCTCATCGACCGCGTACTACGCAATGCCGACGTCCGGCGTAGTGGGCGTGGTAGGGGAGCGTCCCCCTCCCCTGTTGTACGCGCACCACGCTCACACGCCGCACACTCCGCATACCCCTCATCACGCGAACCTGATGTACGCGCCCGCGCCGCAGCCGCAGCAGATGTACCTCGATATGATGAAGAATAGAGATGGGCAGCAGCACCAGGAGCAGAAGAAGGAGGCTCAGGTTCGTGGGTTGTTGACATACCTAATCAGAGACTTTTTGCAACTTTGCAGGAAGTGATTCATATAGCCAATCATCGATAAAGCTATGCTGACCGGTGTGTACAATGGCGGACACTCCCGCCTGATCACCATTTAGCTCATTTTTGCTTGCACTCACAACGCCTCCGCTTGATTTAAGCTATTTTTTTTAACTGATCAGGCGTTTCGATTGAGTAGTTTAAATCATCTGGTCAATAGTGAGACTTGGCCAATTTCAAATGTCTCTCACTGATGGGAAAAGACCTCCCCTTTCTCCTTCCACACCTCTCATGCTTTGGGCATTTTCTGACCACGTTTGCCCCGCAAACATGATCGTATCGTCACACCACTTTCGCCGCGGGTACCCCGACGGCGATGTCCTCCATCAGGCGGTCAGTGAGTGACGTTCTTTACTCATTTCTCGGGTTGCATTCGTGCGACGTGGCCAGACCACTCCGACTTGAGCTTAGCTGTTTTAACTCCTCCATCTGCTACTTGTATTATGGAGAGAAGGGTGGCGTTATATTAATTCATTGATATTTGTGACAGTTACTCATGTTGAGTAAGTTAATGGTGATCATCACTGTGCGTTCGCACCGATGGGACTTCATAAAAATTTCAACTAAAGGAAGAGAGAGTTCCTGCCAGGGCTGCGGGACGGTTCGAAAGAGATACCGCGGCCCTGGAACAGAAAGGGCAAGGATGGGTTATGGATGGGTTTTAGTCAGTACAAGTCTGACACTCCCTTCCGCTTTGCCCAGAGCGGCAGAAGTCATTTGATGATTTCCAATCCGAAAAAAAAGGAAGAGAGAGTGAGAAGGATAACTAGGGATTATATGAATGTTTCTTTCCTGTGTTAACCAAGTTCTGTCTGATCATTAATTCGAAAAATAAACATAGAATTGTCATATTTAACAAAACCTTTCCACATTCTCGTCAGCCACAAGTCCTGATTGGCCTCAGCGAGGCGCACCACCCGTCAGTCAGCAGCGGCGTTGCGTACGCGCAGCCGCCCGTCTCGCGCCACCTCTCCATACACCCGCCCCCGCAACACAACAATATGCAGGTACATAACATTCTATTTTTATTGTAAATAGGATTTAGGTTGGATTTCCTGTGAAATGTCAGTTTTCTGGATGTTTTTTTTTTTGAGTAAAATTACAAGGTAGTGTTATTTTGTTTTTTCATATCATTTCCAAACTATCCTTATTATTTCTGTATATTTCATGGAAATTGGTTTTCATCGACGCACAAACGATGACCACGTATTCAGTTAATTATTCCGAACAGGGGGATACGTAAATATTTCATAAGTATTAAAAAAAAAACAGCTGTTCCAAACATTTCGTTTTCAACAGTGTAGGTATTGCACTTTTGTAGGAAACAGCTGCAGATTATATAAATATACCGATGAAAAGTTTCTGTCGGTTTATGAATGATGTACTGAATAATAATATGTGGTAACCGTTTAATTAAATACAGGGTGTAAACAGACATTTCACGAAGCCGTCAACCAAGCATTATGTACATCAAACTAAGTAACATTACGCAAAAATGAGTGCTAGGAAACGACTTTTTTTGGGCTAAACATCACGTTTTACAGTAGGACTCAATGTAACGCACTCAAAACATTGTGCTGATGGATGGATTGAATAGTAAGGGGGTCCTGGAGGTGTTTAGAGTAAAAATCATACATTAAAAACATGTATCTAAAAAAAAAAACTTGTGAAAAAGTTGACCCCTAATATCTCCGTAACTAGAAGTTTCCGAGGTATGGTCCAGTTCAAAAATATTATCGCAATGACGGGGAGAACAAGTGCCTTTCGGCTTCGTTAAGAGTCTGTTTACACCCTTTATACATAAAGTATCTATACAGAGTGGAAGGGACCACCCTGTATACGTACATTATGCAAATTTACTTTATAAATATACCTACATATTTAAGCCCTGTGTGATTTATTAATCTGGCTACATTTTTTTTTACATCTTGCTAGTTTAGGCTGTAACATAATATGGCTTTCAGTTTGTTAATATTGATTGCAATTTTTTGTTGTAAATATCTGAAAAAAATTTAGTTTTGCCAATGAACTAGCCATTTTCTATATAGATTAAAAATAGCTAATTTACGCGCGTCTTGTGTGAGAATCGTGTTCTAAGTTATTTCTCTAAATCTTTTTAAATAACTGATTAGCCTGGGTTTAATCTCCAGGATAGGAGTTCATTGAAATATTTTAGAACATTCTTAGCTTTGCCGTGAAGCTTCCTTTTTATCACTGTATACTCAATACCTCTAGTGTTCAAATTAATTATTCCAATCATGAGCTTGCCTACTAAAACCACCCCGAAAGTAAAACTAATTTCCTCATGCACTTTTATGCTACGGTCAACCGTAAGAAATCCATATCAAACTGAACAAAAAGCAAAATAAATCATTACTTGATAACCTTAGCAATCGCACTTGGTCGTTAGCCCGCATACGGGTAGCCGAATACGAACAACTTATTCGAATTGGGGAACCTAAAATACTATTTACGAATTCAATCAAAATACGTGGTGTATTGGACACCGAAGTTGTCTGATTCTGCCATTAGTTGGGTGTTTGCGACTTGTTTCTTTGTTGCCAGCCTGAATTCCATATTTACCTGCCCGAATGCGGGTTAACGACCAAGTGTAATAGGCCCAATATCGTAATGAATGCCACTACTTATTAAAAATAGGATTATTTTATAAATAAATTATGCTGTGCCGCACTGGGAAGAACACCATTAGGTTTACCAATATTTTGTGTCGATGAGAATCATGACTAGTAACGAGTTATCTTGTTTTGTCGATCAAGCGATTCTCATACGCACAACATATACAATACACGATATACAATTGAAATAAATGCCCCAGAAAAAAAAATGGTGTATCCCGTTGGCCCCACTGCCACTGCAACGGGAAAAACAAAACCGTCGTTTCGTTGACCCCACTACCCTAACTTGAGATTAGAAATATGACATGAAACAAACCTTAATGATGTCAGTGGGAATTAATAGACATTCAGATCCATACAGTACGAGCTCTGTTCACAGTTTTGTATATTTTCCCTGGGGCATATAAATGACATATATATTCCCCAAAAAGTACCAGGCTGGCATGAGCTCAAGGTGGTATGCATTTTAATAATTCTGGGTATAGGTACGGTCTTCTAGTAATAAATACCTTCTTGGATTCATGCCCGCCTAGTACTGTTCGTAAGGTTACTGCCCATAACTAGCACAACTGTACTAACTTTACACGATCCCAAGCAATGTTTTTAAGTAATATAAAAAATACGGTGGGGCCAACGGGAACAACTTTTTATTATTTTAATTAATTCCCGCTGACCCACCCCCAGCGGGCCACGGGCGGTGAGGCCAACGGGAATACACCGAAAATTCTTCAAAAATGAAAAAAAAAATATTTAAACTGCCAATTTATGCTTGATATTTTTTGTTCTTCGATTTTGTGACTACTTGTGTCCCGTTGCGACCGCCGTGTAATGTGTGCATACCATAATATTTTGTTACAAGTTGAATATGATTTTAATGCTACTGGATATATCAGAACCAAATAGACCGTAGCGGCTTTCCTACTCGCAACATTTGTAAGACATTTTTATTTATCTTTGCACTCGTTGTCCTTTGTGAAGTGAGCAGATTGAGCTTTAGTGAACGAACGAATTAAATACATAAAAACGAATGCTTTTAGGTTTATTGAAAAGAATTTTGTATTTTTACCTTCATTCGTAAAACTGTGCTAGTCGCTCACCTCAAATTAAAAGGTCGTTTAAGGACAACGAGCAATAAAATTGTGTTGTCCTTTTATGCAGACCCTTGATACAACCCTCGGGCATAATTGTGAACCCAAATAGAGTCTTAAATAATTAATACCTGCCTTCTGTTCTCCTCGAAAAAGATTAAGAGCGTGAAACTATTTTATTAATACAGCTCTTTAAAAAAATCAAAAACAAGAGCACAATTTAATTTCTTGAGTATTTCTTTGCAAAGAAAAAGCAATTATGCCCCAGAAAATAAATTCAAACATAAATGTGTGTGTGTTTTCTATTTCAGCCTTTTGACTGCCCATGGCGGCAAAAAACGACGCCATTTGTCAAAATTTTACAAAATTACAACAACATTGCTTTTGTTTGCATGCCCTTCTCATAATTTTGTATCTTCAATGCATCTTCTCATAGCTTTATTTCGTTGTTCTATTTCAAAGCGACATAAAAATGATTGGATTTAACTGAATGGTGGTCAAAAGGTAGTCCCGAACGAACTGTTCATCGATTTCTTTTGTTCAGACGGCGAAACCGGGCAGCATTACACAAGGTTATCCGGTACAGCAGTCCAGCAACGTGCAGAACCCCAACATATACCCGAACCGTCACCGCTATTAGCTAGTAATTATCCGCCGGCAACCCGGCAGGCCACCCTAGCAGCGCCCGCGCGCTCCCCGCAACTGCACCACATGAAGCATATACTACTGAGGGCGCTTGTAAACGAGCTGTTGAAGTGAATTAATACATGGTATAGAAACAAATTATTTTTTCGGAAGGTTGGCAACACTTGCGCAAGGATTTTTTTTTGAGATTGGTACTGCGATGCGATGTTTATTTAACTGGGAATGAAGTATTGTCGGTTTTAATATGATTGTCCGATAGTATAAACAGAACTATTTATTTTCGGAAAAGTCTTTTACAGTGTACTGTAAACTATAATATAAAGATGTTAAAAAATGATTTGAATTAGGATTGAGACGCATCACGCAACAACCCATTTTGTGTTCAGAAAGCATGTTATGTTTAATCTTTAAGATGCTTGCTATGTTTATTAATTTATGTATTTATACGATATAATTATATTCTGTTATTTTACTTATGTGTGAGTGTTTTGTTTCGAGGGTTCGATGTGTGTGATGCGTCACTGCTGTCCTTTAAAAGTCTAATAACAGAAATAAACAGATTCATTAAAAAATGTGCAATACGGCTCAGGGACCTATCATCTATGAGAGTCATAGATGTCACATCTTAACGCAGTCAACCAATTTTAAGTTACATACGCATGTTCTTCTCGCAATCAAGTAAATCACATTTGATCTGATTTATTGACCAGCGAGTAGGCTTTATAAAAAAAAACTGGCCAAAGGCGAGTCGGAGTCGCGCACGAAGGATTCCGTACCATAAACCGAAAAAAAAAACATATTTCTTTGTATGTGGGTAATAATTAAAGGGGCTCCCTTTAATAATTTATATTTTTATATATAGTTAGTGTACCTTTGTGGCTATAGCGGCAACAGAAATACATCTGTGAAAATTTTAACTGTTTAGCTATCACGGTTCATGAGATGCAGCCTCGTGACAGACAACCAGACAGACGGACAGCGGAGTCTTAGTAATAGGGTCCAGTTTTTACCCTTTGAGTACGGAACCCTAAAGAGTTGGCCACAAACAAAATAAATCTAAATCTAATGTATGTATACTCATGTTTTCACAAATAAATGTCTTGTCTTGTCTAATCTGAGTGTCAGAATACCAAGTAAACATTATACATGTAAAAAACAAGTAAAATACAATTAATTCACTTCAACACCAGCTCATGTATGTAGGTATCCCATAACGTGTGAACAAAGCAGTGACAATTAAAAGGGTTAGATTGTGCAGTGTATAAACTTTTATTGCAAAAACAATATTGTGTACAGTGGAAATAATTAGCTGATTTATTGGCAATAAAGTACGTGGTATAAATAACTTGCAATATAGAATAAGTCAAGTGTAAAGATAAGTCTCAAAATACCCATTTCCTAGGATCTTAGTTCACCTCAAAAAAAATATACCTTATCTACAATTATTCATTAAAAAAGCCTTGTTAAAGAATAGATCGTTTATCTACAATCACTTTAGGTAAACTCAATAATATAAGATCTGTCTATTCATACACGAAATCCGTTAGGGGTCATTGTACTCATCATTACGAACAACTTTCATTTTGGGACCAAACCTGAAGTCACAAAAAAAACAGCTGTTATGTAGGTAACAGCCTGATATGTTTATTTTGCGATTTCAGGTTTGGTCCCATACAGATTTCGTGTATGAATAGATAGACCTTATATACAGGATGATTTATTAAACGTTGGCAATGGCAATACGCAATTTCATGTACGGTGTCATAGTAAGTTGTTCAGTTTTATAAGTACTACACGCCTTTAAAGTATTGCCAACATTTAAAAAAACATCCAATATAGAATATGAATAATTTTACTCCTGTAAAAAATAGTTAAGAAAATACTTCTATCCTTGTAACATTTATATGAAGAAAAATGGGCTTTCCAAACAATACAAAACATATAAATATGATCTACCAGCCATAGTCTGAATTACCAGCCAATAGTCTGTGCTAGAATAGTGTCCAAGTTCTCTTTTCATGGTTATTATACAAAGATGGAAATAATGTAACCATAGACAATGGATAGTGATGTGCAGTGTGATAAATTAATAAGTGCAAATGGGACAATGGAGTGTTTAACCGAGAAGTTTTTCTTTTTTGTAGTCGTTGATTCTATGGACACATATTCTAGTGTAGATAATTGTATGTTGTTGCCAATAAAAAAGCCTGGTACTATATTTTTAAGTTATACATACAATACATAAGTACTGTAAAAACTATACTTATATAACATTTACATGATAATCCATGAACGAAAATGTGATCGATGTGAAAATAGCAGAATCGAAATAAATTTTGTACCTCCCAATAATTTAAAAAGAAAATGTTATTACTAGAATGAATATACATACACTGTACTCGTATTTTAAAGTTGTTATTGTGAATATGCATCTGAAATAACATTATAATTACTGTTAAATAAACGATAAAAATCTGCTGTCTAAACTTAATACTGTATAACCTTTCATACCTAAGTAGTTTTAGAAAGTCATTTGGGTTTTATTCAAAGTTTAAAAAAAAAAAATTATAATCGAATCTGTAATTGCTTTACCCCAGTCTGTATAATTATGTGACAGTTCCAAGTTTGAACTGTGTTTGAACCATTGAAGTTTCAATATTCCGTAAAATGTTTTCGAAAGTGGAAGGTACAGTAATTGTGAGGTCCAATTTACCATCGATAAAAAAATGTAATAAATTGGTTTTAAAACAGCTTACTCAACCTTTAGTCGCGCGAAGAATTTAGTTTGTTGTAATGTAATTAATTAGGTTATTTTTGTAATTATCTTTTTTGTTTATTTTCGCCCGTGGTATGTTTAGACAAGGTTATTAGATGTATCTTTATGTTATGTAACAGTTTAATAAAACGTTGAGTATAGCTGATTTGAGACTTAATATTATCTAGCAGAGAAATCTATCAGTCTGTTAGAAGCTAGCAGGAACTCAAGTATCGATGAATAATTAGGATATGATTTAAATCGTTAGATGTGCCCCCACTTTGTTTGCGTGAAAGTGTTCACAATGAGAAAACTGACCTCGGAGATTCCGCATGGAACAATAGATACGATTTTATTTTATGTATGAGTCGTGGCTAAATAGTAGCAGCCGCTCGGGCCGATCTTCAGGTTAAGCCGCGCTTGCCTAGGTTGGTCCGTGGATGGTTGACTAACCATCACATACCGAGTTTCCTCTGTTCCTCGGAAAGCACGTTAAGCCCGACTGTCAATTATACATCTTTGGCAGTCGTTAAGTAGTCAGTGGCCCGAAAGTCTGACAACCAGTCTCACTGAGGGGTATCGTAATAACCAATACAACCCAGTTAGGGTTGTGAAGGTCAGATAGGCAGTCGCTCCATGAAGTATACTGGTATTGAACTGAAACCGACCCCAACATAGTTGGGCAAAGACTAGGCAGATGATGATGCAAGACGGTTTCTTTGACACATAACGATTAATTTTTATGATAAGGGGGAATATAACGATTTAAATCTTTGAATTCTTTCTTTATCGAAAAAAATATTGATTTAATTTCTGCTTTCTTGCTTTTAAACCCTTAGTATAAAGATAAAAAAGAAACAGAATTTGCTGATGTAATGTACAGCTTGTGTCTCAAGTCAAAGTATTATTTTTAATGAGAAAGTCTACATGCTGTATAAAGTTCAGAAACCACACGATATGAAAAGCCAAGCTTTCAGTCAAATGGCCGAAAAAAAACTGAATGTGAACGTATTCCTGAAACAATACTGCTTTGCTGGTTGGCGAAATATAAAGAGTACGTGGAAATTTTGAGTTTTATTTAATTTTCCATCATAAGGTATTTGACTGCTACTCGAGGAAAATCTCATAAGGCACTCAAAAACCTTTTTAATCAACCGATTTGAACCCAATGCAAAAATAGCCCGTTTTAGTCAGGTGCAGGATTGTTTTAAACGTTGACACCGATGGGCGTCTGTCGCATCTAAAAATTTAAAGAAAATACGCCATTTATAGCCCCACAGCGTATTTTAAATTTTATTGTATAGTAAAAATTGTGAGTGTTAGGGCCTATTGCACCCTGATAACTTACTTGACAGATATTATTTCATACATTTTTTTTACATTTTTGAACTTATTCGGTAAGTAGTGGCTATTCGGGGATCGTGAAATAGGCCATTAGTCTTGTACTTACATCCCTGTAGAAGATTGATTTTCCCAAAAAGGATGAGTTTTTGGCGCTAAAGAGACGGCAAATGACCCCTTATTTCGACCCGTTCAGTTTGTCAAACAATGCACCAAACAACCTGTATATGTATACCCCTGCCTAACCCCTTCGGATATTATTGGCGTGATGCTATGTTCGGTATTGACCGATACCTATTTGATTTAAATATAATGTGACCTATCCCGTATTAAACTAAATATTCTGATCGCTCCGCATATATGTATCTCTCTAATGTAATAAGGTTCCATAAAAGTGGCTGGTTTGTAGAAAGAACAGGCAAAATACTTTGGCAATTTTTTCCCGCATAGTTGGTGCAAAACCTTCTGATAAAATAAAGCCATGACCTATATTTAAAGGCGAAGGACTATTTCTAGGACTTGAAGGTGACTATAAAGTCATGGATACGTCGAATATACACAGCTTGAAGGCTAAGTAGCGCTTGAAGCTTATGGTAGGTTTTTTACACTAAATAGGCTTGCGTTTGGCCACAACTGGCCTGATATGAAGCAATAATGCGGCCTAGGGTGGAGCACGCTTGCCTAGAAGAAACCGATTCACTCGAACTTTTAATAGATCCAAATTATAAGGGTCAGGGAACAGAGAAGCCGGCATTAAATTCCACAGAAAGAAAGGCGGTTCGCACAATAAATGTGGACGCATAACGCTTTGTTCGGGTCCGGTGATCTTTAACCATATAACGGTGACGCTTCGCCATATCTGTGCTCGTCCGATGATATAATTGGGGTGGAAATTAGATCATGAAATTCCAAAGCACACTTCTCGAAATGGTCTTTACCTATCAATCAAGCATCTCGCTTTACTGAAATGGGCAGGAAAGGAGTGTTGGTAAACATTTTGTGAAATTGTCTAGTTAAAATGGATTGGATGGACTGTGTGAAGGATGATTGGCAGGAAAAGAGGTGTCTCATGATATATATCCTTGTTACAGAACCACGTTCTTCGATGCTCAATCTATTTGGTAACTCCTTATACACAGCCTAGTCCTACCGTTTGGTATAAATATTCTACTCTTTGGTCCTACCTCTATGCTTAGCACCTTGACACGACCTTGACACTGTCAGCTCCGAAATTTTCTATCAATTTGACAAATTCATGTGCAAATCAGTGCGAAATTCAAGATTCGTCACTTCATCACATCATTCACTCCTGTTGAAAAATAGGCAATAACACGAAACCAGGGACTGATTCCGGAAACCACTCCAAATTTTGAAAGTTGATCTGAGTGAGTAAAATTTCACTTTCTTTCATTTTTGAAGAGTGAAGTTTTAACTTGACTGCTTCCGTTTTAATTTTCAGTATAGGTACATTATACCACTTTGTAGTAACTTGTAAAATACCTAGATAAATAAACCTATCCATAATTAGAATAATTCTCCCCATCATTTACCCTACCCAGGAACCTTAATTCTAATTACGGAGGGGGTCAAAGTTCCATCTTTTTCGCAAGTTTTTTTTTAAACGCAAGTTTATAGTTTTATAACGTTAACTTTAAATACCTCCAAAACCCTATAAACTATTCAATGCATCCAGCATCAGCACAATGTTTTTAGTGCGTTACATTGAGTCCTGCAGTAAAAGTTGATTTTTCGACCCAAAAAAAAAGTAGTTTCCCAGCAATATTCCTTGCGTTTTTAGTCACTTAATTTGATGCACGATGCTTGGTGGACGGCTTAAGGGTGCATTTTCCTACACCTTGTATAGTTACTAGGGGTATGGAGGCTCTATCTAATAAACCTAATTTAATTTGGGTACCTATGCTGGCTATACCAACACACGGCAATTCTCTTTTCAACGACATTCAATTACTTCACCACTCAAATTTCATCTACCACACATTCCCTTCCCTATTGACCTCGAAAATCGCACAGAGTAGAAAAATAGCATGTAGGTATTTCCCCTGCATGATTGCCAGTGCATCCAGATTAAACAAATGAAGTGGGGTGCGGTGGGCAGGTCAGGCGGGGAGGTAGGTGCTGCACCCCTTTGATAGTTTGACCTGCAAGTAGGTCGAGCTCGATCGATGCACCGCTGCTGCATCTTATCCGTACCGAGCCCTGGGAATTCTGGTCTACGCAACAACTTTTAAATAAAATACCTTGGTAGAAAGACGTTCTTAACGTGTTCCTGATTTTTGCCGCAGATTAGCTAAACTATTTATTTTTGCGATTATTGAATCGGTTTTTTTCTGAGATTGGAAAAAAAATAGTACTTTATTTAAAGTAAGTAGACAATGATATCTATCTACCATTGTCTAAGAATTTATATTTTTATTATTTATTATCGACGAGAATACTGAACATATTTATTACTTACAAAGATTTGAAATACTTAGGCCTAGCTCGACTAGTAGTAAATCAAGTACATCATATTACGAATTAAACCATAACAATGTCTCCTTTTCTCCTCCTAAAATAAATTCTTAGCCCCTGCTAATTTAGTCTAATGTACCAACTTATGTCTTATTTTGTAATTTTGTCTTGTTTGAATTACTTTAGACTTATTTTCTTTATTGTTCATTGAATCATTTTGTTTTGTCCTGTGCGAGAATACAAATTAAGACTTTCCTTCTCCTGATTCAGACCACATGCAAATGAAAGGGTTAGGATAACTACGAGGGTTGGACGACACAAAGGTAACAAACCTAAGTAAGTAACTTTGGACAGTTAGAACCGATCCCCCCCCCAAGTGATCCGATTACATTCGATTCAGCACGGGACAAGCGGCTTTGCATGTTAAATAGGATTAATAGTTAGCAGCTCATAACGACATTAGTGTCTACAAACGGCGACGATTCGCTAATGCGATAAAGATCTGTAACTGTTATAACTATCTACTATTCTAATCGCACTTCAAACAGACATATGTGTTAATGGACAGGTTATTCCTCCATCCCCCCCCCCCCCCCCTTCAATGTTGTCCCGTGATAAAACACCAGATCACTAGGTAGTAGTGAAGCCCGTCTTCGCCACTTCTTGGCGTTTCAGCTTTGGGGAACTGTCTTGTGTCATTCTTACGTTCAAAAAGTGGTGATCCTAAGCTTAACTTGAAAAAAAGACTTTTAGATATGATAAGTTCCATTTTATTGGGGAGCCTATTACCATGACATGTAGGTATTGTTAACAATATAAAATAAATAGCAAATATTTGTATAGGATATTTCAACTAAAAATGGAAAAATAAAAAAGTTTTTTGCAAAACATAAACCGTCTTTAAAAGCACAAATAAGTGAAAAACCATTTTAGCTTCAAAAGTCGGTGACCAAAAACTAAATCAAACAAACAAAAGTCGTCAAGTTTTTTATTATAACATTAGTATAGAAAACAGTTGGTGGTAGCCACTTATTAGCTAGTTGCTACACTGAATACTGCATAATCTAACATAACATAACATCACGCCTGTAATCCCCGAAGGGTTAGGCATAGATAGGTGTACGAGTATGTACCTTCCGACCTAATAGTACACCCAAATTTCGCCAATATTTTTAAGTCCCATGTAATTGACTGCTTACCTATTGCCATCAACCGGGCACAAATCCAGACTCCGTGGCTGCTACTGAGAAAGTCCTGATGGAAAAACCCACTACCACTGCCCGACCCGGGAATCGAACCCAGCACTTCATGCTCAGCAGTCGCGATTGCGACCACTAGACCAACGAGGCGAATTAAATCAGTGCATAATCTTGTAAACCATCCAGGTCGAATGCGGGCTTGTGTATGTCAGATGTCTTCGATCTTTCGGTTCTGGGATGCCAGATTCCTCACGATGTTTCTCTTAACCCTTTTGAGAGCAGTGGCAACGAAAGTATAGTCTAGTGCATCATTATGTAACAAATAAGTAGGATATACATAACTTACAAAGTAGTAAATAAATCTACTCAAGTCCTTGTTTATTAGATTTCCGCCAGACGCGACAAAAGAAACAAACAATGAGTACGCATTAGCAACAAGATTGAGCCCCCTCCCTCGGGGGTGAAGCGGTTTTGTACCAACAAACAAGAGAGAGTAAATTGAGACGCGCGTAGTTACGGTACATACGAGTAAGTGCTTATGTTACTTCGTTGCCTTACGGAATTTCTGCGAAACCTTTCACATATGAACCGGACGTAGGTTCAGTGGACTAAAAGCTACATCTGCTCATTAAAAAAAAAACCTGTGCACAAATCTCAAGGCTCTGTTAATAATCACAGATGTTTGACCACCCTTTTTCGGCCAATAGTAATAAAGGCGCAAACCCACCGCGGCGCTCGCTGTTCACGGCCACGCGGCGCATTTTAGCTGCGTGGATTCATTTGTTTGACAACGTGGGTCTACGTTTCCACTGTAGTACATAAGGTAAGCTTGGGTAACTTGCAGATAAACTACCGAAATAATAATATCAAGATACTTCCAAAAATTGTTTCTAAACCTTGGTTACTGAAAACGAGGTCAAATAAAATTTGCTTGCGAAGGCTACACGCACCAGGGATTGAATTTTTACCTCAAAAAAAAAACATATAACCTAGCATAACATCAAGCCTGTAATATCCAAAAGGTGGCAGAGGTGTAGGTGCCTAATATAGGTGGGTGTACACCCATATTTCGCCAGTAATGTTTAAGTCCCATGTAATACGGGGGCGAGCGAGCCTAAATTGCCATCAACCGGGCACAAATGTAGACTCCATGGCTGCTACTGAGAAATTCCTGATGGAAAACCCAATAACAATTTTCCCGACCCGGGAATCGAACCCAGGACCTCATACTCAGGAGTCAAATCAATTATTTTTATTGGTTTATCCTTTATGCATAGCATGCGGAGATTTGCTAACATAATTTAAATTCACCTTACATGTTTTGCAAGATTAAGGTCGAGAGGAACTTGCTTGCTTATAGGACTCATTCCGACGTATAAAATAAAACCAGCAGGATGTTATATTTTCTCAGTACAACGAGTCATCGCCATTTTATCAAATCTTTTTTCGCAGTAAATTCACTCACTTGTTTTCGTATTCATACGTTCCCTTGCAGAATTCCTTGGTATCAGTTTTATTATATTACTCTTATTTCATTATAGGACTAGGGGAAATGGCAAACATTTTATTGTATCAAGCTCGACTTCTTGGTACATACATACATAGGTAAAACATGATTATTTAATACAATATTCGTATAAAGAAATCAAATTATGAGTCGCTTTTCACACGAGGCACAGCGGAAATCAATTTCAAATTTCCAATTTGCTTATTCGATTTCTTTTACTCGCTTCTCTTGGTAAAATCTGATGAAAAACGAAGAGCATAAATACCACTTTGAGATAATAATTCATTCAGAATTTACCTATTGGCAAAGAGCAACAAATACAAGGTGCAAACGTACCCTCACGAGGCCGTCAACCAAGCATTCTGTACACCAAATTAAGTAACTCTACGCAAAAAATATAGCTGGGAAACGACTTATTTCTGGGGAGAAAAATCACGTTTTACTGCAGGACTCATTGTAACGCACTCAAAACATTGTGCTGATGGATACATTGAATAGTTTGGGGGTTAAGGAGGTATTCAAACTAAAGTTATAACATTAAAAACTTGTATTCAAAAAAAAATTTGACCCCCACTATCTCCGTAACTAGAAGGTTGCATGGTCTAGAAAAAAAGAATCACAATGATGGCGAGAACACGTGCCTTTTGGCTTCGTTAGGGGTATCTTTACACCCAGTAAGTTTTATATGGCCGAGTTTTATTAAGACTTCATTTTGTTACGCTTATTTAACTTTCAAAGCCTTTTTTTTTTGGATGGGAAATCATCAAATGTCATCTCTCATCCCGCTCTGGGCGGAGCGGAAGGGAGTGTCAGACTTTTACTGACTAAAACCCATTCATGTTCCTTCCTTGCCCTTTGTGTTCCAGGGCCGCGGTATCTCTTTCGAACAGTCCCGCAGCCCTGGCAGGCGACTTTCAAAGTCTGGTAGATATTTAAGTACTTACATTTTTATGATTTCATTTCACGTGACTGATACCGCAACCCCAATAGTGCAATAGGTATCTAAACCGAACGACTTTTATGGAAATAAAGCGAGATAATCCAAAACATTACTGTTTTGGATTATCTCGCTTTAAAGACAGAATAACCTATGGTGCTCGCAAAAATAGGTAATGTATGTTCATATACTTACCTAGGTATTTAACTATTTGTACTCAGTCTGGAAATGAGTGAACCTTGAACCTAACTAAGATAGAAAGTTAAATGTCTGCTTGTTTTTATGCGGCATATCTTGAAGGATAAAGAACAAAAACAAATTGATTATCTTGTCTAACAAAACAATTTAGCAAATTTATACTTATGCGTTTATTTAGTGCAATCTAAAAATTACTTATTCCAAATAATAATTCACTAAATTAATAGCAGCCTTTGCCTGCAGTTTCTTTGTTATCCTAGAATCTAACCTTTGTCCTTCACTGATTAGACTACACGTTGAGACTACCTTAAACCCTTCACGTAAGGTTTAAATTCCCACTGAAATTAAATTAGGAAGATAAAGTGCGCAGGCGTGAACCTATTGACTGTCCCCCCTCCCCCTCCTCTAAAAGCTGAATGTAGTGCTCACAGGACCCAAACAAAGGATAGATATATGATATCACGCTACCACTGAATACGACTTGAAATTCTTTGACGAAAGTAAGTGGCAAAGAAAGTGAGTCTTCGGACTTATTACGCCAACAATTACTGGAAATTTAGATAGATTTCTTCCTTCCACGTAGGTTTAAAAACTTTTCTAAAAAGGTATTATTTTAGTGGCTGTTTGGCAGAGTTTCGTAACTGTAGGGGGCGTCCATTAATTACGTAAGGTGTTTAGGAGGGGGAGGGCGTCGAGCCGAATCTCACCCAATCTCACAAGGGAGGGAAAGTCTTAGCAAATATCACGTATTTTCTTTTTCCCGGAAGAAACAGTCCAAAACATGCGTGAATACTACACAATAATAGTTAATAATAAATATTCAACACAAACAATTAAGCAATTTATTTAAATAAATCCAACCCAATCATGCACACATTAACGTATCTATCTAATACTTTAAACGAGCAATTCTTGTATATGTACAATCAGAATCTCGGATACGGCTCCAAATATTTTCATGAAATTTAGTATGCAGGGGGTTTCGGGGACGATAATCGATCTAGCTAGGTTTCATTTTTAGGAATCGTCGTTTCGATCCGTGTTACCGAGCAGAGCTTGGTCATCCAGGTTCCTTACACTAATCTAAGCATTTTAATAAATCTCACGTGAGATTGGGGGAGAGTGCGGGGTCCAGCCAAATCTCACGTAATTATCTAATGGACGACCCCTAAGAGAAGTTTTCAATTAATGTATTTTGCGTGTAATTCAGTTGGAAGCCGTAATTTTTCGTCGTCCAAAGGCTTTGTTGTGAGTTCTGAAAGTTATTGCTTGTACTTAGTTGGTTTCTTTTGTTTTTATTTCGTGGTTCTTATAAAATAAATATTTGCGTACTACTGTTGTTTGATGTTATTTTTAAACTGGCGGGCCGCTGGGCTTCCCACGGATATTACGACCTGACAAAAATCGAGATTTCTTTGGAATGTTTGAGTTTGATATAAACATCTTCAATACCTTTTTGTTTTGTTTGGAAGAACACTGTGGTCACGATGACATACTCAAAAACGCGATTTTATTCCATAGTAAGCGCATGTCGGGGTCGTTAACCTGTTGGTGCTAGCCATTTAATCTACATCATGTAGAGAAAAAAAAATGCTGAAAATATAATGTCCTGTGATTAAACTAGTTACTCAATATATTCGATTTTTTTTTTTTTGTATACAGACTGAGAACGTCATGAGGTATACGCAGTTTCAGTTACTGTCGTAATGTCGGCATCATTCTGCATATAGACATAAGGATTTCAACCGTTACTCTATGTAGCCAATTAAAAGTCGGTAAAGACATAATATATCTAAAAGAAACACATTAAATTATTCTAGTCGAGCTATATTTCTTTTCCTTATATATACAAGCCAATGCTATATTCATGCATGTAACCAGAGACAGATTGCTACACCAAGCGCTACAAACGGTATTTATCGCTACGCGCATCAAAAGTCACAACAAACGCTACGAGCGATATTTATCGCTACAAACATAATAACAACTCATTCGCCTGTGTTCACTAAATACGTTCCCGCTCTAATACATCTTTTGATAATCGAAGCTGAATTGTATGTTTATTGGAGCGGTATCTATTGTGTGAATGCTGTCGTTGTACCGTATTTTAATTCTTTGTGAATACTATTGGATCTGCTTAGTCTAGTATGGGTTGTAGCGTGGGCAGATATAGGTTACCTTTATAGAATTTGCAAATTCAGCTACTTCCGCACTAAAAAATAGATGCCTACATCATTGACGTTTAAAAGTAGAACTACTTTCCTTTTTATTGTTCCGTACCCAAAAGGTTAAAAACGGGACCCTATTATTAAAAGTCCACTGTCCGTCTGTCACCAGGCTGTATCTCATGAACCGTGATAGCTAGACAGTTGAAATTTTCACAGATGATGTATTTATGTTGTCGCTATAACAACAAATAAATAAAAAACAGAATAAAATAAATATTTAAGGGCCGTTGTATGGGGGCCCCCCATACAACAAACGTGATTTGAACCCTTCGAGCGCGAGTACGACTCGCATGGTCATTTTTTTTTTAATTTGCCCGTTCTGTCCCACTGCTGGGCAAAGGCTCCCCCATTCCTTTCCAACTCTTCCAATGTATTGCGTTCTCTAGCCAATCAGTACGGAACGAATCCAAATTGTAATAATATGCTACTTACACAAAAAAAGACAAATATCAGTGTTATTTTGAGAAAAGGCTTGGCAGTTGACGTTAGATTTTATAAAAGTGATGATACTAGGAAATTGAACATTTTATAGTCATTCAATGGGTACCTACTTATTCCAAAAAGCACATCGCCCACGACTTCGTCCGCAAAAATTGTGATAGGTCGGCTAATATGCATGATATAAATATAATTTATTAGCCCATAACACCCACGAATAACGTAACTTTCTATCAGTCAAAACATTTTTAGAATTGGATCATTAGTTTCGGAGATTACCCCCTCTGCATACAAACTTTAAGTATAGGTAAATTGTGGACCTACAAGTAAATTTAATTAATGTTGACATAATAGATTACAAATCAAATTTATGGTCAGCCTTTCATACCCGCTACTACATCTACTTACCTATCAGATTTCAAAGCGTAAGAAATTCAATACCGCTTCGATAGCAGTAACTACTAGCTACACGTAGATTCTAGCGGTGTACTTATAAAAGAGGTATACCTAGATTCTAACAGCCATATTGAACTGCACCCGGTTCTATTTTTAGCTTCTCTCTCCGGGACTCCGGGCTTCGCTCACGTTTTCATCAATATATTTTAGAGTCTGTGAGAGACTTATAGAATTAATTTATATGCTGGGAAGGGTCATAAAACATTACAACATATTACTTTACGTGTAGTTTGGTTATCGAGTTGGATTTCAAGTTTTGATTTCTGTTGTTCTTCATCATGCATTTTAGGATTATCCGATTCTGGTTCGAATGTAAAAGGAATTTCTACGAAATTAGATTTCGTGGAAGAAGGTCCTGTTTTCTCGCTGCCCGCATGCGTTCAATATTAATAGCGGTATATTTTTGGCAAGCGTGTTTTTTAGAGTTTTACCAGATATTACAGTTATTGTAGGTATATACCATATAGCAAGTACTTTTTTGGGTTAATGAAAGTAGGAAGTTACTGAATTTCATCAATTGTTGCGTCTTTATTTACTGTTCCAAAGCTTATAAGTAGTCATCATCATCCTCCTGGTTTCTTTGGTCTTCCTCTACTCTTATAGCCATCTACATTCATACTCAACATTTTCCCCACTACATACCTTGTAAGTAGTACAGGACAAATATTAATGGGCATGATATAACATGAAATACACTTAGGCTTACCAAGTCGAAATTGCGAGTGCTTTTTTTGACCAAAACACTTTTTCTTAATTATTTTTGTAATGTACGATACGATTGTATTCGATGTTTGCCGATCCACAAAATTCATTCTGCAGCACTGTATATACCGGCCACCCGTCTTTCAGCCTATGTTTACAAGTAAACAGTCCCAGATCTACGGTTTTTTCGAACCGGTGCAGAAACTTGATAGTGGCGCCCCTTACTCCAGCGTTTCAGATAACTTACTTAAAAAACCCACAAAGACGTCAATTTCAGTAAAAAGACGTTAATTGTTGACACGGAAAATCTTAAATCGGCATCTCGGGTCCTGTGTGGCACCTTTTTCTTCCAAGTCGACGGCAAGCCAACCAGGCTTCCTTATAATAATACATACGATGATACTATATTATGATTTTGGTGCCCCCTGAAACTGCCCCGGTTTGAACCCCCTAGATCTGGAGCTGCAAATAAATATCTAACAAAACAGTCCGCCTTCTTCCTCATGTCATAAACGTGAACTAATCCGCGCACCACAACAAATCGTAAATCCGCACTACAGAACACAGCGCACGAATGTTTCTGTGGGCCTAGCAGGAACGCGCGAAATACCTAAACATAACGTGAATTACAACTATTTTAAAATTTTCCACAGAGTTCCACACATTATATGTATTCACAAAAGTTCCACACATTTTATGTATTTACATATTTGTTCCCGTTGAGCTTGTGGCTAAATAATAACAATCTTCAGGTTACGCCGCACTTGCGTAAGTTGGTCTGTGGATGGGTGACCATCCATAAATACCGAGTTTCCTCCGTGCCTTGGGAAGAACGTTATGCACGGCTATCATTAAAAAATATGATAATCTTATCAAGGGGTATGGTATTACCAAGAACTAATAACTGGATTGTAGAGGTCAAACAGGCAGTCGCTCCATATAAAATGGTATTCAGCTGCATCCGATTAGACTGGAAACCGACCCCAACATAGTTCGGAAAAGGTTAGGTTTTCGTCGCCCGTTCGTGTTAGTTACCTCAGTTCCGAATTTCCGACAAGTTCACGGAGACACGAACCCAAGATGATCGATTGTGTTCATTCTATTAGTTTCCAACTGCCTGGAGTGTTCTGTTACGTAGGGCTATATTTAGGGAGCCTTTGAAGTGTTGAGCTAGAATAAGGACGCATCCGATTAGGAGATCACTGACTTCTTTATTTGGGCATGAAAATTACTTCACATGATTTGTTTAATGCCCATCAAATTGAGTATAGTAATGATAATACCTATAATATCTGTATCTTGGGACAACCAACACACCGCCATCTGATCCCAAACTAGGCAGAGCCTGTACTATGGCAACCAGACAACTGATAAACATACTTATATATTTCTAAATACATACGTATTATAGATAAATTATACACCCAGATACAGAACAAATAATCGTACTCATCGCACAAAGATTTGTCCTGTGTGGGAATCGAACCCACGACCTCCGTCCTAGCAGTCAGGGTCACTAACCACTAGACCAATAGGCCAATCGTTCTCGCGTGGTGGAGTATAGCCCTCTCATAGAGAGGAGGCTTGTGTCCCGGCAGTGGGAAAATTATATAGGCTGATTATGCTAATGTCCATAGGTTGCTGGTACTTATCCGGCTCGAAGGACCATAATTATGGTTTGGATGTTAGGGTTGAAATTACATTGATGTTAATTTTGATAATAAAACACGTGTGCTCTGTGCAAAGCTCTATTTGAGACTGACTATAAATTTTGAGTACAGATAAAATAAAAAGTTTAGTCGAAACAGTTCTGAATCGAACAGTAAAGGAAAAAATATGGTTTGCAAAAATACAATGTTAAAGTTTTCCGTATTTTACGAGCAATAGAAAGTTTTCTCCCACAAGAATGACTTGCACAATTTCAAGGCCAGGTTCGATAGTCAGTATGTTTACGATATAGACAGTTAATATATTCAGTGCTATTGATCGAAGATACACAAGTTTATTTACATATTTATAATATAATAACTAGCTGTTGCCCGCGACCTTCGTTCGCGTGAAATTATTATTAAAAAATCCCCATTATTATAAGCACTTTCCTATTTGAATCGAATTTTGTTACCAATTTCAAGGGTTTTATTTTTTTGCACGGAACCCTAATTATTTATGTAAAATAAAAGTATCCTAAGTTACTCCATGTTATATCAACTATCTGCCAGTGAAAGTCCCGTTAAAATCGATCCTGCCATTTCAGAGATTAGCCGGAACAAACAGACAGACAGACAAAAATTGTGGTTTTGGTATATGTACCGTGTATACATCCATATGCACTTAGTAAAAAGCGGTTATTTTAATATTATAAACAGACACTCCAATTTTATTTATTTGTATAAAGGGTGTAAACAGACTCTTAACGAAGTCGAAAGGCACTTGTTCTCCCCATCATTGCGATCATTTTTTGTTCTAGACCATACCTGGGAACCTTCTAGTTACGGAGATATTGGGGGTCAAAGTTACAACTTTTTCACAAGTTTTTTTTTAAATACATGTTTTTAATGTATTTTTTTTAGTTAAGACACCTTCACGACTCCCGTACTATTCAATCCATCCATCAGCTCAAGGTTTTGAATGCGTTACATTGCGTTCTACCGTAAAACGTGATTTTTCACCCCAAAAAAAAAGTCGTTTCCCAGCAATAATTTTTGCGTAAAGTTACTTAGTTTGATGTACATGATGCTTGGTTAACGGCTTCGTGAAGAGTCTGTTTACACCCTGTATGTATAGATGTAGAATGTGGAAAATTGCGCTATGATTATATTTTATTCAGAAGAAGATGACTGAATAGTTTATGAAAGCCGTTTCGTATTTTATCAACACTAAAATGCAAATGCAATTTAAAGACACGAATCACGCAAGAAGTCGAGACAGAACCCATAGTCTTAAACTTTGAATCAAATTAGGTAGCCGTGTTTACGAAATTATCTGTTTAGTCTACAGCATTTTACCAAAATCACCCACAGTTATAGACAAATATTACCCTTTAGTATTCCCTGCAGGGTGCCCATCTATTAGGGTTTAAATATCCCCCACTGCCAAGGTCACATCGATCGACGCATCGCGAGAAAGGGATGCCGATATCTGTTGCATAAACTATCCTTGTCCCGCGGGAAATCGTCGGATGGGAATCAGTGGGCAGACTGTTGGTAAACAAAGAAATACACCATATCTAAGCTCGGTTCGATTCAGTTCAGTTTTATGCAACGATGCATTACGACCATCAAAAGTTTCTGGCATAGAAGCTCGGGTTAGGAGGTGTTTTTGTGATTTTCTTTGTGTATGCTCGATGCTATATGCAATATGGCAGGTAAGTCCATAGAACGCAGTTATTTTTATTTACACGAAGTTTTCTTTCTTTGTTTTTGGTTACACATTCACATATTAACTTGATGTTTTACACACTAACACTTATTTGATGAAAACTTGTTTTCTTTATCCTTCAATTAAAATATAATTTATTTAGTGTTTCTATTAAATGCGCTATAAACACTTTTAAAAGATTATATTTATCGGAATCTGATCTAGCATTTTTCTGCTCAGGACTTAATAATTTGTCTATTTAATTTTATATAAAAGAAAATAATAGTTAATAATAATGTTTATGTAAGCTGATTTAGATGATAAGGGCAGGCGAATGATAAATGATTACAATGCTTGTAAAAGGCTGCTAAGTCTTGAACTACAATAACGTAACACCACATTGTACACTTAGTTCGCAATAAACGTTTTGACTTTGACATTTAAAAAAACAATAATATATCAGTCATTCTAATATCGTCAACATAAGCAAATGTTCACTGATGGCCACAGTAAGCCTTCCCCAAGCCACAACGACTGATTTTGCTCTACGTTGGTAAATTCAGCAGTAATATTTAATAACAAAGTCTTGTACTCACAACTCGCAAGTTCTCCACAAAATACTCAATAATTAAAGTTATTCAACCACAGCCTGAGCAGACAGCTCTCTATGATTTGATCAGACAGTCAGCCTCTAAACTATTTACATTATGTACTAACACATAGTTCCTTAAGGCAATACCTACATAATTAGCGAGCTTTCAGTTAGGTACCAGTACTACCCACCTCTTGTCTCACGATTCTCGGTAAACCGCCTAATTAAGGAACCCACCTAATTAATATTCTCATTTTTAGAAGATTCCTCTCAACGAAAAAGGAAAATTGTCACGAAGAAAGTCAATTGTGTCAAGTGGCGATTAGAAGGAGTTCCATTTTACTGAGAATTTTCAATTTTCCGTTTTATTGAACTTGACTGTATTATGTAGATATTCGTGACGATGAAAAACAGGCGTGTTCGCTCGCGTAGCCGAGTCCTCTACGCCGTAGAAAGTGCTACGGCGTAGGCTTTGCTACGAGACTTTCGCTTTGGAGCTTTACATTGCTTTGGTTTCACTGCAGCGTTGGATAACCGTCAGTTACAATACGGCAATGGATACTGTGTTTACGGATACTGTAAGGTTTCGTTTAGAAGATAAAAGGTTGATTTTTATAGGTTCTAGGACGCTTTACCTCGCCGGCCGGCAAGCGTGCGCTTCGATATGTTTACATTGCATTGATATGGCGCATAATTTTTATCTTGTCGACGGATCATCGTTGTTTTTTTTAAGATTCAATGTACGTTATTGCATATTGAAGTAACAAGTTTTGTTTGATTTTAGCCTTATTCGGGTTTGGTCACAATTGAGGTTCTATGGAGTCTGAAAACTTTAATGACTCGTAATTAGTAATAAAAAGCTGAACGCAAAAAAAATCTATGAATAAAAAAAGTTAATAAAATTGATGCACCAAGTCTATCACGCAATAACTTACTACACTAACAGCATCGCATGATGCAACTCAATAAAACCGCTGCATTTCCTAACCTATTAATAGAATAGTTGGACTTCCCAGTCGCTAGTTAGAAGTAATTGTCTCTCATTTCCTATCTCAAAGCAAAAGTATCGATAAAATATTCGCTTGATCAGGCCCGGCTCCGCCCAACCTCCCTTCAGGCTTCAGTCGAGTCCGCAGGCGCTGGCGAACGCACGTCTCTCCGCCATTTTGAATCTCGGCGCCATTCCGTGCATTAAACACTTCCTACTCAATCACCTTTCAGTTTTAAATACGGAAGTGCCGTGACAACACGCTGTATATTAACGGTGAGTATTTTCTTAATTTATTTTTCAGTAAATATAGAATTGTTTATTTTAAGACGCCTAAAACGGGATGGGCGTCCCAAGGACGTTTTTGTTACTGCATATAGGTGCATACCTACTAACATGTAATTTATTTTGGGATATTCTAGTACTTTAGATGTTTCCGATATTTTGTTGATTATGATTTGTTGATGTTTCGAGGAATGTAAATATAAATAAGCGGAGTAATGAAGGCGTTAAGGTTTTACGTTTGGGACCTGACCTAGGCGAAGGAGGCGGGTACATCGTGGGTGCATACAGCCGGGCTTTTTTTAGAAACTGCGTAGTTGTTAAATCAATATTCGGGTAGTGCACGGAGTTTCTCAAACTCCTTTGCATTAATAAAGAGTTTGGTCTTCCTAATTTAAACGTTTTCGGGCTTCAATTTTTTTTTCAAACTTTTTTTTATTGCGTTTTAGTGGCCATTCTTTTACTTTTTCTTTTATCTTCATGTGTGTGTCCATACAAAGGTCACGTTTTAAAAAGAAACATACCAATTTATTTTTCACTCCCCTAAATTTTGCTACTACGCATCAAAATTGCACTCGCTTCGCCCCCCTTACCCAAGATAGACAAACCTTCACCCGTTCAGCAACTGGAAGCGTTACATCACTAGAACCTGTTCTTTAGTGAATGTTAGTCAATATGAACGAACGACACGCCCACTCGCGAACAACGAACCCGCGGTAATCGGGTCAACCACCAAGCATTTCCGAAGCTAACTTATGTAAGCATTCGTTTAATAACACCTTGGAATCTAAACAATTTCGGGGTTTTGCATTTGCATGTTACACGAAATTTTGTTAGCTGGTTTTTTTGAATCAGAAGACTGTACTTAATATGGTAAGGAAACAGAGTTGGATTTGAATGTCAAGGCTTGAAAATTTTCTTTATAACTTTCACGCTTATGTTCCCCGTAAGGATTGGCAGAGGAGTACCTAAAGTGTAACTCCTACATTTTACTAGCTTGGAGTCTTGTTTAGTACGGGACGTATTTCAATTGGAGTATGTCATTGGAGTGTATGATTGAAATATTTAGCCCCAATCGGAAAAAGATTTTTAATTTTGATTCTGGACTATAAACCCCATAGACTTTAAAATACTATTATTCTACCGTGTATGATAAAATAAATTAACAAAATAATCATCATTTAACATCAAAAACCAGCAGCAGCATTGATACAATTTGAAGGTAAATGTTTCGGTTAAAGACACATGAAATCACGTCAAATTTTCCATTTCATTTTTCATTTTTTGAACAGATCAATTTGTCAAAATCCATTCATCTTTTCATACATACTCCGATAATGATGCAATCGCGTGTATTCATAATTCATGAGCAATAAACGTAATGTTCCTTCTATTTGTACGTCAGAATTATTGATAATTACTATGTTTTTGACAACTTTTTGTATTGGTTTACTTTGTAGCTGACTGCCAGACTGCCCATCAAATATTACGTGCGTCATACTATACAATGTACATAAAACTATTGATGAAAAGTACTTCAGAAAGATGAGGAGCTCGTGGCTAAATAATAACTCGGATCTTTAGGTTAAAAGCTACGATTGCCTAGGTTGGTCCGTGGATGGGTGACCACCCATTGCATGCACGTTAAGCCGTTGGTCCCTTCTGTAATTTATAGATCTTTGGCAATCGTTACAGTGGCCTGAAAGTTTCACAACCAGTCTTACTAAGGGGTATCGTATTACCCAGTACTAACTGGGTTGTGGAGGTCAGATAGGCTATTGCACCATGTCAAATACAGGTATTCAGCATGCATCCGGTTAGACTGGAAGCCGACACTGTTGGGAAAAGGCTAGGTAGATGATGAGTTCAGAAAAAATAGTTATGTCCAGTGGTGCCCCAGCGGAAACGACCACGACTTACGAGTTGAAGATCGTGGGTTTTAACTCAAGCAGGCACTGAACGGTGAACGATACCATAGTGTGGAGAAATCAAAAGTGGGGGAAAATTACAGGTTGATTATACTTAGGTATACCAAAATCGTAAGAGGCGTCTAAGGGACTTACCAGAGAATGAGCAGCAGCGTTCTCTGTGCCTTTCTAACAACCGTACTGCGATCGCCAACCCTCCTGACAAGCGTGGCGATTATGGCAAAACCCCCCTTTGGCGGAGGCCTATGTCCAGCAGTGGAAATGATGATGATGATGATACCAAAAATGAGATAAATTAAAACTGGTAATAACTGAAGTACAATGTCATATTAAAATTCATTATGAATTCTAAGATTTTCATTTGTGTTTTCGTCCATTATCTGTTGATAATGTCATTTGGCTGTTGATATAAAAATGAATAGATAGATGGAATTTTTAGATAGCATTCTCGAAAGGTGCTATTTTTGAGTTCCATATCTGCTTGGTCATCGAGTCGCTGAATAAATTAGCTAATAAGTCTTATCATCTATATCAGACACGCACAGCTATCGGCACTTTGATCTTTGAATATTATTGCGGGGCTAATTTGGTTTGATATTCTGAGCTTTATTTGTGAATAGTGAATTCGTAAACCACAAAAGGACTTAGTGGTTACTATACAAAATGTCCTTATAGTAATAGTAATAGCTAGTCAAAGAACGAATCTCATTTTTCGGATTCATGTGCGTATTGATCACTTGCTTTGGTGAAGGAAACCAGCATGTCTGATTGATTTTTCTCGACAGCATGTAAAGCCAAATCAGAGGTCCGCATAGTAACATCGACACCGGGTTAGGTACTAATCATACGAATAAGAAAAATGAATGAATCAATAAAAGTTCGACCATTAACTCGTCCTGTACAGCAATCATTGGTTTTAAATTTATTCGTTATAATTTGGGTATATACGTTGGTCTACTAGCAATTCACTCAAGTAGGGATCCTGAACAAATGCTGATTTTGTAGAAAAAATACCCGGAGGCTGCGGGCTTGCAGCCGCGTGCGGTTTCGGAAATTTACGACATTGTGAATTCGGTCTTTATTGGATTTTTCTGAAAAATTATTCGTTTGCAACCTGGAGTTACTCGTAGTCTGTTTTACTTAGATTCGGCTTCTCGGGTCTATTACCTACATTTGATCGCAATTTTAATTCTGAAAACTGTCACTTATTCGTCTCTTATTAGCATATCTTCTTACCTATAATAACCTTTTTAAAAGAAAATTGAGAACTTTTAACTCTTCTATATCTACGTTTGTACATATTATACATTAAAGTAGTTTTTCGTGTGTCTTTGTGATCGCGTTGTTGTTTTCGTCACGGATTTTGATGCGGATTCCTCCATCATTTATGTATATTTAATTGAATATTTCTTAACTTTATGTATAAAGATTAGTAATATTGTCATTACAAGCAAAACATTAAGAAATATGGATTCTTGTCAAGTCATAAAATTATCCAAAGCATGGGCGGGTCACTAGTTATTTATAAAGTTGAAGACAGTTACTTAAGGGGTGAGTGTACCCAGGAAGGGGCCCGCAAGGGCCGATGCCTGCCAGGGCTGCGGGACTGCTCGAAAGAGATACCCCGGCCCTGGAACACAAAGGGCAAGGAAGGAACATGGATGGGTTTTAGTCAGTACAAGTCTGACACTCCCTTCCGCTCATCATCAATCATTTGATGACTTTCAAACCGAAAAAGGGGTGAGTGTACTACGATACTAATCTTCTGTTCTCTCCCTCGAGGGATACGGGCGTGGCGGCTGCCTATATACTAAAAGCCTTTTGTATATTTACTCTTCAAGGTACGTTAAACTTTTAAAAAGAAAATGCTTGCTTCGTTAACCCTGAAATCCGAAGCTTTATTGCTACCAATTTGAAATAGGAGGAGGCTCGACAATTTACTTTCTTATAAACATAAAATTAGAGCAACATCGTAAAAAGATATTTGACATGCAAATATTTTTTTTATTACGGCATGAATGTCATAAACAAGCAGTAATATAAATGTCTATGGTTCTTTATGTCTACAGTTCTACACCGAAAGGAAGGTGGTACACTTGACTTCAAGGACCCTTGATTAGTCACGATTAAGGGTGGTATTAATACATTCTTATATGTTCCCACTGCTGGGACACATTTCCGTCTATGCGAAGGAATGGTCTGTAATGCGGACCCAGTGTGGGTAAATAGATATCCCATGTCTTAAATTTTTGTAACTGATTTACCGCGGTTAGGACAACTACTTCTCTCTAATCTGGAAAGAAACTTCGCATTAATTAATTTATTTATTTAAACTTCATGTACAAAAGTGGTACATAGGGGGTTTTACTGCTACAGGGTATTCTCTTCCAGTCAACCTTTGGGTCCAATAGGAAAAAAATGTGATAGGGTACAAAAAAAAAAAAATACTTCTTGTTTTTGGAAAATTTATATACATACATAAAGTAACTACATATTCATAGTAAGTCGAGCTTGCTTAGGGTTCCTTCGTTAAATTACAGACGTAACTAGGTAGGAACTACCATAGCTTTTGCTAACACCCAGCAACATTACTGTGTTACGTCTCGAACGAAGAGGATTCAGGCAGTAATAGTCAGAATAAGAAGACATGTTAGGAATATTGGAGCGCAATCACACGCCTCACGTCTAGGTTAGTCTATGGATTATTGATCACCATTACATATCAAGTTTCCTTCGCGCCTCGGAGCATGTTTAGCCGTTTGTCCCTGCTCTCATTTGTAGATTTTTGACAATCGTTACGAGTAGTCAGAAGCCCGAAGGTCTGACAACTAGTCTTACCAAAGGGTTGTGGAGGTCAGATAGGCAGTCGCCCCATGTAAAATATAGTTATTCAGTTGCATCTGATTAGACTGGTAGCCGACCTCAACATTGTTTGGAAAAAGGGTAGGCAGATGATGAATGAGACACTTCTTCTATCTATCTATACTATCTTTGTCGATATCATCATCAATCTTTTTTATAACACTTGCCTATTGAAATTTCCTTTACGTATGTCGAAGAAACGTTAACAAAAATACAAAAAAAAAGAAAAAGCTTGTAAAAACTTCACAATTCTTGAAATGCCAACCCATAAAACCTTTATTTGGAGTACTTTTGTAAGAACTTTGACAAAAATTGTAAGGGTTTCACTTGCGTTTATGAAAGGCCCCCAAAGTCTGACGTTCTTCGTTATATTTATAAGAGTTGCCAGTTGTCAGAAGCCCGACAACTGGTCTGACCTTTTGCTGACGGTTGCCGGTGTTCCCGATTTGTTGGGCTGTGGAGGTGAGCAGTGGCTTTGTTTATAGAACTGTTGCCGACCGCATCAACCTCTCGTTTATTTGAATATGATATAAGGTAGACTATGTGCTGATTTGCTTAGGTTCACACTGTTCCTAGGTTTTAATTCACAGAAGTATCAGTACGGTACGGTACGAATTCTGTACTTTTTGTAATTTCGTTAATATAGAACCTTTCGAAGTTCGGAATCGGATTGTTAGGGGCTTAAGTTTTTTTTTATTAAACGAAGTTATGTATGCCAATCCCAGCATGAGGCCCGTACTTAAAACAGAGACGAGCGAAGCTTATAGGAGACGTGCGGAAACCGGCCAATCACATTCATTGAAATTTACATCGTGTCTCTGGGTTCGTCTGTGATTGGTCGAATCTTACACGTCTACTCTCTGCTCCGCTCTTATACCTTTAGTGGAGTTCGGGCCTAAATCCCTCACAATCATACATGTACTATGTTACGTGGATCCCATCGTCCTCACTAAGTAGACACGTACTAAGAAAGGCGGACTCTTTAACCTACATAGCTAACACTATTCTTTGTTAGATCAAGGTCTTGTCTTACATGCGTCGTTGTTGAGTATAAGGCAGTGAGATAAAGGATGTAATCAAAGAGTTGTACTCGCAATTTATACAGATAGCAGTGTTTCTCGTGTGATGCTTCCGTGTTTTTGCATTCTTATTCTTTATTGCACACAAAATTAAAAGATATACAAGCAAAATTACAATATACTTATGTACAACGGCGAGCTTAACCCAGCATTGATTTTCCTTATCGTATTGACTAATCTTGCAGTAGTTAACATGATAGGATATAGTCAGAAATGTGTCCTATATCTTCTGCTACTTGACATTCAATATGAAAATGCTCTTTATATCGTTCTTTTGAATTATGCTCTATACAAGTATTCATCATTAGCCTGGCCTATTCCCAACTACATATATTGATGTCTGATGAGATGACGAATAGATAGAGAAGTATGGAAGAAGAATGACATGCTGCGCCTACCTCAAATGAATTGGGATAAGGGCAAGATAATAATGATGATTAGAGTCTGTTTGCAGTCTAACCGAAAGGGGTGACCGCTCCATGTGAACATACCATAACATACCATCACGCCTGTAATGCCCGTAGGGTTAGGCAGAGGTGTACCTAATAGTACACCCACATTTCGCCAGTTATGTCTTGGAGTGACGGCTCCATGTGAAATTATGGTATTATGGCAGTATGTGGACCAGTCGCCTATCTGACCTCCATATTAAAAGACGCTTTGGTACAGGACGCCGAGTGACCAAGCATGCTCTATACTTCGGATTTGTTATAATCTTATTCTTCGCTAGATCATGCCCGCGGCTTAGCCCGCGCCGAGTTCGATAATCATCCCATGGGATCGTACTACCGGGATAAACCACCTATATGTTAATCCAGGTTATAAAGTATCTGTGTGCCAAATTTCACCTAAATCCGTTCAACCGTTTTTGTGTGGTTTGTTCCTCTTTCACTCAGAAACGTTTGAACGGATTTTGGTGAAATTAGTACACCGATAATCCTCACAAGTTTTCGCATGTATTATAGTAATAAGATCTAGCAACTACCTACTATGAGTTGATGCTTCCTATTTTCTGCAAGCAACCGGAAGTAACAGTTAAACTAAACTTACTAATGACGTCACATAATAAGTAACCCTCTGAAGAACTCAACTCCAAGCGAATAATGAGACTTTTTCGCAAGAAGTGTTTCATTATGTTTAGCTACAAAAAGTGACAGTCACTTTAGTCTGTATGTTGTCTCCTTGACCTAATTTATCTTAATTTGTCGGTACTTTTATATTTACACTTATTTATAGAAGGGGTCCAGTAGACTGGAACTATTTGAGGGAGTCGATACTTTCAATGATTAAATTGAATGATTTTGATTTTTGATTAGTTCAGGTACGGAATATAATAAAATTTTTAGTCGGATTTTTTGATCAATTTAATTAAATGTTACTTGGAATGTAATTTCTAAAACTACCGAACTTAAGTCGGAGAGAATTTAGTCATGATAGAAGAAGCAATCATTTCATTCAACACATTAGAAAGAAGAAAGAAAATTGAGTTTAGTTTAGTTTTTTGGCATTAAAAAACACCTTAAAAATTATATAAAATAAATAAACAAATAAAACCCTCTTTCCAAAAGTGCCTCAGTTCAGCATAATGCTAGTTGCCAACACAAAGTGCCACCTGACGCTGATTTTAAATTACACAAATATTTCTGAATTTCACTTTTCACAAGGTCAACGTACTGTTTTCACCTGCCATCATCAATCAACTTTAACCCAATTATTTTAAAGTCCAGTTTACCCAACATTATTCCATTATCACAACATTCTCATATCCACAGCCTTTATTTCTATATTTCCAGCACATTTTTTACCTGTCCTTACTTATTAATTATTCAGCTAGTCCATCCAGTGCATTGACCCCAGGAAATGGGGTCAGTCGCTAGTGTGAAGTACCGCGGGATACGCTGCCTGGGTTAATTGCTGTGAATTTTTGAATTGACCGGCGTTTTTCACTTAACGGGGTGAACCAACTCTCGAGAGGTGTAAATGTTCGAATTAACAGGAATTTCTACCCTGTGAATTAAAAATTGAAAAAGGTTACAGGAATTGATGTTGATTTAAGTAACGGTATCGACAAAATTAAGATAATTGGAATTTTTTATATATTTGGCTACGTCTTTTGATTTTAAACTATAATCAAATAACTAATTCGAATGTTATGTCAGGATGGACTCTAGAATTTGGATTTGGAATGACGTCATTTAGCTAACCGTGTGTAAGCTAAATTTCAGCTCAGTCAGAAACCGGGAAGTGGTTAAAGACCCACTTCCAGGTTATTTTACGTCACGAAGACAAGACAAGTCAAATTAAATATCATTCAGTCTTGGTGATGGCTCTTTTTACACATACATAAACTCACGCCTTTTTCCTATGGGGGTAGGCAGAAACCACAGGATGCCAGTTGGTGCTCGGCCACGATCCTTTCACTTTATCCACGTTCATATATCTGTTGTTTTACACCTTTTTTTTCGGATGGGAAATCATCAAATGACTTCTCCCGCTCTGGGCAGAGCGGAAGGGAGTGTCAGACTTGTACTGACTAAAACCCATCCATGTTCCTTCCTTGCCCTTTGTGTTCCACGGCTGCGGTATCTCTTTCGAGCGACTTCCCGCAGCCCATTATTTTATGCCCTCAAATAAATAAAAGTGTTTTACACCTTACACTTATACTGGGTAGTCCAAATAGTGACGTCGTAAAAAAAAAGATTCCACATGCTCAGGTGTATCCGAAAATACCCCATGTATGTTCCACGATTCTTGATAGTTTTCGAGTTTTTGGGTTTCGTGAATAGACCTTTAAAAGAGGTGAGGTGAAAAATCATTCGAAGAAAACTTGAAAAGTTTACAAGTTCTATTAAAATATGTAATACTTCATATTTTACATTTTAGGTAGGTAGGCTAGGTATATAGTAATTCATCATCTGCCTAGACTTTTCCCAACTATGTTGGGGTCGGCTTCCAATCTAACCGGATGCAGCTGAATACCAGTATTTTACATGGAGCGGCCGCCTATGTATCTGACCTCCACAACCCAGCTAGTACTGGGTAATACGATACCCCTTGGTAAGATTGGTCAGAATTTGGGGTCAATGACTACCTGTAACGACTGTCAAAGATCTACAAAAAACAGCCAACCAACGGCTTAACGTGCTTATTACACAGACCTAGTATTGATACGTAATAATAACAACAACATACATTTATTTTCAAACTACTTAGGCCCATAGATATACGTTTCAGACTAACATACATATAATACAAATTAATAAAACAAATAAAAATAATTTATAATATTTATTATTAATAGTGTACTAGCCACATTAGATTAGCTATGTGACTTGTGCGCCCGTGTTAAAATAATCCCTTACCGTGCTACACCCGATTGGCTTCATTAGTGCGATTCTAAAGCTAATAAGCTGTCGTAAGCTATTCGTGTTTACAGATTTACAACGTATATGATTGATGGTTCACTCAGTATTAAGTGGAGGGTATCGGTAAATAAAATTGTTCTGTACTGAGTATGAGGTCGTTGATTTGATACCCTATATCTGCATTTGTGTCCGGTGGATGGCTATAGGCTCGCCACTGATAATAACATTACGCCTGTAATCCCCGAAGATTAGGCTGAGGTGCACCTAAACCACACCTAAAGTTAAAGTAATTACTTCAGTTTCAGTAATAACTTATGAAAACATTTTTATACAATACACAAGAATTTAAACGAAGTAAGAACCGTCACAGAAAGCAATGCTAAAAGTTCTTTCTAACTATTGACTGTTCTAACTTCAAACAATTAATAAACTACAGGAAAAAAATCATGTCCGTAAGTATCACAAACAATGACTTTTACTGTAGTTATCACTTTGACTTGTTTTACATACGGGTGTAAATTATTGTATTGTTTATTGTAAGCCTATATTGTCCCACGGCTGGGCAAAGGCCTCCCTTCACTCCTTCCACATTTCGCGATCCAGTGCGATTGCAGGCCAATCCTTTGCGTAAGAGTCCAGGTCATCCCGCCATCTATTTCTGGGCCTGCCACGTTGTCGTTTCCTGTTATTTGGTATCCACTTAGTGGTCACTTTTGCACGAGCTATGGAGCAAAGTATACTGGGTGTCAAACTTACGGACCGCAGCAGAAACTCCAGACTTCGCTCCAAAACCCAAATAGCTGATGCTGGTCTTACAGCTGCTAGGTTGAAGTGGAACTGGGCTGGTCACTGCCGCATGTCGGAGGAGCAATAGGTGGAAATTTCATACTTTAATATCTAAGAAGAAATACCGAGCTCCATCCCAACAAAGAAATTAATCTAGCTTTATTTATCTCAATGCATTCTCGTTGATCACAACATAAGAGCCGTGCGGGCTGCAATACATAACACATTGCTTTTATTATTGCTCGTTTAGAATGTGAGTCACGTCAAACAATATATGATAGAAATTTTATAGTTCCTACGTAAAGATACCTACATAGAGCATTTTATTGCGGGCTTGAAAGATCTTAGTAATAAACTTGGGATTTGTTCAACACACAAACAAACATATTTATTTGAAACTACAATATTTTATGTATAAATGGCTACAAAGTAAAATATTCATTTTCACAGTGTAGGTACATACTTTCTACGTTCTCAATTAATATTTTTAGGGGTATATTACAGACAAACCCCAATAGTCTGTCGAATTTATTTCTGAATGATGAAATATCTATGTAATATTATATAATCTTGTGATCATTGTGATTTCGTCTGTTTAAATGTTTTCACTACATTAGGTGCCTATAACAAGTTGGTTAGTTTTACGTGTAGGTAGGCAAGAAGATCTTATATAAGTTCTTACAGAGACAAAAGTAATAATAAAATAATAATAATAAATAATAAAAGTTTCATTATTTCATCCCTTAATCACAAAGGTAACATTTTTCCATGGGTGTAGCCAGGAAATATAAAAAGCTACCGGTTACATACACCTTTCATTCATTTTTAAAATATTTAGTTACGGTTAATTAGCACACAATATTAACAACTATTTATTATATTATCAGTGTTCACTTAACATTCCTAACTCGTGGAGGAGCAAGTGGCTAAATAATAACAGCGGCGTCGAGTCGAGCTTTACGTTAAGCCATGCTAACCTAGGTTAGTCCGGGGATGGGTGACCAACCATTACATACCGAGTTTCCTCTGTGCCTCCGAAAGCACGTTAAACCGTTGGTCCCGGCTGTCATTTGTAGCTATTTGACAATTGTTACAGGAAAGCCTAACAACCAGTCTTACCAAAGGGTATGGTATTACCCAGTACTAAATGGGTTGTGGAGGTTAGATAGGCAGTCGCTCCATGTAAAATACTGGTACTCAGCTGCATCCGGCTAGACTAGAAGCCGACCCCAACATAGTTGGGAAAAGACTAGGTTGATGGTTAGGTAGATGATGACGTCATAAAACTAAGAGTTATATTTACAGCTCTATAAAGTAGTCTAGTACCTACTCTAGCCTATTCATTGCGTAATGCTAGTACTTTCACATGACAAGTAATTTTACTGTCGATCCCTCAACCCATAACTCATTTTATCTGACAATGAAATCGTTTTAATTAGTTGAAAGTTAATGGAATACTTTGGAAAGTTTCTATGGTTAATGATCATTATCATGGCTATGAAATGCTTCGAAATTAAGCAAGTTTTATTCGGTTGATTTTATAACAGACGTTTTAAGCAATATCCATGTTACCTGATATTATAGTTTAAAAAACACGCTTTAATAGTGTGAGGTTATTTTATTTCTCGTATTTTGCTGAGCAAACCAAAGCTACTATATATACAGGCTGTAAACAGACTCTTCAAGAAGCTGTCAACCAAGCATTATGTACATCAAACTAAGTAACTCTACGCAAAAATTAGTGCTCGGACACAACTTTTTTTTTTTGGGCTGAAAAATGACGTTTTACAGTAGGACTCAATGTAACGCACTCAAAACATTGTGCTGATGAATGGATTGAATAGTAAGAGGGTCCTGGAGGTGTTTAAATCTTACATAAAAAATATGTATTTAAAAAAAAACTTGGGAAAACGTTGAAACTTTGACCCCCAATATCTCCGTAACTAGAAGGTATGGTCTAGAACAAAAAAATGATCGCAATGACGGGGAAAACAAGTGCCTTTCCGCTTCGTTAAGAGTCTGTTTACACCCTTTATATGGATACAGCAAACCCTTTCATTTGATACACGTACCACGGGAATGCATACAAAATAACTAGTCCGCCAAATTTGGGAGACCGCCTCTTTGAATAAAGAATGTTCATGTTTGAAACTCAGTTAAACTATAGTATGTACAGTCAGCGTCACGAAGTGGGTACCCATCTTGAAAGCACCTACGTTCCCAACTGTACATAAAAAAACTGTGAAATATGTCGAAGACTACAGTATTAAGAAGTACTTACTTTACACAACAAATTTTGGTTACGCAAAACAAAATAGATATCTTTTTTACGGTACAAGTTCCATCGCTGTTATTGTTGTTTTATTATATTAAATTACTTCGTAAGGAACTTCGGCCTCGTGGCCTCGTGGCGCTCTGACAAACAGAGCCAAAGCTAGTAAGCTGGACCTTGAGACAGTATATATTCGTAATAAAAATCTCATTATCTTAATAGACTGTTCTTGTAGGAAACATTTAGCTGATAGGCATACAGGCCATTTATCTGTTGAAGTACCTCTTACGTTTTAAAGAAGTACTTTATACGACAAGAAAGTGAGAAGCTTTGATATTGACCGACAGGTACGAAACCACTGTAATTACAATATTAACTATTAACATTTAATTAAAAGTATCAAAAAACTCGACTGCAAATTTATTCATTTATTAAAACTACATGCACAAGTATAAAATGTAAAAAGGCGGACTTAATGCCTAATAAATGCCCAATAAAATTTTCAACCAGTCAAATTGTATTATGTACGTAATCGCCTTTTAATTTCCTTCATTTTAATAGGTTTGTTTGAAAAAAAAATATTAACGACTTACAATTCAAAACTCGCCATTTTGTTTTTTTTTTTAATCACCTAAGTTCGCTTGGGTTTTTGAGGCGAATCTAATGATACTTTAATCATCGAAATCAATCAGACATTTGGAAAATACGAATTAATAAAGAAATTTACAAAAAACAAACAAAGAAGCATACAAGATACGCGCTGACCCTTCCTTGGCAGTCGGGTAAAAAAAACAATTAACATAATGCGTAAAAGTTTGTCATGACTTAAAAATCTGTCGTCAGAAACAAAGCGTATCTGATTCTGATCAACCGGTGGTAATAATGGAGTACGTAGATCCATCATGAAATCTCTTGCCCGTTCTTCTCCATAGAGATGTTCGCTTTGGAATGGGAAACTACAGTACTTTTACAAGTTATTATGCCTTTTCATTTTTTTTTCCGATAGAAAATCATCAAGTGACTTCTCCCGCTCTGGGAAGAGCGGAAGGGAGTGTCAGACTTGTACTGACTAAAACCCATCCATGTTCCTTCCTTGCCCTTTGTATTCCAGGGCCGCAGTATCTCTTTCAGACAGTCCCGCAGCCAAGTTATTATGCCGTGTGACTTGAACTGTGGAGCTTCGCGTTTTTGATTTTCTGACATTCAAAAGTGTCTATCATGGTCTATTTGAAATAAATTATTTGAGTTTGAATTTGAAGTATAATAGACAACATAAAAGCCGCGTGCACTTTGATTAGCTTTTTGCCAATTCAGTCCAGAATTTATTCGCGATGTTGAACTCGTATTTTCTAGTTTTGATTGTAGTATGACAAACTGTTTCTCAAGGCTACGCGTCTACGGGTACTATTGGCAGAGTGCCCGGCTGGCAACGCTTCCTTTCAGCGTAGCCAAACACATTTCTACATTTATTTATTTACTAACACTTCATTTACCGTGTTTTCAGAAGCTGCGGTTCTACTGTGGTTAAACTAGGCCATATGTTTAGGAAGCTAGAGTTTATGTTTGCTTAGAACCCAATTTGCTACTTACTATTATTAATCTAAGGCCTGAGGAAGAACGATCTATGATTACATGATCATAGATCTTTTCTGCCTACCGTAGATTAAAAATACGTGAGTTCATGTACAGACGCCAGCACATCAAGCTACCCGAAACTGTCCAATTTTTCCAAACAACCTTGAACCTAATACTTTAGCGATAAGTTTGAAATTCTGACTTTATTCCACATCATTAGTTAAAGAAATAATACCGTATTACCCAGTACTAACTGGGTTGTAAAAGTCAGATAGTCAGTCGCCCCATTTAAAATACCATAATAATTAATCTGGTTAAACTGGAAACCGACTCCAACAGAGTTGGGAAAAGGCTAGGCAGATCCTGGTCTTCAAATTTTAATAATAATTAAATTCCTGAACAAAACCAATTCGGATGTTAAACTTATTAGCCACCTTTCCTGCAGGACATAAGTTCTAACCTAAATTACTTCACAAACATTCTGTTTCCGCATTCCGTATCCAAACTGCAAGTAAATAAATTATTCCAGCAATTCTGTTTCGTGCTTGCAGTAGTGCAATGGTATAGTTGGTTTACAAATTGCTGGGTTTTAATTTCGATGCTTCTGATAAATTAAACTCAATGAGCAATTAATTGGTAGGGTTGTTCAGTAGATTGTAGTGATACTTTCTGTTTGAATTCTATATTGTTTACCCTACAGTTAATTTATTTGCAAAGGCCTTTATTATTTAAATTGGGAAATTAATCCTGTACTGGTTAAAACTCAAAAACTTAAAACTCATTTATTTCAATTAGACCATAACAGGTACTTTTGAATGTCAGAAAAACAAAGATGGCTAAGCTACAGTCACAGACACAAGACATAATAACTTGTGAAAGTACTGTAGTTGCCCATTCCAAAGCGTAGATCTCTATGGAGAAGAATGGGCAAGAAACTCCATGGATACACTTTTTAATCAAAATATTGCTACAAAATCTTGGTTACATCATTCATGTTGAGATTATACATATGTGGGAGAACGATTGCAGCTGAAAATCGGCTTTAAGTGGTAATATCAAGCAGGTGTCAATAATCATGAGTTTCTTGCCGGTTCTATTCCATAGAAAACGACAAAGACGAACCGAACAACTAATTCTTATGTAGAAATTCCCCGTGGGTGTGCGTGTGTGTGTAGGTGATATAAAATAATATATTGTATTTGATTTATAATTTGTTTATCGCAGACATTATGCTGAGCTTAGACCCTTTTGACTCAAGCATGTTAGGTATTTTACGTAATTTTCTACAATGTTTTAATTTTACTATTTATGTACACAAAGTAGAAGACACAGGAGAATAACATTATAAAATATGAGTACAAAGCTGCTTTATTGTTTTTAACGCAATTTTCTTCACCATCATCATCATCACCCACAGCCCAGCCACCACTGCTGGGTATAGGTCTCTCTTTGCTTGTGCCTTGCTCCACGTTCTTGTGCCAACCTCATCCAGAATATTTCCGCGATGGCAACAGTGTCGTCTGCCAATCTCGCCGCCGGACGACCAACACTTCCAGTCCTTAGAAGCCATTTTCTTACTTTTGAATATTTATTCAGACGTAAGTGAGATGTGAGCAGAACATTTATATGCCCTTATAAAAAGCCACTTAACAACAACCAAGTTTCCTAACTAATTTCAGCACGTGTCCATTTTGTATAATCATTTATGGAATAATAACAGGCAATGTAACTCCTACACGTTTGACCTCTTTCGCTACAAATTGGGTTGTTGGCTAGGGACTCGTTATTACACAGACACAATCAAAATATTTCCTGTAGTCTAATGGTTAGATTTGGCAAGAATCAGGTAGGTACAGCAGCACCCTTGTCCGCCTGATCATTTAAAAAAAATAGCGCTTGAATCATACGGAGGCGCCCCGCCCGGCTAGAGAGCGCTTTATGCTGTGAGTGCAAGCAAAAATGAGCTAGTGGTGATCAGGCGGGAGTGCCCTCGATTTTACTTATGCATTGTTTTGGTTCTAACTCACTTGATTTAGAGTTTCTTGGTCTTTCTGGTCTTATCTAGTTATTTCCTATTCTAGCTGTTGCCCGAGACTTCGTTCGCGTAGAAATTTTGATGAAAAAAGGTATGCCTATGTCCTTCCCCAGAATATAATCTATCCCCTTGCCAAATTTTATTGCGATCCGATCAGATTCGCGAAAAGGTTACAAACGGCTGACTTGTAGAGTGCCTCGTTGGTCTGGTCGCAAGCGTGACTGCTGAGCATGAGATCCTGGGTTCGATTCCCAGGTCGGGCAAAGTTTTATTGGGTTTTTCCATCAGGAATTTCTCAGTAGTAGCCATGGCATCTGGACCAGATGGATGGATGGATGGATGGATCTGGACTGGAGCAAAAGCTCAGTTGATGGCGATAGGCATGATATTACATGGGACTTCAACATAACTTGTGCACTGTGGGTGTAATATTAGATACACCTCTGCCTTACCCTTCGGGAATTATAGCAATTTTCTCATCATTATGTTTGTTACATTTTATACACACACAGAAAATTATGATTGCTAGTTCTTTTTCTATTTTATTAAGCCGTTTGTATAGCCACAACCATTTTTCACATCACAACAAACTGACCTTTACTATTTTATTATGCTGTTTGAGTGGCCACTACAAAGTGTGCATTTCAAGATCAATCGATACAACTATTGCTGTCGCAAAATATCTAGCACTCGCAAACAAACACTCGGAAACTGGGTCAATATGTTTTTGCGTATAGCCATTGGCTAGTATTAACACCCTGTAATGGATAGGCGTCAATATCCTATCAATCAAGCTCATCCACTTTGTTATCCATTAACAAATTGTGTTTATCATAACATCACGCTAGGAAGGGATACATAGAGGCACCTACAAGGTGTAAATTAAGGACCCTTCAAGAAGCTGTCAACCAAGTATTCTGTACAAGTAATTCTACGCAAAAAATTGCTGTGAAACGACTTTTTTTTAGGTGAAAAACAGAGTGGTTGTGAATCAATGTAACGCACTCAAAATATTGTGCTGACGGATGCATTGAACAGTACGAGGATCATGGAAGTATTTAACATTAAATACTTGTAGAAAAGTCGTAAAAAAGTTGGAACTTTTACCTCCAATATCTCCTTAACTAGGTTCCCAGGTAAGGTCCAGAACAAGAAGTTGATAGCAATGACACGTCGAAGGAAAACAAGTATCCTTTGGCTTCGTGAAGGGTCTTTTTACACCCATTATTATCATGGGTAATTGGTAAATGTAATATAAATGGTAATGGGAAAAGAGGCCCTCTATTGCAGTAGTATATCTTTTCGCCAGTTATGTTAAAGACCAATGTTAAAGAAATTTCAATAATAAAATTGAATTAATTCGGTGCAGCGCGTAGTTTGCCAAAAGCAACTTTCTTATTGCTGGCGAAAAGTGGGGAGCCTGATGGAAATTGGCTTCTACACTACCAGAGTCATTGAAGATGCGAGAAACTAACTCTAGATTGTCATTCTAGAGTTAGTTTTTATTGTCCTATACTATCGGAACTTACCTATATCCTTCAATCTCAAATACAGCAATGGCGACAGAAATAGATACAGCACAAACGAACTACTTCATAAACAGCCCATCATAATCATCATCATTATTTCAGCCAAAAGACGTCCACTGCTGAACATAGGCCTCCCCCAAATGTCGTCACATTGACCGGTCCCGTGCGCCTCGCATTCAGCTAGAAACAACCCAACTCCCACTAAAATACTAAAATTATATGAACATCCTCCATCCATCTTTCAATCAACTTCCTTCTTCATATCCATCAATGAATTATCTTTGGTCAACTTTAGACCCTATGCGTCAATAAAATTCACCCTGTTCCCAGAAAATTGTCTCGAGGGCCATAATACGCAACCGCTACGCAGTGGAAAAGTTTAACTACGCTAGAGCGTACTACGCCGTAGCTCTCATCCCTCGCTACGAGTGTTTGGTATTTTAAGAGGTGGATTTTTCTGTGTGTTTGGTATTTTAGTTTAGGATTCGATTCATTGTCGGTAGGCTTATTGGCACTGCTATTTTAAGCGTTACTATTTTATATACTATTTTAGTATCTGCACTTAAATCTTACTGTTGAAGGATTTGGATTAAGCTATTATATATTATACAGTTGTGTATGCTAGGTCAACTTTAGTTATGGGTAGAGACTAAGTTACAGTCTAAAGCTAAACTCTGCTAATTCTTAAAAAAAAAAAAAAAGTTGATATATTAACGGCTAAATATTTTATTCAAGCAATATGTTCACAGAAGTCATAACTTTATCAAAAACGGAATAAGCATAACTCTGAATACATTATTACATACAAAGATAGTAAAAACATCGAAACCCAACCCCGACTCAAATAAATTTTCGCCTCGTGGTCCGTAACCGCTACGCCGTGGTACTACGCCGTAGACCCGCTACGGCGCATTTCACCCACTACGGCGTAGCTCTACGAGGTACAAAAGTTATGTAACATTTTTAAAAATGTTACATTTATCTCAACTTAAATGGTTTTCGTTTCGACAATACTTTGCGTGACTAAAAGGGTAAATGGAGGAGAATTGTACTATTCTTATTCGTATTCAGTGGATAATGCTCGTATTGAATTCGGATATATGATTTTCTGTATTCGGCAGACGTTATTTAGTATGGTTTTATTCTGATTTTGTATTCCTTTGATTTTTGTATTTATGAGCTCCATAAGTTCTCCTAAAACTAGACGGAGTTCCCAGACAAAAACAATACCATAAAGCTAGGATTAATATATAGTGCTATAAGACTATATTCTAATCAAAAACCGGCCAATTGTGAGTTGGACTCGCGCACCGAGGGTTCCGTATAAACTTGTAGTAATTTTTAATTACATATTTATAGTTTTCTGATTTTTCTTTTAAATGTGCTTTAAGACATTGCTTCTCGCCTTCAAAATTTCATGATTCTAGGTCAACGGGATGTACGATTCCTTTTTGAAATAGCTAAAAAAACGACGGTCATATATTTTTGATTTTTCTCTGCTCTAAGGGGTAGCTCCACTCGATCCTGCGAAAAAGGGTCCTGACAGACGGACAGACAGACGTAATTCTATATTGTAATATAATAAAAATAAGTGGTCCCATTAAATAGATTGACAAACTTTTAGAAATCATTCAGACCACCAAAATAAGGACAATGGTAAAAAAATAAGAACAACGCATTAGATAACTTACACGCTCTTAACGTGCACGTATTTCTACATCGTTCTCACATATATGTATAATCTCAATATGAATGATGTAACCAAGATTTTGTAACAATATTTTGATTGAAAAGAGTGTCCATGGAGTTTCTTGCCCATTCTTCTCCATAGAGATCTACACTTTGGAATGGGCAACTACAGTACTTTCACAAGTTGTTATGCCTTGTGTCTGTGACTGTAGCTTAGCCTAATTTGTTTTTCTGACATTCAAAAGTGCCTGTAATGGTCTAATTGAAATAAATGCTTTTGAGTTTGAGTTTGAGTTTTGAAGAAAAAAAAACAGCTAACGAAAATACACTAAAAATGCCGGCAATTTATTACTTAAGGGCAAAATAAAATCTCTTTAATCAGTGTTTTTTTTTGCTTGGATATCTTTGGTTAGACATATCGAACGCTGTGTTAAAATTTGTCCATCTATTTTAATGGACCTTATATATAAGGGACTAAGGGTTCCGTTTTTGTTACACGGTTTCTCATATTTGGCCACTTCACACAGCCCACTTAGTACTACCATTAACCCTAAAACCCAACAGGAAAAACGTGTCACTCGCAGAGCGTTCTATACAAGACATGCGATGACGTCACCATACTCCCCGCGACGGCCGGTCCAATAGACAACCCCTGTTCCAAAAGTAAATAAACATTATGTAACGTTGACGTGACATAAAAAATATCGAAGCCTTAGGCCGTTTGTCCACCGCCGCCGTCACCAGACCGTCACCGCGACCGAGATTATTTCGGGCCGAGTTTAAGATGACTTGACGGCGATCGTGTGTCCACCGCGCCGATATATCGGTAGCAATTTCCGGCTCGAAACTTGAGATTAGGCAGTCTATTGTGCAGTATTATCTGTGATGATTTTCTTTACAGTGGTTAAATTATCTCAGAATAAAGTACCAAAAAAATCATGTCCTTTTATGATAGACAAAACAAAAACCGGGCGAACGACGCGGTGAGACGGTAGTGTGTAGACAAGAACAAATGTGTTTTGTATTGCCGGCACATCAGCCCGTCATAAAACCGTGCCGAGTTCTAGCGGTCACGCCGAACTACTCGAAACATCGGCGGCCGGGATGACGGCGCTCGAGTGATGGGTGTGCGGTGGACACATGGCCATAGTAAATGTATGTATCGCTACATCAGCGCCGTCATCTCGTTCTCGGTGACGGTCCGGTGACGGCGGCGGTGGACAAATGGCCTTAGATGTAGCGGTAGCAGTTCAGATCTGTGCACGGTTAATGGTAATAGGCTTGCTCTCTATTATATGCAACCTAAGCATTATAAGACTGCCTTGTTGGTCTAGTGGTCGCAAGCGCGACTGCTGAGCATGAGGTCCTGCGTTCGATTCCCAGGTCGGGTAAAGTGTTATTGGGTATTCATCAGGAATTCCTCAGTAGTAGCCATGGCGTCTGGATTTTTGCTCAGTTGATGGCAATAGGCTCGCTCACGACTTCGTTCGTGTAGAAATTTTGATGCGTTTGAGTAAGAAAAACAAAGTATGCCTGTGTCCTTTTCCCATAATCTATCCCCTTGCCAAATTTCATTGCAATCCGATCAGTTGTTTAGTCGTGAAATGGTTACAAACAAACTAGACTGACTTTTAGACTGCCTCGTTGGTCTAGTGGTCGCAAGCGCGACTGCTGAGCATGAGATCCAGGGTTCGATTCCAAGGTCGAGTAAAGTGTTATTGCGTTTTTCCATCAGGAATTTCTCCGTAACAGCCATGGCGTCTGGATTTTTGCTCTATTGATGGCAATGGGCATGCCCCCTAACTGGCGCAATGTGGGTGTACTATTAGGTACACCTTTGCCTAACCCTTTGGCGATTACAAAAGCGATGTTACGTCTAATCATGATATACAAAATGTAGCAGTACTAAGGGTACAACCTCTGTTCACCCTAACGAGCTCTACAGGCATGAAGCTATAATATGTATACAGTTTGTCATATTTAGTCACCTGACACATCCAGGTAATTCATACCATTAACCCTAAAACAATCCCATCAAAAAGGTGTCAGTAGCAGAGCATTCTGTAAAGGACAGTGCATGACGTCACCATGCTCCCCACGGTGGTCGCTCACCCAGCCGACCCTTGTTTCTATCGAAAATAAATATTGAATAATATTGAATGGTTGGTGACATGGTGACGAGGTATCGGATTTTTAGCTCGTAGCTAATTAATAACAGCCGCTCGGGTCGATCTTCATGTTAAGCCGCGCTTTCTTAGGTTGATTTGCGGATGGGTGACCACCTATTACATACCGAGTTTCCCTCGTGCCTTAGAAAGCACGTTGAGCTATTGGTCCCGGCTGTCATTTGTAGATCTTTGACAGTCGTTATAATATGTAGTCAATGGCCCAAAAATTCTGACAAGCAGTCTTACCAAGGGGTATCGTATTACCCAGTAATAACTGGGTTGTGGAGGTCAGATAGGTAGTCGTCAATACTGGTATTCAGCTGCATCTGGTTAGACTTGAAGCTGACCCCAACATAGTTGGGAATTGGCCTAGGCAGATGATGAGGAATGTTCATTGGGATTAGGCATTTTATTTTCACTCATAATGGGTCTGTTTGTATCGCTGTTGAAATGATTTCATGACGTTTTCAACAAGTTTTTTGTTTGTTTAGGGGCGGTCATAATAAATAGATCGATTAAAAGTTTGGGCTTTCGATTACAGGAAACCGATATGATCTTTCTACTTCTATCATAATTTGTAAGAAAGTCAGGTTGATTTTACAAGTTTATATTGAAGATTTCAAAATTTTTTATATACTTACTTGCAGCATAAATATCGATCCACCCATTGACTATTTGGTACATTGGAGTACGTACTAAAACCTAATTACTCTTGGTGCAACACCATTGCATTTTATCTATAAAACTAACGTGGTCCGATTACAGAAATATCTTTGCTTTTCAACACGTATCTGCAAACAAAATCGAAATGCAACAATACCTCGAAATCATCATCTTCAACTTCATCACATGTTACTTGGGACGTCGTCGGCGCATCACATTTTTTTCTTCCATTCTCCCCTGTCAACCGTCACGCTATCATTTAATCCTTTGTCTTTTAAGCTGGGTCTATGCTAGGCAAGCCGAACACGAGCAGAACACAAACGGAGCGCAAATATTCTTGGCGGGAGTGCTCAGTCGTGGCTTCTTAGTCCGTATTATTAAGATTTCTGTGGTCTACGCTAAGCGAATTCATGCTCGGATCGTGTTCGGCTCGCCTAGCGTAGACGCAGCTTTATATCATTCCTCACACAATCCATCGATCGCTTCCTTGGTCTTCCTCTCCCTCTCCCTCTCCATCCATCAACGTTTATATTCATTTCTCTTTTATTCTCTTTTAGTCATACGCGATTCGTCCTTCTTTATCACATATAACAATACCTCGAAAACATTCTATTATAATCCACTTCCTACTTGCGAATGAGCCCGCTGTTCCGCAGGCGTACTGTGTACAATTTGAGCAATATTACCAACGTGGGCGACTGAACGCAGTACTAGGATTGGTCGGTGGAATAATCAATAGGAGAACTCCTAGAATCTGGACCGAAATAACAAACAGGCTAACTGGAAACGTAATAATTAATCGCGTTTGGGGATTTGTGGTGCACAGGTAGAAAATTAGGCTGTTTGGTTTGAAATGGATTTTGTTTTAGATTTATTTCAAGAAATAAGTAAAGTGAGACAAATTCGTTGTGAGACAAATTTACTACCAACTTTAATAGTCCGTATTTTTAAATCACTTCAGGCTTTTATAGTTGTATAAATTGAATGTCGGATCCATTTACTCCACAATTAATTAGAGCTTGGCACAAGTAAGATGCCTATACCCAGCAGTGAGTGAAGTCGGGCTATGGATGATAATTCAAGTTTTAAGTCCAATCCAATTCATGGTCCGGAGCGAGAGGGAATAGGACGCCGTCACCTCCTTCTGCGAAAAGGAGGTGGCGTAGCGTGAGAGGGAGAGAACCTCTCGTCCCAGTCGCCGCGGGAGACGCCCCGGGCGTCGGGCGTCACGTGGTGGCTTCCGGCCACCGCAGACGTGGACCTGTGGACGGTGAGTAAAGGGCTAGCTCGCCGTCCGTCTGCCTTATGACGACAGGCCGTGTTGACGGGGTGTTCGTGTTCCACGCGCCCCTCAAAGAGATGTCAGCAACAGGGAGGGGCCCGCAGGGGCCGATGCCTGCCAGGGCTGCGGGACTGTTCGAAAGAGATACCGCGGCCCTGGAACACAAAGGGCAAGGAAGGAACATGGATGGGTTTCAGTCAGTACAAGTCTGACACTCCCTTCCGCTCCGCCCAAAGCGGGAGAAGTCATTCGATAAATTCCAATCCGAAAAAAAAGTATATTACATATGATTACGTAGGTACAGAAGTCAGGCTGAGGCCTGGTGGTTTCTACGAGGAATGTTTTACTTTAATGACTATTTATTGGATTTAAGTAGGAAATCACGTCTCAACACACCAACATGCTGAAAAACATCAATTCCTAGATTGTATTGGATACCAACTATAACTATATAAAAGACCTTCAAAACGTGTAAACACGAGACCTAACTCAAGGTTACACTTAATATTAATACGATGCCGATCATATTAAACAAACTAAACATTCACGCGTAAATTGCCAGTAACTTTACTATCGAACGAGCAGTTACCCAGTATCACAACACCAAATAAATAACGTATTCGACACGCCTGCGAATAAACAAAATTTAAAAGCCAATTACTCTGAAATTGGCAGTGTGATCATAAAATTCATTCACAAGGTGTTTGGCCAGCCAGAAGTGTTTTTTTATAAATAAAAAAAAAAATATCTTCCCACACAAGATTTTTTAAAAACGTTAGCCCACACTAGGAATTTCTCCTGAATCGTGGGCGCGTTCGCAAACAGCCAGACCCGAAACAACTATCTTAAGGCCATACAAATATTTGTTCCGTGCGAGGATCGAATTCGAGAAACGCAGCGCACAAGTCAATGGCTCAGCCACTACACCAACTGTGCCGTCTTTAAAAAAAAAAATCTTGAAGAAATTTCCAACAAAAAAATTAGTTTATTACGGCCTCAAAAAATACTGACTTGGTGGTGTCATTTCTTTAAATTAATAAAATATCTCAATTATTGTGCCACAGGTTCTGTGAAAACTAGGATACTCCCCATCCATTCCTAAGAAAATTGTGTCTCTCTGTCTTTCAAACACCCTGTATACATTTGTTTGTCTTGTGGTGTGATCGATGATAGACTATCACTTGACATTCAACGGCCATGGGTGCGTACATCAATTAGCTAATCGTTCCCAGAATCGTAATTATAATGTCAGACCCTGAATTTATGTCACAAATGGGACCACGTTTCATGTCAACGGCAAGGTTAATTGTGATTTTAACTTTTATAATTGAAGTAAAACTTTATTACTTAACACTCGTCGCTATGTGAACCATGAACACATTAATATAGAATTAAATTACTCAGGCATTTAAATAGGTTCAGCCATTTAGACTCGATGTAGTAAAATTCTTGCGCTCATTAATATTTATGAAAGTGTAGGTAAGCACCGGTTTTCAGCTTGTTTAGAATTTCAAAGCAATACGAACGTTGAATTTGAAACACATAATCAGATTCTAACCGCCACTTTTGGATTATAACCCGCTGGTTTTCAGTTCTTGGCAAGCTTCCAACTCATTAAAAATTTGTTATTTTTCATTTCAGATCCAAACTGCCGTAAACGAACTTGCCAACTCAAACCGACTCCATAATACTGTGAAGTGTTCGAACATGGACATCAAAATGATAGAAGATAATTGACGACGCAGTATCACCGCTAAAGTGAAGCTCTTCGCAATCTTGTGCATTACTTCCACAGTTCTGAATATGAATACGTCGCATTAACACCGACTTAGGGCTACAAAGCTCTACGAATCACATTCGGACCATCAATGCTAAATTACAGACTGGTTTCAACACATTTTTTGAAGCAACCGTAAATTGTTAAATACAATCTCCCCATTGACTGTGTGTGCCGTACAAATATGTGCCGTGATCGGGACATGTCGGTGCAGAGGAGTGATATCATCAAATAAGGTTTTATATTGGACGTGAAGACAACCGTGTCTATAGTTTAGTGTCAAGTTTCCGTCAAAACGGCGCGCATTTCCGCACTGCCGTTTCGTTTTGTTTCTTTCAATTTGTTTTACATCAAAGGATAAGCAATAGCCCGGTGGTTTTAGTGTTTGGTTGTGGATCATTGGTTGTGGTTTTGCCCAAGAGCGGGCCCCAGTGCGACCCTGGCCAGCCGTACCAGAGAAAACATATCCAGAATCTTGGATTCCATAGTTGGTGCTGCTAGATACTGCATTGTGAGTATGCCTTATTAATTAGTAAAAGTAATAATTCTAATTTTAAACTTGTAACAAGGGAAGTCCGTTAGGTCGCAACTATGAAGGTTTTTGTTTGAGCCATAGACAATGAGCTTTGTTTTTAGATGCGTTCAGTTGCGTTAGTGCAAAACATGATTTAATTTCAGAATCGTCCCATTAACGGCTGAAAACTTTTGGAAATTGGAAATAATTTTCCGAGTTAGCGAAAATGGTACAATTGGAAATTTTACAGGTATTTTTGAAAAATTAGATACTGGGGCTTCACATTCATTTTAGTGATTTTAACAATTAATAGTTTGTCCTTTTATAAATATAAAAATTTAGCTTATACCTATACATATACGCTTTGCAATATATACGTAAATACATGGGTATACTGGGAAATTGTATGTATATTATATTATATGCCATTCTTAACGGTTAGATAACTAACAACTAAGTAGTAGTTGCCTTCAAGTATTTGAGTTGCTTGCCCAACTAACCTGTATAAATTGAGTAGGTGACAGCCGTGTAGTAGAAAACCAATGCTTTCAATAACCCGTGTCCCTTGATAGATTTAGAAATATAGCTTTAAGCAAAGATATCCTACTAATATGTACCTACGTATATATCTATACAATTTACTGTATCATACATGATCAACACGATTCATTTTCCTCACTATTCGATACGAATCGCAAACATCAGCTTAAACACACCCACTCCAAGATCAATCTTATTTCTTGACACTGAAAATTTACATTCTTTCGCACATTACACTGACATTGACTCATCCTGGATACGTTAGGGCTACGGACAGGAAAGTGAGCGCTCGAGCGAGCATCGGGTAGTAATATCTGGGCTCGGGTGGCGTGCGCAGTGCTCCGAACGCGAGCGCGAGAGGACGGAAGATATGGCGGCGCCCGAGTGCGAGCGAGAGGCAAGGAAGCGCCGCGAGCGTCGCGACTCGGGGTGCGCGCACGAGCGCAAAGAGCGGCGCCCGCACAGCGAGGAGCGACCTCCCCCGCCCCCGCCGCCGCCTCCGCTACACGACCATAACCGCATTGAGGTAAGGGGCTGATACTTTCATTACCTACATCATTCCCAACATCCAAAAAATCTTGAAACACTAAGAAATATATGTATGTGGCAATCGCATATTCAATAATATCAGAGGGCAAAGGGTATTTTCTTCTTAAATTATCAGATTACGCAACTCTGCAATCAACCACATCACTTTCAGTCGGAACGTCGTGCTGAGCGGCTGTCCCGCGCTCGCCGGCCGCAGTTCGGTGGCAAGCGACGACGCGCCCAGCCTCGGGCACATAAGAACCCGAAGGAGAACGAGTGCTTCACCACATCCGAAGAGATCAGATGCAGCACACCGCCTCACTTCGATTACGTCGTCGTGCAGAAACCACAACGTAAGTACTGCTGCAGGTGACAACAGTATGGCTTGACCTTGACCAAAGAATCAAAAAACTGCCTCAACTGAAGCTGCATCTACTTAGCTTAAGAACAACACAATCATAGCCCAGCCGTGGCTGCTATCCTGTGCGATTAATGTTAGCATGTTGAGCTGGATCAATTAAAATTAACGGTCATTTATTCAAATTAGGCTGAAAATCAATACGTCAAGCAGACCCTCAAAACGCCCACCCTCCGCGCCCGTTGGATTATTCCATCGCAGTCGTTTGGTATTATTTCATCGGCTAGAAGCAAGGTGTGAAGTTGATCAACGCAACATCGAGCAAATGGTACATTTTTAAGACTTTTGCAGTATGCGAGGAACCGGAGACTCTGGACGCAGGAGCGCTGCACCGGGTTTTAGGTCGCACAGAGAGCGTGAGCGAGGAGGGCGCAGCCCTTTGCGCGGAGGCCGAGCGAGCCCGCAGCGACGAGCGCAGCGCCGCCCCACTCAACGTCGTGCGGCGAGAACAGCCCGTACCTGATCGACGGCTCGAGAAGATCAGCAAGAAGGTAGTTAACGAAGTAATATCCTTTAGACTACTTTGGAACACTTATTTGCTAAATTGCTCTATCTCTGTCTTTGAAGCTTAACATAAAAATTGCACAAAAATGCAGGCCTTTATAAATAAGATGCAAATAATTCTTCACCAATTTACAGATCTCCGCTCTAAAGAAGAACATCTCCAAATACGAAAGCGAGTTTGAAACAAAGAATGGTCATCCCTTGACACAGAGTGACAGGATCACAGATGTAGCGCTAACACGCATGAACGACACATTGCGCCGACTGCAGGCAGAGAAACGCCTCATTAAGACTGACCCAGTGGAGTATGCTCTGAAGGTACAAGCTGCGAAACTGCAGAAGGAAAGAGATGACAAGCTTGAGGAGTCGCTGAAGAGCGACAAAGCTATGGCTGATATCGTTAAAGACATTGAAGAGGTGATTCTTAAGCAAATTTTTTACCAATCAGTATGCGCACTCGCTGAGTTTAGATAACAGCTGGATTAATTGGGATCTAGATTCTCAAACATAGCATTAACCCACAATTCGTATGTTTTATCTTTCAAGCACATTAGTAATTACCATTATTTTAAAAATCAATCTGCTTAGATAGTGAACTAGTGATTAACCAAAACATTTTAACCATGATTCAACACCACATTTAGGAATTGCTTCAAATTTTCAATTATTTTGTCTTTTTAGAAAAAAATTGGCTTACTAATTAAAACCACTCTGTTGTTAGTCAGGGAAGTGTAACGACAGATTTATTGTGGTCTTTTCTCCAGTGGTTAGAGGGCTGTCGCCAGGCGGCTGGTCGGCCTTCATCAACCGAGGCGAGCTGGACAGCTTCCCAGCTGGCTGCTGAGAAGCTATGTGTCCAGCGAGTGCTACTGCGACTGGAAGCGGCCCGGGGCCGCCCACCGGCCCACTCCGCTGAGCGTGGAGCGGCCCGGCATCTGTATGAGCGGTATAGGGCTGTTAAGAGGGTGCTGGCTTCTTCTAGGCCTGATGCTGTAAGTTTTGTGTGTGCTTAGTATTTTTGTCGCTTTTCTAGATGAATGGAAAAAAATCACCTTTGTGTGCCGCTCACAAAACCTTAATTCAGATCGTTTCTTTTAGATATTTTTAATAGGCACATCGAGACGCATTGGACAGTCTTGATGAATGATTTCAGTAACTGATATTAATCATTATTGCAACATTTTGTCACAATCAGATCATAGGCGGCACAAACGGTGAACTGGCGACGATCCACGAGCATGAAACTATGCTTTTCAACTCAAGTGTCGATAGTTCCAGCGATTCTCAGGAGAAACCTTCAGATTCATCTCAGGTAAGCAGATAAACGAAGCGTTTGTCCTCTTGCAGGATACTCTTTAACCTTAGCACCAAATATAATGTTTGCGTATTTTTTTACCTCATATTACCTTTAAATCTGAGGAAGTTTCTGAGAATAAAGCTATTCAGAATAAAACAGGACATCAATTCGTTTTAATATTCTGATTGTCCTTATGCTGAAATATGTCCTGTTTTATTTTCCTTAACAATAACAGTTAATTAAGGAAACAAATCACGATATAATACTTAGCTGAGCACTTTTTTCCTTAAACACTTTTTACCTTAAACTACTACTCGTGCGTAAAAAGGTTCCTATAATTATATAACCTAGGTACTTTTTCCATGTGTTCTAGGAGATATGCAAAACTCGACTCGTGTGTAGAGCGACTATTATCTCCAATCAAATTTTTCTTCGTTTTCTAGGAAACAGCAGAAACTCCGCTCCAGTCACCTCCTACACGTGACAACGCCGCAGCCACCGAGGAGGTTCCGTCTTCCACATCATCAGCTCAGTCAGCTACCAGTGAGGAGGCCACGCCCTCCAACGAAGGATTGCATTGCCTCGGTCTTGAAGAATTGAACAAAGCTCTCACTGAAGCTAAGATGCAGAAATCTGTAAGTTTGATACTATACTTTATGATTTTGTTTGATGCTTGGGTATTTTTTTGCAAAGCCTGATTCTTCTACTTTTTGTCGTACAGCCTCTAATCGGGCGTAAACCAAGTATATTATCGAAAGTTTTGATTATTTAGAATGTCTGGTAGACTTATTGGTTCATATTTTGGTCGTCTTATCTCACAGCAAGCACAGTTTTGCAATATTTTCCAACATCAGTAAAAACCTGATCAGTGTATATGGTTGTAAGAAGTTTTTCTTCAACATCACTGCAATACTGTTCGTGCTTGATATTTTTGAAGAAAAGTGCTGCACCACATGCCTTTTTTTATTTCCAGATTTTACGCCGCACCATAAAAGAGTACGAGGTTAGCTTCGAGCTTCAAAACAGCAGGAAGGTACAGAGGGATGACAAAAAAAGCCACGAGGACGAATACTTCAGATACAAAGCCGTCAAAGCCAGGATCAAGCTCATCAACGCGCTCATCAATAAACAGAAAACATTAACTAGCAATCAAATTCCGAACTAAACCAAAGATAATAAGGCTCAAATAAAAGAGTCTCGGTTAAATCTATTGCAATGCTTTTATTGTAAAAGATATAGAGATGGATATCGTATAGAAGTGAAACTCGCCGTCCTTTCAATCCGTGCGTACTGGTATGTGGTTACTTATCAAATGCCATGCTACGATCTAATTTCATTTAAGGCCATACCTGGATTAATAATACAAATATATCAAGCAATACGAAGATACAGACCTAACTGCATAGAAAGTTTCTTACGACCGATGAAACTGCAGGCTTTATAGTGGAGTGAGTTTCCCTTCTATACATTATATTCCTTACAAAAAGTTCTTGCTAGGGTGGATTGTCGCTCCTAGACTGTTCATGTTTTATAAATGTGGTGATTAATATAAGTACAATATATTAATATACAGCTGTATCGATGTTTTGGTGTTACTTTCACACATACTAATAAATATTAAAATATAGTGTACAGACTAGACAAACAGTAGAGTGTTATTTCGCAATTCAATTCTTGATTATTTATTCGGCGTGAATACAACCATTTTTGGATAACCAAAAATGACGTCAGCAAAATCTAGTGCTTCCGAATATTTGAATATAATTGGTGTAATAGCGAGTTAATATATTTCAATACTTAACTATCTACGTATACCCTAATGCCTACAAGATTTAACGGGTCATATGTAATAAACTTAATATTCGTTTTTGGTTACCTATTTGTGAAATTGTATAGTGCCAAATTTTGTCATTCTATACAATTATACAATTCTGCAATTTTACCTAATATTAACAGAAAATAAATACGTTAAGCCTCGTTCGAATTATTGACAGTTTATAAAGGAAAATAATAATTTAAACCTTGATTTGTATTATGTGAAGAAATCTGCACATAATAAAGATTTGTTGAAAAGTTTTTGCGTAAATACTTATAGGGTATGATTGATCCACACATCAATATTACTGCGAAGACCCCAAAAATACAATTGTACATAATACATATAATTTAATAGGCATTCCGTAGTACTGATAAATGTTAGAAAATATGAATATTTAAAGTATTATAATACAAAATTACGAAAATCTTTGACGGTTCACTGCCCTACACTTAACTTTTGACTCGGAACTAAGACAATGTAAAAAAACACTGATTTTCAATACATTCTAATTATTTGACCATAATAATTAGAACGGGTTCACAAGAAAAGTACAAGCAGTATTTAGTCTACATAGTTAATAAATTCATCGATACATAATAAACACGTTAAATGTTTTAATGTAATAATATTAAAGAAAATAATAATATTATTGCTGTTTAGTACGAAAACTTGCAAAAGCTATCTCCTTGAATATTCGTAGCAGAACTTACAGTTCTTGTTGTTATAGATTATGAAGATTTTAATACTTTTGCAACTGACCGTACGCTCATATAAATACATAGAAATGGCAAAGTAAACCACACTTTCGTGTGAAAACGGACTTGATTGATTTGTTTGACGGATTTTCAAATATAACTGGACTATTTGGTGTTACGATTTTTATGGATTCTGTAGAAACTCTTGTGGCTAACGAATGACATCAAAATATGTGTAAATTGTGGCTATGTACATAATACAAACTATGACGAAATTAATTAGGGGTATACTAAGAAACTTTTGAGCATATACCCCTATATATTTTATCTTATTAATGTTAAAGCTACTTATTAAAAATAGTTATATAACTATTGTATGTGTATAACTACGCGACCTGAGAAAAGTAGAATAAACCTTGATGTGGGCGAAGCTAAACGCTTTGAAATTTTGGAATGACGTTGACGATGAAATTGGACTAACAAAAAAAAAATTAAGAAAAAGTTTATATATTATAACTTACCGCCTAAGACTTTATTGATGTGGTTACCTTTATTTATTACTTTATACTTTAATTTATCCCCTTTATATGTTCCGTGATTGTGTAATATACTCGATCTCATATGTGTTAGAAATATTTAAGTCCTTAGACGGGCTGGACTTTCGTTCTCTTAAAGAGATTTATTATAGCAGTTAAATGTATTTAGTGATAAAGTACTTACCTGTGATTTTATTGTAACAAACATACTCTTGTGTGACAAGAACTCGAATGTTTTACTGGTGGCTTACCATAACGCCTTAAAGCAGTTGTCATGGCAGTGTGGGAAAGAGACGGCGCTAGACGACCTGTATAGCTCTGTCTCTTTCCCACACTAGAATTAAACTGCTTTAAGACGTCATAGTAATCCCCCTGATCGTTGTGGTAGGTGTTAGTTGACGATCTTCCGTTGAACAAAATTAATTTGTATTCCGTGTTGTTTTGAACAATATTATTGAAATGGATGAGACTTGATAAATGGTTTATGGTAAACCTAAGTAATGTCTATATAACGTTATATGAATACGAGATAATTATGATGTTTAGGTGCAGGATGTTGGTCCAGAGCGTGCCGTTGTCGGAGACATGTACTTCTCTATATTTATTATTTAGACGAGCTTTTGTAGTACCTAACAACAAATCTTGTAATCGATAATACCATATTACGCAAAATACGAAATTACTCTTGACGTTTGTCTCCCAATGTTGCCACGCTTTAATCAACATCCTGCTTTCGCTTGTCAAGAAGGCAAGTAATTTTAATACCTAATTATTGCTTTGCAATATATTATATAAGACGTTCAGTGTATACAATTATATGACAAATCAAAAATGGATATCATATCAATGTTTAAATGACAGTAAGCTATTTGTACCAATCTCATATAACTTGTTTCTTAAGTTAATGTCCCGACTTTTCCCGCCCGAATATGATAGCCAAGCACGAAAAGCCATTTCAGCTCATTTAAAATTAATAAGCATTGTCTGTCGTGCAGTTTGGATTCTGAAAAATTGCAGTGCATTATATTATAATCATACTCAGTCAGTAGAGTTCCATAAATTGCCACTAATATTCAAATAATGTTTAAAATAAAATATAGAACAAACATTTGCGTTGTTATTTTTTAATATTTACTTTACGATTACCAGGAATTAATTAAGGTCAGCTCAAATATTCTTTATATTAATTTGATACAAATACTGGTATGAAGATTTGTTTCGGACTCAATTTCAATTGATCTGAGGTAGTTTGTGTAAGATATATTTGTAATCTCCTATAATTTCCGTCTTTTTGATACCCTATTCGGTTGAAAAAAAAAAATAACGACTTACAATTTAGCGCCAAAAATCCGCCATTTTTTTTTAAAAAAAAACACCAATCTACGTTTCGAGATGAATCGAATGATACCTTAATCGTCGAAATCCATCCAAAGAAAAGAGTCGGGTAAAAAAACAATAAAGATTTCTCTTACTATACTTTTCGGGATTTCGTATTCTATGCTGTAGGTAGGTGTCAGGGGTGATTGAGATAACATATGTCTCAGAGGAGAGAGTGGTGTAGAGCTTATCTCTCACACAACGATAATGAATTGCGTCAAAGATGACTTTATAAGGAAATCAGGGTCAGTAGTTGTTACACAACAAACGAAATATAAATGGACGTTAGAAAACCTACCGTCCTTTTACATTTTCACTGTTATATTACTTAGATACCATAACATCACGCCTGCAATCCCCGAATGGATGGGCAGAGTGTACTCATTATTAGTACACCTACATTTCGCCAGATAGGTTTTTTTTTATATTAAATGGGCCTACTCTTTGGCCAGCTCAAAATTAAAGACCCATGTAATAGGGGGCGAGCCTATTGCCATCAACCGAGCTCAAATCCAGACCCCGTGGAATAATATTAGTATTTATGTACCAGACATTCTTTCCCGAAAGAATTATTAACAAGTCTGATAGAGCAATTTTGTTGTGGGTATGTCTGTTAGTATACATGTCAGTTATCTATATACTTCTATACTAATATTACGAGTATAAAGAGGAAAGAATTGTATTTTTGAATGTAACGAATAAACTTAAAAACTACATTTTATCCCCGTACTCCCACGGGAACGGGAACTACGCGGATGAAACTGCGTGACGTCCGCTAGTCTTCAATAAAAACAGAAGCCAATAATCCTAATACGTCTTAAAAGTGTGGTGTAATAAAATTTTCCTAACTTCGCCGCACATTATCTTCCTCTGACTCAGATGAACTGATAACCTCTCACAAGTTATCAGCACGAGTAACGTTAAGGTCAAGAGAGACACAAACAATATCGTACGATGCGCCTGACATTACTGACTATATTATGAAATAACAAAGGGTAATCAGGTGCCTGTATTCCCGTTGTCCCCGTAATCTGTGTCCCCGTCACGGGGACAACAGAACGACATAATTATAATTCCTTACCGTTGTCCCCGTAATCTGTGTCTCCGTCACGGGGACAACAGAACGTCATAATTATAATTCCTTACCGTTGTCCCCGTAATCTGTGTCCCCGTCACAGGGACATCAGAACGTCATATGATTCCTTACCGTTGTCCCCGTTATGTACATATGGGCAACGGGGACAACGGACAATTAAGATTTCACGTATCGTTGTCTACTTTAAATTTTTATTTATCCTAAAACTAAAATGAAAGATATTTTATACATAATAGTGGTAATTAATTAACATATTCATTGCGGCACCCAGTTTCGAAAACTTCTTGCTCTGGCGGTGAATAATTAGGTATGACACGACTGGCGTACCTAACGTCATAGACGATGATGTAACCAGTCGTAGAAAAAAATAAACTTTTTTCACTGATTAGACTTGATTCAGTTCAGTTAACATCAAACCAAGGAAGTAAACTGCAGGCTACATTATTTGAAGCGGTTTTTGAGTCTTCTAATCTACGTGTTTTCTTTGAAATGGATGGGAAGTGACTATAATTCAGATGTTTAAAACCTTTTGTAATATCTTCATGTACAGACGCCAGCAGGTCAACCTACCCGAAACTGTCAGATTTTCCCAAACTACATTGAACCTAATGCATTAGAAATAAAGTCGAAAATCTATTAAGGAAATCTGACAGATTGTAGTAGCTTGATGTGCTGGCGTCTGTACAAGAATGGTACAATAAAGTATTCTCTACCGCACCCTATGGGTCAAATAGGACAATATTGTTGTATCACGTCGTACTATGAAAATAGTAAAATTCGAACGCATTAGCACTTTTTAATTTTTTTAAATTAATATTTTTTTCATACCTACCTAATTAAGATGTAACTGAAAGAGCTTTTTAAAATCATGTACATATTTTTTCAAGTTATATCCAAACTTTATTTTAAGATATTAATCTTAATGATTAAATACATAATAATACTTATAGTCCATTGAAAAGATACCTATAGTAGTAGTACTATTAAAGTTGTTCTAGACCATACCTGGGGACCTTCTAGTTACGAAGATATTGGGGGACAAAGTTCCAAATTTTTCACAAGTTTTTTTTAAACGCATGTGTTTAATGCAATATTTTTCTTTAAACACCTCTACGACCCCCTTACTATTCAATTCTTCCATCAGCGCAATGTTTTGAGTGCGTTACATTGAGTCTTACCGTAAAACGTGATTTTTCACCCCAAAAAAAAGTCTTCCCAGCAATCATTTTTGCGTTAAGTTACTTCGTTTGATCTACACATTGTTTGGTTAACGGTTTCGTGAAGAGTCTGTTTACACCCTGTATTTGATTACCAGAGCGTCCAATTAATGGTAAAACTGCACAATTAATTGTGTTAGACCTACTAATAGGATTAAAAAAAACTTTTTGCCTTTGATAGCTAAGTTTTTGGGAGGTAGAGGGAGACAGCAAAAACAAAAAGTAAAAGGCGAGTAAAACCGTGGGGTACAGGGGTTCATAAGGAAGACTGTTTACATGGGTTTCCCAATCTTTGTGAAGCCCTTGAACATTTTAAGAATGATAACGTGAATAAAAACTATGAAAAAAAAAAACAAATAATTGCCGGGAACTTACTATCCTTATTTCAAGGACGTTAATAAGGTGATTGTGGCAAATCAAAGGTAAGTAGATAATTGTGCAAGGACCACATCTATTTAATTGAGGATTTATGCGTCATAATAACAGTGAACAAGGTCATTGAACTTGATATTCAATCATTACAATTTATCAAAACTTCGGCTCGACCTTTAATAACAGTGATCACTTGCTTATCGTTTCGCAGAACCTACGTTGTGTAAATAAAATAATACATACATAACATCACGCCTGTAATCCCCGTAGGGTTAGGCAGAGGTGTACCTAATAGTACACCCACATTTCGCCAGTTATGTTTAAGTACCGTGTAATAGGGAGCGAGTCTATTGCCATCAACCGGACACAAATCCAGACTCCGTGGCTGCTACTGAGAAATTCCTGATGGAAAAACCCAATAGCACTTTGCCTAACCAAAAAAAAATTGAATAAAATAATATATACTTCATAACAGAAAATGAACTCTTGACTTTAGATACAGCAGCTTTCATGGTGTAAAATGAGAGCTACATAACATCAAAATCGCGCATGTAATCCTGGAAGGGATAATTAGCTATCATATGCTGACACCTGACTCTAAATTCACATTCATATAGTTTTGTTTAAATCCTATGTAATAGTAGGTGAGCCTATTGCCATCAAATTGGTTAGTGATAAATTCTTAACCTTTTGACCGCAACGGACGTCTATGGATGTCAAATCAAAAAGTGCTCACGACGCCATTGACGGCATGGCACATCGAAAATGACATTTTTTTACAGTTGCTTGGCGTAGAGAACACAGCTTTTCGTTGCTGACGTGGCGGTCAAACTTAATGGCAAAAAATGAAATAATAAAAAATAATAGCAAATTAAAAAAAAAATATCTTCACTTTGCCCGACCTTTTTTTTTGTTTTCGGGGGGACACCTTCACAAGACGACCGTTCTTTGGGGATAAGATAGGAGAGTGTGGTATTTAGTTATAGTATTTTATTTACCTCACTAAAACCACACATGAGAGGAGGCACCGTTTCCTCTTAAAATACCTGTCCGGAGCCAAGAACAGGAAATCAGTGGCCCAAGTCTGACAACCAGACTTACCAAGGGGTATCGTATAACCCAGTATAAACTGGGTTTTGGAGTTCAGATAGGCAGTCGCTCCATGTAAAATACTGGTATTCAGCTGCATCCGGTTAGACTGAAAGCCGACCCCAACATAGTTGAGAAAAGTCAAGGCAGATGATGATAGTGTCATCTTGTTATATTCATATTTACAAACAACATTTATCTTTCCATTGTCGTTCATTAATAATTAATGCGCAAATTTTCTTTGAAATCAACAAATTTTTAAAGCAAACAATACATTATCTTATTTACTTTATATACGAGGAAGATAATGAGGTCACGGCCAAGACAGCTGCAAGTTAAATGGTATAACAGACTCTTGTTAATGTTACAAGATAACAGCTTGCCACGAAGAGGCTGATTTCGTCAGTTAAGACAGTAAGCTGGTAATAAAAAAAAACACTTAAATTAAATTCATCAACTTCCCGCCCGTGTTATTTGGGGTCGGCGCAACACGTTATCTCTTCCATTTTCCCCTGTCAATCGTGGCGCTATCATTTACTTCTTATTCCTTCAAATCATTCGAATTACGTAGGCAAGCCATAGAAAGATTATCGGCAACCTTTGCGTAAACCTCGGCAAGAGAAGTAAGATTAGACGGATGCTGCACCGACTTTTAGCTAAATTGTTGCTTCGAGTCTGTCTATGAGCAGGAGTAGGACTTTGTTCTGTCTTGTCACAAAAGATAGATAATATTGAACATCCTATTGCATACTATTCCCGCCTATTTTCTAAAGCGGAGCCTATTATTTGTACAACAGAATGGCGTCCCTCCTCACACAATCCATCCATTTTTTCTTTTGTCTCCCTCTCGATCCATTAACATTTATATTCATCACTCTCTTAGTCACATGCGATTCATCCCTCCTCATCCTCCTCCAACACTTAAAATTAAATTATTGAATTGTCAGTTATTTTATTCGTTGCTATAAAGTAGCTTTTTTCGCGGCATGGCTCGCGTTAATTTATAATTTGACAATCAGTTCAGGTTGTACTCCGTTGTAATAATAGTTATACATAATTCAGTCATGATTCAAAAGACACGTGGGGCCATCTATTATCAAAAGAACGTTATTGTGGTTTTCCTCGGGAACAGTAATTTTTTTCGGGATGAAAGTTACCCTATGTCCGTTTCTGTACACCTGACAACGTAGGTATATGCAAAGTTTCAGGAGGATCGGTTCAGTGGTTTCCGCGTGAAAAGGTAACAAACAAACTTACTTTCGCATTTATAATATTAATAATAAAATAATAATAAAGGAAGGAAGAAAATAAAAGAAAAAGAAAGGATTGTGTTAGGAAGTTAGTAAGATATCTAATGATCATGTTCAGGCAATCTGTCTGGAATGAAATTCTACACCATTAGTATGGGGTGTCATCTAATATCTTTCTGGACCATTAGGCTCTAATTTGAAACTAACGTTTTCTTGGTAGGATCTTTATTCTTTATCAGATGGTGTCCCCGGTGCATATTCGTAGAAATTAATCTTCTAATTGTGTTTCTTAGAACCTAACCTAAACATACATAGCATAGGTGCATTGCAGCAGGTAGCTAGCATTGGTGTACAGGCACACGTTCATGAATGTTGAAACACAACCCACCCGGTACTATGTTGTGACATGTCCAAACATCGAGATATCTGTGCTCTATGCATATTTGTTAATATCAACTGTATTATAAATCTTTCGGAAGAGTGATGAGGAAAACCGGATCCAATTCCGTTGCGTTTTTTAAAAGAACAAATCGGCCATACAGAGATACAAAAATCAGTTATTCAACAACTAAAAACCCGACTGCCGTACAAAAACTGGAAGCATGCGCATTCAAAATTAAATATAAGTTGGAATCAGGCACTTGAATATAAAACTTAAAAAAAAATGGTAGGTTATTTGAGCGACAAAGAGGGATAATTCTTTTCAATGATATTCATAATTTTGTTGAACGCTAACGAAATTATTCGCGTGTGACTGACTTGCGAGCCTATTGACCTCGCTTCGTGAACAATCGGTCAAGTTCGAAACTTGTCGGGCATCCCCAAGATTTTATTTACGCAACGAAGCCATAAACTCAAAAATATTTTAATGATAAATCTTACATTAAGTTCTATAAGCCCTACCGCCGCGCCGTATCTATATATAACTCAAAACATTCATTCGTTTTTATCAGTAAGTGACGTTGAATTATGTACTTATACATGGTGAAATGAACCGTTACTACGTATTCAGTAGGTACATACATCATTCTGAACCCCTCTACAAATGAATATTTCGACAGTTAATTAAAAAAAAACTTGTACTTATTTATTTTTATTACGCACGTAAGAAGTTATACTTCTATGGCGTATAAAACTAAAATGTTGACTAGCTAACTTCAAGGTGCTCGTTGACTAGCTAACTTCAGGGTGTCGGTTTTTCGTGACGGTGTGCGCGCGCATCGTAAAATAGTGTAACTTCGAAACAGCTGTTCTGTTTGCTGTTTTTTTATGCTACCTATATGCTTAACATGTCCATACATGTTAATCATAGCTGATTTTTTTTAAATTACCGATGTGGTTCAGATTTATGTACTGAATACGAGGTAGCCGTTTTAGCGTCTTCCACCTTGTATACGACGGATTTACTTGATAGCTGACTTTACCAAAAACTTTACGATTATACTATACATACTAATTTATCTATTTACGATTCTACTTAACACTCACTGACTTTATTGTTCTTTAAGTACTAGTCATTAAAAAAAACTTATAAATATTTGTACCGATAAGGATGAAGTCTATTTAAGTAGAACTTGTTTTAATAAGTTATTTACATCTTGGAATATTTAAAACATAGGTAACATATACAGGGTGCAAACAGACTCTTCATGAAGCCGTTAACCAAGCATTATGTACATCAAACTAAGTAACTTTACGCAAAAATTATTGCTAAGAAACGATTTTATTTTTTTGGGTAGAAAAGTCACGTTTTACGGCAGAATTCAATGTAACGCACTCAAAACATTATACTGATGAATGGAATGAATAGTACGGGGTTGTGGAATTGTTTGAAGCAAACATCTCACATTAAAAACATGTATTTAAAATAAAACATGTGAAAATGTTGGAACTTTGACCCGAAATATCTCCGTAACAAGAAGGTTCCCAGGTATGGTCTAGAACAAAAAAATGGCTTTGTTAAGAGTCTTTTTACACCCTTTATATAGAGCAGAATCCCCATCGACGCATAAACTATTGCCATGTATTCAGTACATCATTCCCAACACCCCACACGGAAATTTTCCTCACAGGCCTCCCCCAAGTGTCGCCACATTGACCGGTCCCGTGCGTCTCGCATCCAGCGGATCCTCGCAACCTTCACCAGGTCATCGGTCTACCTAGTAGGAGGCCTTCCAACGCAACGTCTTCCGGTTCGCGGTGGCGCTCCTGAACTTTTCGGCCCCATCGGCCATCCGTTCTGCGAGCAATGTGCCCTGCCCATTGCCACTTAAGTTTGGCAATTCTTTAAGCTACGTCGGTAACCTTGGTTCTCTTGCAGATGTCTTCGTGTTACACGGTCAAAATGTATGGAAAGGGAGATTTTTTTATGAAGAGTGATGTTCTGGATACGTGGTATTCGTTCTGTGCGCGGATGACCCCCCAACCTGTATAATAATTATGTTTCTTTGTTAATTGATGGTGGTCTTTACACAAAAACATATTTTTGTCTACATTCCTGTTTATATTTTAGTCAGTGACCCCGAACGAACTCTAATATTCTAAGAAAAATAAATCGATACAAATAGTGTGTGTTATCAACATGTTTAAAGAAAAAGGAAATGGAATTTTCCAAATACATATGTGACAACTAGCTTTTGACCGCGGCTTCGTTTGCGTTATGGTCGGAAATAATCCCACGGGAACGCTTTAAATAGCACATGACACTAGGAAATAATATAGCTTTCCATTAGTGAAACATTTTTCGGAATCGGATCAATAGTACCTACCGGAGATTACCCTACATACAAACTTATAAACATATTTTACTTCTATAATATTAGTATTTATCTGGAAAAACCGATATGAAAAATGCTAAACTTTCTTTTAAAATGTGACACCTTTAATTCGTGCACTATGCTGCATTGTTTTCCCCATTTATCCAAGCCCCACAAAGTTTTTACCCTAGCATTTTCGTAGTCCTTTCTCCGTAACAATTTATTGCACATTCTTCAATAAATAAAAACAACAGACTATCAATCAGACAGGTGCTGCTTATGGCAAGTCTGGTTAAGGATAAAAAATGCATCTAGTTGCGACAACACAAAGGACATTGTGATCAATTGATGTTGCATATTCTTACTTCAATTAACTATTTCTCAAGCTAATCAGTTCAAAACATTTTATAATGCAGGTTATTTTTTTTAAACGTATGGGGTTCATTGGTAAATATAACGTTCCCAAATTACGTCGTGTCAAATTATTCGTGTCTTAATTCGTCAAAACCGGCATAAAATAAGAGCTCGTGGCTAACAATATAAAACAGCTTCTCGGGTCGACCTTGAGGTTAAGCCGTGCTTGCCTAGGTTGATCTGTGGGTGGGTGACCAGCCATTACATACCGAGTTTCCTCCGTGCCTCGGAAAGCACGTTAAGCCGTTGGTCCCGACTGTCATTTTTCGGTCTTTGACAGTCGTTACAGCTAGTCAGTGGCCCAAAAATTTTACAACCAGTCTTAACAAGAGGTATGGTAGTACCAGTATTAACTGAATTGTGAAGGTCAGATAGGGAGTCGATCCATGTAAAAGACTGTTATTACATAGTTGGAACTTGGGGCTAACATATGGCGGATTCTGAGACCTGTGTTACAGGATTCAGAGGAGGAGTGAGGATGTTGAAGGCTAATAAATTACACGTATGCTCCTCAAGTTTGGAACGTAGATACATTAATATTGATAGTTGACTTAGGCACAACTCCGCGTTAATTAATATGGGGCATGCTGTTTTCCAGATTCTAATAAGGAATACAGTAATATTGTTGCTTTTGAATAGCATCATTAGTGTTTTCAATAAGATTAGTGTATAGGGATAATCTACTATTTTTTTATAGCTCTTAGAAAAACTTTACCCAGTTTGGCAGGTTAGCTACGTCACTTGAAGCTACACCTATAGGACGCATCAAAGCACCCCATTTTCACCCGGTAAACCGTATCAATCCGTTAATTCCCTATTCCAATTCAAAATTTGCTCAGCAGTGGGAAAAAGTTTGAAATGGTAAGTCCACATATTGTCCACCAGTTAGCGACGACACACAGATATCGTCTCGGCTAATATTAAGACGACTATTGTCGTGTTAAGGACTGCTGCTGACTATGGTGTAACGTACGCTTGCGATTCTTTCAGATTTTTTTATCTGTGGTGTATTAAGACTACTGTGTAATTTTTAGATTTTTTTTGTTATCTTGTTAAATTAGTCTTTGATCAAAAACAATACATTACCTATATCCAAATATAACAAATACGCCTCCACTAAGGAACGAAGTAATATCTAAAAATTCGACGACCTAATCGCGAAAACTGAAAAGACCACGTTACAGCAAAACTAAATGTTCTCACAAAACGTATTGGAACCAAGGATAACACGTTTTTTTTTTGCTTAGTACGAACTTGATATTCTTATATTTCTAGGAATAAACAGAGAATATTTTTCAGTAGAAGTTTCTTTCGTTGATTTGGGCTGTTAGCAGAGGTGAGCAATTTCTTTGTCTACGGTTCAAAAATTGTCATACCTGTACTTATTGAAAATCAGTCTAGAACTAACATGACGACGAAGTTCGCGTGTGTCGTGACGTTCATCCACATCGCATGAGTGAGTTATCATCCTAATACCGCGTGTATAAAAAGCGACAAAAGACTGACAGCACTTCAGTCCCCGCCCGGCATTGGTTCTGTAATCACAAAGTATTAAACAGTGCTTCAAAATGATGCTGAAAACTATTGTTTTCGCTGTACTCACAGTGGGTAAGTTTTTATCAAGGGTTTAATTTTTTTTTTATGGATTTTTGACCATTTTTTGCAAAAATTAAATAGAAAGTTAGTGTATAATTTTTAGCTATACATCATTAAAATTAAGCAATTTAAGAATTTTAATTGCTTTAGTAAAGTCCTAACTTGAGTGTACTTTTGTGTGTTTACTAAGTAATTAAATTAGCAGGAAACTTCTAGTTAATCGTAATTAATTAATGGATTTATGAGGACGTTAAGTGGGACCTTTTCCGGTGCATTCAAAAGTTACAATACAAAACAACATAATGAATACAAAAAAGGTCTGTTTTATAGATAGGTTCTTCTAAAAAAATAAACTATTCTGTGAATGTAAAAAAATAATCTCATTTTCGAGAGAGGTTAAAAGTTATCTAGCTGATGAATAATTTGGTAAAAATAAATTAGCAATAATTATGAAACTTGAACCACTGTGATAGTCGTTACAAATTATCAGAAGCCCAAAAGACGATGCGTCTATTACTTAAAGGATTGCAGAGGTCATATGAAAGTACATATATAGATTATAGACCAAGGCTGCTCAACCCCAGGCCCGTGGACCATGATGTGGCCCGCCAACGCATTTGAATTGGCCCGCCAAAAGTAGTCAGCTGACGACAGTCTTATGGATACAGATTTCAGGATCAAATAAATTAAACTATATCAAAAATAAGTTATTGCTCCTTAAGATCCCATTCTCAGTAAGCCAAATCCCAGCAAACAATGAGTAACTAACTGAAGTTAAATGTTAAAATCTAAGTAGGTAGGTTCTATCTACAGTTAGTATAGCAAGTTTTATTTACTAAAGGGCCCGCCGGTGGAAACAAAAATCAAAATGTTGGCCTTCCTTTAAAATAAGTTGAGCAGCCTTGTTATAGACGATATTCAGATACTAGACACAATACACAATTAACGAATACTTAGGAAAAAGCAGTGATTCACACGTTTCACTATTGACATAATAATAATAATTTTTAATAATACTTTTTATTCAGTTCGCATAACACGGGACAGTATTAAAAAGCTAGTATCAAAAGGCAATGATCCTTAAGCGCTAGATTTTTACACACCCCTTGGACTCCACACTAGGATACCCTGTGTCGTGGGGTCCAGTCTTTTCCCAAGTAAGGGTAACATGATAGGTGAAGTAATAACAAAAGAAATAGAAAAAAAAAATGATAGATATAATAATTAAGATAACAATTAAAACTATTTTAAAGGGTGTAAAAAGACTCTTAACGAAGCCGAAAAGCACTTGTTCTCCCCGTCATTGCGATCATTTTTTTGCTCTAGACCATACCTGGGAACCTTCTAGTTACGGAGATATTGGGGGTCAAAGTTCCAACTTTTTCACAAGTTTTTTTTTTAATAGATGTTTTTAATGTGTATTCTTTACTTAAGACACCTTCACGACCCCCGTACTATTCAATCCATCCATCAGCACAGAGTTTTGAATGCGTTACATTGAGTCCTACTGTAAAAGGTGATTTTTCACCCCAAAAAAAAGTCGTTTCCCAGCAATAATTTTTGCGTACAGTTACTTAGTTTGATGTACATCTTTCTTGGTTGACGGCTTCGTGAAGAGTCGGTTTACACCCCGTATATAACAATATTTTACATGACATAATAATGACATAACAACAGGGACCTGAAATCTAGCTAAAGTCAGGAACACTAATTGTAGTTAAACTAAATGGACACTGTACTTCATTTGCTGGGTTTTGGCCATTTCATTCAAGTGTCAAAGAATGACGATTTAAGTTTGGTAGTCAATTTAGTAAACAATTAATTTACTTCACTTTAGGTCTCGTTGTACCGTTTGCACCATTGACGTGCACCATCAATGGTGCCGGGGAGACTAATTAGTTTTGTTTGCACCATCGATGGTGCAAACGAAACTAGTGATAGTATGGTCTCATCTGCACCATTGAGTGTTTGTTCCTTAAAACTATTATTGTTGATGTTACAATAGGTAACAATGTTAATTGGGCTGTTGGTGGTAATGCTGATGACACATTAGTTATGATACAACGGTGCATCTGTTTGTTTCGTTTGAATGCAAGTTTGTTTTCTTTTTTGACCTTAACGTTTAGAAACAACAATACGAGTTGAAACCTTTTTAAATACTTGTATTCAAAAATTGTAAACCATCGACCTATTCTTCATCCTCTCGAATCGATGGAAGCATTACAGGAGGTCTTTTCTGCTTTTATACTAAAATCTTCTTTTGCATTATCATTTCACATACATTTATTTTGGTCTGAAGCAACTGGGAGTTAAGAGGATAAAAAAAATAACTTGTGTACAGTTTCGAAGATAGGCATCCGCCATCTTTTGCAATTTTAATATTATTTTATACAGCCTTGAGTACTAGTCCTTTTGGCCCCGATAAGCCTCAGTGACGACATGATACCAGTTTAGTATGATTTCCATTTTTAATGGGATAAAAAGAATTAATGTAAGTAAGAAACAGTCGCCACGAGCTGTTTCCTCTGTCAATGTCAAAGCCAATGCTCACACACTCTCCTTTGGGTTGTGTAGCTGGTGATTTTCACTTTTTTTTAATTGTGTTGCCAAGCAGCCCTACAACAGGACTGTTTTATGTTCTCATTCCTCAAGGACACTTACACGATAAAAAGCACTTTCGCATTTCAACTCTCCGTGTTGAGCCGATGGTTAAAAATCGTTTTTATTAGGTGTCCTTAGCGCCTGTACATGATGGAAGGGACAGTATGTCATTAAAAAACTCCATGTGAATGATGGACTGAATACGTGGTGACCGTTTTAGTGTCTGTGTCCCTTCCATCTTGCAAATTTGCATTTGGTCAATGAAACTGGAACGATGACGGCTAAAATGTCGCTGCATTACATCTCTTACAGAAGGGTAAAAGAGATGCCTGCCAGGGCTGCGGGCTGTTCGAAAGAGATACCGCGGCCCTGGAACACAAAGGGCAAGGAAGGAACATGGATGGGTTTTACCTTCCGCTCCGCCCAGAGCGGGAGAAGTCATTTGATGATTTCCCATCCGTAAAAAAAAAAAGGGTCCACCATAAGTACAACACTAGGAAACTATTACGTTGCCCGATGTCCATACAAGAAACAGCTAAGACAATCGAAAGATTGCAATAGAGCATTTAAGTAGTTTCGTATTGCTGGCGCATCGACCTAGAGAACTCTTTCGCTAGTTTTCCTCAGATGACTTATGACTAGCGTGAATTAACAACGAGTTACTAAGATAAACGTAATGAGTTTCCTTTTTTATGTTTTTTATGACTTCCGAGAGAGTAATTCTTGGAGAGCACGCATACTTTTGTGTTGAAACTGCTTGCGATCTTTAACTGATTTCATTTCCTTTTCATTTATCACTAGTTTTGCTAGCAAGAAAAAATCTGTAACTTGCTGAAACTATAAAAACAAAACTCTAGCTTTGATTTTCAGATAACTTGTCTATTATTTTACTTTTAGCGATAAGATTCTGTCAACATTTGTAAAATTTCTGCATTTATGAGTAGGTATATCAGCTGGAATTTATTTGGTACTAGCTGATGCCCGCGGCTTTGCACGCGTGGATGTCGGTTATCGCGACCAAAAGTAATCATGAAATTTTGATCCCGATCCCGCAACCCATGGGAAATATCACTATCACATATATTAGCCTATGCATACAAAAACTAGACAAATAATATATACTAAAACCTTCCTCGAGAACCACTCTATCCATTAATGAAAACAGCATGAAAATCGGTGCAGTCGTTTTTGAGTTCCTCGAGAACAGACAAACAGACGCGGCGGAGGACTTTTTTAATATGTAGTAATTAAAGAGTATTTTATAATCTTCTTTCAGACGACAACTATGAGTCCATTATTGACAAATTTAGTAAAAATAGCTAGGGTTGTATTCATTTATTCAGTTACTATTCTCATAAAATACTAATTGTTACCCCGACTGTTTTTATGATGGCTAGTTAATTCATTGACTGTGTTATCCGGAGCAACACAATCGTTGTACCTATTACCTACCTATATAATGTAGGTATGTCTATCTAGACAGACAAAAGACGTCGGTCGTTAAAAAATTAGCCCACTTAAGTGTCGTCATGTGCAATACCCGGGAAACTATACATTGTGCAAATAATGCCTTTTACCACTTGAATGATGGCACCCTTCCGCCATCTTATCTAACAAAAGGCCTTTGAACTTTGTCAATTACAATAAATTATTTAACTTTAGTAAATATGTTTAGTAAATAAACGTTTAATTAGATTAGGTATTATTGATAATTGTATGCAGTTTTGATAAGCAATTACGAATGGAGTTCCTTTGTTTTTTGATTGGATGATACTAGGTATGTCGGTTTCATGACAGTGGCAATACAGTTGTCTAGTTGCAGAACAACAACAAATGTTGTTGACAATTTGAATTCGATAACAATTTTATTGTTGTTATGTCAAATATCTAGTTTGGGTTAGCAAAACAACAACAATTTAGTGCGTCAATTATTCTTGCGCATTCTTAGATAACGGATGGTGATTCTTAAATAACAAGCACTTAGTTAGTAGCATCATTAGTATGTTGATTTTCTAATAAATCCGGTTGCAACTTATTTTTTATCTAGCCTTTACTGACCCTTTGCTGGCCAAAGGCGTGAATTAAAAATATCGTGTTTTATTTTGGTAGGGAAAATTCCCCTAGGACCCAAACACAAGAATAGAAACTTTGGTGAGGGATACAAATATACCTACACTCACAAATCGACACCCATTTTATTTTTTACAGCAATTCCAGGAAGTATTTTCCTTTGATAACAAAGCCGTTAATTTAAAGCGGATATAGCCTTAATAAAAGTTCAAACCAGTGTGAATTAACCGCATTGCAAAGCCCATGCAACATCAAATGCATCGTATAATGGGCCAACAATAAAACCAGATCATACGGTCAGCCAGTCACAAAAGGGGACTTTCTTCTTCCACGAGTACGTTATGAGGTCGCATGTACCGAGATACTTATGTATATGCCGCAGTTGGCCTCTCAACTCGTCCCCCACTTCCTGCGACATCAGGCCATTTACCAATTTACTCGATCAAGACTATCCTTTGAACTCTGCTCGCAGTGTCACCGCTGCGTGAGACGCGACTCGAATGCATTGCTGCACTGGGCAAGGTTCACTCGAGCAAATAGCAATTTAAGAACTAAGGATGTTCTCTATTTTGCGTAATATTGTTACCGTATTGTGTATGACTGATTCCTGTGCTGCTGAGATGGTGCTTCTTTTATTAACGCAGATGTTTTGCTAGGTATTATTTTGAAGTGCTGTTTCTATGCTTTTTAATTTCACGATAGCTCGTGTTATGGCCTGTCGTATACGGGGTGTAAAGGACACCGACGCCAAAATGGTTACCATGTATTCAGCACATCATTCTGAGACATAAAAGGTGTAAAAAGAATCTTAACGAAGCGGGAAGGCACTTGTTCTCACCGTCATTGCGATCATTTTTTTGTTCTAGACCATACCTGGGAACCTTCTAGTTATACGGAGATATTGGGGGTCAAAGTTCCAACTTTTTCACAAGTTTTTTTTAAATACATGTTTTTAATGTAAGATTTTTTACTTAAGACACCTTCACGACCCCCGTACTATTCAATCCATCCATCAGTACAATGTTTTGAATGCCTTACATTGAGTCCTTCCGTAAAACGTGATTTTTCACCCCAAAAAAAAAGTCGTTTCCCATTTTTGCGTAAAGTTACTTAGTTTGATGTACAGAATGCTTGGTTGACGGCTTCGTGAAGAGTCTATTTACACCCCGTAGTTTCGTTTTCTAAGCACTTGCTTACTTTTCCCTCGTAGCGACGCGACGTCCTATAGATACCAATAGTACCTACCATAGGTAAAAGGTCACGGTTGTTATCAATCTCGCCAAAGATTTATAATATACTTACAATTTTCCTTATTTGTGTAAATATATTATTTAATTCGATTCAAAGAGGTTAAATCGGTGTCATTTGATAAGTTTAATTTATTCTTAGTAATGGTTATTGTTAATTGGGCAATTATCTTTGAATAAATATTATTCATTTGTATTATTAAATTATTATCATTTTGTTCTCTTTTTCCCGGTAATGTAACAAGTGGTAGGTACTAGTTAGGTAGGTAATTCTTTGGCTATCGCAGAGATTGATTATAGTTACCTAATAATTATAATAGTGTTGTTGAAACTCAATCACAATGTACGTGTATTTAATAATTTAATTTATTTAAAGTATATCTACGAATTAAGTAGTATTTTCTTCTTCTTCTAGCCGTATCTCTTTATTTAGGGGTTGGCTCTCCTAATCATTCTTCTCCAAAATATTCTTGAGTAGTATTTTGCACTAGATAATTATAACCTTTTTTGGGCGGGAAATCATCAATTAATGACAGGGTCCCGCTCTGGGCGGAGCGGAAGGGAGTGTCAGACTTGTACTGACTAAAACCCATCCATGTTCCTTCTTAGCCCTTTGTGTTCCAGGGCCGCGGTATGTCTTTCGAACAGCCCCGCAGCCCCGGAGATAATTATACCGCTCCTCCAAAAACTACATCATGTTTTGGAAATCTGGGTATCTGTTTGTTTGTTGTTTTTTAACACATAAACTGCTCAACTAGTAGTTAAAAAGGTACAAATCATGAATATCCCGGAGAAGGAATGATACACAAAGAATTCCTGGAATAAATATTAATCGATTAATCTGTTGGTTTCAGCCGTCTTGGCCGACGACTTCACGATCCCTGATGACAAACGCGCCCAGCTCCGTGAGATGATCAGAGCACAATGCGCAAAGAACAACGCCGAAGACAAACTTGACCAAATCGAGGTAAGGGCTCACTGCGGGGATGTAGACCAGCACTTACAAGTCGCTGGTCAAAATTACAAGGGCATTCGCTTGCCAAGAATTGGACAGACTCTGGTCTGGTACCGTAAAACGGGGTGAACAGAAATGCAGGGGTGAATCGAGACGGAGGTTTGAAAGGAATTTTATTGTTGGATTGATATGGTATATCAACAGCAAGGTCTCTAACTAACATAACATAACGCCTGTAATCCCCGAACGGATAGGCCTAAAAATAGTATATCCACATTTCGATCCAGTTACGTTTTAAGTCCCATGTAATAGGGAACGAGCCTTTTGCTATCGATTAGGCACAAATTCAGACTCCGTGGCTGTGTTTTCATTCAATTGCTTTGTTGATCTAGTGGTCGCAAGCACAACTGCTGAGCATGAGGTCCTGGGTTCGATTCCCGGGTCAGGTAGTGTTATTGGGTTTTTTATCGGGAATTTCTCAGTAGCAGCCACGGAGTCTGGATTGATGGCAAACGGCTCGCCTCCTTTTACATGGGACTTTAACATAACTGGCGAAATGTGGGTGTACTATGTATTAGGTACACGGTACTCTGCCTAACCCTAAGGGGATTACAGGCATTGGTATGTTATGTGTTTATTCCTGTACTAATTATACAAATCATGAGTCAGGCCAGCATCATTGAATCAAAGGGCAAATGAAAACCCAAAAAAAAATTGGGGTACTGGCCATTAACATGACAATAAGAAACATCTGTTCAGCAATTTTTGCCGCTATCTGAAATAATTTAAATCAAATACTGCTGAACTAAAGCTATTGGAATGCTGCGGAGGTTGTGAGCCCATATTCAGAACATTACGTACCAAACGCGGAACGCCTGATTTTTTTTCAGTATCTGATGTTTTGTGTCGTAAACGGTACAGGTTTTCGATACAGTACGCCTTAGCTAGAAGACACTATGAAGTTTTGGCATAAGAATGCGCTATAATGATAGTGGTACTTCTTGCATAATTATATTAAAGTAATTTGCAACATTAGAGGTCCTAATAGGTCGGCTTCAGGTTCCGTACGCAAAATACGCGCTTAGGACGTGGAGTTGTGGTCACCAGCTCGTTATACAATACAATAGGTAGGCTTAGGTACTTAGGTCTTGGCTCTGATATAAAAAATCAAAACACACAGTCCCTAGATATTCTCAAGCAAAGACTAGTCTTTTTAAATTTCCAAGAAGTAATCGCATATCTTTGACAAACTTTTTTGATATATTCCATGCTGCTTCCAAAACGACCACTACCACACAATTCCCAGCGCGAGACACTTGCTTCAATCATTATTTTATCTCGAACCAATCTTCCTGCGAAGCTAATAAGGCATATTTTTTCATGACTATTTATCACTTCTTAATTAATATGTGCTAAATATTATTTGTAGGCTGTTGCCAGTAGCTTCGTGGAGTGCGTCAAGGGACTGATCGATGTGCCCACGCTACAGAGAGAAATCGAGGAGGCCAAGCCAAACGGTGCTCTTGACGAGGTCTTCAAGAAGTAAGTACTGACTAATCTAACTATACTTACTGGGAATTAAATGCCCTTCGAAGAAAGCGACAGAATATTGCATGTGCAGTCTCTTCAAAAGGCATTAATAGTTCTTTAGAAGATGACCGAGGTGAGAACCTTTGTTAACTTTTTGACCGTTTGGCTAAATATCAATTGCCATGCTACAAATCGATAAAATAATACCGCGCCTACAATAAATAAGCTTCAATACTTATAGCTACGAGACATAATTTTAATGAATATTTGTTGTAAATAATATATCTATTTCATAATGGTTTTGGTTATTCCACGCGCGAAAATAGAACGAAAAAATCATGCATATTCTCTGTCGCAGAAACACGACACGAGCGGTAGGGGCATGTGTCGCATAATTGCGACACAAGCGGTCAAAAGGTTTAAGTGCGGGTGAAGTGTGCAAAGCCTAAACCGCAATTGTTCTAGTCCTGACTAACTTTGCGGGGCACGGTATCCAATATTAAAAAAAAAACTAAAAGACAAAATTATTTCAAGAACAGAAACAACAATTATTAGGAATGTGAGGTAGATAGGATTATCGTAAAACTAATCAATCGTTTTAACCCAGGTACTGCGCCAAGACCCCTGAACTGAAGACTTGCATCTATAACCTGCTGGACGGCATGTCTCCTTGCATGGACTCGACCGCGCGCGACCAGATGGGCTCCTTCAAGAACGGCACCAACCAGTTCATCGACTTCATCTGTTTCAAGGACGGCGACAGGATTGCCCGTAAGTAAACCTCTACAGGTTTTATTACTTGGTCAAGTTGAAAAACGGATTTGGAAGGGAAAACACCGAATTAAGAAAATGGCTTGTTTTTGGCATCTCCATCATCATCATTATCAGCCTATAATGTTCCCACTGCTGGAACACAGGCCTCCTCTCTATGAGAGGGAATTGGCTATAATCCACCACGCGGGCCCAGTGCGGATTGGTAGATGTCACATGTCTTCGAATTTTTGGTTCTAGGACATGCCGGTTTCCTCACGATGTTTTCCTTCACGGTTTTGAGAGCAGTGGTGATGAAATAAATTACACAAAGTAATGCGCCTGCCTGGGTTCGAACCCACGACTTACTGTTCGTAAGTCGGGGTCGCTACCACTGTGCCACCGCTGCTCAGGCATCTCCATAGTAAGCCATTATTAATTTACGTTGACTTTTGTTTATCAGATGCTTTCGTCTAGCTGGGTAAGCCAACTAAATGTCAAAGTGTAATGTGATTTCTGGAGTCAAAATATTCCTACACCAACATTGCCAATACAAGAGAAAATTGTATGAGAAGATTGGTAACAAACATCGATGAAACATGCGTAGGTACTAACTACTACTACAATTGATCTTGTTATTATTTTTCAGTATTCATCGCTGAAAATGGACCCCAGTGCTTCCAGAGCAAGACCGCTGAAGTCAGGCAGTGCGCCGACAAAATCAAAGACTCGTTTGCGACTATCGAAGCTGCACAGGCCCTTAGCCTTGACGTAAGAACCTAAGAGTAATAAATAACATCTCGCCTGTAATCCCCGAAGGGGTAGGCAGAGTACCTAATAGTACACCCACATTTCGCCAGTTATGTTTAAGTCCCATGTAATGGTGGACGACCCTATTGCCATCAACCAGGCAGAAATCCAGACTCCTTGGTTGGCTCCAAATTCCTGATTTAAATGACCAATAACACTTTACCAAACTCAGGCTATCATGGTCAGCAGTCATGCATGCGACCACAAGACCTTAGTCTTGTGTCGCAGCCTTAGCTGTATAGTGTAGGTAGTTGATAATGTTTTCAGCATCAATTTGAAAATAAGAAGATTGGTCGTCTAGTTTGCTGCACTAAACCACAAAAATAAAGGCTAAAGATGATTCGTTTAAAAAGACTAATTCCAATTATTTCAATTTACAGCAAAAGTGTGCGACGTTCGACGAGCTGTCGACTTGTATTGTCACAAAATTGGAAACCTGTGACACACCCACCCCAGGCAACATGGCGGAGTCCCTCTTCAGATTCGTACGCAAAGGATCGCCGTGCAACAAAGAACAATAAGGATTGATTTCTTGTAAGCATCGACTTGCCTTTGGAAGTTTATCTCGGACTCCTACCAACGTTAGCCCCGCTATTCCTACTGGCGTCGCTATCATCATCACCCCGCCATACTTTGAGGGTTCCAAGACCTGGCGGCGGCGGCCTATCACGTCCGGCCCCCGTTCAATCCATGGTCCGGAGCGAGAGGGAATGGGACGCCCTCACCTCCTGCGAAGCAGTCATGCTAGTGAAGGAGGTGGCGGAGCATGAGAGGGAGAGAACCTCTCGTCCCAGCCGCCGCGGGAGACGCCCCGGGCGTCACACCCGCCTCTGGCGGGTGACCCGGGCGTCCGGGGTCACGTGGTGGCTTCCGGCCACCGTAGACGCGGACCTGTGGACACTGAGTAATGGGCTAGCTCGCCGTCCGTCCGTCTTTTGACGACAAGCCGTGTGGACGGCGCGTTCGTGTTCCACGCGCGCCTCAAAGAGATGTCAGCAAACAGGGAGGGGCCCCTACGTTATTCAAATAAAGTACTATAATTATGATGAAATTAGAGTTCTTAAAAATCCTTAATATTTAATTTCGTTTGTTACAGAAGAACTGAATCGTCGCTGAAAGTCCAAGAGTTGGGTGTGATCATTCAAGTGCCAATAATAATTATATAATTTTAAATCCTTGTGCAAGAACTGTAACTTTCAATACATAAACATAAGTCTAATACGTGTGTTATTTACTCCGTTTTACCCCCGTTTTTTAGGGTTCCATACCCAAAGGGTAAAAACGGGACCCTATTACTAAGACTTCGCTGTCTGTCCGTCCGTTTGTCTGTCACCAGGCTGTATCCCATGAACCGTGATACCTAGACAGTTGACATTTTCACAGATGATGTATTTCTGTTGCCGCTATAACAAAAAAATAAATAAAAATATAAATTATTTAATATTTAAAGGGGCTCCCATACAAGAAACGTGTTTTTTTTCGGTTTATGGTACGGAACCCTTCCTTGGCGTTTTTTAATGTACACACTGCAAATTAGATAGGTTTGCAGGGCACACCAACATAGATGTTTGTGTGCGTAAAATCAACGGCTTTCTGACTTCGCCTATTCATTAGTGTTTGCTTCATAATAACCCGTTGTCCACGCACACACTTGCAATTTCTTGTCACTTGTTATGTTAATATGTTGCTGGGATTATGAAGCACAAATTTTACTTATGTATCAATTGTCTCCGTGGCGCATTGGTCGAGCCAGTGGCTAATAATTTCTAACACCGCAGGCGCCGTAGGATCGAATCCTACGTCGAATCCCAAAAATAAAATATAGTATGTTTTATTTTTAGTATGTTTTATTAAAATATTTTACATTTGTTTGTTCAATTCATTGCTTAACTATTAGCTAGTCTCCTTTATTCTTGGGGTAAGAATATATAAGTTGTCTACCCTCTAAAAATGACAAATCATGTTAAAGTTAGTAGTTTAAGTTCATTGTCATAATGCTATCGACTATCGGGCTTTCGTTACGTTTTTAGATATTATACCCTTCGTTTTTTGAGAAGTGCTTTTAATTGTGAATCAATATGAATCACTTAACTACACTTTTAAGATGTGCAGGACCGCTCAGTGGAGCCTGTTTTAGCACGTGGTCTTTGATGGGCGGCGTAACGCGGCGGCGAGGAAGATTCTTCTTGGGGGCTGAAGACTTTTATTTTTCAGGGGCTGGAGGCAGCAGAATTAAGTAGGGAGGGCGAGGGATTCCGTGACTCTTCTTTAAATAAGAACTTGTAGTACGAGTTTCATGGCTTCATTTATTACTGGTTCATAGTGTGGTCGGCTTCGGAATGTCCGAATGCCAAAAGGGGCTCCTCTTTTATAGGCAACTGTGACCAATCACAGGCCGGGGAGAAAGTGGCGTGATTCCGTGAGCCAATCAGCGCTCACGGGGTTCTCATAAGTGAGAATGTATGGGGTTTCTAATTAGTCCCCTTTTTGGCGTTGAGACATGCCCGATTACAATGAGGTGGGTTCTACCCAATGGTAATTGACTTAATCTACTTATGTACTAACAATTCTAATTGGTATCTTATAGGATAAACCCTAAAAACAATAAAAAACTAATTTGGCTCTCGTCATGGTAACGTAATGCCGTACTTAAGCCTTTTGGCTTTATATGTTGGTGCTGCCACCATGCGGGATAAATAAAAGGCACACCAATATTATTATTTAATTTACACTATATCTTATTAGTCTTACAACCTAATTAGTTATCAGTCTTATACAAAACAATAAAAAAAAATAGACACATTTTGACATAATTTGTACACTTATAGGTCTAAGGACTAGGTAATTAAAAGGCAAATAAGAAAATGAATGTATGTACGTTACAAACAAGGTGCTATCTTATTAGTTAAGGTACATGCCTGTGTCGTGCACATTCTCCCGCCGTCGCGAGGCCGCGACTCTGTTGGTAGCACGACGATCTTCCTGGTGGGGCGACGCAGGATGTGGCCGCTGCTGGTGGTGACGTCCACAACTCGAACCTCTCCGTCGGCTCCCGGGTACAGCTGGCTGATGCGTCCTCGTGGCCATACGTTGCGTGGCAGGTTGCTGTCGCAGATGATGACTAGGTCACCCAGTTTAGGTTGGGTACCTGTGCTGCTGGGCTCCCGCCGCTGCTGTAGTAGTGGCAAGTACTCCTTGACCCATCTTCTCCAGAACATGTCTGCCAACACCTGGGCTCGCTTCCATTGCTGGCGAGCGGTCATGTCGCTTTCTTCGAAGTGGCCGGGGACTGGTACGTGGGGATTAGGCCCGATGAGTATGTGGTTTGGCGTCAAGGCTTCTGGTTCTAGGGAGTCGACAGAGACGTGGGTTAGGGGTCGTGAGTTGACTGTGTTCTCGACCTCAACCAGTAGTGTTGCCAGCGTCTCGTCGCTCGGGTATCGCTCATTCAAGGTGACGCGTAGTGCTTCTTTCACTGACCGTACCATTCTTTCCCAGGTTCCTCCCATAAATGGTGCTGAGGGGGGAATATATCTCCACTTGATTTGGTGGCACGTGGTCTCGTGGTGCATCGCTTCGAGTGCGGCCTCGCCGAGTTCTTTTTCAGCTGCTTTAAAACAGGTGGCGTTGTCGCTCCACATCTCTTTGGGGCAGCCTCTTCTGGCCATGAATCTTCTTAGTGCTGATATCGCTGAGTCGGCGCTCAGTGAGTGTGCGATTTCTATGTGGATCGCTCTGGAGGTCATGCAGGTGAAGAGCGCGCCGTACCTTTTCTCGTGGTGGCGAGCGACTGTTACTTCGATCGGCCCGAAGTAGTCGAGTCCAGTGAATGTGAATGGCCGCGCGTGGTGTGCCAGGCGTGCAGCTGGTAGGTCGCCCGTGAGGGGAACAGCTGGCTTCGCTTTCTTGATGCGACACGGTAGGCAGCTTTTCACTATGTTTCTTACTGCTGGACGTAGTTTTAATATCCATAGTCGTTGTCGTAATTCGTTTACGACCATTTCCACACCGCCGTGATGTAGTTTTTCATGTACATAGGCTATGTACAGGCGAGTGTAGGTTTGTTTACCTTCCAATATAGGGGGATTGGAGGTATCTTCTTGTATGTCTCGTGCCGCGGTCACTCGTCCTCTCAGGCGTATGATGCCTTCTTCGTCGATGTACACGCTGAGTTGGCATAGACGATCGTGGTTGCTGGGTGAATGACCTTTTGTTATGCGGTCGATCTCAGCTGTGAAGCTTTCTTTTTGACTCGCTTTTATCCACAGGTGTTCCGCCCTTATTAGGTACGAGGCGGGTATGTCGTGGTAGCGAGTGGTGGCGCGGGGCGAGTCTCTTGTCACTCGCGCTGGGGTTGGTTTCTTCTTTGTGGTGCGCCAGTCGGGGTCATCGACCTTTGTTTTCTGTGTGCGTTTTCTCGCAGCTGCGACTGTACTTTTGTGGGGTCGGCAGAGTTCGATGAATTGTAACACTCTTGCTGTCGTTCTTATGAGTCGAAGCCACTTCGAGAATTTTTCTATGTGAGGGAGAGGGCATTGACCTGGGTTGCTCTCCAGCTGTTGCACGTTACATTTTTCTTTTTCTTCTCCGGTGTCGTAGTTCACCGCTTTTTCTTCTTGTGGCCACTGGGATTCTGGGTTTCTTAGGAATGAGGGCCCTTGAAACCATCTGTGAGTGGCTGTGAAGCTGTCTGGCGTCTCTCTTGTTGCGTCGTCAGCTACGTTGTCTTTTGTTGGAAGCCATCGCCACTCGTTTTTCTTTGTTGTTTCTTCTATTTCGGCGAGGCGATGGGCCACGAATGATTTGTAGGTGCGTGGCTCTGAGCGGATCCACACTAGTGCTGTGCGTGAATCGCTCCAGTACGTCTGACTTGCTATCTCGTACTCATGCTCTCTTCTGACGGTTTGTGCGAGGCGTGCACCCAGCAAGGCGGCTTGTAGTTCGAGCCGGGGCATGGACACTGGTTTTAGTGGTGTCACACGGCTTTTGGCTGCCGCTAAGGCTACGTGCACACTGCCGTCGGCTCGTTTTGTTCTCCAGTATGTTGCGGCGGCGTAGGCTTGCTCGCTTGCGTCGACGAAGGTATGTAGCTGTCGCGAGATGCTAGGTTCGACGTCATAACATCGTGGCACTCTCAGCTGTTTGATTGTGCTGAGTGACGTCATCCATTTCTTCCATCTTTCTTCTAGCTCTGTAGGTATGGGGTCATCCCAGTCGATTTTGTAGCTCCAGGTGTCTTGGAATATTCTCTTGGCTGGAGTGGTGATGGGTGATATTAGCCCCAGTGGGTCGAAGAGTGCCATTATGATGCTTAGGGCTTCTCGTTTTGTTGGAGAGCGCTGGTTTTCTTTGACTTCTGCTGGTATCTTGATCGTGTTTGTGTTGAACCCGATGTGATCTTCTTTCACATACCAGAGTAGCCCGAGCGTCTTCTCTGTTTCTGTGCCACCTAGGCTTACTGTGGCTGACTTGTTTTGTTCTGGTGGGTTGAATTCTTCTATGGTTCTCACGTCGTTTGATGTCCACCCATCTAGCACGAACCCTGCTTTCTTGTGTATGAAGTCGACTGTTTTTGTAGTTTCTTTCGCTTCCATAATAGTGGGGAAGCTTTGTAGGTAGTCGTCCATATAGTGGTTCTTTTGTATTGCTGCTGCTGCTTCTGGGTAAGTGGATGCAAACTCGCTCGCGTTTTTGTTTTTTATGTAGAGAGCGGTGCATGGTGATGACGTGGATCCGAATATGACTGACGTCATGCGATATTCTTCTGGACTGCCCTCCCGCCGTTCGCCTCTCCACAGGAATCTGAGGGCGTCTCTGTCTTCTTGTCTGATTTTCACCTGCATAAACATTTCTTTGATGTCTCCACTGACGGCGTATTCGTGTTGTCTGAATCGCATAATCACTCCAGGCAGGGATTGTAGCAGGTCTGGCCCTGAGTACAGCATGTCGTTGAGACACATGCCGGTGGCTTTGGCAGACGCGTCGTGAACCAGTCGAGGCGGTTTATGTGGCTTCGCTGGGTTAATGACCGGGAAGTGAGGCAGGTACCAGGTCTTTCCCTCTGGGGCTGGGATGGATGCTTGTTCTGCATAACCGGACTTGAATAGGTTGGTCATTCTTTCTTCGTATTTTGTTTTCAGATCTTCATCTTTATCCAGTTTTTTCTCTAGTGAACGCAGGCGTCGCTCAGCTTCGTTGTAGTTATTTGGTATGTAGAAGTTCTTTTCTTTCCACAGCAGGCCGGTTTCGAATCTTCCGTCAGGCAGTCTCTTGCTCGTTTCTTCTAATATCTGTATAGCTCTCTGTTCAGGATCTTCTTTTGGTTTCTTTGGTTCGATGCACAAGGATTCAAGTTTGAAATAATCCTTGATTTTCTCTTCAATCGACGATTCTTCTTGTTTTTCTCTGAGTTTTCCACAGAAAGCTACAGTGGCTGAGAGTGAGCTGTGACAGCCATGCAGCACCCAACCGAGTTGCGTGAGGGAGGCAACTGGCTGGTTGCGACGACCGGTGCGTAGTTTTCTTGACACTATGAGGTGCCAATTATCTTGACCAATTAACAGCTTGGGCGAGGCGCGTTCGTATGTGATCTGATCTTTGATGTCGATCAGGTGCTCGCAGTCTTCCAGGTGGCGGTCGTACACTGTCTCTGGCGTGAAGTTCAACCTCTCTACAGTGCGCGCGGCTTCTATCTTGTATTCTTCTTCTGCGTATTTTCCTCTTATGGTGAGGTTGATGACCTTGCTGGTGTCGTGTTTCATTTCGTTGCCGATTCCTTGGATCCACATAGTGTTGGTGGGTCCGTCGGCTCCGATGACGTCAGCTATCGATGCGTCGACCAGCGTGACTGTGCTGCCTTCGTCTAATAATGCATATGTTTCAATGCTGGAGTGCGGCCCCTTTAATATGACGGGCGCGATCTTGAGGTAGGCACGTCGTTGGTCACATGGCTTGGCTGTTGATGTAACTTCTACCGCTGGCGCTGCCGTTTCTTTCTTCGTAGAGTCGCTTGTTGTGTCTTGATTTTTCTCGTGATGCAGTAACTTATGATGTCTCATGGGGCACCCATGTTTCCCACACGGCGGAGCTCTGCACTGGACACGGCGATGTTTACTTCGTAGACAGCGGTAGCACATGTTATATTTCTTTGCTACTTCCCATCTTGCGTTGGTGTCGAGAGCGACGAACTGCTGGCAGTCAGGTAGTTTGTGGTTTTGTTTACACTGCGGGCAGTTGTCGTCTGATGTTGTTCTCTTCTCCGTAGCGAAAGTGCGTTCTGTTCTTCTGTTTTTGCGCTCTCTTCCAGTAGACTCGTCGTTGGTCATCTCTGGTAGAGCGTAGGCGCCGCACTTGTCTGCTTCTTCATTTAAAAACATGGAGATTTTCTTTAATTCAGGTGTATCTTCTTTCTTCAACGCGGCGTAGTCGTACCACTTATTTTTCAGGATAGGCGTGAGCTTCTCGTTTACTACTCGCGCCATCTCAGGACTATGTAGGTATTGAGGTTTCCTGAGTGCTTCGATGGTGCCCACTATATTTGTCACTCGACCGGCGAAGATGCACAGATCTCTGGGGTTGTCTGTGACCCGGTTCAGTGACTTGAGCTTCTCTATTTCGACGTGAATGAGTGCTTCTGGTCTTCCGAACCTTCTTTGTAGGGCGTCGATGACGATATCTGGGTCTGGTTGGCTCACTATTAAACAGCCAACCGCTTCTTTCGCTGTTCCACGCAGACTACGACGTATACGTGCCAAGTTTTCTGTTCTTGTGAAGTACTTCAATGTTTCTTCATACGCCGCCTTGAAACCGAGCCAGTCTGCACAGTTTCCGTTGAATAGCGGTAGTTCTTGAATGTACTTTGGTGGTTCCCTTGTGCTTCGTACCGCTTGAGAGAGAGCGGCGGCGAGGGTTGTCACGTCTATTAATGGTTGACGTGTATCTTCTTTTCTTGTTGTCACTTCAACGGGATCTTCTTGCTTCTTCTTCTCCTCTTGTGATGACTGTGGATGGCCCGCTTCAGGTTCTTTTAACCACGTGTTGATGCGGACTGAAGCTAGGTCGTCTTCCACTTCTTCTTCTTCATCTTCTGAGGTGTCTTCTTCTGCTTGAAATCGCTGGACCCGCACTTGTTGTAACTCCATCTCGGCTCTTGTTTGCTCGAGTTTTAGTTCAGCGAGTTTTTCTTTCGCTTTTAGTTCCGCTAGTTTCTTTTTGTGTGAAACCGCGGAACAACATGACCGTGCGCCCTTTTGTCTTAATGTGCGCTGCGATGCCTTGTCCTTCTCTTGATGGGACGTGGCACTCCTTTCTTCTGTTCCCGTCGTGGTGGCGGTCGAACCATTAGTCCCGCTGCTATTACCCGACGCGTCGGTAGCGGTGTTCGGCGTGTCACTCGTCGAGGGGTTGCCCGATGCGGTCTCTTCTTCGACCGTAGGTGTCTTCAGCTCTTCTTGCCGGCGTTTCGTTCGTTCTCCGTCTTGACTGCGTGTTAGAACCATCTTCTTGATGCTGGCTGACGATCCGGCTGCGAAGGACCAATAATGTGCAGGACCGCTCAGTGGAGCCTGTTTTAGCACGTGGTCTTTGATGGGCGGCGTAACGCGGCGGCGAGGAAGATTCTTCTTGGGGGCTGAAGACTTTTATTTTTCAGGGGCTGGAGGCAGCAGAATTAAGTAGGGAGGGCGAGGGATTCCGTGACTCTTCTTTAAATAAGAACTTGTAGTACGAGTTTCATGGCTTCATTTATTACTGGTTCATAGTGTGGTCGGCTTCGGAATGTCCGAATGCCAAAAGGGGCTCCTCTTTTATAGGCAACTGTGACCAATCACAGGCCGGGGAGAAAGTGGCGTGATTCCGTGAGCCAATCAGCGCTCACGGGGTTCTCATAAGTGAGAATGTATGGGGTTTCTAATTAGTCCCCTTTTTGGCGTTGAGACATGCCCGATTACAATGAGGTGGGTTCTACCCAATGGTAATTGACTTAATCTACTTATGTACTAACAATTCTAATTGGTATCTTATAGGATAAACCCTAAAAACAATAAAAAAACTAATTTGGCTCTCGTCATGGTAACGTAATGCCGTACTTAAGCCTTTTGGCTTTATATGTTGGTGCTGCCACCATGCGGGATAAATAAAAGGCACACCAATATTATTATTTAATTTACACTATATCTTATTAGTCTTACAACCTAATTAGTTATCAGTCTTATACAAAACAATAAAAAAAAATAGACACATTTTGACATAATTTGTACACTTATAGGTCTAAGGACTAGGTAATTAAAAGGCAAATAAGAAAATGAATGTATGTACGTTACAAACAAGGTGCTATCTTATTAGTTAAGGTACATGCCTGTCTCGTGCACATAAGAGCAGAGATAATTATTTTGCATGAGCAAAACATTTCAATTAGTGAAATTGCGAGGCGTTTAAAGATATCGGTGAGTAACAAAATGTTATTTTTATGTTTAAAAGTTTAATATGTTTAAATAATTCACATGTTATTGATTGTTATTTTTTGTAACAATATTTTATTATTGTTCACAGAGAAGGACTGTGCAATTATGGGTCCATCGTTATGCAGATTCGGGAAGCATTGATCCTTGCCGACCGGGACCAAAGGCTGAATTTGCATACACAAATTCCAATGCAAGGCACCGTGATATAGTTGCTACGCATGTCGCTGAGCCCTTCCTCACTACTCGTTCCACGGCGACTAAACATGACGTGACATTGCAAACTGTACGGAACCATTTGCGTGCAGCTGGTGTGAAATGTCGTAGGCCAGCCAAGAAAATTTTACTGACAGATATTCACAGGCAAAACCGGGTACGCTTCGCAAGAGAATATTTGGATTTCGATTGGTGCAATAATAGTTATATTTATCGATGAAAAATGTTTTAAGTCGGACAAGGACGGTCGCAAAATATTGTGGCGAAAAGATGGTGGACGCTATAATAAAAATAATATTCTTCCATGCAGGTCTAGTGGCCGCATTACTTTGGGATATTGGGGATGGATGTCATCAATGGGTCCCGGTGAATTAGTGCAGGTATGGGGTCGTAATACCAGTCAAGGTTACTTAGACGTTTTACAAAACGTGATGCTACCAACTGTGCGCGTTGCATACCCGCAAGAACACATTTATTTTGTGCATGATAACTGCGCTGTGCATCGCGCGCGACTTGTGCAAAGTTGGTTAAACGTCCAAGAAAATTTTACTGTGATTGAATGGCCATCAAAAAGTCCTGACCTGAACCCCATTGAAAACCTATGGGGTCATATGGTGTTAAACTGGGATTCATCTGAAGTCAGGTCTAAATCAAATTTAGATGATGTCGTTACCTCGACATGGGAAACGTTTCGTGGCAGTGATTTGTGTTGCAATATGGTTGCTAGTATGAGGAAACGATTAGAAAAAGTAATAGATAGTGAAGGCGCACCAATCGGCTATTAATAAAAATATCAGGGGGTAATTAAATAAGTTTTGTGTGAGTGATGTTATTGTTAGTAAGATAACAATTTAGGATACTTGTATCTTAATATCTAACTTACTAACATGTTTATTCATATCACTAATAAATAAATTACCCACATGAATATTAAAAATAACGTTATTTCTTGTCCGACTTAAAACTTTATAATTTGTAATTATAATTTTAAAAAACCTTGTCAATAAATATTGTTGATTTGTTACAAATTGTTTAATTTTAACTTCCATTTTTTTTCTATAAAAATGTTTTTATTGGCAGGTAAATTACAAAAATAAAAATTTAACAATACGAAAAATGTTTGTAATAATGCAAAAAGTTAATGCCGGCGGCGGTGAGACTCGATCCTACGACTATTGATTGACCAGCCCAATGCGTATACACCTAGGCCACGAGACCAGTTAACTATAATGTGAAATTTAAGCTTCATATTCTTTCCCTCATATAAATTGTGGAGCAAACACTAATAAATAGGCGAAGTAATACACCAGTTGATTTTACGCACACAAACATCTATGTTGGTGTGCCCTGCAAACCTATCTAGTTGCTGTGTGTACCTACCTACTTTCCTAGCCATCCGCCGCACGTACCTAAATTTGAAGAAGCTATTTAAGTTTTTTTGTTGCATTATTAAAAAATTGGCCGGATACTAAGTACCTATCTATGGTTAATTTATAAGTAAAGGTAGACAGGTACTAAGTAGGTAAGGTACTGGTTCCAGCTTAAAGGTAAACGCACACTGGTCCGCGCCAAACGGCACGTTCTATCATACTTATAACGTTATCTATTTGTCCGATGCAGCGTGGATAAATGTGAGGTTTCGTAGGATTAAATAAGTCTTAAATTCGGCTCTGTCGGCTCTGATAGGTGTGCGAAAACAATTAGGTTGAAAAGAGGCGTTAGGTATAAAGAGATGTCTATACATTTTCAAGAAATAAAACAAATTATTTTATTCTTTCATCATTTATTTGCAAATATTGTAAAATGGTTAGAAACCACGTAGCAACATATACAAACCCTAGACTCCTATCGGACATCGAACCTACGTACCTTTGACATGGACAAGAATATGGCTCCTAATAATTAAACAGTCAACAAAGCAATGGCTCATGGACCTGTATCTAATCCATTTATGGAAGAATAATTGTTGATAAAAATCAAAATATAAAACATGTATGAAATCGAATTATTGCACTCACATGAGTGCAAGCGGCGGAAATAATATTTTACGCTTAACACGTTGCACCATGTCGCAAGACTGGAAGGGCACCTGTGATCCCCTTCACCGAACAAAGTGAACAGCCGCGTGTTCGCGCGACGATTGCTTTAGTTGGGACGCGGTTTGGTCTTCTGCATTTGTTATAAACTATTGATATATTTTGTAGTCATAATCCAATTACTCTTCAAATTACTAATCACTATTTATTTAAAAATCGCTAGATATATAAATATTAAAATAACAAAGAGTGAAGAAATAACTATATTTAATTTTATCAAAAATCATACAATTAATTGATTTATCACACAGTACAACTGTTTAGACATATCTAAATGCAGAGCAGGAATGTTACGGATATCCGCAAATGCGGAGCATCTGCATCCGCATCCGCGATGCGGATGTTCATGCGGAGGCACCTCATGGATCATTCATGGATCTTGTCACCGAAATCTTCCCTCCTATTGGTCAATCAGCACGTGCCCACGGCACGCGCCACTCGCAAGCCCCGCCGAATTTATACTTGTTGCGACCTGCGCTACATCCGCATCTGCATGCACATCCGCATCGATTATTGCGCATGCAGATGCGGGTGCTCCGCATTGGCGGATATCCGCAACATCCCTGCAGAGGCAATGTTTTTGAGTTGGAATGAATTACATAAAAATACATACATACAAAAGTACACCTTTAGGTTGAAAGTTTTAACTAATGGACTTTATAGCCTCAAATACATATCATAACTTAAATAAAGGACGATATTGAATACAAAGAAAAGTAAATAATACTTCAGGCTGCGAAACTTCAAACACATTCTAGATTACGGTATACCCTATTAAGATACGCCCAGTCTCGCTTGTAAACAAAGTATTATTTCCTTTTCTATGATTGGATTATGACAATCTAAGGACAAAGCTAAAACTATTCACTATAACACCAACCCTAACACCAAACTTCGTTTACTTCTAAAAACAATTGAATGGAACAAAGCATTTATCCGTTTATAAAGCGAGACGTGTCAGTTGTACTTGCTTTTCTCGAGTTTATAACTTACAAGCTTAAGTTCATTTTACAGTGTTGCCGATTTCTTTCGCTTTGAGGACATTCTGATGTTGGAAGATGTTTTGATAATAGTGAAAACATCGTTCAGACGGCTGTTGAAAAAATTTGAAGCAAAAAGAGCATTTTAATATTTAGTGTGGCTATATCTAGATTCCATCCTAGTTTTAGATGACATTTTTACTTTTATTTTTATCTTTTATGTCGTAAGGGACGATTTTTCGATAATTCTGACTTATTCTATAAAGCTAAGCGTTACGATTTCGTTTGCCACATTTATTTGGCAAATATATTATGAAAATAAGTAACGATATGTAACTTTGCGATAAATGTCTCACTTCTTTTTTTTAATTATATTATTGATGATTATTATTGAAATAAAATATGTATAAAAAATGTTGTCATCACAGTCTTTAAGCAGCAGCAATATTATGCTTACATAAATATAATATTTATTATACAATATAATTAAAGGAACGCAATTGAAAAATTAAGTGCTAAGTATATATAATTTTATAAAAATATCAAAAGTGCATTCTCTTAACACAGTCATAAGGGGTTTATATTTTCACAAGACTTTTCAAAATACTGGAATGTTGATAATATAATAATTTTCTGATAATAATTGGCCGTTTTTGCCTTAAACTCAAGTCGAGACTTATACATGTGTTGGTGACAAAACTCGAGACCATTTACAACATCTTTATTTAAATTCACTTAACTCTGGTTCTGAAGTAATAAGAATAGAGGGATATTGCTCAAACATAACTAAGGAATTGTGGGTGCACTATCTGCTAAACCCTTGTTATGTTATGTTGTTCAAACGTCGCGACAAAGTATGCAGTCACCAATAGGAAATGAGCTACATGATGTGATGCTAGTGATTCTCCAATGACAGACGTTTATTCTATACAAGAGCTCCGCTCCGTCCTTACTTTTCCGAACCTTCGACTATCAGCTTCATAGCGTTGTTTCACAACAATCGTAAAGACCTTAAAATTACGTACTTTGTTCTATCCCACGCCATCCCAAAAAATACAATATATAAAAAATTAAAAGATGCGACCTCGTCATAAAAATGTTTCGAAAATTGCGTATAAAATATTGTTAAATTGTAGCTGTAACATGTTAACATATTTAGTTTTCATTATAGATGGCAGCACCAGCGTTTGAGATCGCATGCGACCTGTATTTTTGTACCTGTTTAGGTATGATTTAATTGTTCATGATGGTTTTCGCATAGCGTTGTAGTAATTAAAGATATAACTGTATGAGTGCTTTAGCTTAAACTATTATGTGTGGGTTTTCTAAGCGATTAATGAAATGACTAAAGCCGTAATAAGCGTTGCCGTCGTCACAGTAAGACCGCTAGCAGCACCGGGCGCGCTCGCTTCCGCCTGAAATTAGAAAAAAAAATCTGAGACACGGAATTTTGTTTTAATCCCTTCACATATAAATGTTTAATGGATACCTTATTTTTTTGTGACTTACCGTAGCGGGTTTTCTTAAATAAATTGGAAAAGAAAAGGACAGCACAGGTGAGTAGTTTAATGACATTGAAAATGATATCGTAAAGCAGAATATGGATTATGGCCCTCTCCTACTCATAGAGAGGAGACCTGTGTCCCTGCAGTGGCAACGTGATAGGCCAGATATTTGTGATGCTGATGTAAAGATATTTGTGATGCAAGACACGTTCACAAAATGGGGTAACATGATAGATACTGGTGCTGGTGATACAACTTACTGTATTCCGACCTCTGCCCTTTGCTTTGTCTGTCGCCTATTAAAACATGCGTGGATAATTATACATTAGTGCAATAAAAACGAAAGATTTCACAATATTGTGAGCAAGTGTAGAAGTACAAACAGAAATAGGTGTTATTTAAATAGCTAACAGAAAAACATTGTTAAAACAGTGCAAATGAGGATACTTTATAGCATTTGGGGGGTTAAATAATAAATAGCAATTATAATTTCTTATTGGAAATAGAAGAGATATAGTTTTTAGTTAAATACAAACAAGAATAAATATAAACACGTCCTCTGAATCGCAGTGTCTTTGCACTAAGCGTATTCCAGCATAGACGTTGACGCCGTTTGGACGCTGCGTAGACGCGACGTTAGCGCGGCGTCTACGCTTCGTATACGTTCGAGGCGTCCACGCTAGACCAACGCTAGACACAAATTCTCATATCGAGCGTTATATAACAAGCAACATTTCTCGTGGCCAAGCAAATTCAATGACCAAAACAACTTACTTTGACAAACTGCTTGCAAGGCGTGGCCTTCCTGATGAAGTTAAACAGCGAGTCCACGATGTTGGCCGATGTTGGCTTGGGGCACTTCTCTAGCACGTTGACGACACACTTCTGTAATGACGTCATTTGGTCGCACTGCTTTTCCTGAAAATATAAAGGGTAATTTTGTTTAATTAAGAGGCTATTAACAAGACGATGTTGTAGTTTTGTTGTCGATGGTACGGGCCCCAGCAAACCAAGCTACCCGAAGCTGACAAATTTTCCCAATCAACCTTGAACCTAATGCTTTAGCAATAAAGTTGAAAAACTATTTAAAGAAATTTGACAGATTGTAATAGCTTGATATGCTGGCACCAGAACTATTATATTTTATTGGCCTAGTACTATGAAATCATGGGAAACGCATGTGACTAAAAGAGTGATGGATATGAATGTTGATGGATCTAGGGAGAGAGAGAGGCCAAAGAAAAGATAGATGGGTTGTGTGGAGATGATATGAAAGAGAAAGAATTAAAGCCGTGACATCCGACAGGGGAGAATGGACAACAGAAACGGAAAGGGCACAGGGGGCACGAAAAGAGGTAAGGCATAGTAACGCAGTTCCACCGTGTCGAGGCAGAGCGCTAATGAGCACAAACGTCTAGGCTAGATGCGAAGGGTGCCAGACTAGTAGGAAAAAAAAGTAAGTAAGTGATAAGTGATGCTTTTACACATCGCCGAGTAGACACAGCTCGGAGTTTCCTTGGTGATCTTGACATCTGCAAGAGAACCAAGTTTACCGACGTAGTTCGAAGAATTGCCAAACTTAAGTGGCAGCGGGCAGGGCACATTGCTCGCAGAATGGATGGCCGATGGGGCCAGAAAAGTTCTGGAGTGGCGACCGCGAACCGGAAGACGTTGTGTTGGAAGGCCTCCACTAGGTGGACCGATGACCTGGTGAAGGTTGCGAGGATCCGCTGGATGTGAGTCGCACGGGGCCGGTCAATGTGGCGACACTTGGGGGAGGCCTATGTCCAGTATTGGACGTCTTTCGGCTCAAATGATGATGATTATGATGAGTGGACACAGCTGACAGAAATATGAAAGTTAATCAGTAAAACAATAAACTAAAGGACCGGAGCTATTTTTTGCAGAGCAAGATTTTGCTATTCATTGTTGTCTTACTGACACTTGCAAACATTACTCCATAAGAAGTAACTTCGGTGTGGATTATTAGCATCAAAACCAAAAAGCGATAACCGAGTGGTTAAAAGCTCTAACATATGCAGAAGCAGAGCATATCCTAGACAGACTTACATGAATACTTACCTTCTTTATCAATTTCGACTATAGGCACTATTAGCAATTACGGAAACACACACACTAACACACATGCGCACACAAACACACAAACCCATCATCAAACACGACTTTATTCACACAAACAATTAAACACTACACAGAGCTGCTAATAACTTTGTTTCTCTTTGGTCTTAAAACGTTGTTCTTAAACTTAAATTTAATTTTATAAAGTCTCAATAATGTTAACTATAAAATAAAGGAAGGAGCGAGACAATCCCCAACACAAGTATTTTTAATAACTTACTGGGGCTGTCTCATTCACATTTGTAAATGTAACCGTTTGAGACAATAAACACTTTATTTTTTTTAGTATCCATGCAGTGTTAGTAGCGGTACTTTCATACAAGCCCATCTACTTGGATTGCCCTTAAATATAACCTACATACTGTTAGGATTTCTGAACTCTGCTTGCCTTACAGGCTTGCCGTATTGTTGGGCCCTAGCCAAGCCACTCTGAGGTGTGGATGTAATTGGTTCAAAGATAATGTTCTCACCTTAAAATCAAGCTGCAACATTCCAGATTCGGTGATGTTCTTGAGGTTCTCCTGGGTTTCCGAGTCGAAGGTCGAGTTGAGGCAGTTCTGGATGAGTTCCGTTTTATCCTGGAAACACTCCTTGCCGCCTTCTGCGATGAACACTAGAAATTAAAAAAACGAAGTATTTAACCAAAAATTAAATGCTTTATTTACAAATAATACATAAACTCACACCTTTTGCTCGTCGTGTCGTCCACGTTCATACATCTGGTCATACACGCACGCCGGTTGCGAGTACTACGCACCTGACCTTTCTGAAGAACCTCACCAATAAGATCAGTGTATGTCCTTCTAGGGCGTCCCTTCCCGGCGTTACCACTCTAATCTACCTTATAAATACGTTTCGTTAGCCGCCTTTCATTCATCCTCTCCATATGACCACACCACCTAAACATACCCTTTTAAATTGTCACTACATCTTCTTACGTTCTCGTATATAATAATAATATATCATTTATTTTCTCTACACAAGTTACTTAATGCTAGGGATTTACACTGACGCACGAACATGGAATTAACTTTGTGAGGACTGGTGCTTGGAGTAGGTAATAAAGACCTGTATTACAAGTCACCAGGACCCTGCCGCAGCTATTTGCCTGCTATGTACTACTTTTAATATAATAGTTTTTGCATGGTAAGAAGAGTGTAGTGCAGGAAACTTAATTAAAACATAAAAATAAAAAAATATATAATTATATAATAATAATATTCTCTTGGGACAACCAACACCGCCATCTGATCCCAAACTAGGCAGAGCCTGTACTATGGCAACCGGACAACTGATAAACATACTTATATATTTCTAAATACATACATATTATAGATAAATTATACACCCAGATACAGAACAAATAATCGTACTCATCGCACAAATATTTGTCCTGTGTGGGAATCGAAACCACGACCTCCGTCCTAGCAGTCAGGGTCACTAACCACTAGACCAACAGGCCAATCAAATATATCCTCTGTCCTCGAGGTTATACGATAACGTTGCGGTTTGTTCAAATAATCCTACAAACCGCTCGACTCCGTTTTTGCCACTTGCTACAGTTTTAGCTGGGAAGAATAATGGCGGATGAAACATTCGTTTGTTATTATTATTTGGGAGGTAAGACTGGTGAGAGCGCCTGAATGATTTTCGCAGTTTGATCCGACGGAACATCTGATAGTAACCAGATGAAATCGCATGCAGATATTAAAATAACATCGAATATATTGAGCACTAATATGCTACTATTTAAACGTAGCAAAGCTATAACCGGCATGTCCTAGAACCAAAACTTCTAATACATGTAACATCTACCAGTCCGCACTGGGCCCGCGTGGTGGATTACAGAACATTCTCTCTCTTAGAGAAGGGCTATGTCCCAGCAGTGGGAACATTATAGGCTGATGATTACTCTTAAAAGTGTATCGATTGTAATGATGCTGTTACGAACATAGTTTTCTAGAACAAACGAGATTACGTAACAAGTGTTATCTCAAAAATTCAATCGATACGAGAAAATTGAATTTAGCTGTTTAGCTTAATTCAATTTTCTCGTATCGATTAAACTTATACATATTACTTGATCGCGACTGTACATAATGTGCTAATAGATGGTATACAAGCGACACACGACAGCCCATCCGATGATAAATGGTAATTTCCAAGTTGCTAAGTTTTTTAACAAACGCGAGTCGGCGATTTCGAAGTCAGCTGGTTTAGATTATCTATACATTTACATACAATACAATATACATACAGATAAATAAAATTGGAGCGCTGTTTGTAATATTAAAATTACCGCTTTTTACTAAGTGCATATGGATGTATACACGGTACTTAAACCAACACAACATTTTTTACTATTTTTGTCTGTCTGTCTGTCTGTTTGTTCCGGCTAATCACTGAAATGGCTGGTGCAATTTAGACGGGACTTTCACTGTCAGATAGCTGATGTAACAAGAAATAACTTAGGCTAATTTTATTTTGATAAATAATCCGTGCAAAAAAAAAGTAAAACCCTTGAAATTAGTAACAAAATTCGATTCAAATAGGGAAGTGCTTATAATAATGGGGATTTTTTAATAACAATGTCGCGGGCAACAGCTAGTTTCTAAATACGACTTACATGCGATCCGGTCGCCATCTTTAAAGCAGATAAAGTCGGCCAATTGTTCCGTAACGTTGTACAAAGTCTTGAAGTTCTTCTGTTCTGGAGGCGAGAAGCAAGGTTTCACTGTCTCCGTCATTTTCTTGAAACATCCTTTGAATTCTGGCGTCTTGACGCAGTATCTGGAAATGAAAGTGAACGTTTAAGTCTTCATGTTAAGGTATAAAGTCGAGTGGCAACTCAGTGAGGTATGCGAGTCGCATATTTCTTTTATTATTTAATGGATATGTTCTTGACTTTGAACGCTGTCTGATGAAAAACGATGAGTAAGGGCTACAACTAAACTAGCTCACTCAAAAATTGACTGCGGGTTAGATAGTACGGCACTTTTTACTAAAACTAAGTTTTGCCCACGATCTACGTCCGCCTGATTATTACATTATAAAAATATTACTTCCTTTTTTGAATCAGATTTTGTTAACAATTTCATGAGTTTTTAGTTTTTGCACGATATCCTAATCTTTTTTCTAAAATTAAAGTAGTCTAAGTTACTCCTTTTATAGCTATCTATATGCCAGTGAAATTCTCGTCAAAATCGGTTCAGCAGTTTCAGAGATTAGCCGGAACAAACAGATAACAAAAATTTAAAAAAAATGTGTTTTTTTGTTATAAGAACCGTATATTATGTACTTTCATACGCACTCAGTAAAAAGCTGTTATTTTGAAATTATAAACAGACACTTCAATTTTATTTATTTGTATAGATATACTTACACTCTTCTTTCTATTATATTTTACAATAAACTCAAGTATAGTCTTAATAATCTTAACAGGTATATGCTTCGATCATACCTACTGTCAAAATATGAGTACCTACACTAAATAACTCTATCTAACCCTTTATGGATTGCAAGCGTGATAAGTTATGTTCATAATGGTAAAGCCACGTCGCATCTACGGGGTGTAAACAGACTCTTCACGAAGCCGTCAACCAAGCATTATGTACATACAGACGCCAGCAGGTCAAGCTACCCGAAACTGTCAGATTTTCCCAATCAACCTTCGACCTAAAGCTTTGACATTAAAGTCGAAAATCTATTAAAGAAATCTGACAGATTGTAGTAGCTTGATGTGCTGGCGTCTGTACATCAAACTAACGCAAAATTTATTGCTGGGAAACGACTTTTTTTTTTGGCTGTAAAATCACGTTTTACGGTAGGACTCAATGTAACGCACTCAAAACATTGTGCTGATGGATGGATTGAATAGTAAGGGGGCCCTGGAGGTGTTTAAAGTAAAAATCTTACATTAAAAGCATGTAAAAAAAAAAAGTTATGAAAAAGTTGGAACTTTGATCCCCAATATCTACGTAACCAGAAGGTTCCCAGGTATGGTCTAGACCAAAAAAATGATCGCAATGACGGGGAGAACAAATGCCTTTCGGCTTCGTTAAGAGTTTGTTTACACCCTTTATTTAAAGGAGTCATCTTGTATAAGCATGGCCCATTTACTGAGACAAACGTAAAGGGAAATTATCATTATAATATTCATGTCAGACGTCAGAGTCTTGATAGTACTCAGGTCTTATTAGGCGATGGAGGACGTCCGATCTTCTTTCTTTTTCTGGCTTTGATGACAAAATCTTTCATCATCATCATTTCAGTCGAAAGACGTCCACTGCTGGACATAGGCCTCCCCCATGTGTCGCCACATTGACTGTCTGGTCGGAGTTGGGTCAAAATCTTTCCAGTGAGTTTATTTTTAAGAACCTAATTGTAAAAAACGGTATCCCAGCCCATTTACCGGCTATAAAATGAATTGAGATTAATAGATATGGCCAGTAACATTGTGCATGGCACTCATGGTTCCTTTCACGACTTCGGTTTGCATGATTCCATGCATGCATAATTTGAGTTTTAGCTTGACTACCTCGATGGTCTAGTGGTCGTAAGCGCGACTGCTGAGCATGAGGTCCTGGGTTCGATTCCCAGTTCGGGCAAAGTGTTATTGGATTTTTCCATTTGAAATTTCTCAGTATCAGCCACGGAGTCTGGATTTGTGCCCGGTTGATGGCAATAGGCTCGCTCCCTATTACATGGGACTTAAACATAACTTGCGAAATGTGGGTTTACTATTAGGTACACCTTTGCCTAACCCTTCGGGGATTACATGCGTGATGTTATGTAGGTTCTTATTCAGCTGCATCCGTTTAGACTGAAACCCGACTCCAACACAGTTTAGAAGCTAGTAAGATGATTTGCGTGGCTTTCCCTCACATTATCCTCAAAGTGCTACTGAGAAATTCATGATGGAAAAACCCAATAACACTTTGCCCGACCCGGGAATTGAACCCAGTACCTCATGCTACTAGCACATCAGGATGGTAATATTATAATATAATTATTATTGTTATACTGATTCTGATTTGTGCCCGGTTGATGGTAATAGGCTCGCTCCCTATTATATGGGACTTAAACATAACCGGCGAAATGTGGATGTACTATTAAGTACCTACACCTCTGCCTAACCCTACGGGGATTACAGGTGTGATGTTATGATGATTATATTGTTATACTAACTTCTTAAACACTTCGTCGACCTGTCCAGTTGGCTTGGCGTCTTCAATTTCCTTTTGAAGGACTTCCATGTTCACCAACTCATTGAAACACGTCATTAGGTCAGTGGCCGCCGTCTGAAAATAAAGATGTAAATAAAAAAAATACTCTTTGATACAAAGACACGATGTTTTGAAGGTATTGTAATTATAAGGTAGGTAAGGTATTGTAATTATGTCAAAAATATATAAATATGCCACGTCAGTCTTATTCATTTTGTTGTCAATTTGCCAAAAAAAAAATATACTTAAGGTATTTTATTTACGCAAAGATAATTTTTAAGTTAAGGTGTCATTCAACTTGGTATCTACCTACAACCACTAGCATACAATATGTACGCAAACGCTTGTACCTATATTCAAAACCGATTTCGCTGTAGCGTTTCGATTCTATACAATGCTGAAAATTTTACAGAAAAAGCTAAGATTAGATTTCGTCTACACAGAAATTAGACCTAAGAGTGCAATTTCTTCTGAATTTCGCTAAATATTTGTTGTCTCGCACGCAGCAGCTACATAGGGTGACAGCTACCTAATTAGTGATCGATACATAAACACGTGATTGTACCCATGATAACAAGAAACTTTCACACAGTTTTTTTTTTTTTTATTGTCTTTATTTATTTATTTAAACTTCATGTACAAGAGTGGTACATAGGCGGACTTAATGCCACAAGGCATTCAGTCTCAGTGGGTCTTTCAGTTTTATCACAATAACACAACAGCCGTATGATATTCGCACGCACGCACCTGGGTTGTGACCTATCAGCTGTTAGCCGCGTGACGTGATGACGCTGTTCTGTCTCATTACTATCGTACCGTGCAACAGTGGGTAGGCAGAGCACCTGCGCGGCTCGCAAGCCCGATCCGTAAGCGGTTGCTGTGTTATTGTAACAAAAGTGAATCAGTATAAAAAAAAATGTTTCTTTGGGAAAGTTGTTTGTTATCATGAGTATAATTACGTATTTAAGTATCGGTCACTAATTACCAGTCACCCTATATAGTAAGTACACAACATAACATCACGCCTGTAACACCGACGGTTTAGGTGTACCTAATAGTACACATTTCGCCAGTTATGTTAATAAGGGGCGAGCCTATTGCAAAGCAAATCTAGCAAGTAGGTTAACAATACCAACTACGTAAGATATGTTACCTAACTGGGAGGTTTGTTTTTCTTTACGTATGTGTTGAGTTTTTGACGGTTCTACTCCATAGGAAACGACCAACCCGAATCGTGCACCTTTCTATTTTTTTTCAACGTTTATACGAAATAAAATATTTGGATTTTGATTGTTATTTTTCTTACTTTTCGTTTTTACAAAGGTCGTTGGACTAAAATGAACAGTGCAAACAACTAAGTTGATAAATATTATAATCAATTATTCTTTATTTATTTTAAAGGTTATCAAATTGAAGAGGTTTCGTCTACAATCTTCGGTATAATCTGTTTCTCTCTATGATTAAGATAAATAAACAAGTTTTTTTCAGAGGTATACCTAATCGTACACCCACATATCGCCAGTCAGCCTTATTAAATAGGGCGAGTCTATTCCTAGCTGGCACAAATCCAGACTACGTGGCTGCTACTGAGAATTTCCTGATTAGAAAAAAACCCAATAAAAATTTGCCCGGCCTGGGAATTGAAACCAGGACCTCTAACTCAGCAGTCGCGATTGTGACCACTAGACAGTTTAGTTTAATAGCAGAATTATATTATCTGTGTAGCAGAACATATTTAGTACAATCAAAGTGAGAACGCCCGTATTTGTTTATGAAACAGTTTTGAATAGTCTAATTAAACCAAATTAAAATAAAACAAACTGGTAGGCAAAGGCACCTTGACCACCACCTTTTTTTAGGGTTCCGTACCAAAAGGGTAAAAACGGGACCCTATTACGAAAACTCCGCTGTCCGTCTGTCTGTCTGTCACTAGGCTGTATCTCATAAACCGTGATAGCCAGACAGTTGAAATTTTTACAAATGATGTATTTCTGTTCCGCTATAACAACAATTAATAAAAATATAAATTATTTAATAATTATTTTAAAATTTCAACTGTCTAGCTATTACGGTTCATGAGATACAGGCTGGTGACAGACAGCCAGAAACGTGTTTTTTCGGTTTATGGTACGGAACCCTTCGTGCGCGAGTCCGACTCGCAGTTGGCCAGTTTTTTTAATCCTTGCAGGTTCTAGGGCATTTATGTTCCAGGTAGTTATGCTTTTGGATTTAGTAATAATACTATGAGAAAAAATAGTCTAGAAATCTTAGTTTACCCATTATACCGAAGTAAGTTTACATGATAAATTACCCAACAATTTAAACTGTGTGGCTCGTCAACGCAGACGGAAGCGCAGATCTGACTTTTGACCCTTAGTTCTAATCACGAGGCACACATTATATTATCATATCGATCTAAATGATGCATACAGGGCGAAGTTATAACCTTTACCAGACATGCCTTAATGCATTAACTACAACAACAACAAAATAAATAACCTTGAATGAATTATTATTATGAATGAATTTACCTATACCAATTCACAGTCATATATTTATGTCAAATGAATGCCTAAAAGAGCAATGTGGAAAAACACTATTGACGCTGCTGCTGCGGAGAGGTAAATAGCTCTCTCTCGGGTCAGCGTCAATAGTTTTTTTCCACCAGTACCTACCTACATTATTATTTAGGGTTTAATTTAAGTGTCGGTTTTATTGTTAGTAAACGAGCAATTTAAGCAATTATGGGTTCTCTGTGAGTAAGTAATTCACGCTTTACATTTGCAAAAGCAATCATAAAACTTCATATAGTAATTTATGACTAAACTTGATCACGCTTTTCTTATCAAATAATTCTATCTGCACGCGTAGAAACGGGTTTTGTCGACGGGAGTATCGACAAAGTGACAGATCAACCAAAGATATGTGTCATTTTATGAATTCTTCCGTCGACAAAACCCGTTTCTACGGTTACCATGCTACGTGAGCTGATAGCCTTAACTGTTCATGATCAAATTAATGTACAGACTGGCCAGCACATCCAGCTACTACAGTCTGTCAAATTTCTTTAATAGATTTTCAACTTTATCGCTAAAGCATTGGGTTCAAGGTTGATTGGGAAAATATGACAGTTTCGGGTAGCTTGATGTGCCGGACTGCTGGTGTCTGTACAAGGTCAATGTTCAGCCAAAAAAATATCTGAATGACCATTGACATTTAAGACGAACTCCAAAGCTAACGCTGATACGCCTACCCCACTGACGACGCATTGATTTATTATTTACTAGCGACTCGCCCCGGCTTCGCACGGGTGCAATGATATACATGTCGCATCCTAGTACTTTAGACCCCGGCCATGACGTAGTAAGTGACATATATAAGGTCCCATTAAAATAGATGGACAAACTTTTAGAAATCATTCAGACCACCGAAATAAGGACAATGGTAAAAAAATAATAAGAAAAACACAGTAGATAACTTACAAGAAAAAAAAAACAACTAACGAAAATACACAAAAAAAACCAGCAATTTATTATTTGAGGTCAAAATAAAATCTCTTTAATCAGTTTTTTTTTTGCTTGGATATCTTTCGTTAGACGTACTGAACGCTGTGTTAAAATTTGTCCATCTTTTTTAATGGGACCTTATACATATAGTGGTCTGACACTATATGTATATGTGTACGAGTAAGTTGTGGGCGCAGAATGGGATACGGGTAAACTAGAGAACTAGCTCCTTTAACTTGTACACAGTTCATTGTTACAAATTCAATTACTAACGCTACTGTACTAACTAAATACTCTGAACTTAAAAGGAAACAGAGCGATCACTATCGATTCATGGAACCATGGTCCGTATCGGACACCATACCGCTAGGGTCAGCACAACGCCTAACAAAGGCGCTTGTGTTTAATTTTAAGTACATACTCGTCAGGATCCGACATACATATAAACCTTCCTGTTGAATCACACTACCTATTGCTGAAAAAACATTAAAATCCGTTGTGTAGTTTAAAGATCTAAGCGTACAAACAGTGGGAGCGACTTTGTTTCATACTATGTAAAGATTGTATTATATGTATTACTAGCTAATGCCCGCGACTTGAGACTGAGAAAAAAAAAACTATCCTCTCAGTTATTCCAGACCATGATTCATCTCTGTGCCAATTTCATCCAGATCCGTTCAGCTGTTCTGGCCTGATTGAGTAACAAACATCCATCCATACCTTTTGCATTTATAGTATTAGTATATAAGTATAGTATACAGGGTGTAAACAGACTCTTCACGAAGCCGTCAACCAAGCATTATGTACATCAAACTAAGTTTACGCAAAAATTGGTGCTGGGAAACGACTTTTTTTTTGGCCTGAAAAATCACGTTTCACAGTAGGACTCAATATATAAAAAATAAGTAATAATTAAATAAAAACTGAAAAGAGAAAAACAAGTTCAGTCCAGATGTGTTGAAAGCAATTTAATTTAAACTGCAACAGTTAGGACCCATATTGGATAGAATGATTATTTTAGTATAGATGATATGTTAATTAAATAAATCCGTGCAGCGGTTTGGAAGATATGAGGTCATAAAGAATATTACATGCATACATACAAACAAGATACGCGCGAAAAACATAACCCTTCCTTGGCAGTCGGGTAATAAAAAACTTTTGAAAAAGTTGGAACTTTGACCCCCAATATCTCTTTAACTAGAAGGTTCCCAGATATGGTCTAGAACAAAAAAAAATATCACAATGACGAGGAGAACAAGTACCTTTCGGCTTCGTAAAGAGTCTGTTTACACCCTTTATAGTATTATAATTTTTGTGAAACAAAAGGTTTAAATAAATAAAATAAATAGAAGTAGGTATAGATTATGTATGATCTCATTGAATAATAACATGTTTACATCACCGAGTCAAGAAAGTCACAGAATAAATAGTACAAGTCATGTGTCTTCACAACAATATTTCCTATTAATAACCACAACCACATCTCACTCTGATTAAATACTAACCATACATGCAATGGAAATGAACTTTGACTCTAACGTTCTTAGTACAATTAACAGTATTAAATGTACGCACATCAAGCTACTACAATCTGTCAGATTTCTTTAATAGATTTTCGACTTTATTGCTGAAACATTATGTTCAAGGTTGATTGGGAAAATCTGACAGTTTCGGATAGCTTGACCTGCTGGCGTCTGTACAATGACCATAGGACTGACCTAATGGTTGGTTGACCTGTTGCCCAGTCACTGAAGCTGACGTACCGAACAGAAGCGAACACAAAGGGCAAGGAAAGAACATGGATGGGTTTTAGTCAGTACAAGTCTGACACTCTTCCGCGCTGCCCGGAGCAGGAGAAGTCATTTGATAATTTGCGATCCGAAATAAGAAAAAAAAAGGGGTCAATTTTTGTAAGAGGTAAGCCGGAGTATAAGCCTTTCATGTGATTGTATTATTTGTCTATAGAATACTGACTGTGCCATTTTTCGAAGGGAAGCCGGTAAGAATCGAGTTGTATGGATCCTTCGCCACTGGTACCGAATAAAGGAACTCTGGGCCCTGGAGACGAATTTTATTTGATTCTTCATTTTCAATATCTAGATATCGGTTCAGTCGCAATGGCGGGATTCTGGGTTTATAACTGGGACGAATACAAAGGCCAGACAATAGAAATAACCCCCATAGCATTGCACAATGCCCTGTCTGTAGGATTAACTAATTTTTAATCACATACCTACCTAAGTATAAGAATAATAGTTATTCTGGCGCAAATCAGATTCCCAGAGTATCACTCACGTTTTTTCTTGTCAAGGTTATTAAATTATTTAACGTAAAAACCAAAGTAATAGTCGTTCTTTGTTGTATTCAAACTAAACATGTATGCGTTTCAGCTCAATCGGAAACCGGTAAAGGGATAAGATTTTCCAAAGTTTACAGTTGATGACATAATAAAAGCGTCTTTAAAATCGACACTGTCATGTCTTTATCTATAATATATGTACCTATATATAAATCTCGTGTCACGGTGTTTGTGGTCGTACTCCTTCGAAACGACTCGACCGATTTTCAGGAATTCACTTTTTTAATTTTTTTATTAGCCTATTCTGTCCCACTGGGCAAAGACCATTCTTGTATGAATTTATTTAAGTATTTTTGGTAGGTATGCAAATAGGTCGTAAAGGGGTCAGCTAGTTTATTCATATACTTCCGGATTCAGACATTCCTAACGTATTCTTATAGAGCATTTTGTCTTTGTGCAAATCACTTGTTTGTCTAGGTGTCTTCCTCGACCTTCACTCTGTGAATAAAATAGATGTTAATTTGTTGTGTCTTTTCCGTAAGTTGGGTATCATATTCAGTTTAAAGATTCTTTAAGAGGCTTGTGTAGGTACGGTTAGTAACAGAAGTCGTATATACGTTGTAGCTAATCTGTGTTTACTGTTTAGTTTCCAAATATGAAAACAAGAATGTAATATGAACCCAAGTTCTGTTTTGCGCCACAAATTCAAATACCATAATCCTCCAGGAAAAAAGGATTTAATTATTAATTTGATTTTTTTTTATAAAATTGTGCTCAAAACAGCATAATCCTTTCGTTTATCCTTCCCTATAAGTAAATAAAGTAATTTCGGTATAACTAAAATTTGCGTACTGTTATTTCGTTATGTAAGTCGTGTACCAACATTTTATTTTCGTAAAATCTATAAACATCTCTATTACATCGTTTTTGTTTTTCAAAACTACCCATTCCTGCCTGTCATAATTGTCGCCATACGCTACTACCAGCGGTGTATCGTTGGCCCTTGTCGACACAAGGGCCAACGATAGGGCAATCATGGTTATTCGTATTTAGGTCAATTTAATTTCGATACACTGAATAGATACCTCGTGATTAGGGACTAGGTTCAACGAACAGAAGAGTTTGTACCGCTGTTAGACAGACGAACGGTCAGTAAAGTAAAGTTCTTTCGTTACCGAAATGTGGGTGCTTATGTAAGTAGCTGAATATTGTAGATGTTTTTTGGAAGTGAAAATTTCTTTAGCATCGTTGTGATTTGGAAGTCGATGAAACGAAAAAGCGACAGTAAAAAGAGACATAAATTCATAAGATTTAACGTGGGAGAAAATTAGATTAAGCATTTAGGTACAGTGTTTATCTTGAAGCCAAAATTTTTTAAGGTTTCACTTCTACCACGTGTGAATTGCACAAATGTTTTTTTTTTTTAATTAGCGGTTATAAAATGTTAAAAACCAACAAACTGGACATCTTTCTGCAAGGAAAACGTGACAAAAAATAATAATTTTATTATTTACCGTGAGACTGGACCGTGGAGGCCAAAATGGGACATACAAGATCTTAAATGGCCATTACGACCTTCGGGATTGCAACTAATTATTCAAACAGAGCGAAAACACCCATCCAAGATGCTAATTTATCGAACAATAACCCTCACAAACATCACCACCGTGGAAACGGGTTTTGTCAACGGATGAATCAATAAATAAAAATGACAGATTGTAGAAAGATTTCTATCTTCGTAAGCAAAGAATAAAAAGAAATGTTTCTATTCTTCAGTTAACAAGTCTACAACGTCAAGCATGAGAAACATTTTATCCCAACAAATGTAAAATTTAATTTAATTTAATTTAATAACGCACTAACATAGTTATAAGTATTATGTACTAACAATCTATGGAATGTTTTTTTATTCTGACATTAAATGATTATTATTATTATTCCGTTTATTCATTTATATACATATTTTTTAACATTTATAAATATTTCTTAAAACAAACGATATAAAAACATTTAAAAATATAAAAAAAATAGCGGTCCGCCGGTGTCGGGAACAGGGTCCAAGCTACCGGTGGTTAGGGCTCCAGAGACAGGAACCTCCTCACAATGCGAGCCGTATCGAGGAGTACTGCCTTCTGAATCAGGCCCTTGATCCAACTGCCTAAGGAGAGCCTCGAAAGATGGTCGTCGAGGCTCTTATCCATAAGGCCATTGGCCGTTACGACAATCGGCACAATGATAGCCGAGCTCACATTCCACATGTCGACAACCTCGTGTGCCAAGTCGAGATATTTTATTTGTTTCTCTTTCTCAGCTTTCACGAGGTTCTCGTCATGCGGGATGGTGACATCGATTATCATTACGCGGCGCGCTGATCGGTCTATCACCACTATGTCAGGTTTATTGGCGACAATAGTCCTGTCTGTAATGATAGACCGATCCCAGTACAGTGTGACATGGTCTTTCTCATTATTATTATTATTATTAAAATAGTCTACATCACATCCGACACATCGGATTTAGGCCGAGAAGATTGAAAATACATAACTCCAAAAAATGCTGTACGAGTATAAAGCGCAGGCAACACCGCCAGCTAGCGAGCGAGCGATTTGTTTATTTAACCTAATCCAACTTAAAATAATAATAAAAATATGCACATATAGAAAAGTAGAAAAGCATTAAAAGGCATATAAAACAGGAATGCCAGGATATAATTAAAAAAAAAAAAAACTTGTGTCGCACTAAAATCATTATCTTTCTCATTTTACAAAAATGTTACATTTTTGCGATTACAACGATCCTTCTCATTGTTTGGCAAAATTACCACCTCACATCACTGAGTCATAGAACAATTTCTGAATTGTTCTATGATACAGTGGTTGAAGTTCTGACTTCGACTTTATATCGCCACAGAAGATGTTGAATATAGTGCAGAAACACAATTTAATAATATGTAGAACATTCTTTCGAGATGCAGACACATGACCTTGACAGTTATTTCAGTATAGGTCAAAGTTCGAGCCCAAACCAGTTGGTTTTACCGCACTTTCGGAGATGACTCATCAAACGGGATGAGAATCTCCCAGCTCCGTAACCCAGACATTGCTTTGTTTCGCAACAAATGCGAGCATCACGAGGGAGTGACTCAAATGCCGACCCTTACTACTGAAGTGACACATACAGATAACTAATTTCCCACATTTAAATTTTATTATGAGTCATTGATAGGACTTTATCCACCGATTTAGTAGTGTCAAAGTCCTGTGTAGTCAGAAATACAAACTTGAAAAAAAAATGTTTTATTTCTTTGTTCTTAATTTATTATAGTTATTAATAATTTTGGGACCAATGTGAAATGTTATGTTTGTTTTCTCCTGGCTTTATAGACATTATTTAATTTTTTGTGTTACATTCATTGTGAAAACCACTGTTCGACACAAATGTACATTTGTTGAGAATAAATAAATAATCATCAAAATTAGACAAACAGCATGCATATCGGCCTAGTAAGGTACAATTTAGGACTAGAACTCGGAATAGGCACAGACCAAGACCGTCTATGAGTACATAGGAGCAGAAATAGGTCGCCGTTGGGTATGCCTGAAGTACGTAAGTCTGAAGGCTCTAACGCATTTAATTTAATTTGTGAGTCAAGAACCCGAACGCGGTGAAATGCAGACATGGTCCCGATTTCTTTACGTTTATGTTTATGCTTTCAAGGGATTGAAATCATTTTACTTTATGACATCCCATAAATCTACTAATACTAGGTACAGACGGCGGCTCCTTTAATTGTTTTAAACTTACTGAAAATATTATTATATTAATTTAAAAAAAACGGATCTGATGTTAAAATGCAAGTTTTATACATTTTTGTGGCAATGAACATGATCAGCTTTTTGCTGACCAAAATTGTTGGTAAGCAGGGAACTGTCTCACTAAGCTACAGTTTTAATTAATCATTTTTTATCGCAACATGTAAACCGAGACTTAACACTTATCAACTATCTACATACTCTTGACAAATGCAATTATCGGCTAGCCATATCTTAGCACTAGGACTGGTAAATCAAGGTTATTACTGATTACGAGTGGTTTCATAAACCGAGGATTATACAAATCAATGTATGTTGCCGTGTGAATGCGTTAGAAACTAATATTTGACTATAAATGAGTAATGCGACTCACAAACATATTTTGTTGAAGATAAGAACAAAAATAGCCATGTTTGTTGCTCTTTGGATTGAGGGAAGGAATATGCGTAGAAAAAGCTCTTTGTAGAGCAGCTCTAATTCTTTTAAAATATCTGAACCTACAGCAAATTATAGCTGGTATGCGTTTTTTTACTAACAGTAACCGACACTGGTAATGGAACTCAAATGGAGTTGGGCAGGAGTCCTAACAAGGTACAGGTCGAGTAAGGCTGCCACCGAATGGCGTCCAAGAACTGGGAAAAGAAATGCGAGTCTTCCAGCTGCGAGATGGGCAGACGACATATTTGCTATCGGGAAAACCTAGATGAGGCTCAGAGGCTGGTGGCACGGGAACGTGGAGATTGATACAAGAAAAGAGAGACCAAGAGTGGGTGAATTCAGGCTGTGGATAATAATAATAATGAACCAACACTGAAATAAATGCCTAAATAAAAGCCATCTATTGGATTTTAAGCTTACGTGCCGACAGTTGAAATTCCAACAGTGCATTATAGGCATTTATTTAAATGTTCTTAAAACTAAATTGAAAATACTTTCAAAGTTTCATACTCAAAGGTACTCATTTCACCTATTCCGTTCCTGTCAGGCTGTATTTCCGCAGTATTTCACGTTTTAAGCAAGCTAACATTACGCTGAAACAGATAATATTACTGTCACGTAACCACGTCGACCTCGAGGTCTGAAGTTTTTCATACGGTTTTTCCGGAAGCCTTAGATGTTAGAACAAAGAACACATAGATTTCCATTGTTTCAAACCTTATTGCGTCGTTAAACAATAACTTAATATATCCGCTGATATTTCCGACAACCCATTGGAACTATTTTAATGGATAGGAATTATTTATTTTTATTAGCCTGTTCAGTTTATCTTTCTTATTTATTGTATTTAAAATATTGGTTTAGTTGGTAATGTTGGAGTTTGAAGGAGTTAACATGTACAATAAAATACTGATGGTTATAAAAGAAGCCAAAAGAATGTCTTGTTTTAAAAAATGCTGAAATCATACAATAATGAGCGAATAAAAATAATTTCGAATACTTAATTTAAAAAAAAAAAACTTTTTTATGTTGCCATGTATGTATTGCCACACCTAGTACAACAACTCACTTTTAGTTTAGATCCGTGTTTGCTTGGTTGGTGATTCTGATTAGCTACTAAATACATTTGTTTTTTGTTGTTGTGATCGCTTACGCTCATATTTGTTATTTTTACAATGAACGTAGATTCTGTACGCTCATAAACATTTTATTTAAATTTAGTTTCTCAGTAAGTGAATTATTGTTAATTCTTGATGAGGAATAATAAAGTTCTTAAACCTCATTTTTCAAAAAGTAGTCATAGTGCGAAAGTACAAAAACACACAAACAAATCGTGCTACAAAATCCCAAATATTACCCAGAAGGTAGGGATTTTTGTATACGTGCAAGACCGAAGAAATGTTAAAAATTGTTGTAAAACACTTTTCCTGGAGATAGAATATAATATGGAAACAAAAAGCTTTCAAAACAGCTTAATTTCATATTACTTTCAGTAAAGCTTTTCAGAATCTGTCTGGTAATTTTGTAATACTCGTTCATATTGACTGATGTACTTCAAGTTTATTAGCAAAGGGACAAACAAGGCTGTTATCGTCAAACAGTCGAAATTGCGCAAACGACCCAATTTTCCGGGTATTTTGATACAGAGATACATACGGGCTATATTGCGTGGGCGGAAGGAAAAAACCTTTTATTCAACCTTGTGCGAAAGACTAACTATTAATTGATACCTTGTGACATAATTAGGTGAGGTAAAGAATTTATGATACAGGTTATAATGATAATAGGCAAATGCGTTTCTGTTTTCCTCAATTTAACAATTAAATTGGCTTTTCTTTGTGGCATAATATTTTAACCAATTTGCATATCAATTTATGCTAATTAACGATTTATCGTGTTTAAGTGTTTTATGATGGCTACGTAGTCATTGTTATTAATTTAAGTTCCTAATATTTTTTATTATTTAGTTACGAAAAAAAATCTTAAATTTTTGAAAAAAAACAAACAAACATTTAACTCCTTATTACCTACAATATACTACTGACAGTATTATGATTAAAATTGTCTTGTCAACCCTGAAAATATTCGCGGAAACACAAAAACCTATTTTTGCAAGCTACATAATATTTTTTTCTCAACTTGACCAGGGGTTCCCAAACTGTGCGCCGCGGCGCCCTGGTACGGAGTAAAGACCCCTCGTGAGGCGCTCCTGTTTAACATTCCCTGGAAACTAAACTTAGGTATTCGCGGCTACAAAATTATCCATTGGAATCGCACGCCCTTTCAGACCCTTTCCAAGTACAAGATCCACCAGAATTCACTTCACAGGAAGAAGAGAGTCTCTCTGAACTCTTGTGCAACAGCAGCCTAAAAACAACATTTACGTGTTCTGATTCTTGCGTTAAGGACAGAGCGCTAAATGAATATCCAAAAGTTTAAACAATGAATATTCAAAAGCTCTAAGAATTCTCATCAATCCCTTTGCAACATCTTATATATTTAAAGCGGGATTTAGAACAATAGCTGTAATTAAGAGGAAATATCGCACAAAGATCAATGTGGACCAAGAAATGAGAGACGGCGTTAAGCCGTACCCCACGCGCTAGTAAAAAAAGACTAGTGTTTAACTTTAAATGAAAAAAAAACTCTCTTTTTTATATTAAAAAAATCCCAATGCTAATCAAAAATACTGATTGCACAGCACAATACATAATATCATTATACCTCATATATTATTATTTTAGTAACAACTAGCTGTTGCCCGCGACCTTGGTTTGCGTGAAATTATTATTAAAAAATCCCCATTATTATAAGCACTTCCCTATTTGAATCGAATTATGTTAACAATTTCAAGGGATTTTTTTTTGCACGGGACCCTAAATATTTATCTAAAATAAAAGTAGCCTAAGTTACTCCTTGTTACATCAGCTATCTGCCAGTGAAAGTCCCGTGAAAATCGGTCCCGCGATTTCAGAGATTAGCCGGAACAAACAAACAGACAGACAGACAAAAATTGTAAAAAATGTTGTTTTGGTGAATGTATGTACCGTGTATAAATCTATATGCACTTAGTAAAAAGAGGTTATTTTAACATTACAAACAGACACTCCAATTTTATTTATCTGTATAGATGTATAGAAGTTGTATAGATGTATGATATATAGATAGATATAGAAGATGTATAGATATAGATGCATAAAGGGTGTAAACAGACTCTTCTCGAAGCCGAAAGGCACTTGTTCTCCCCGTCATTGATCATTTTTTTGCTTTAGCTAGACTATACCTGGGAACCATATATGATAGACAGATAGACATAGATATGGGCATATCTAGTTACGGAGATATTGGGGGTCAAAGTTCCAACTTTTTCACAAGTTTTTGTTTAAATACATGTTTTTAATGGAAGATTTTTACTTTAAACACCTCCAGGAACCCCTTACTATTCAATCCATCCATCAGCACAATGTTTTGAGTGCGTTACATTGAGTCCTACTGTAAAACGTGATTTTTCAGCCCAAAAAAATGTCGTCTCCCAGCACTAATATTTGCGTAAAGTTACTTAGTTTCTATTTTTTTATCGCTTATTGCAATTTATTTTAGTGAAACCGAGTCGACGCGACGTAGCCAGCTACGCGGAGCTCCTATTTACGTCTGCAGGGTTTGAAGTAACCTAACACGAAGTGGCTGACGGGGTCTTAGTTCCCTCACTAGACCCCGCCATCCTCTTCAAACCTAACCTGTCCGAGACCAGAGTCAAGGTGCCACAAATCCCAAGCTCGCTTCGCTCGCTTTTGCATACTATTTTGTCCTTGCTACAATGCCTTTTTTACGATGAAAACATGGTGCAAAAATATTTTGTTATATTGTGTGAGTATTACGTTTTTACGCTCTGGCAAAGATGTGAAAATGTTGATGTAAATAGTATTTATAACACATTTGCTCGTAAAGGGTTTCTTATTTCACCAATTTCAATATCGTATTGTATCTCATTACGTACTTGTGCGGTAATGTAATGTAAAACGCACGGTTTCAAGATGCTCCGTCAAAAACGAACGGTACTTTTTTAAATCTTAGCAAAGAGTTTTTATGTCAGAAAAGTGGTCAACATTTTATGAATAAAATTAACTTTGGGAGATAAAGTATAATAAATAAAAATTAAATTCTTTAATTTACTTAATTTTGACAGTAGATTACAAAAACACAAAAATATTAATTTACTGTATTAGTAATACTGGCTGCTTTTGTGCCTTTGCCTTAAAAAAAAGCGCTGATGCGCGCGGCTCACTAATTTGTGAACAAGTAAATTGTAGCACACGGCTTACACGGATAGGGTAATGTAGGTCGGTTGGCGGTTGGCCTCTTTCGCAAGAGTAATAAAACACGTTGAATCATAAATAATCACTCTAATTCTTGATTTGCACACACAATAAACTGGTAACAATAATTTACAAGAACACAAACAACGGTAAAGAATATAAAGAGCACTTATGACTAACAATACACTGACTTGATTAAGACTAAGAAACTGTCTGAATTACGCGACGGGCATAGCAACGTTACAAACGACTTATAAGTGGCTGAATTATGAAGACGACTCACTCTATTTTTACAAGGCGCCCCTATTTATATCTTGAACTCGGTAGCGCAAGTAGCGAGCAAACCAATATTTTCCCGCCCTTTTAAACCACTCACATTAAGGTATTACCGTGGTAAAGTCCATTTTTTATAAAAGGGCGGGGCTTATTGTTACTGCGTAGTAGGACACCTGCGTACATAACGACGTCATGCGGTGTCAGGTTACTTTGTTATGCCTACTTTGCTGATGCAATACTGTTTATCTCGCTATTTACTTATATATTTCGTTATATGCTGATGTCACACTTTCACAGTTTGTTGTTGTGACCTTTTATTCCAACATTATGTACTTTTTGGTATTGAATTCTAGGTATTTACCTCTTTTTCAGAGCCTTTTTCATAAAACATAAAGTATATAAGGCAAATTATTGCATGACAAGATTATATGAATTAATATTATAGTTATGGCAGTTGTGGCTACATGATTCAACTTATATATCTAATGTAAATCGAGTTTTAATGATATTTGTCAACTGCCTTCAAGGCAAAATAGTCTTTATGTACATGTCAATAAGGACCACATTGGCCTGCTTTATTTTTACATAGATTGTTTGAGCTCAATGTTATTGTGCTTCGCCTACATTCCACCCCCTGTAACAGGGTTCCACCGCATTACACATTTTCAGTGGGAAGCACAATAATCTTGGCTACGGGCCGACGCAGGACCCCATTTTTGGTTCTTACGTCTACTACACGTATAATACCGTCACTACCGTGATACACTGACTCTATTACACCCTTGGTCCACGCACTGCGTTCTTTGGTGTTATCTATTATCACTACTACGTTTCCTATACACACATTTGGCACATTATTGGCCCACTTTTCACGCCGTTGTAGCGTCGGGAGGTACTCCCGCAGCCAGCGCCGCCAGAACATGTCGGCGAGCGCGTTGACACGTCGCCACTGCCTGCGGGAGTCGATGTCTGCGTCGTCGCTCGTGGTGAACGGAGTACTCCCGGACGCAGTGCCCAGGAGTAGATGGTTCGGCGTCAAGACCACAGGTTGGTTGTGGTCGTCGTACACATAACTTAGCGGTCGACTGTTCACGACCAGCTCGGCCTCAGTGAGAAGGGTGTAGAGGACCTCCTCACGAGGCGCTCGCTCCTTCAATGTACTCCTTAGTGCGTTTTTAATTGAACGCACCAGGCGCTCCCAGCAGCCACCCATGTGCGGCGCTGATGGCGGGTTAAAATGCCACACTATGCCACGGTTGATGGCTTCTTCTTGTACTCGTCTATGGTTGAAGTCTCTCAGGGCTGCTCGGAGCTCGCTGTTGGCCCCGATGAAATTTGTACCCTGGTCTGAATATAAGTGTGCTGGTTGCCCGCGGCGCGCTATCAGGCGCCGCAAGGCTAATATCGCTGAGTCGGCGCTCAGTGAAGCGGCTAACTCAAGATGCACGGCGCGTGTTGACAGGCAGGTAAAAAGGGCACCCCACCTTTTCTCGCGGCGCCGTCCTATGGCCACTTCCATTGGCCCAAAATAATCGACCCCTACTCGCACGAAGGCTCTCCTAGTATTTTCTAATCTCGCGAGTGGTAGATCACCCATCTTAGGAGGGGCAGGTCTAGCCTTACATATACGGCAGAGCTGACAGTTGGCTACTACTGTTTTTACAGATGTCCTTATTTTGGTTACCCAATACTTCTCTCGGAGATTGTTGACGACGGTCTCGTGGTTTGCGTGTAAAGCCATTGCGTGGTAGTAGGCAATTAGCTTTCGCGTTAAAGGATGACGCCCATCTAAAATAATGGGATGCCTCTCACCGAATGTCAGTTCTTCGCAGGCACTCAGGCGCCCTCTCACACGTAGCAGTCCGTCGTCTGTTATCATCGGATCTAACGCTTTTATCTTGCTGTTGTTAGGTACAGGTAGCCCTGTAAGAATGGCGGCCCGCTCCTCTGGATAGCTCTCTGCTTGGCACAACCTAATTAAAAGATTATGTGCACCTTCTAGGTCGCCTGCACGTAGCTCGGCTGTTGTTCTTTGTTTACGGCAGCGCCCAATGAAAATGAGCACGCGTGCCATCACGCGCTGAGTCCGCGGCCACGATGAATACCGCTCGTACTGTATGAGCGGCGTTGCAGGCGCGATAGTCGTGTGGACCCGCTGAATGCGCTCGAGGTCTGCCTCCGCTGCCTCATGCTCGTGACATGCCGGCCACTGCTCCTGTGAATTGCGCAAAAACAAAGGGCCCGAGAGCCAGTCTGTGTGCTTTTCAGGCCAACACATCCTGGTTGCTTTATCAGCTGGGTTGTCCTCGGAGGGGACCCAGCGCCAGTTGCCTCTGTCTGATAACCTATCTATCTCAGCTAATCTATGAGAGACAAATCTCTGAAACTCTTGCGCGTCAGAGTTAATCCATTTTAACACAGTTTTACTGTCCGTCCAAAAAAACTTACTTTTAATATTTAACTTTAGTTCATTTTCAGCAGTCTCTGCTAGACGGCATGCTAAGACTGCTGCTTGTAGCTCTAGCCTTGGTATAGAGACTACCTTCTGTGGTGCTACTCGCGCTTTCCCTAGTAGCATGACGATTTCCCTGTTTCCTTCCGAGTCTAGCCCTACCAAATACGCTACTGCGGCGTAAGCTAGCTCGCTAGCGTCTCCGAACACATGTAGTTCTAGGTGATCGGGATTTAAACCGTACCACCGCGGTATCTTAACTTCAGACAATTTACTTAAATTATGCAGCCATTTAAACCATTCCTTGGCATCTTTTTCTTTTAAGAGTTCGTCCCACTGGATTCCCGATTTCCACACTCTCTGCATCAGTATGCGTGATTGTATGACGCAGGGATATAGGAAACCCAGTGGGTCGTATATTGACATAATTAAGCTTAAAAATTGCCTCTTAGTAGGCACTACGTTACCGTTTACAAGTTCTAATGGTAAACGTTTAAATGATAAATCAAAACCTAACGTGTCCTCCCTAGGTGACCAAATTAAACCTAGGGTCCGTTCTACGGTGCCTACACCCTTTTCTAATGCCACTCTCTCAGGCATGTTTAATTTTAACTTCTCCTGAAGCTCTGACGAGTTAGTGACCCACCCCCGTATTATGAATCCACCGGAAGCGTGTATTCTGGTCACCTCCTCAATCAGTCTGTTGGCCTGTTCCTTTGTCCATGCACTATCTAAATAGTCGTCCATGTAATGCTTGGATCTAATTGCTTCAACAGCCTCAGGATAGTCCTCCCTAAACTCGTTAGCATTTTTATTTAATATAAAAATAGCCGTAGCTGGCGATGACACTGCACCAAATATCATTGAGTTCATCGCGTATATCTCTGGTTCTCTATTACGATCAGCGCCTCTCCATAAAAACAATTGAGCGCCTTGATCTTCTGACCTAATTTTGATTCTCATGAACATATCAGCTATATCCCCTGAAAAGGCTATGGGGCCTATTCTAAATTTCAATAAAATACCTAATAATGAGTTTAACATGTCAGGTCCCGGCAACAAATTGTCGTTTAAACACGTACCGTGAGATACGGCAGCTGCGTCGAACACTAAACGTAATTTCCCTGGCTTGTTAGGGTTTACAACACCAAAATGTGGTAAGTACCAAATCGGAGAGCTATCTAAATCACCCTCTATCTTTCGTGCATAGCCCTCCGATAATAATCGTTCTATTTGTTTAGTGTACGACTCAGCGAACACAATGTCTTTGTCCATTCTTTTCTCTATGCCGTACAATCGCTGCCGGGCTTGACTGTAATTGTTAGGCAATTGTGTATTGTCGTGCCTCCACAATAGACCCACTTTCCATTGTAACTTATTGTGCGTGCGGCGGCTAGTATTGTTTAGAATATCTATTGCCCTTTCAACGTCTTTGTGTTTGCGAGTACTTTGTGAAATTCCTATTGCTTCTAATTCAAATTGAGACTTGACTAAATTATGCAACTCAGGAAGGGAAATAGTCATGTAATTTACGGACTCGATACCATTAATATTATTTAGTGGTCCATGTACGACCCAACCTAGTTTAGTAAGTGAGGCAACTGGCTTACCAGATCGCCCTCGGCGGATGTCCTGGCCGACGAGAAGCTCCCAGTTGTCCTGGCCGATCAGCAGCAGCGGCTTGGCACCCTCCATTTCAGCGCAACCCAAGTCGCTGAGGTGGGCGTTGTCACTCAACATTGCGGACGACACTGTTTGTGTTGGTAAATTAATGTCCACCATCGTACGGCACTTAATGTTGTGGATTTCACCGTTAGGACCTTTCACTTGCACTTTCACTACTCGCGACGTTAAGTCAGTTACTCCGTGGCCGCCCGCGGTTTTCAACAGTAGCGGCACTCGCGGACCCGGTAGGTTGGTGGCGAGCGAACTATCAATCAGTGACACTGTTGCACCATCATCTAACAAGGCGTAGCACTGTTTCTCGTCACCATTCTTATAGTTCAAAGTTACCGGTATTATCTTCAGTAGGGCTGTAGCTCTCCAATCCCCTATGTTGGTTACACTCTCTTGCTTCGGTTTCTTGTCTGCGTGTAACAACATATGATGGCCGTAACCGCACGTTTCACATCTCTTGGCACGACAAAACCTCTTAGGGTGTTTTCTTATTAGACACTTAAAACACATGTTCATTTCCTTTATCTTCTCCCAACGTTGTGAAACATTTAACTTTTTAAATTGCTCACATTCTTCAATGGTGTGCTCTTTCTTGCACATTACACATTCTTTAGGCGCGTTAACTTCGTCGCTTTGTGTATATACACGTTGCGCCATCTGTTGTCTATTTACAAAAGGACGCACGTTGTTCGCTGCTCGGGGTGGGCCTGCTGTATGTCTCACAGGGCCTTTAGACGTACTAGCTTCATTCATCGTAGGTTGTACATAGTATGATGATGATCGTGCTAGGTGTACTAGAAAGTGCGATACTATTTCCAGGTTTGGTGACACTCTCAAGTCCACCCCCTGTGTGTTATCCAAGCCCATGGCAAAGTCACCATACTGCGATCGTTGTATGGGAGTCAATTTGTTTAACAACTCAGTTACTAACTGTGGATTGTTTAAATATCCCTCCGCACGTATATTTTTGAGTAACGAGACACAATTTCTTACGGTAGTCGAAAACTTCCTTAACTCGCGGCAACTTTCTGTTACTCTAGGTAAATCTCTGACCTTTTTTAGAGCACATTGAAGTACTAAGGTAGGGTGACCAAACTCCTCCTCTAGGGCACGCATTATTGCCGATGGGTCAGTGGACGTGCGTAATAAGTCCTCCACCGCAATCTTCGCCTCACCATGCAGTGAGGTTTTTAGACGTGCTAGATTTTCATGTGCCTTGAAGTTATACAACTCTGTTGTGTCCCAATACATATTTCTATAAGAAATCCACTCTGCGGGGTCTCCATTAAAATGAGGCAACTCATACGCCTGTCTAGGTACCGGCCGCGGTCGTGCCATGCTCGTTATTGCCTCTGCCAGTTTATCGAACTTATTTTCTCTATCCCCTGAATAATCACGCCGCCTTTCTGTTTCACCCACTCCGCTATATCTCTGCCGCTGTGTATCCGACTCGAGAGTCGATACTCGAGGTACACTGGCGGCCGGAGTAGTAAAGACGGGATAATTTTCAGGTAATGTAAATCTCACTGCCGTCGACACTGGCGTGTACAAAGGCGTAGCAGGCGTCATTACATTGGACACCGCTACCGACACAGGGTTATTTAATAACTGTGATATATTTAGCTCTCTAGGCACGGCCGGTACACGGTAAGCACTATTTTCAATATTTAGCGTACTTACGTTTTGCTCTCGGGTTACAGATGTCTCACGGGGCGCGGCCACTTCAACAGGCGCGCGGGACACAGACGGCGTACACAACACTGTATCTGTTTGCGTAACTTGGGGCGTTGTTTGAATCCATTCTTCAACGCGCTGCGCCGTGTCGACATCCGAGTTTGAGTCGTCACCACTGTCGGCAGTCGCTTCTACCTCGGCGAGCTCTGCCTGTACCCTCTTCCTCAGGAGGTTCTCCTTTAGTTGCACCAACTCACGTTCAGCTTCGTACTCGATCCTTTTTCGTAAGAATTCCACACTCTTGCGGCTATTCTTAGATGAGCCCTTGCTGCTGTGTACTGAGCCGCGGCGCCTTCTCGCTGCCTGCGGCCCTCCCTGACCCTCTGACGTACTTCTACTGTGGTCGAATACTGGACCACCCGTCAGGGGTATATTGGGAATCGATGTTGATGCCATCGTAGGTGCTATGGACGGCGAACCCGGCGTCTTTTCGGACGGTAGGCCCGAGTCCGAGACGTCCCTCCTTCGTCGCGTACTCATTTCTTCAGCCAGTTTCTTTAGCTTACTGCGCGTTGTCATGGCACTCTTTTCACTCATGATTACTCTTTATGACCCTGATCCGGCTCTCGAAGGACCAAAATGTAGCACACGGCTTACACGGATAGGGTAATGTAGGTCGGTTGGCGGTTGGCCTCTTTCGCAAGAGTAATAAAACACGTTGAATCATAAATAATCACTCTAATTCTTGATTTGCACACACAATAAACTGGTAACAATAATTTACAAGAACACAAACAACGGTAAAGAATATAAAGAGCACTTATGACTAACAATACACTGACTTGATTAAGACTAAGAAACTGTCTGAATTACGCGACGGGCATAGCAACGTTACAAACGACTTATAAGTGGCTGAATTATGAAGACGACTCACTCTATTTTTACAAGGCGCCCCTATTTATATCTTGAACTCGGTAGCGCAAGTAGCGAGCAAACCAATATTTTCCCGCCCTTTTAAACCACTCACATTAAGGTATTACCGTGGTAAAGTCCATTTTTTATAAAAGGGCGGGGCTTATTGTTACTGCGTAGTAGGACACCTGCGTACATAACGACGTCATGCGGTGTCAGGTTACTTTGTTATGCCTACTTTGCTGATGCAATACTGTTTATCTCGCTATTTACTTATATATTTCGTTATATGCTGATGTCACACTTTCACAGTTTGTTGTTGTGACCTTTTATTCCAACATTATGTACTTTTTGGTATTGAATTCTAGGTATTTACCTCTTTTTCAGAGCCTTTTTCATAAAACATAAAGTATATAAGGCAAATTATTGCATGACAAGATTATATGAATTAATATTATAGTTATGGCAGTTGTGGCTACATGATTCAACTTATATATCTAATGTAAATCGAGTTTTAATGATATTTGTCAACTGCCTTCAAGGCAAAATAGTCTTTATGTACATGTCAATAAGGACCACATTGGCCTGCTTTATTTTTACATAGATTGTTTGAGCTCAATGTTATTGTGCTTCGCCTACATAAATATTATTCCACGCACTTTTTCTTTTCGCTGTTTTGTTTTTTTTTTAAATGTCGTCAAGTAATGATGAATTATTAATTCGACACCGCCTGAAATCTAAGAGGCAGCGAAAAAGGCTACTCTAAGCCTCTTGGCCGAAAAATCGACCGATAGATACTTACAATTACAAGCGTCATATCAAAATTTCGTTTAAGAAAGTCCGGGTTTTATTTATTTCCTCGCAAATATGTTATAAAACGTCGTATGACATACGTGCGCTTTGGTAATTACAGCCTCTGCTTTCTTGTAGCCCTCGCCTACGGCTCGGGCTAGCAATATCACCTCGGCTATAATTTACAACTTACCGCACTTATATCATAATGTACTCTTAATTGATGTAAGTAAACAAATTGAAGGGTGATAAGTTTTTATGATATGCATTTAAAAATAAGTCATCAAAAATGTGTGGAGATCACAAAGTTCGCACGTCACATTGATTAAATTTTCATTGTAATATATTTCCGATTTGTCCTTAATAATTAATGTATTTTATTTTTAGTGTGACAATTTAAATATTAAAACGCAGCTTCTTCATGATGTTCTTATGGATGTTTTAATGTTTGTGCCTATCTGCGGTGTATCATTGTATCTCGACTAGCTAAGGCGCACAGTGGAACGAATGTATGGGAGCGGTTGGACGTAGACATGTCCGAAAAAAAAGAGTAAAATTATGCCAAACTAATGATGCCATCTTATTCGATTACTTAATGCCTTCATAACTTGTGGTGATGAATTTCTTCATAACTCCCATATTTCGGGAGTAATTTGAGAAAATGTGAAATTTTACTATGAAAATGAGTGTATCGAGCTCTCTCCCTCCTGATTCCGGGCTTGTTTCAAGTAGCGGTCTCTAATATCATAATGCTAATACTAAGAGCTATATTTAATACTAAGACACATAGTGCGCCAAATGTGCACTTTCTGGGATAAAGAGTGATGTTTATTTTATAACACAATTTTTTTATTTTTTGTTTATTTTGTTGATTAAAACCGTTTTTCTAAAGGTTTACCTTATTACAATAACATTTCTGAGCAGCCAATTAGAGAAGATATAAGCTAATTAGGATATATAATTAGGGACTTAAGGTTTACATATAAAACTGATGCACTAATGATTACTGATAAGAACATTGCTATTATTTAATTACTAAATGGCTCTTAATACACTAATTTAGCATGCATCATTTACTAATTATCACAATAACTAATTACCTTGCAATATTTAACAAAGGATACCTGGGATACCTGGATTTTATATAAATAGGTCACTATTAGTAACTTTAAAATCAGTGTTGATTTACACCTCGTTGTATCCAAGCTAATCTCGCAATGTATTTTCCAAATTTTAATACAAATCTCCATATTCACGTTGCTTTATGCGCACGCGCACATAAAGATTTACGCGACTTTAACTATTTGTTCAGTGTTTTAAAAGATAACAGTTGTGTTCAGTTATGTGAAAGTGCTGAAACAAGTTTAAAAGACTGGTGTCGTCGATTTTGCTACCGCATTTATGCAAAATGGACACAGTCTGGAAGAAGCACAGATAAGTTTCGGAAGAAACATGAGATTTGGCTACAGGCTGCAATTCAATGGCCGGAATTACAGAATGAAAATATGGAACCTTCTACAGAAAATATAAGTGACGTCATCGAGCCCATAATTTCTCCTGCTAAATCTGATGCTTCAACTTGTACACATCCTAGTCCTCGTAAATCTTTTGAGGACCTTAGTAACCGGCAAAAAAGAAGACGCACTGAAGATAGTCTTTCATGCAGCAGTAGCAGCGCTGAAATTATGTTTTCGGCCGAAAGGGCGCTTCAAAAGGCAGGACAAAGCGATACAGCTTATGTTATGAAATACTTGACGGAGAATCCAGAAGAGGCCTCAAAAATCAAAGCCTTCATTGAAGGTAAATCAATTCAGGTACGGGAAATATCCCCTTTGAAGGCATTGGCTCTTTATGTATCGATGAACTTATCGAAATGGCGCTATAACACTCTTTGGGATTTCAACACTCAAGAAGGAGCTCTTCAATACCCGAGTTACTACATGTTGGTTAAAGAAAAAATTAAGTGCTATCCGGCCAAAGAAGATCTCACAGTTACAGAGAGCTCTGCAAAAATCAAATTACAAGCCTTGATGGATTTAACCTCAAGAAGACTTATTAGGTCGTTAGAAACCCCTGTTGATCCCAATCAACAGCTCGTATTGACCAGCAAATGGGGTTTTGACGGATCATCTAGCCAAAGCATTTATCATCAAAGGACGAGTGAAGATGAGCAAATCGATCTTGCTAGTAATTTTATGATTAGTCTTGTACCACTGCGGCTCGTCTCAAAAGGTGTAACAATTTGGGAAAACGAGCGACCATCTTCCACTTCATTTTGCCGGCCAATATTGTTTAAGTTTATAAAGGAAACCAAAGAAAATGTGCAGAGAGAGATGGCTGAAATCGAAGCAGAGATTGAAGCCTTAACTCCATCCACCATCACTGATGGAATTAGTGTCAAACACCAACTGCTGTTGACAATGATTGATGGTAAAATTCATTCCATTATATCCGATACAGCAGCTTCAGTGTGTGACATATGCAAGGCTTGTCCTAAAGAAATGAATAATTTAGAGTTAATCAAAGATAAACACGCAAACGAGGACATGTATAAATATAGCTTAAGCACCCTTCACGCTTGGATTCGCTCAATGGAATGCTTATTACACATTTCCTACAAATTAGACATAAAATCATGGCAAGTAAGGGGTGATATAGCAAAAAGGCAAGTTGATGACAGGAAGAAAAGAGTTCAAGAGGCTGTAAGAAGAGAAACGGGCTTACTTCTCGATGTTGTGAAACAAGGCAGTGGATCCACCAACAATGGCAACTCGGCAAGGAGATTTTTTGAAAACTACACTAAATCTGCTGAACTGACCGGAATAGATGCTATGCTTTTAAGAAAAATCTGTGTGATCTTGCAGTGTATTTCATCAGGAGAGAAGATCAACGTAACTAAATTCCGAGAGTTCTGCTTTGATACTGCTAAGCTTTACGTGGAGTTATACCCTTGGTATTATATGCCTTCTTCACTTCATAAAATTTTAATGCATGGGCCAGACATAGTTCAGAACATGTCAATTGTGCCCATTGGTTTTCTATCCGAAGAGGCATCTGAGGCTAGAAATAAAGATTTTAGAAAATATAGAGAGGGGCATTCTCGAAAGCATAGCAGTATCTCATGCAATGAAGATATTATGCACAATCTTTTACTGTCTTCTGATCCACTTGTTACAAGTATCCGTCCAAAAGGAAATAAGTTTGTAAAAAAATCTTCTTTTAAGGAATTTTATGAGCTTACGGATTCTGAGAAAAGTGATATCGAATTTGTTAACATAAATGATTTAGCGGACATCGATTCTGAATTTGAATTAATTGATGATGATGATGATGACGAAGATAATTAAATGATGTTATTGTTTTAAAATGTGTAACTTAGTAAATTAGAGCTTACATCTTAATTATTTATTGTACTTTTAATGAAACTAGGTAATTTATTATCAACTTACTTAAAAGTCATACTCTCATCAGTTCTTGTGAATATTTTTGTTAATATATATTTCTGTATATATATAATATATTTATAGACCTCTTAATAAGTCTGTCTGCGGTTTAAAGTAAATACAAATGGGGAAAAAACGTTTTTTTTTTTAAATTTTCATTTCCTTTTATCCCAGAAAGTGCACATTTGGCGCACTATGTGTCTTAGTATTAAATATAGCTCTTAGTAATAGCATTACGATATTAGAGACCGGTACTTGAAACAAGCCCGGAATCAGGAGGGAGAGAGCTCGATACACTCATTTTCATAGTAAAATTTCACATTTTCTCAAATTACTCCCGAAATATGGGAGTTATGAAGAAATTCATCACCACAATTTATGAAGGCATTAAGTAATCGAATAAGATGGCATCATTAGTTTGTCATAATTTTACTCTTATTTTTCGGACATGTCTACGTCCAACCGCTCCCATACATTCGTTCCACTGTGAGGCGCCGACACAAAATGCTAAACCTGTAAGTGCGCCGCGAACTGAAAAAGATTGGGAACCCCTGGACTTCCAAGCAACACAGATTGGCTGAATAATCTTTCTATAAAATCATTTCTGGAAACTTCAAGCTGACATAGTTAATTGGCACAGATGTTATTCAAGCAATTTAGGCACAAAATAAAATGCCTTAATTAAAATAATAGCAATATAATGGATTAAATAGTAGCTGAATAAATTAACAACCAGCTTAATATCGCCTGTATATACGCTGATCTACCCTTTAAACAGCTGTTACAACTTTTATCCAGTTGGAAACTGTTCATGAAATTCAAAATATATTATAAATAATACCTACAACGCTGCAATGGTGAAACCTGCAAAAGTATTATTATTTGTCAATTTAAAAATAAATTACCCACCAATAAGTTAAAAAAAAATGTATTATGATGCTGACCGTACATTTTGAAGTTGACTATGATTTTTGATACTTTGGACTAACTACGCACTTAATAAAGGCCTAACAAATCTTATTAGGAATTTATTACACAGAGAATCACAGAAGAAAATCTATGTTGATCTTTGAAGCCTCGACCTCGTCAAATAACGAAGGTCACTCATTAGAGAACCGGTCGTTTATAATTAACTTCTCACATAAACATCCGTTCGTAATCACTCACAGTATCTTTGCTTGACACAGTTATAGAAAAACTTAGTTCAAGTGACAATTTTAGCGAATTTGAGGTTTGCATCAGAAAATAGATAATAAATCCGTGGTTTACACAGCAGAATTAAGAAAAACCCGTTTTTGTTTTTCAATTCCAAGGTTTATATGGGAGTTTACAACTTTACTTTTGATAAATGGTTATCAGAAGTAGAGACTAACGAAGAAGTTTTGATGTCATTTATATACCAACAGTACTTGCCATGGCCTGTTGGCCTCGTGGTCGCAAGCTATTGTGCGTGGGTGGGGCTTCGAGGGTTCGACTACCGCGTCGGGCAAAGAGTTATTGAGTTTTTCAATTAGGAATTTCAAGTACCAGCCAAATGTTTAGAAGTAAGTGCTCATGCCTCAGAAAAGAGGGGTATATATTGGATAAGGCTGGCATGTCTACCTGAGACAAACGGTCCAGTTAGGTAGGTCTAATTTCGAGAAGGAGGTCAATCGTCGAATCCGACTCGGCTGGGGAGCGTTCGGGAAGTTGCGCGGTATCTTCTCGTCCAACTTAGCGCAGTGTCTCATGACGAAAGTCTATGACCAGTGTGTGTTACCAGTGATGAAACTTGGTCGCTCACAATGGGCTTCCTCAGAAGGCTTACGCTCACAATGGGCTTCCTCAGAAGGCTTAAAGGCACTCAAAGAACAATGGAGAGGGCTATGCTCGGAGTTTCCTTGCGTGATCGAATCAGAAATGAAGACAATCCGCAAGAGAACCAAGGTTACCGACGTAGCTCGAAGAATTGCAAAACTTAAGTGGCAGTGGGCAGGGCACATTGCTCGCTGAACGGATGACCGATGGGGCCGAAAAGTTCTGAAGTGGCGAATACGAACCGAAAGATGTTGCGTTGGAAGGTGTCTCATAGGTGGACCGATGACCTGGTGAAGGTTGCGGGGATTCACTGAATGCGAGACGCACGGGACCGGTCAATGTGGCGACATTTGGGGGAGGCCTATGTCCAGCAGTGGACGTCTTTCGGCTGGAATGATGATGATGATGAGGCTGGCACAGAAACGAGGAGCTTGGCATAAGCAAAGAAAGACCTATATCCAGCAGTAGGGCAGTCGGTCTGTAGACGATGCTGCCTCGGAAACACACACAGGTCAGAATTTTTCGTGTTGCATTTGATGTGCCATATTAAGTGTTAAAGAACCTATTTATCAACACATTTATAGTCGTGACTGAAACAAAAGACGTCTTTCTTTCCAGAATAAGTACTCAATACTTTCTGATGTGTTGAAATCATTAAAAAAATATTTTGAGCTCGCTATCCCACGATATGATATAGTGATAATTAACTCGGTCACAAAGATAAATACATTTATAGTGTAGGTATGTTCATAATGAGTTTAATCTTATCCCCTTGTTATTAACGAATGTTATCATAACTGCCGAAGCAGAAATATAAAGAAACATAAATTGAACTTGTAGCACCTACAGTTGGCTGCTTGTCGTTCGGTGGTAAAACTGACCAGGCCAGACACCGAAAAGGTTATCCATAGTCCATACGGGTAACCTTTTCGGTGCCTGGAGAAATAACCCGAATAAAAAATTAAAAAAGAAACCCTATACGGTATAGGGGTGTTAATCGGGTTATTTGTTACAGTTAGGTGAAAAACCCTAGAATAAAGGTTGCTACGTATTATAGGGTTAATCTGCCTATAATAACCGGATCACGCACAGAGTTCCTTTTTATACAAAATATGTAAGAAAGTGACGGAGTTAGCCCGCACTGGTGCTTTGTCCTTTTCATTCTTGTTAATCAGCAATATTGAATAAGCAATATTTATAAGGCTTAACTCGTATTTTGGTAAATCAAACATATGGGTTAAAGGTTAAATCGGCTAAGCTCTTAATGCGTTTATTCGGTCCCTTCCCGTTGCCCAACAAACAATTAATATCTCCCATAGATTGTGATTTATTTAGAACTAAGTAATCTTTTCATAAATTACATTTTGTTATTTTTTCTTTTCGCTACATTTTTGGTTACCTATATACCAGTGGCGAAAGCTCCATAGAACTCGATTCTAACCGGTTTCCCTTTGAAAAATGGCCCAGTCTTTAGACAAAGTCTTTTCAGTTCTTTAGACAAATAATATAATCACATTAAAGATATATACTCCGGCTTACCTCTTACAAAAACTGACCCTTCGCTACTGCCATAAAGGGTGTAAAAAGACTCTTAACGAAGCCGCAAGGCACTTGTTATCCCCGTCATTGCGATCATTTTTTTGTTCTAGACCTGGGAACCTTCTAGTTACGGAGATATTGGGGGTCAAAGTTCCAACTTTTTCACAAGTTTTTTTTTTAATACATGTTTTTAATGTGGGATTTTTACTTTAAACACCCCCACGACCCCCTTACTATTCAAATTCAATCCATCCATCAGCGTGCGTTACATTGAGTCCTACCGTAAAACGTGATTTTTAAACCCAAAAATAAGTCGTTTCCCAGCACTAATTTTTGCGTAAAGTTACTTAGTTTGATGTACATAATGCTTGGTTGACGGCTTCGAGAGCAGCGGTGGCCCAGTGGTAGCGACCCCGACTCACGAACAGTAAGTCGTGGGTTCGAACTCAGGCAGGTGCATTACTTTGTGTAATTTATTTCATCACCACTGCTCTCAAAAATGGTGAAGGAAAACATCGTGAGGAAACCGGCATGTCCTAGAACCAAAAATTCGAAGACATGTGACATCTACCAATCCGCACTGGGCCCGCGTGGTAGATTATAGCCCATTCCCTCTCATAGAGAGGAGGCCTGTGTCCCAGCAGTGGGAACATTAAAAAGGCTGATGATGATGATGACGGCTTCGTGAAGAATCTGTTTACATCCTGTATACTACAGACTTTGTTAATGAAGCAATCTCAACTGTCTCCCAAGTCACAGATGAAAATCTAGTTAGGCCCTACGCTATCCGTTGGAAATAACGTCTGTATCTACTTAAAGATATCTGACAATGTAGTCACTGTATTGAAATAAAGAATTTATTACCTATAGATATGAATAAATTCTTAAAATTAAGTCTTAGACGCCGTCCTATTGGCATCGCTCGCGCAATGATGCGACCGTCCGACGAAAATGATCGTGCAACCGTGCATTCAAACATACTGAATGTCCTAATGGCGGTTGCGCCACCAAGCGGAGAGGTTTTCTGTTTATGTGGTCTACGTTTTCTTTAAACCTGTTTACGATTAAAGAAATTTTGCTCGACATCAAAAACTGTACATCTCTGTTAAGAGCCATTTCGAGAGTGATCGCATCGCTGCAAAATAGGACACACGATTTCTTATCGCGCGAGCGATGTCAACAGGACGGCGCCTTCTTTTTTTTTCCGGATGGGAGATCATCAAATGACTTCTCCCGCTCTGGACAGAGCGGAAGGGAATGTCAGACTTGTACTGACTAAAACCCATTCATGTTCCTTCCTTGGCCTTTGTGTTCCAAGGACCAAAGAGATACCGCGGCTATCTCTTTCGAACAGTCCCGCAGACCATAGCACGGCGCCTTACATACCTACATGAACTAACGCTTTTTTCCACATGGGGTAGTTAGAAACTGCTGTACGCCATCTGAAAATATTCTTCGCCTCGTCTACGTTCATACACGCACTTATTTCATTGTATCATTTTGATGTTGCCTACAATTACCTATAATAATACCTATCGTAACTTTGAAAAATAATTTATTTCCGGTAGGTACACATTAGGAGCTCGTGGCTAAATAATAACAGAAGCTCTGGTCGTGTTTAGGTTAAGCCGTGTTTACCTAGGTTGGTCTATCTGTGGATGGGTGACCACCCATAGTAAACCCACACCGGAAGAAAAGGCTAGGCAGATGATAACTCATTAGTTTTATATTTAAAAATTATACCCTTAATAACTACACAGTTATCTGAAAAATATCGAACGATGTTGTTTACGGAGACGCTCGGGCCTGAAACTGCGCTTGCGACGTCGCGTGAAACGGCGCGGGCGACGACGCGTGCGCCGCGTCGCGGGTATCGGTAGGAACGTAAGCTACGTTTTACACGCCGCTTCTACGTGAACTAAGTATTAAAGGACCTGGCCTGGCTGGCCGCAACGCTCGCCGCGCCGTGGGCGATGTCATCTGCGGGCTCCCCCGCAAGTAAAATCGCTTCTCCATAAACGGCTATTATGTTTGAATTTATTGCGGACCGCGTCGCACAACGCGCTGTCTGCCTAAATGTCCGAATTATTGTTTTTAACCGGCTTCAAAAAAATGAGGTTATCAATTATGTATGTAATATGGTTCAAATTGCACAATATTCGAATATAATTATGTTAGTCTGCGTGGGCTTCTAAGCGTGTTTGTCCACGTATTTCCCAACATCTTTTTTTTTGGATTGAGTATTCTTCAATTAAGGAACAGTGCAAATTTCATATTGTATATTGTATGTAGTAGGTAGGGTCTTTGCGTATTCTGTTGATTTTTTATAAGCAATAATTAAACATAAAATTTTACTTAATTATAAACACATTTAACGAATAGGCATCACTTTTGGCCGACTGGTTCCGAAAATATAGCAATTTACATTTTTGTGGGCCGGGGAATCAAATAAATTGCGCCAAGGGAATCAATGTAATACGCCGAATTTCTAGATTCACCCAGTAATCGTAGTCAGTGTTGATGATAAATAATATCATCAACAATTACGACGTAGATGAAGTAGATTAATAATAAATGATTAATAGGTACGTATAAAGAGAGCAGCGGTGGCCCAGTGGTAGCGACCCCGACTTACGAACAGTAAGTCGTGGGTTCGAACCCTCGCAGGCGCATTACTTTGTGTAATTTATTTCATCACCACTGCTCTCAAAAACGGTGAAGGAAAACATCGTGAGGAAACCGGCATGTCCTAGAACCAAAAATTCGAAGACATGACGACATCTACCAATCCGCACTGGGCCCGCGTGGTGGATTATAGCCCATTCCCTCTCATAGAGAGGAGGCCTGTGTCCCAGCAGTGGGAACATTAAAAGGCTGATGATGATAAAAATGTAACATAATAAACACAAGACCTCTCGTGTAGTCCTGGGGTGACTCAAACCATGGAACTGTACAACTTTTGTTCTATGACTTTTGGAAAATCGCATCTTTTTTAGTTTCAACTTACATGTCGATCACCTGATCGCATCAATCCCTCTAGAACAGGGGTCTCCAAACTTTGAAGCCTTAGGGCCATAATGATTTTTTCAGTCTGTTCCAAGGGCCAAAACAGTTTTAATTTTTCTGCCCTTAACTATACAGGGTGTAAACAGACTCTTCACGAAGCCGTCAACCAAGCATTCTGTACATAAAACTAAGTAACTTTACGCAAAAATTAGTGCTAGGTAACGACTTTTTTTTTGGGCTGAAAAATCACGTTTTACTGTAGGACTCAATGTAACGCGCTCAAAACTTTGTGCTGCTGGATGGATTGAATAGTAAGGGGGTCCTGGAGGTGTTTAATGTAAAAATCATACATTAAAAACATGTATTTAAAAAAAAACTTGTGAAAAAGTTGGAACTTTGACCCCCAATATCTCCGTAACTAGAAGGTTGGAAGGTATGGTCTATAACAAAAAAATAATCGCGATGACGGGGAGAACAAGTGCCTTTCGGCTTCGATAAGAGTCTGTTTACACCTTTATATCTAGACTAGTCGCAAACTGCGCGACTTTTTTTTGCATTTCAATTACCTACTATTGTGTTGTCGCGCGCCGCAGTTTGGAGACCCCTGTTTTAGAAGGTCCAATTTTTTTTGCGAATGTCAAGATACTTTTGGAAGATACTGTGGTATGCTGCATAAATTCATGAATAGTCAGTGACAACCAAAAATTAATCAAACAAACAAAAGTCACCAATAATATGGCTGAACTAACGTACCTGTGCACTATCAAAAAGTTCCGGATGCCCGTTTTGCTCGCACTTCTTCTTAAACTGCTCCAAGTACTGTGTCTTGTACTTTTCCACTTCAGTTCCATTGAATTGATTCAATTTCTCCTGAAGTTCCGGTGGCAATGTAATGGGGTTTGACAGCGATAAGTCTTCATCTAACTGTGCTGTGGCAGTACCTAGTTAAAGTTTTAAAATTGTAAGTAAAGATTCTGATACATTATCACGAGAAAAACAACAGGGTTTTAAAGACGAGCCTAAGTAATAGGGATCACAAAGAGTAATTATTTTGGGAATTAGCTGGACCCAATATTACTAAGCCCACGTCCATGTTCATATTTATTTTTAACAGTAATAAAATGAAACAATGGACCTCTACAAACGAAACAAAAACTTTAGTTTTAGTATGCAGTTTTTGTTTTTTTAAACCAGGGGTCCTAAAATGGCCACCAGATTATTAACAAACTGCCAAGCAAAGATTTAAAAGAAACATCAACTAGAAAAGTGAACTATTATTTATTAACTAAAGAGCTGATGTGTTGAGTGGAGTATTTCCACATTATGACCTTTTGATTACTGGTCAATGGTTTGAAATCCATTCTTTGATTCCTGACAATAACATCAACTTATTGGTCTGGAACATACAATCATAAAATGAATCATATTTAAATGAGACTATTGACGATTTGGTGTCACTGAAATAAGAAGCAATGGTGTTCTACAAAATTTTGAACTTGAAACTGCAATTCAAAGGTTTATTTAAGTTTTTGCTTGATGACTGTGTACTAGAGATACATCTCTTCTGGAATAATACAGCAATAAAATAAAAAGACTTTCATTTTTAATCTTAGGTAGTTTACAAACGTTTATCACTACTTATTTTTATTATAAAATAATGGACTTAAATCATGGTTGCAGATTTCTTAAGACTTTGTTTCAGCTTGATTTAGGTAGATACTCCTCTGCTGAGTTGTAATGTTTTACAGTCAGCAAAAAAAGTGAATGTTGTTAAATTGATTAAATGAGCTGTGTTAGTACTGCTTAATCTTTTTTTGCAAGTTTTCATTTACAAATTATACTAACTGCTGGGGTTGTAAACCTACTTTTGTTGCTGACTGTATCAGATGTGGCTGAACAGAAAATGAAACAGTATCATAGCCATATTACTCATGTTATACCCTATAAACTAGTGAGAGACTGAGGTTTTTTTTACAGCCAGTACCCTTTCATCAAAACTTTTCTTTCTTTTTCTTTGGTCAGATTACATATAACCTTCATGTCTACAGAAGCATAAGAAGTCAGACTAAGTTTGATCAGCTCATTTGAAAAAAAAACTTTAATGTTTTGACATTTGTTTTTTTTTTAACAATACCTAGATAATTAATTATCAATGTTTTAACAGAGAATGATAAATAGAGGAGCAGTAAAATATAATTATAGGTAAGTACATGTTCAGAACATGTACTTACCTATAATATAATTATAGGTAAGTACATGTTCAGAACATGTACTTACCTATAATTTTATTTTACTAAGACGACCCACTGACCGACATTTACCCTGTCATTTGTTTTGTTTTAACAAAAACTAGTTAATTAACAATGTTTTAAAGGGGAAGATAAAGGGGAGCAGTAAAATAAAATTATAGTTAGGTACAAAGATGTTAGTACTTAATTAATAAGTAAAGAGAAAATAGGGTCAGTGGGTCGTCTTAGGTAATTATTTTTAGCCTAACACAGGCGAACAGCAAAATCAATTTAATTGTACCTATGGTTAATTTTACGCGGGAAACCAAGCGATTAACAGGAATAAATAATCGGAAACAAAAAGATTGGGCACAATCACACAATCTCATTAATTGTTATCATAAAATAACGTGAATCTTGACTAAGTAATATCAAGGTTGCTTGATGGTTGAACAATAGTAAACTGATTGAATCGCAAGATTCTAGATTTTGGATTCAATCTACCAATCTTTTCGGTGTAAGTATTGGGTACCTGGGTAGATTACCCTCTCATGATAGAGATTGAATTTAATTAAGTATTACTAAATCGAGTGAAATACTGAGGTATCGGCGATTTCTAATACAAAATCTGGGTGTCAATTGGCATTTAAATATGAAGAAAAACATTGATTGAATTTACTTTTGTTCCGGAAGAATAAATATCATCCATACGGTGTACTTACCAATGAAAATGGCAAAAATTAAGTAGATCCAAGCCATTTTGTGTTTTAAAACACTAAATGTAGTATCTTAATTCACGTTATCACTCACTTAATTCGAATGAATTGACTATACACAGCACTGATGCCACACGCTACAGCAAACCACACCGGCAATATGAACGGAATGGCAGTGGTCCTACGGACTCCTACGTCCTACCGCTGTTCTGTTCGGTCGAGCCGCCGGGTCAATGTTGTTGCTCTCTCTTGTCTCTTGCTCTGTCTCTTTCTCTCTTGCTCAAAGGATGGAGGGGATGCATTTATTGGTTGATCAGTCAATGAAATTTTAAAATAGTCATTCTTTAAAGAATGAATATAATAACAATTTGACATTCATGCGCAAAATGATTGAACCAAAAGAATGAACGAAATAGAAAAAAAATCAAACGAGGCGGGTTCATAGAAAAATAAAAGGTCTAATAAGGCCTGTAAGGCACTAGAGCTGCTGGCCGCATTTCGGAGCGCCGCCGTTGCAGGCTTGCGGCAGGCATGCCGCCATTCATTCGCATTCTTTCTTTCCACTGCGACAGTACGCCTTTCTCCAGCTAGCCGGAGCTTGTGGCCTGGCTCCCCGTAATGTTCTTATTACCAATTCAAACTTTTGAATTGAAAACATCCTTAGCATCGTTGCGATTTGAAAGTCGATGAAACAAAAAGCGACAGTAAAAAGACACGTAAATTCATAAGATTTAACGTGGGAGAAAATGAGATAGGAAGCATTATACAGTGTTTCTTATGTTCGTGGTTCTCTTTGTGCTCTGCTTCGTACCCCCTCCACTCGTGTTTACCAAGGCATAGTGGGAGTTTCTTGGGCCTCAGCGTTGTACGTGTGTTAATACGTGTTTGTGCGCGCATGCGTAGTATAAAGCTTGAGAAAAGGCATCACAACAACCGTGGTGTTTTGTATACGTGTACGTATTATACGTTTGTAGAGTTTTTTCATCATTTTTTAAATTCTTTATCGTTTTTATAGTAAAATTCTTCAAATATGCCGAAAACGAATGCAGAATATTGTCGCGATTATCGAAAAAAAAAGAGAGAAAACAAGATTAAAAAGACAGCAAAAAGTTCAACGGAACGTGTTCGTGAATTTCGTGCACGCCGAAATGCGTTATTGAATGTGGGAAATGATAGTTCTGTTAAGCATAATGATGATTTTACTGTTCAAAATAGTGAAAGTGATCATAGTAAGTACTAAAATATTTTCTAATCAACAAAGGAGATGATTCATTTTCGGCCGTAAGATTTATTGAAAAAAAAAGAAAAAACACCACGAACTTAAGCAAAATATTCTTTCGTGAATTCAAGCCTGATTACTGTGCACAAAAAGTAGAAGTATTTCAATTATTGCCATATTCTATTCAACGTGGCGTCTTAGGGTTGTTTCACACGTACCACAACCACACCACATCGCAGCGACAAAAAGAGGTCAAGCAGTGGTAACGTGTGAATAGTGTCGCTGCAGCATTGTGCAATTGCGCTGTGGTACCGACAAAATATAGATGTGGTTGCGTTGTTGTGTTGTCATGTGGTTGCGTTGTTGCGATTTGGTGGCGTTGTTGCGATATGGTTGCGACGACGCAACCACGCTCACGAATGCAGACAGACAGTCTGACACTGGCTTTGGTAGAGGAAACCATAGCTGGGCACCGTGAAACAAATAATTAACTTCGTTAATCGCTAATCCGTCATTAAAAAGGTTAACTTAAACGTTAAAGCGTTACATTTCGGAAATTTTAACGCAAGTTAACGTTAATCGTTAATTCGTTAAAACGTGATTAAAATTGCATTTTTGTATCGTTGCGCTAATGATCTACTTATTAAAACTGTTGGTTTGGGTTCTGGATGTTAACAGTTTAGGAACAAAAAAAAAGACGTGTATAAGTGGAGTGTGTAATTTAATCATCCGGAATAATGTGGATATGGCCCTTCATAAACACTATGTTGAAGTTCTCGTTTGAAAGCGAGGCTCGCTTTGGAATATAAATCAAACTTCGGAGTTTTTTTTCTCACTCACACAAACCGGCACCAAGGACCTAGTTTCGTTCCACGCGCGGCACGATGCTTGGTAAATAGTAGATACTGGATTAACGATTAACGGACTTGAGGAAATTTAACGGAAGTTAACGAATCTGTTAACATTTTTTTAAGTTAACTTAAAAGTTAATCCGTTAATGCATATGTTGACTTCGTTAATTAACGGATTAACGAGTTTTGGGATTAGGCGTGTTTCCTCCATAGCTGGCAAAAAAACTCATGGAATTCGAAGAGGAAACATTTTTTGCTATCTTAGGCGCGAATTACACAGAAACGACATAAGGTGAAGGCGCGGCGCAGAGCAGGCGTGGAAAAGATAAGGCACGGATGAAATTTTATCAAAGAGGCGAAGAGACGCCGCGACTAGTCATTATACAGGCTGACTTTATCGTGATAGCATGTCTTCCTCTGTCAGACGACGAAGATGCACTTGCTTTGCTGCAACTAATTAATGTGCAGAGACACCGAAGATATAAGGTGCGCCCTGTGTGGAAAATGTCACAAGAATTATTATTTTAAATTATATATTTTAAAATAATGGACAAATTATGCGAATATCCTGGTCGTTTTCCTACAGTGTATAAAATGTATTTATTATCATTCATATCATTAATGTATTTCTCTGCACATTTTATCTTGTATATTTTTATTACTATACTCCGGCTTAGTATAGTCGTAAAGAGCTGGATATTGTTCAATCATCTCGCAGAACTCTTCATTAAATTCACTATCGTCACGCATTTTTGTGCTTCTACTGTATAACAAAACATCGTGCTGCTTGCGCGCCACTCCAGTCGCGACTGCTAGCAATGCAGAACAGACGACGAAACGACGAGCCTTCGCCACGCCGCTTGAGTATAATTCACAACGTGTCGCCTTCCTACATTTTGTATTAAAACGTTTGGAAGCGGCAAGATGCCTGCACCGCGTCTTCACCTTACGTCGCTTCTGTGTAATTCGCGCCCTAGTTATCTAGACACGCGGCAGCGTGTCAAGCCAAGTTCAAGCTAACAGAACTGGCGTGCAGCACCGTATGTAATATTACACGAACCATTTGGAGCCACTTTTGACCCCCTCATAACTCAAAAACTATTTCACATAAACTTGTCAAATTTCGCTCATATATTGAGACTTGCGAGATACATATGAGTTCCAAATTTCATAAACACATCTCAAGCGGTTATTTAGATATTAACTTCCAAAAGTCGTCATTTTTATCACTGACTGACCTATAGATCAAAACTCTAAACCAGTTCCAGATGACCTAGAAAGTTCAAATTTGACATCCAGATAGGTAGTTGGGTGAATACAAAGGAATAAATCAGAAACTAGTAAATTTTTATCATTTTACTTAATCGTAATTTTTGAATTAATTGATTCTATTAGCCACATACTATGCGTATGCCCACGCTTGGTTTAACTATGGCATCATCTTATGGGGAAATAGCACAGACGCTCCGTCCTTATTTACCCTGCAAAAAAAGCTAGTACGAATAATTACTAATATAGAACCAACAGATAGTTGCAAGCCTTACTTCCAGAAACACAAGATTCTCACCTTAGCTAGTATATATATTTTAGAACTTTGTAAACTAGTCCGCAAACATCCAGATTCATACAACACACGAGGGGACATACAATATTCGTTACGCCATAAAAACAGATTATATTTACCCCCCTCCCGCCTCAAATCACACTCATCCAGTCCACATTCCATGTCAATAAAAATATATAACAAATTACCAGAAGACATAAAAAACCAAAATAAAACCAATATATTTTTAAATAAACTAAAGCAATACTTAATTTAAAATAGTTATTACACAGTGCACGAATATCTAACGGATAAATTCAATGATAATACATCATTATGAAAAACAGATATTTAAAAAGTAAAAATAAATTATATTAGCACACAACATATACACACAATAAATTATATTATAACACATATATAACAATTCTACACTAGAAATAATGAACAATTTATAAAGCGAGTAAACAAATCAACAACTTTAAATAAAATAAATAAGGAATAAATAGATAGATAAGGAATAAGTATATAGAATATAAAATACTCAATAGGATATATAACATTTCAAACTTAGCAACAAGGAAAAGAAACAAAGCGCTCTTCCTCTCTCTACTTATTTAAAAATTTGCAGTGCCCGACAGGGTCCATAATTGTTTCTATTTTTTTTTACTTACCACCTGTATGTGTACATTATGGATATAGCAATAAACGATTTGAATTTGAATTAGGAACACTTCCTTATATAGTGCCTGTAATGTAAGAATCAGCAATCAAAATTGATGACAGCCGGTCTTTATGTGGATTTTAAGGTATTCACGTGAATATATAACGAGTAGAATAGCTCCCTTCATTTTTTTTATAGAAAATAATACACAAAAGACAATTATACCCCGTAAACGTAGGAAATGACAGTAGATAACAAAAACTATTTGGTATTAATTTGATTATGAATAATAATAATAATTTCTGTACAAAAAGTATCATTACTTTTTGATCCCAACTAAAACATAAATGTGAAATGAGAGCCAAGTTCAACGACAAAAGAAGTTAGATCTAAACGGGTGCCAAGTTCTATGGTCAGCCCTGAAATTTATTTAAAACAACATAAAATATTATATAACAACTTATAATATCATTTCTCCTTATAACTTAGGATAATATTGAAGCTTTAGGTCTGACTTTGCTAGTTTTCATATACGAATTATATTATAGCCTTCGCAAGTTCTAAAGCTGTAAGTTATTATTTTATTCTTCCGAAAATATGGCTTGCTGGTAGAAACTAGCCATCGAACATAGGGCTCTTCCATGACTGTTTTAGTAGGTACTTAATAATCATTCGTAAATGAGAACTAGCCAAGCGGTATAGCCGGTGGTTGCGTTGGTTTCGGAATCACCCATGTGGTCGATAAAGACGGCAAAATGTGGTCCGTGTGAATTGTACTATACATTTTCAATACAAAATTGCGCCTGCCACACGTCGTGTGGTTGTGGTACGTGTGAAACAAGCCTTACAGTTTACAGTCTGCTTTCGTTCGGAAATCATGTCACTTAAAAACATAATATCACGTCGACGTCACGTCTTGTGATTAATTATTATTCTCTTTACATCATTTTCAACTAATTATAAGAAATTGTGATGATTTCATCGTTAAAAAAAATATAATAGGTACTACTTTCCTGGAGTGTACTTCTGAACGAAAAATTCAAAATGACATTTTGTTCTGACAAACAGTGTTGTCAATTTAGCGACTTTGTCGCTAGAAAGCGACAAAAAATAGAATTTGACGACAAAAATGTTTTAGCGACTTATTTAACGACTTTTGGAGTACAAATCAAAATAATTTTAGGGCTTGTAATAAATACGTTTTTTGTTAACTCGATTCAGAATTATACAGTGCCAAGAGGTATACATGGAGAACGCAAACGCGCTTGCGCGCCAAATTCAAACTTAATATTAATTATAGTTGTCTACGTTTATGCTGTAGCTTCAGCTACTTAAAAAATATATATATTTTTTAAATTTAGTTCTACATTTTTTGAAGTGAAAACTTCTGTATCATCGTTGTGATTTGAATATCGATGAAACGAAAAAGCGACAGTAAAAGGAGACAGACATATAAATGTATAAGATTTAACGTGGGAGAAAATAAGATACGAAGCATTATATAGTGTTTATCTTGAAGCCAAAAATTTTGAAGGTTTCACTTTTACCACGTGTGAAAAACACATGTTTTTTGCACGGCGCGCTGCATTGTGGCCGGCTAGCTGGTTGTGCGTTTTTCCTCACAAGGTGTGGCATGTCCCCTGTCGCTGTCGGGCTCCACACTGTGTCCGAGATAATAATAAGAATTTTAATAAGCCATTGTTACAACATTTTATTAATCTAATTTAGCTATGACTTATTAATGAGTTAAATTTTAACATACTATTTAAATTAGTGAACAGAGGTCCCCAAACTGGGCTGCTTCTATATCTTGGGGGCCAGCCAGGGGCCAGATGGTTCGATTATACCACATCTACCCATTATATAGATCTGCAGCTATCAACTTGAGCCCGTGGTCGGTTCTAAAATTTTTCTTTCTTATTATCTTATTACACATTCATTGCATTTCTTGGACCAATTTGAATACCTCTTTCTACGAAAGTTACATTATGTTATTTTTATTCTGTGAGTAATTTGCTGTCATGATCTGTCAATTTTTCGTTTGTGCCTATTGTTTACATCACACTTTCAGTTAGTTTCACACAGCAGTGAAGTAAATGTATTCCAACTAAGTAATAGTTCTCCCCTTTAGAATCTCTTTACACTTAAGCGGTGTTCAACTATTGACTCAAGTAAAGCTGTCAAGCTCACGCTGAAGGTGAAAGGTCGAATACTTCGAAACAAGTAATCATTTGTATGTATTGTACGTATCATCGATTTCCCTACTAACTTCTTGTTTTTCTAACACTTCAGAAATGCCTGCACCAAAAATTCTTTCGGAAGCCCAATGGAACGTTATGCTTGATTACATGGAGGCCAACCCAATCTTTGCGAAAGGCAACATCGCTAATATGAGCAGGCATGAAGCAAAGGAAGAAAACAATATGCGGTGGAAACGTTTAGCAAACAGGTTAAATAGCGTTGGGTCTGGCTGCATAAAGAATTATATTAAATGGCGAGAAGTAAGTAAATGCTTTAAATGCACCTGAATCTGCAGCATAGTTCGTGTGAGGGCCGGAATTTACGACCGAGATAAAATGTTTCTTATGTCCAAACCCAGATCATGAACTTAACAAAATATGGCAAATCCAACAAGACAAGTCAAAACAATTAGTTATTTTTTAACAGCTTGTACTGTCCCACTGCTGGGCAAAAGCCTTCCCAAATTCCTTCCACATGCTCTTTTCACGTGCCTCCTCAAACCAGCCCTCGCGGTACGCGTTCAGATCGACTCGCCCAGCGATCATCGCGCATGCGGATGACGTGACCCGCCCACGCTTGGTGCTGTTGGTCATAAGCTAGGTTTTAGACCGATTCATCGTAAGTCCCACCCTAAAGCTAGCCATGCTCAGTTCTTGAAGCATCGCCTGTAGTTCCAGGGCTGTGGGGGCAAAAAGGACTATGTTGTTGGCAAATCGGAGGTTCATCAACCTCTTACTGGCCGATTTAATGCCCTTGGTTGTCTATGAGGCTGCTAGCATTCTAAATACCAAGAGTGGTAGTAAATAACTTAGGAGAGAGTGGGTCACCCTGTTTAACACCCGTCTGTATATCAAACGAAGGTCCTGCAGTATTCATTTTGATGTTTGCGGATTATTAGTTAGAATTATATAATTTTTTATGTGTACTATGCTGCCTATTTGATTTCATGAACAAAGCAGTTGGTATTTCATAGCTTGAATAACAAAGACAGCCCACACAGTATGAAGGTTTAATGGTCGAAAAGCTAGATGCATTTGAAACAATTGAAAATAATTTATTTGCATAATAAGGTACAGAAGGTTCTTAAAGATAAGTATATTGATCTCATATTCTGCCAATAATTTCGGCGTGCAAGTTTTACATAATATTTAACATATGCATTGGGCCATCTCATCTGCTCATAGCCTGAAAGACTGATGCCAAGAATAAAAGGGGAAAAAAAATTAAAATGCATATTGAATGGTTGGCATTCTTGCTGTTGCTTGCTGATGCAGTCTTGCGATCCCATGGTAACTCTACTATACTTTATAAGGGTTTGGTTTCCGCACTTAGTCCTTAAAGGTGGACCATTGTGTGTGAGCCATGGTGGCTGTTACCCCAACCAGCCCACCTCCCTCCAGAAGCAGATCAGACTTCCCAGTCTTCTCAGGGCATCCGCGAGGGATCTCGGTGTACCAAGAGTCTCCTCGCGGATCTGGGAGACACCGGTGCACTCGAGGAGCACATGCGCCACCGATTCCTCCGCCTCCATGCACACTCTGCACAGAGGGCTATCCGTGATTCCTAGGATGTGGAAGTGTTTGTTCAGTGAGTAGTGTACAGTGATGGTCCCCGCCACCAGTCGCAGGCTATCTCTATCCAGGCGCAGAAGGCGCTTGGTCAGCTTTGCATCCAGGGACGGCATAGCCTCCTTGGATTGCCTGCACCCTGCTGTCGAAGTCCATCATTTTTCCGCTTGTGTCTTAGTGTGTTCCTTTAGCCAGCCCCTTAGCTGCTTAAAAGGAAAGGGCACAATGGGTTCGGGTCCGATGGCTTTTGTGCTGGATCCCCTTCTAGCAAGCTCATCAGCCGCATCGTTTCCGAGTGATCCACTGTGTCCTTTGATTCATTGCAGTGTCACCGTGTTGCGGTTTAGTACGTAACACGTTCTAGGGCATTGTGACATTCTAGTATTAATCTTGATGTGATTTGGTTTCTATTTAAGAATTGAAGAACTGAGGCACTGTCGGAAAGTATACGAATATGGGTATCCGTAACTTCCCTGGCTTCTATGGCGTGTGCCGCTTGGATAATGCCTACACACTCTGCTTGATACACAGAGTTGAGCATTCCCTGGGGTCTGGATATTTTAATGTTTAGGTCGTCGGAGAAAACTCCGATACCTGTCCCATCGTCAGTCTTTGATCCATCCGTGTAGATCCTTAGCTCGTGTGGACCTGAGTAGTCACACATTTCCGCTGTGAGCTCAATGTTAGAGTGTTTTTGAAAATAGTGGGTCTTCAGGGTTCTGTCGTTGGGTGATGCCATCATAGGCTGTTGTTTGATTGCATCATCCTTTATGCGTGTATGTTTTATTCTGGAGTCGTTACTTAGGGTGCCGGATACTTCAAGCCTGAAGATCCCTAGGGTTGCTTCCTCTCTTACGACGAGGTGTAGAGGTGGCAGCCCCAGCATCACCTGTAGAGCGTCAGTGGGTGATGTCCTCATACTGCCGGTGATTGGTACACATGCAAATCTCTGTAGCTTTTTGAGTTCTTTCTGGGCAGTGCTCAGGTTGGTCCTGGGCCACCAAACTAAAGAGCCGTATGTGATTGATAATATGATGATTGGTTGGATGACTGTAGTATATAGCCAGTAGGTGATTTTGGGGCTTAGGCCCCAATTTCTCCCGAGCAGTCTTTTGCATTGCCATAGGGCTATGCTGGCTTTTGTGGTGATGTAATCGGTGTGTTTGGCCCAGTTCAGCTGTTTGTCCAAATAGATGCCCAGGTATTTGGTTTCAGTCGACAGGCTTAGGGTGGTCCCAAAGAAGCGTGGCAACTGTAGGGTTGCCAGCTTCCTTTTTTTTATGAAGAGGACAAGTTCAGTCTTGGTAGGATTCACTGCTAGTTTATATTCCTTGCACCAGTCCTCTACTATCTTCAAGGCTTGGCGCATAAGATTACACAGTGCGTTTTCGTGTATACCGTTTATTATTATGGTTATATCATCGGCGTAGCCCACCGTGAAGTAACCTTTGTCGTTTAGACGCTTGATAAGGGTATCTACCACGAGGTTCCATAGGAGTGGCGAGAGGACGCCCCCTTGAGGACAACCCTTCGCCACGATGGTTCTGGTGGTGTCGTTCACCGTAACCTGTACGGCTCTCAATCTGAGCATGTTTGTTATCCATCCTCGCAAGGTCGAGTTCACGCCGTGTTCCTCGAGGGCTGCGTTGATGCTGTGGAAATTGGTTTTGTCAAAAGCTCTTTCTATATCAATAAAAACAGCTAGTGAGGAGCCTTTGAAGTCTACTGCACATTCAATCTTTGAGATCACACTGTGAAGTGCGGATTCTGTTGATTTTCCTATGGAATAGGCGTGTTGTTGCTTGTGGAGTGGTAGCTCTCGGAGAGGTCCGTCCTGAATGTGTCGGTCACAGATTCTCTCGAGGGTTTTCAGTAGGAAAGATGTCAGGCTTATTGGTCGGTACGCTTTAGGTTGTGTATAGTCAGGTTTGCCTGGTTTAGGGATGAAAATGACTTTCACTTCTCGCCCTTGAAGTGGTACATAGTTGTGTGCTAAGCAGGCCTGGAAACTACTATACTCATAATACAATAATAGCTATACTAATTGTGTAGTAAATAAATTAACACCATGAATGTGGATATATGGTATGACCAATGTACCCTATTCTGTTCATACTAACAGGGTGGCAATAGAACTCTCCTAAAAAGCTTACTTTGAATGTGTGTCATAGAATGACAAGACACAACATCTTTAGAACCGTTATACTGATTTAATAACAGTTATACTAATTGAATGAAACAAAAAATAATAGTATTTTAATTTCTAGTATTGGAATAATGCAAAGTACAAGGTGCGAAAAAAGGTAATTCTTATCCGGAAACAGATAAATGGAACAGTAATTGGGGAAACTCTGTTATCGAGAAATGAAAAGAGGGTACTAGCATGTCTAGGGATAGCGATACCAGTACATGTACGAATGAAAGGTAAACCTCCTCCTGTTTCCCCAATACTGGATGCACCACAGTCTCCGCTGGATGATGGTGAGCCACAACAATCAGACAAAGACTTGACACCATCAGTCACTCCTACTCCGGAGGAAACACTACCACCACAAATTAAATCGGAACCAGGTCTACATCCACCATGTTTTGCTTCACCACATTATTGGGTACCAATAGAACGAAAAGGTAAATGTTTTTTAATTTTCTAGTTTAAATAAACCCATCACCCACAACTCCTAGTGGATTTTGTACATTATCTTTTTTGATAGAAGATTTGTAAAACAAATTGCCCAAAGGTTTTCATCTCTAAACCATATCAGCAGGTTAATTTCATAATAACTTAGTGGCAATGCCTTCTTTTTACAGTTCAATATCTCTCATTGCATTATTTAGGTTGCCAAACAGACCTTTACTAGCACATGATTTTGTTTATTAAAAATCTCATCGTGTCTGTAGTGATTGAAAGCTGGGCCGTTTTTAAATTTTTTGTGTTTGTCTATCGGTCTGTCCGTCTGTTTGTTGGCTAATCTCCGAAACGGCTGGACCGATTTTGACGGGACTTTTATTGGCAGATAGCTGATGTTATAAGAAGTAACATAGGCTACTTTTATTTTGGAAAAAGGATTAGGGATCCATGCAAAAAAATAATGCCTTGAAATTGTTAACAAAGGGAAGAATTTTGAAGTGAAAACTTCTTTTGGCGCACCGCATCGCACACACATTTTTTCGTAGGTAGTAAGTTAGGCTGATCCAGCACGCTCTGAGGTGAAAGGCTCGATCAGGTGAACTCGGGACAGCTGAGTGTACCCGAGCGAGAAAGACACAGACAGCTGTTTTCTTGTCTTAGGCACACATTCTAGTTTTTTTATAATAATTTCACGGGGACGAAGGGCGCAGGGTACAGCTAGTGTGTAATCTTGTAATCAATTTTATTTTAGTTCCAGATAATGGAGCGGCGCTTCCTGCCCTACTCGCGTCCTCCGCGCCCCAAGCTCCACCTGCGCCAGAATGGGTACGAGACATAGAGGAAAGAAGAATTGCTGTAGAAGAAAAGTCAGCAAGAGCTCTACAGGGCATACATGCCAACACAGAATTCTGTGTGACCGCTCTCCAGGGCATTCAATTTGCTCAGGAGCGCTTGAACAAAACCATGCAGGGCATACAAGCTGCGTTGGAAGCATCTGCAAGAGCCCTGCTGGAAAGACACAATCAGCAATAATTTTTCAATTGCTAATTTGTGTCTTGGCTACTGCTATTATAAATACTGCTACTATTTCATCCACTTGGATGAATGGTTGATTCCAACTTTGCTAGCAGTTTTTGATGTAATTCATAATATTATGTGTTGATAAATAGATTAAATTATAAGAAAATATACTAGAGGAAGAATAAGCTGTATTTAAGTAATTAAAACATAGGAAAATGTATTTTTATGATATTAAAAAATATTAAGGTATTAAAGAGTATTAAGTTATTGAGAATAATTATTTTGACTACATTATTTCTACTGCCCTATATTTATTGTTTTATTATAGAAAACTAAGCCTTAAGGAGCTTCCATTTAAAAAAATATATAAAATATGGATAATACTCTGCGGCAGATCGAGCTCACCAGTGACCTAAATGGAATTTTAGTGATAAATAAATTGTAAACGAAGTCTCCAGTTCGCCTACAAGTTAATGGAAAAAAAATAAGTTTCATTTGAGAGTAGGTTTATTTTATCTGTAGACATCACATCGCAAATACTAAGGATAAAAAAGTCTGGATACAAAACTTTCGAACGTAATGGGGCGTCGCCACACAAAGCTTTGTGTAGATGGCGCTAAGATCGACCGTACCTTGTTTACTTTTCGTGACAAGCGTCTGTTCGCTATATTTCGAGTTTTTAAGTATTAAATAATTCCAAAATGTACGCATTTATGACTGTGTCTGTGCCTCAACTTAAAGCTGAGCTTCGTAAAATAAATGCTTCAGTTGCCAGTAAAATGGTCGATTTGATTGAAAGGTAAATACTTAAAATATTTTAGGTTATAATTATTTTTGAAGTTATACTTCTTTTGGCGCGTTTGGATGATAGTGAATTCATGACCTGCACGCGCACGATGTCCTAAAAAACGACATGATGAAGTTGGCTGCAGAATAGAATTAATAATATATATTTCTTTAAATGACTAACTTAACTTATAAGTAAGGAAACTGAATATACAGTACTTACTGTATTCCTATACTGTTTTGATTGATTTTAACATTTTTCCTCGATATTTACTGCAGTTTTGTTTTTTTTTAATTTTTCTTCAGACGCCAAAGAAGTATAACTTCTAACGCGTGTACATAAGTACACACACAACTTTTTTATGTTTTTTTTAGCTAATTATCTTGTTTTCATTTATAGATTGGAAGCGTATGATCGAAACCAGAACTTTGGTGCCGATTGCGACGTCCAAGACGACATCGTATACCAGTGTCCACGCAGTGATACATTCAAAGATATAAATGCGGATTCTCCACTTCCCATCATCACCAGACAGGCAATCCAAGAATATTTTGATAGGTCGACGTTAGACGCCAGTACATCAAGTTACTACAATCTGTCAAATTTCTTTAATAGATTTTCAACTTTATCTGAAGCATTAAGTTCAAGGTCGGTTGGGAAAATCTGACAGTTTCGGGTAGGTTGACCTGCTGGCGTCTGTACATGAATACATAAATGTTGGTCAAATTTTTAGAAAGCTCTCCATGTCCATCAGTGGTTAAAGATAAGATAAAGATATTTTATTTGTTAAAAACATCGTTTACACACAAATTGAGCATGCAAGATCTTAGTAAAGAAATGTTTTACCGTCCGTTTTACTGTCCGTAAATGTTTTACCTGGTGAGGTGTATAAATTTGTTTTTTTTTTACAATTACACAGATTATTCAAATTTTAGCCATTGTTTGTCCAGATTCATAATAACTAATGTCGGTATTTCTTTAAATTACATAATCCAAATACAATTAAAAAAACATAAAAATAAATACAGATTGTCCTATAGTCATGAAAGTAAAATTGAAATACAAGGTAAATATGTCAAAAAGTAGAAGCGTATCAGAAAGGTAAAATATGTCAAAAGGTATCTGATAAGAAGTCATTTATATTATAGTAGCATTTGTCTGTTAATAAATTCCGAATCTTGTTTTTAAATAAATTTGTAGTCAGAGCCTTGTAAGACTGAGGTATTTTGTTGTAGATCTTAGGGGCCATACAGAAAAAGCTTTTGGACATTAGAGCAGTTTTTGCTGAGTGAAGGCAAAGTTGGCTATTGTCGCGTCTGTTGCGTGGAAACGCGTCTGATAGTCGTGTAAATAGTTGTGGGTTACTTTTTACGAAAGATGCTACTTCAAAAATGTACATAGACGGTAAAGTTAATAATGTGTATTTAGTAAATACCGGTTTGCAGCTGTCTGTCGATTTTAGGTTAAACATAGCTCGTATACATCTCTTTTGAGCTTTAAACGCAATTTCTTTGTTTGTCGAGTTTCCCCAAAAAAATATACCATAGCGCAGCACTGATGCTACTAACCCATGATAAGGCGTTACCAAAGCGTTTGGGTTAAGTTCTGGGGCCAGTTTGAAAAGCGCATACGCGGATGAGCTCAGCTTTTTACTCACTTGTTCAATGTGGGCTTTCCAGTTCAAATTCGCGTCAATTATTACACCGAGAAATTTGGCATTGTCGACTTTCTTTAGTACTGAGCCATTGTGGCGGGCTTCAATCGCATTATCCGTCTGTGTCCGTTGCGTGAAATGCATGATAGTAGTCTTATCTAAGTTAATTTTCAGATTATTCCAATTTAGCCATGATATTATCGATGTCAGAGATTCATTAATATCAATTTCGTACATGTCCTGATTATTGCACGATATAGTCACTGTTTACGCCTGTGCCTTCAGTGTGGAGACGTGTATTGTGTGTGTCGCGCTTTGCTATTCAAAATTACTAGGCGCACCATTCCGTTTCAACTAATTAATATCATGAATTTTTATTCTACCACCTACATTTTTTACTTATTTGTCCAAAATTTTTCTCCGTCGCGGCAATATCACGTTCCGCATATTTTTATTGTAAATCCAGTTATAAGCCGAGTTAAACCACTATACCTCAATACGGGAGTTTCATTGAAAACACTGAAGCCCCAACAGTCACTGTGAGTGGTTATAAAATAAATACTGTTTTATTTGATCACTTTATCTGAATTTATTTTTTTGTTATTTGTTTGCAGCTGTAACACTCAGTCTAAAGCCTAAAGGACAGCTTTTATATGAAAATCTTTTGACCGCCCGGTTTTCCTCCGATGGCATTTACACCTATCTACGAAGACAGTGTAAAGCTAGTATGAAGAAAGTTGCCTATATTGTGGATATAAAATTAAGCCAAGATGGTGTAATAGAAGAATGCCATTGCGATTGTGCAGCAGGCAGTGGTACCCAAGCAAGTTGCAAACATGTAGCTGTGTTATTGTGCGGCATACATGAAATGGTGCACAGCAAAACAATTAAATTGCAACAAGCATGTACCCAAATGTTGATGACATTTAATAGACCAAGGAAAGCTTTTTATAACTCACCCATAACAGCTCAAGATTTACCCAACAAGAGGTTGAAATCTTGTAATTATAACCCTCTAGATAAAAATGATATTATGCATAACTACAAAGATTATGTGCGTAACTTAGTCATTGGATATGGTGAAACCACAATGCCTCTATTGCAAACATTTAAACCTGCAAATCCACATAGTAGTGATCCCATAGAATCGGGATCACTACTTATATGTAGAAAAGTCTCCACAAGACATTTTACTGGAGAAATTACTTTTAAAAAATGTGACCTCCAAACAAATAAACAAATAAAACAATAGAGGAGAACACCAAACCCAAGATAAGTCTCCAAAGTGGCATGAAATGAGATCGTGCAGGATTACTGCTAGCATTTTTTATCTAGTTTCTCACAGCAAAACATGTAGCAAGAGTTTGTTAGACAGAATTTTGGCACCTAAAGCCGTGCATACTAGAGCTGTAGTTCATGGGAAAATACATGAGCATATAGCAATCTCACAGTATGAGAACATTATGGGTTGACAGTGCAGAGATGTGGGTTATTTATATCCTATGAGTTTCCCTTCCTAGCTGCTTCGCCAGATGGATTAATGGGAGAAGACACAGTGATGAGGGCAAGTGCCCATATGCTTCACGAACAGTGTGATAACTGAAGTAACTGTGCCTTATTTAGAAAAAAGAAATGGAGAGTTTTATTTAAAAAAGATGCATCCATATTATGCTCAAATCCAGGCACAGCTATATTGCTCTCGCAAACAAAACTGTAATTTTATAATTTATACTTTTAAGGACATGAAGGTAACATTTATTAACCGAGATGATGCATATTTTAATCTTCTTAGCATGTCGATGGCAATCTATATTGTGTCGGCCCAGAACTGAGCTACTAGTTTGGCGCTGTCGGTAGCGTCCATCAGTTCCTGTAGTGAACAAACTACAGGACATGCAGGACACGATATTAAGCGCCCCATATTTTAATGAAATGTTTACTCATTTAATTAACTTTTATGTTCATCATTAAAAACCTCCAATTCTAAATAAATATATGTATAAGGATTATTTGAAAATAATAAAAAAGGCAGAATTAAAAGTACTCTTTTATTTAATATTCTTCATAATACTCTCTCGAAAGTTACAGCTCATAAAACAAATAAAAAAGATTTTACTTGCTATTGGGATGTAACTATGATCTAGGTCATTTGTTAATATTTTGTAAGTTTTAGTCAACCCTATAATCCTTTCGATGTGCACTCTCTTATTTGCAAGCTCCCTATCTTTTATTACTGTGAGACCAGGCAACTGAGATTTTCCTTTTAGAAAATCTGGTATCCTCACAGTCACATTTTTGTCAACGAACATGTCTTGTATTGTAAATCCCCTGTCATGCAGTAAACTGTCACCACTTTGGCATTTAGTTGTTCCATCTAATATTACTCTGAGATTTGTGTCAAAATTTTTGAAGTGTCTAGGCATATAATATTGAATTAATTCTTTACTAGGCCAAATATCAATTATTGTCCACAACTGATAAATAAAGTTCACCCATGTTATAAAAATATTTGAAACTGTGCGTTGGCTAACATTGAAAAACTTACTTAGTTCGAAATTACATTTGTTCTGTTTTAACTTCATCATTGTCATGAAAAATTGATCCTCCCAGTTCAGATTAATTACATTATTGCCATAATATCGAATTTTATGCGCCATTGGACTTAGAGTTGAGTAAACTAATTGAAATTTTTTATACGATTCGAAACCTGTGTAAAAGTTTATGGATTTATCATCCTCTTTATATCTATTAATAGACCCATAAACAAACTCTTGGTCAATTTGAGTACTTTTAGATAACAACTTAGGTGCACTGAATACACATGCTTCTTCACTGTTTTTTAATGAGTTTACCTCTTCTTCGAGACCTATTTCTAATGCTAAGTCTGCTGTTTTATCCATCGAAGTAACACTACTGGTTGATGGTTGCGGTTCTACTTCAAATGTTTTCTGAAAATGTTTCTTCTGGCTTCTTTTCTCATAACGATGCTGTCGTTCGAGGGCGACTGGATTTTCTGGTTTAGCTTCAGTAAAACAGAATACCGATGGTACAGCTGTCTTTTTAAGGAACTTGGCTTGAGGTTCATAATCTGAAAAGATAACGAAACCACTTTAGTTTACTTTTTTTTACCTACCAAGTATGAAACTAATTAGTAAGTAATGCTTAAAAGTACGTAATATTACTGTGTTAACTCACCTGTATATTTACTTTTCCCGAAATAATCCTCTTCTTTGAAATGCACTGCACACAATCGTGCGGTTACACTTGCCTTGAAGTTTTTAATGCGTAAGGCAGACTCCCATTGTTTTCTGCGTTTGCTTTCCTTAGGAAACAAATGCACTCCTCTATTCTTACAATTTAACGCGCTACATTGAGGCATTATTATAATAATTGCGGCAAACAGTGACGATAAACAAACACGACATACGATTTGACAGCTCATAAGTCAAAGCAAGGTACAGTCGTATAAACGCCCTCTGTCGTGATAAAAAGTTAGTTTTTCTCCCCATTGGCTGTAATAACAGTTTCTTGAAAATAAATGCATAGGTACATAATTTGAAAAGCACCGTCGTTTGAAGAAATATTGAAATTAAATTCTAAGCAGTCGGTGTGCGTAGGTACAACCGAACCGTAGGTGAAGCAAATGGAGTAGGTTAGTCTGGATAGTGAATTAGGTGGCGCTCTGTAGTTTCTGCCTATCCTGATTTGAAAACGGCGTGAGTTTACGTGAATATGTTAGTGTGTTACTTATTATGTTACCTCTATAAAAGAAAAACTCCAACTCTGCTGGGCAGCATTCGGGAAACTACGCGATGTCTTCTCGTCCAAAATACCTCAGTGCCTCAAAAGTAGGGTTTATAACCAATGTGTGTTACCAGTGATGACTTACGGATCTGAAACGTGGTCTCTCACAATAGGTCTGATACAGAAGCTCAAAGTCGCTCAGCGGGCCATGGAAAGGGCTATGCTCGGCGTTTCTCTACGTGATAGAATCAGAAATGAGGAAATCCGTAGACGAACCAAGGTTGTCGACATAGCCCAGCGGGTAAGCAAGCTAAAGTGGCAATGGGCAGGCCACATAGCGCAAAGATCGGACGGCCGATGGGGCAAACAGATACTGGAGTGGAGACCACGCATTGGAAAGCGCGGCGTGGGACGGCCACCTGCCAGATGGACCGACGACCTTGTCAAAACTGCATGGAGTCGCTGGATGCAGGTGGCATTGGACCGGATACGTTGGAAATCGATTGGGGAGGCCTATGTTCAGCAGTGGACAGCAACGGGCTGATATGATGATGATGATAAACAAAAACGGGTTCCGCTAGATGTAAAATTAATTTACATAACATTTCCTAAGCCTGTTTCTATCTAACCAGCAATTGTTAGGGTTCAGCAGAAATCTCTTGGAACTATCAAAATTCACCTGACAGAATGAACTAAACGTTTTACAAACCATCTGACAAAGTGACGTCTCATACTAATTTTTATCTGTAGCCAATGTTTACAATACATCACAGTGAAGTGAAAGTGATTTTGGAATTCGTGAAGCTTACTTCTAAGTTTGGGATTATAGAAAGTTTTCGTTTTATTCGGCCTAAAGTTCCTACGGTTCGTAATTTATCTCGAAGTATATTTGCTGTTTGAATACATACAATTTCCTTTTTCATTCAGATTTTTCAGGCATGCCTGCAAAACCAATTATTACGGACCGCCAATGGAAGCTTTTGCTTCAATATATGGAGGCCCACCATGAATTTGCCAATGCTGTGAATCTGACTTCGCCTGCAATAAGAGACGAAAGTCACAACCGGTGGGATGAATTAACATCTTTACTAAATTCCGAAGGGTCTAGCTGTAAAAGAAGCCTGAAAGGCTGGCGAGATGTAAGTGTTATTACTAGATAAGTTATTTTTATTACCTTACTTACACGGTAAAACTTCACACCTAGCTAAAATTATATTATGTTGTGGTAGATCCAAATAGTAATAAAACATGGATTTGAAACAAAAATTTAGGTACGTCCCATTCCTGTAAGCCCTAGGGTCGACATTCTAAGACTTGTTACTTATTCAAAAGCAACAGAATATTATTTATTTTTTAATAAATAAATAATATATGCTACTTACTTGTATACCTTACTTACTTTGTGCTCAGAGTTTTGCGGCCTAAGTTGGATATGCTAGCCACTTGAGAGCATGAGATAGAGCAGCACACCAAAGCTCTCGACAACCTCCCTAGAAAGCCATCGATTGCATTCCCTGTGGCCGAAATCGGCTAGATGCCATCATCATCATCACTTGTATACCAAACAAAAATGACAAACATATTTAGAACTAGCGCACAATGGGCAGTCTTAAATAACTTTAAAACATTTATAAGCATAGGTTGGGTTGATAGTTGGTATGTGAATTTGACATTATACTCAGGCTTCGTCCTCGGGATTAGCAAATAATACTAGTAGTACTGCATAGTGGTCGCCATTCACGCACTTTATTTCAGAGTTATAAAAAAATATATATATATGTATGAAAACATATAATTATTTCATAAAGTGCATAAATATAAGATGCCTAAGCGTAAAAGTAATGATAATTATGAGAAATTATTTAAAAAGATTAGAAAAACGGTTACGGCGACGACATCGAAGTAGGTCTTTGAGTGGTTCTTCGAGATCATCAGGTGATCGTTCGTAAGGTTAGTAAACAACTGATTACGTAATAGGCTTATATTCTTATCAGTTTTTTAGTTGCAAACTATAAGGTGCAACAAATAATAATGCTTTCTTTTTGTTACCAATCCGTGTTAGTTCAAGGATTCTAGATATTGAGTTTAATTAATTACAATAATGTTCATTGTGTACTTCTCATGCATTTTCATAATGATTAATTAATGCATCTGCTGGGTTTGCGTACTTCTCGTCGGAGATGTTACTACCCACATATTAGTTTTGCGAGCAGTATATATAGGACTGTTTCTTAACTATGAGCAGATAATATGATGGCTCACATCATTTAAATTTTATAACGCTTTTTTTCTGCTGGGTTTGCGTGCTTCTCATCGGAGATGTTACTACCCATTTCATTAGCTTTGCGAACAGTATGCTAGGACTGTTTCCTAACTAATGAGCAGATATACTGGCTTACATAATTTTATTTTACCCATATTGCTTTTGGTTTTCTGCTGGGTTTGCGTATTTCTCATCGGAGATGCTACTACCATTTAATTCGTTTTGCGAACAGTATTCTAGGGCTGTTTCCTAACTAATAAGCAGAGAAAACCTGCCAACCTATAATAATGTGCTTAAGCGAACAGTACCTAATCTGGTATGTTTCTTTAATTATAACCTGAAATCGGTCGATTTTAGAACGAGAACATGCGGCTTATAGCGAAGAGCACGAAATAACTGATAATAACGTTGCCGAATTGCTCGATGCAGGCACCGAGCTTGACGTAGTTACATGCATCGAGTACGACAAAGCGGGGGTCACAGTCGAGTGCGTCACCGTGCCCACCGCTGACGTAGCCGCTACAAGTGCGCAACCATCAACCAGCGCCGCAGCTATTACCGCCGAGGATATATCTTGTGTGGAGCCGGAATGCGTTAAGGCGATTCCGGACAGCATGATACTTGAAATATTAGGTGAAGATCCTACTATTTCTAATACATATGGAGCTGAAATCCACAAGGACTTGGCAGTGAGATTAGACTGATTAGAACATTGTACAACGAATGGTCTGGCTAAGGAGCTTCGTAAGGAATTGATTGAGAAGTACTTGGTACCCGATAAATGCAAATTTATTAGTGTCCCTGCGTTAAATGCAGAAATAAAAGCAGATATGACCATTAGACGAGATAAAAATATCGAACTAAGACAAAAGCAAATGTCCACTGCCATCTCGTGTATAAGTCAAACAATTAATAAAATTATTTCATCTAATAATACAGACCCGGAACTAACAAAGATGTTAATGGATTCAGAACGAATTTTATATGATTTACAGTACAATGATTCGGTCATCAGAAGGAATTTCATGCTATCTTCTTTAAAGAAAGATATGAGAGATCAAATCCAAATCACTAAGCCAGGTAACTTGTTATTTGGCCAAAACTTATCGGAGACAATAAAAACGGCAAAAGTGATTAGCAAATCTGGCGCTGATATAAAAACACCTATAAATAAGCCACAACCTAATAATAAGAAACCATCTACGTCGACTAACACGTTCAGGAATTTAAACTGGAAAGGCCCCAACGCTGCTCGAAAACCACCGAGTCATCCGAAAGCGAAGGGGCCCTCTGCGAACAATCGGCCGTCGAGCTCATCGAAGCAATCGCGCTACCAGCCAATGACGCGCGGCCGCCGCTAGATGGGGTAAATTACACAGGCAGATTGCCTTTATTTTATGAACAATGGTCACTAATCACTAATAACTTCTTAGTACTATCTTGTATCAGAGGTTACGAAATACCATTTATTAGTCCAGTTATTCAATTAACCCCTCCCATTATAAAATCATATTCTAGGAAAGACTTTTTTATTACGAAACTATAGATAATTAATTTATTATCTATTGGTGCTATATCAAAATGTCTAACTACAGAAGGGCAGTTTTTAACAAGTGTATTTTTGGTACAAAAGCCAAATGATAAACATCGTCTGAATTTGAAGAATTTAAAAAGTTCATTAAAATTGAACATTTTAATATGGAAGATTTACGCAGTAAAGCAGTATTAAAGCTAATAACTAAAGATTGTTTTATGACAAAAATTGATTTAAAAGATGCTTATTATTTCATAAAAAATCATGATAAGTCAAGAAAATACTTAAGGTTCCAGTTTGAACAAAACATATGAATTTAACGTACTACCATTTGGCTTGAGTACAGCACCATACATACTCACTAAGGTGATGAAACCTATAGTCCGTTTGCTACGCTCTGCCGGACTAATATCAACTAATTACTTAGATGATTATTGGTTAATGGGACGGTCGTATAATGATATCTTCGTATATATAACACAAAACAGACTAAAAAAATAATGACCTCTCTTGGTTTTTTAATAAATGAAGGAAAAAAAGTTCCATGATACCAAACAAAATATGTACATTTTTAGGTTTTGTACAAAATTCAGAAAACTTCCAGGTTACGTTACCAACTGAAAAGATTGATCGGGTTAAAGTGGAAATTCAAAACTATTTGACTGCTAATAGATGTAAAATTCGCGAATTCGCTCATTTTATTGGATTGTTAGTTTCAATTTGTCCAGCCGTAGAATACGGCTGTTTGTATACAAAGCTTTTTGAACGTATAAAATACTTAAATCTAAAATCCGATGATAACTATGATAAAATGATGAATTTGCCAGTAACGTAACAATCTGATTTAAAATGGTGGTATACCACAATTGAGAAGCCTTTCAGTAAAATCAAAGAAGATTTACATGACCTGGAGATTTTCACTGACGCCTCAACTACGGGGTGGGGGGCTGCATGCGGGGAAGAGAAGGCCAGCGGGTTGTGGAGTGTTCAGGAGCGAACGCAACACATTAATTACCTTGAAATTCAAGCCACCTTTTTTGGTTTAAAGATTTTTGCGAAAAACTTAAGAAATTGTCAGATCTTACTTCGTGTTGACAACACGACGGCCATCTCTTATATTAACCGAATGGGAGGCATTCAGTTCCCTCACCTTACTGCTATAACCAAGCAGTTGTGGCAACGGTGTGAATATCGTAGATTGTACGTTATAGCGTCTTATATTAGATCGCCAGATAATAAAACGGCAGATGCAGAATCCAGGCGTATGCGCCTGGATTCTGCATTTGCCGTTTATAGAATGGGAGTTAGCCGATTGGGCTTATCAGGAAATAGTGTCATCGTTTGGCACACCTCAAATAGACTTATTCGCTAGTCGAATAAATAAAAAATGTATTAATTATATTTCTTGCCACAAAGACCCGGATGCTATGACCATCAATGCATTTACAGTTTCCTGGGCCAATTATTATTTTTATGCGTTTCCCCCATTCTCTATCATTTTAAAAATGTTGCGAAAAATGATTACCGATAAGGCTAAAGGTATAGTTATTGTGCCGTTGTGGCCTACACAACCGTGGTATCCTTTGTTTAAAAGCCTTTTGTTATCTGACGTTATAACGTTTAAAGCAAATAGAAACCCGATTATTTCTTTCCATTCTAGCAATCACAACATACACACCAAGATTACCCTGGTGGCAGGGATCTTATGCGGACGGCGTGGTTAAGAAGGAGTGTACCCCCATCTGCAATTACTGTTATGACAGTTTCTCTGTCTGACAGTTCATTTAAACAGTATGACGTTTACCTAAAACGCTGGTTCCATTTTTGTAACCAACATAATTTTGATTTGTTTAATGCATGGGATCCACAAATTATTTATTTTCTTAATAAACTCTATGAAGAGGGATTCCAATATGGAACTTTAAACTCTTGCAGATCTGCACTAGCCCTATTGATAGGCAATCATCTAGGACAAGACGACAGGATTAAAAGATTTTTTAAGGGGATATTCGGCCTGCGGCCCCCTTTACCGAAGTATTCCGTCACATGGGATACTTCTATAGTACTTAATCATATTAGCCAGTGTTACCCTAATGAATCACTAAATCAAATTTCTAAAAAACTTTTTGCTCTCATAACATTATTAACTGCACATCGAGTATAAACCCTGTCAAACATTAAGATTAAAAATATTGAAACTTTCCCTTCTAAAGTAATAATTAAAATTCCAGATTTTCTGAAAACAACTCGTAGAGGTTGCAATCAACCTGTGTTGGTATTACCCTTTTTTGAGCAAAGACCTGAAATATGTCCAGGAAAAGTTTTGCTATCCTATTTAGAAAAGACTAACTCTTTGAGAAAAGATATTGACTCTCTCTTCATAAGTCTTGTAAATCCATATAAGTCCGTAGGTTCTCAGTCATTTAGCCGATGGATTAAAGAAACTTTAAAATCATTTAATTACGATTAAGAATTGTTCACTGATTATAAAAATTATTAATAAAACTAAATATTTCATTTAAATCTCTAAATCACTACAAGTATTATTTGCTAATCCCGAGGACGAAGCCTGAGTATAATTAATGGTTAAACGAACTTACCTGTAGGTGAAGTTCTATCATAATTATGCGAAGGCTTCGTCCGAAGGGATTAGCAACCCTTCCTCCCCGTTAACAACAAGTTCACCCAAATTCCGTGAAATATTTGCGACACTCTAAACTAAATGACACGAATAAGTAAACCTCCCACCTTGTGATATCCAAAATACTTTTAATATTTATATGTTTTCATATTTTTTTTTATACCTCTGAAATAAAGTGCGTGAATGGCGACCACTACGCGGTACTACAAGTATTATTTGCTAATCCCTTCGGACGAAGCCTGAGTATAATTATGATAGAACTTCACCTACAGGTAAGTTCGTTTAATCATTAATTAAATATTGTTGTTGAAGTTCTAACACCGCATAAGTCAAAAATAGCAACTTTATAGGAGATTGAAAAAACTGAATAATATTTATACCAGGGCACCAAACATGTTATTAGGATGCTCTTACAGATATCCTTTGCATGGACTGAAAGTTGCTGAAAGTTTGCATTGTTTACTTAAGGTGGTTGCGTCAAGGTAGCCCGCGAAATTCAATTTGTATCGTTTTTTGGCGCGACTTATTTTTCATCAACCTATCAATGACCTGCAAATTGCAAAAAACGTAAGAAAATTTGTATTTTCTACCCTGACGCAACCACCGTCACATTATATAAATATACTAGGTGTCCCGCGCAACTTCGTCTGCGTCAAACCTAGATAACGACTGCAGCGCCATCTGTCGGGCTAATTTGTGAATCTAAACCATCCAGGGTGCCACCCAAACGCATACAAAAAAATTCATTCAAATCGGTCCAGCCGTTTAGGAGGAGTTCAGTGACATACACACGCACAGTAGAATTATATATATAAAGATTAACTAAATAAAATGCTTCTTCAAATAATGTTCAGCATTTAATGATTTGTGATGCTGGTGTGCTTAGTGTACCTATTGGTTTAGCTAAATTGTGTAATATTAAACCAAATAGGAGCAACCCATTGTGACTAATGACAGAACAATGTAACTATTACGATCATAACTCATCATTCTATGAACCCAAGAAGATGGGAGAAGAAGATGGGATGGCGCAAGAGTATCACCACACTAAAGGCCTACCCATCTTCCAAGGAAACAAAGACATGCCGTCCGGTCTCTTGCCATCATCGCGTGCCAAGCCATTGGGTTCTAAAACAGCTGGGACGCCGACGGTGACAAGAGCTCGTCGGATGATGTCGTTAATATTTGCGTGCCGTACAAAACGGCCCGCACTTCGGCTGCATGACAGGCCGTGGTGACCTAGGTTGTTGACAGCTTCACCGCAGTGACAGCGATGAGAAGAACAGCAGACGGCACCAAGGCGTAAAGAAACAGCGAGGCGGAAGGTTGTGTCGTCGAACAATGTACCTATGCTCGACGACGGCAGTGCGTGAAGCCAAAGACTCCCACTCACCCACAGCCAGTAGGCGCGCACGCTCAGCAGTAGTAGCAGACGTGTTCAGCAGATTGCTCTGAACTACTCTGCAGAGCGGCTCGTCCCACCGTTTCTGGGAAAATGTATCGTCGGGTTCTTCAGTATTCGGGCAAGCGAGTTTCCAAGCATCGATAGCCTCGGACATGCAAAATCAAAATCAATCAGTGTGGAAGCCAGGATATTCTTGATTAATTTCCTTGTGCCGTGGACCGAGGATATAAAAGCCGGTAAACTAATACTGGAAATTTTGCGGACGCCGAGTCCTCCCATGCGAATAGGAAGAGTAACTTGTGCCAAAGCTCGGTCGTCCAAAGCCACATTTAAAATTGACGTTAGAGTATGTCTGATAATTTCATCCATTTTGTCCAAAAGGGGAGTGTGCTTCCATAAAGGGGAAGCACGAAGGAAATACGTTAATTTTGGACTGAAACAGCAGTAACGAATTATTGTGATGGCCGAATGTATGTTAATTTCGAGCAATCTTTCCGAAACATCATTAAAATTTTGAATTTTTTCTTCGATAAAATCGGGAAAAGAATTTTTAAAGATGGGAGACCCAAAGAGACGAAGGGAGCTTTTTTCTGTAATTTTGATGGGATATTGCGTTAAATTTTGATAGAGTCAGTTGTCTGTCGGTACTGTCCGCTACATAAATTTCACATTTTGAAAGGTTGAGGTCGAGGCCAATGGAATGAAGTTATTTTTTTAGGAAATTTAGATCTTTTAGAACAGAATCTACATCGCCTCCCAAGGTTCCATCATCTAGATACCAAACGTTAAATTTGGAATTTAGCTGTCGAACAATTGGGTGAATAGCTAAACTAAAAACACTGGCAAAAGGTTGTCCCGATACAGTAATTTAGATGGGTGTCTGTAACATTGCCAAAGAAATAATAATATAATAGACATAATTATTTTTTCATGCAGTACTGGAATCAAGCGAAATATAAAGCCCGACAAAGGGCTTGTACGATTCGGAGACAGATGAAAGCACTCAAAAAAGGCGATCCAATAAAGTTATTGAATTTAACAAAAAAAGATAGAAGAGTGCTAAAAATTTTGGGGATACCGATGCCGGAGTTTGGATTAGTTAACTCCTCAGATGCAGCACGACTTAATGGAGCACCAACTGATTCTCCACCTCTTGATTTTGAACCTCCCGATACACCGCCTCCAGAAGCGCCACTAGGACTGGCTGCTGAGCCAAAAATAGAAGTCAGATCAGAATCAGAAGAATCTGAGGCTGATGCAGCATTAAAACCGTTCAGTTTCACCACCTGTTACACGACGACCACCAACCAAACTGGCTAAGAACGGAGCAAAAAATCGAAAAGGTATTTCTCTTTTTTAAATTCGAGTTAACTATTCTTCTTATACCGTGTGTATTTATGTAAGGATCATATCAAGTAGCATTCTATTCTTTCTGCCTAATGCCTGCTCACATGAGAAAAAAAGGCGTGAGTTCAATCCATTGAGATATAATTAAGAATTATGTTACTTTTTATTCTGTCTCACAGCTGTTTAAAGGCCTCCCAAATAATATTATCTATATCTATACTAATACTAATATTATAAAAAGGAAAGATTTGTATTTTTGTAACGAATACACTTAAAAAGTACTGGACCGATTTGAACAATTTTAACTTTCAGCAATGTATAGCTACATTATCAGCGAGTAACTTAGGCTATATTTTATCCCCATACTCCCACGGGACCGGGAACTACAAGGGTGAAACCGCGTGACGTCCGCTAGTAATTAATAAAAAACAGTTTTGCTTATTTTTTAGCAGATATAAACTTTCTGATACTTTAACTGATGTCTAGGTATATACTTAGTTTTCAATTACAATTAAATCTGCAGATATTCTTTTGATAATTTTGTTTCTTTGGTTCTGCTGGCTCCTCATATCTCTGATTGTAATCCCCGTAGTGTTAGGCAGAGGTGTACCTAATAGTTCACCCACATTTCTCCAGTTATGTCCTAAATCCCATGTAATATGGGGGAACCTATTGCCATCATCGGGCACTAGTCCAGGCTCCGTGGCTGCGACAGAGAAATTCCTAATGAATAACCCAATAACTCTACCCGACTCCGGAATCGAACCCAGGACCTCATACTCAGCAGTCGCGCTTGCGACCACTAGACCAACGAGGCAATATAACTTTTAACTCTAAATATTAGTGTTTTTGACGTGCTTCTATATGATAGTCTTGGTTTTTTCAGGTGCCTATGAATCAACAACTTCAACAAGAGTTTATTCAGCATCCTATGGATCAACAGGAAGAAAACGATGTAAGTAAAGCACTCCCCACACTACGTGACCACGACCACCACTTTTGGCCGCAGTAGATTCTACCAGGAAGAAAGTCTGGTCGCATAACCTGGAGTCCGACCAGTTTAGTCCAAGATAGCGACCCGTAATGCGACAAGTTGTGGTCGTGGAAGCGTAGTGCGATTCCTAGACAATGTTAAGATGATTAGCACAAAACTTCAGTATCTTTTGTGTTATTTTGATGAACAGAATGCTTTGACGGCTTTATGTCGGCGGCTTCGTAAAGGGTCTATTTACACTGTAAACTTTACACCTTGTACAGCAAACCCTTGTTTTGCCCGTTATGTGTCATTGAGCAAGCCTATTGCCATCAATCGGGCACAAATCCTGACTGCGGGCTACAATTGAGATATTCCTGATGGCAAACCCAATTACACTCTGCCCAACCTGGGAATCGAACCCAGGACCATATACTCAGCAGTATCCTTTCGAATACTAGACCACCGAAGTATGTAGAGTGTACAAATGTGGTTAATCAGTGTAATTTTTATTCCAGATCGCCCAGCACCGCCTGCAGCAGAATGGGTCTGGAACCTTGAGGAAAGAAGAATCGCTGTAGAAGAGAGGTCTTCACGAGCTCTGCAAGGCATACAGGCCAACACAGAGTTTTGTGCGAACGCCCTTCAAGGTATCCATATAGCGCAAGAGCGAATGAACAGAACATTGCAAGGTATACAATTTGCCTTGGAAGCATCAGGAAGAGCCTTAGAAGAAAGATTAAGCTAGCATCATTCATTATACGGCTTCCTGTCTTACCGGATGAAGCAGAATACCAATATTTTTTATGGACTGCCTATCTGATCGCTACAACCCAGTTACTGGGTTTTACGATACCCGTTGGTAAGACTGGTTGTCAATGTCGGGTTTCTGGATAACGACTCTCACAAATCTTCAAATGACAGCTGGAACCAACGGCTAAACTTGCGAGGCACGGGGGAACTGGGGATATAATGGGGATGATCACCCATCCACGGACCGATCTCGGCAATGGTTGCTTAACTTTGAAGATCGTCCCGTGCGGATGTTATTATTTAGCTAGCCCTTACGAAGACAGTTAGTATTGGTACTTGTAAATAAAATATCGTTGTTGAAAATGCATATAGTCTATAATTATAATTTTAATGTTCAGTTAAGAATAAATAAATAGGTACTGCTTAATTACAAATTATCCTTTACTATGACATAATCCGATTTTGATAAGTACTCACACGACAAGTCTAACAACATTTCTGTGCCTTTAATAACTCGAGAAGGTACTTACTGAGATTTCATTAATGTAACTGTAAGGGCCTGTTTCACCACCTACGATTAAGTTCCCGTTAACTTACTTGCCAGATAATGGTGCCGATTCCCTTGTTCACAAACTAAACTAAATTTAAGTTGAGTGCATCTTTTTCTTTTTATTTCATTATGAAAAGGACAGTAGATTAATATTAGTTTAGTCCTGACAAATTAGTCAGCACCTGACGCAGTTTGATATAATTTTAGTAGTCAACTTTTTAATCACGTCTAAACTTGTGTCAGGCGCTAGTTAATTTGACAGGACTAAACTAAAATTTATCTTCTGTCCTTTTCTTAATGAAATAGAAAGAAAAAGATGCACTGAACCTAAATTTGGTTTCTGTTTTATTCTTTAATTTGTCCAGTTAGTAGTGGCTTTTCGGACATCGTGAAATAGGCCTTAAATCGAACAAAAATATAGTTAAATAACTTAAGTAATTAAAATATAAACTAATCATTAAGATTAAATGAAAACATGACATTATGAATATTTTTACAACTATTTCTTTGGCTTTAGTAACAATACTATTTATGAAATATTACATTGTCAATATTAATTTTGCTTGTTAATTATACTCAATGTTATCACATTCGTTATATATATTTTTAAATTAAATTCTGTGTAATTACAACAAAGCCAAATTATTGGCGTTATTAATGCAATATAAAATATTACCTACTATTCGAATAAAGTTTATAATTATTTGAAGTGGCAGCTTTACACAATTTCATCTCAGGGTCTAAGCCATCGGCGTGGCGTTCAATGAAACTCCTGACATCCGAGTCTATCATGTTATAATAAATTATTTATTTAAAGATTTCTAGTACTAGAGAGAGAATTATGTTCACTTACAATACCTATTAGCCTAATTAAAAAAACGATTCTACTTAAAATCTAGTAACAATTCACTTAGGCCCACATGCACCACAATTATCTAAAATGTGTTCAAACAAAAATGCGAAACATATTTGACACATCGTTCTGTTTTTGTCAAACGATAATGCAATCGATAGTGTCTGTCTGTCTGTAATCTCATCAAACAATTAATAATGTTATTAATTATAACGCCTGCAAGTTCCTGTAATATCGCATCGTATCGCATCGCATCGCGGTTTTGTGTGGGCGCCCTTAGTGATGAGTGATGCAAGCGAGCCTTAAAATATGAATTTTTAAAAAAGAAAAATAATTTGTGTCATGTGAATCATATGAGGCACAGACGCGAGCACATCAAGTTACCCGAAACTGACAAATTTTCCCAAATAACCTTGAACCTAATGCTTTAGCGATAAAGTTGAAAATCTGTTAAAGAAATTTGACAGATTGTAGTAGCTTGATGTGTTGGCGTCTGTACAATAATACATGTTTTTGTTACAATAATTGGATCACCAAAGTTATAAACGAATACCAAACGCGTGCAGCTGAGATCAGAGTGCTGAAATGACTTTCACAATTATTGATAGACAAAGTATAATATTACTCTGTTGGAGAATTTTTAAATGACATACTGTTATCATGTTGACATTTTATTTTAGTAATTCTATTTGCCTAGACATGTAATTTTTTAACTTGTATTGACATATCTCTGTCATTTGATGCATGTAATTTTAATATTGACATAGATGACATAAAATTATGTAATGTTATCGTTTGTTTTATGTTGTGTTATTTGATGATTTTAAATATTTAGTGAACCAAATTGCATCGTTGTTTATTGTTTTTTTTCATTTACTATTTATTATATTTTTGAAGCAATTTAATTTTATGTAAATACCTAATTGGTGAAAAATATTGTATGCCTAACGGCGGGACATAGAGATTTTTATATATTAAACCACCTACTGTTTACATAAGTTCACAAAATAAATGAATTTGAATTTGACTAACCGTTATTGTCGTCTCTAAGTTGACAGCTGTCAAACTAGGTAGTGATACTTTTAGATAGGATCAGGCATACGTCGAAAACACGAGCTAAAAATCATCGCTTGTTTATAATAAGTGAAATCGATTGACATGGCCATGCTGTAATATGATTTGATAAGATATGATGTGATGAATGAACATGTTGTGAGGGATGTTTTGAGTAATGTGGATATGAAATAATTAATGTATACAATAAAAGTCAATGTGAAAAATGATATGGGTAAAAAGGGATGGAAGAGATTCTGAGATAATATATACTAAAAGAGAGTGCAGAAACACACAGAGTGATGTACACATGAATGCAATAAAGAGTTTGAGTTTGAGAGCAAATGTGCAGTGATAAGACCTTATCCTCTCAAGGATCATGACGATTTTCTTATCCAACCTTCAACTTCTGCACACAAACATGCATTAAAACAGCCAGTAAGCAGATCTGCAAAGAAATAAAAGAAATAGGTCCCTTACGAAGTAATTAAACCTGAAAGGTGGATGAAAATTTTCTGGGCCTGTACCACCACTGATGTCACTTCAGCGTGCGAAAGAGATGGACAGCATGCAGATGGATGAATACAGGACGTCTAGCTCCATTCTTTTGCACACTAAACTAACAAGGAGACTGCAAGGGTGTGGTGGTGGTCCTCAAATCAAACGGAGGTTCCGCGTGTAGTTAGCACTCAGTGAGTGTATTCATATACTCAAACCCTAGAGCGCGCTACTAAGCCACTGCCGAGAAAAAAATCCTGCAGTTTGAAAAGAAATATTTTTTTTTTTGTTAAAATCTAATAAATCGTTATAAACCATTTCTTTTGAACTTTTAATATTCAATAATGTATAAAGTGCTAACTACACGCGGAACCTCCGTTTGATTTGAGGACCCCACACCCTTGCTGTCTCCTTGTAAGATTAAAGTAATACAGCTACTAAAAGAGGTGGTGCAACAGTCCCTGGTTCGGTTTATGAATCCAAAACAATGTAATCTTAGTTTTGATCTTGGTATCATGTCAGTGATCAGCAAATGGGATCTATCGCCGAGGTCTATGGGATTAAGCGTGTGAAGCGTTACTCTTACTTATTTTTACATTGTAAAACTACTATTATGATTATTGCAACTACTTCAACCACTGATTCTATACTTAAGTCATAATTACCGGTGTAGTTAACCAAGAAGCGGTCGCCGCACCCTGAAAAAAATAATAATTGGTAAATACAATTTTATTTAAAAGGAGTAGGTATAAACGGTGTAAAAATACTGTTAACAAGCCGAAAGGCACTTGTTCTCCCTGTCATTGCTATATTTTATTTGTTCTAGGCTAACCTGGGAACCTTCTAGTTACGGAGATATTGGGGGTCAGTTCTAACTTTTTCACAAGATTTTTCTTAAATACATGTTTTTAATGTATTTTTTTTACTTAAGATACCTTCACGACCCCCGTACTTTTCAATCCATCCATCAGCACAATGTTTTGAATGTGTTACATAGAGTCCTACCGTAAAACGTGATTTTTAACCCCAAAAAAAAATTGTTTCCCAGCAATAATTTTTGCGTAAAGTTACTTAGTTTGATGTACAGAATGCTTGGTTGACGGCTTCGTGAAGAGTCTGTTTACACCCTGTATGAGGATTCGTAGTCGGTACTTTTAACAGATCGAAATTTAAATACATCTTTTTTTGATACTGCGGGAGGAGGAGATCCTATTTTATATCAACATTTATTTTGATTTTTTGTCAAGCCTGTATTTGAAGGGTAACGCAGACGTGTAGGTATAGGTAGGTAAGTGTCAATCCCAGGTTGACTAGTGTAGAACGAAAATCTGATTCCATGGCTGAGAAATTACTGATGGAATAACTCCAATGACACTGCCCAACCTAGGAATCGCACCCAGAACCTTATCCTCGGCAGTAGCACTAGCAACCACTTCACCAACGAAGCATTCTTATTGTTTATTTTATGTATTTAGCGATACCGACGAACAAACGCGTATTCTGTAGGCATACATCGTTTTGAATACTCGCACATACAAGATTTCTTTAAACACAGATAATTTCAGTACACTATTCTGAATACATAGAAGAATTCTGAAAACATAAATTTTATAATTTATATATATATATTTTTTTTATCCTTTATTCATTTTTATCCTTATTATTTACATTTTTAAATATTTTACCACAAAAACATTTAAAAATATAAAAAATAGTAGCCCACCGGTATCGGGAATAGGGTCCAAGCTACCGGCGGTCAGGGCTCCAGAGAGAGGAACCTCCTAACAATACGAGCCGTATCCAGGAGTACCGCTTTCTGAATCAAGCCCTTGATCCAGCTGCCTAACGAGAGCCTCCTCAGGTGTTGGTCGAGGCTCTTGGCAATTGAGCCATGGGCTGTGATACGACTACCGGCACAATGATCGCTGAGTCCACATCCCACATGTCGACAACCTCGCGAGCTAAGTCAAGATACTTGATTTGTTTATCTTTCTCGGCTTTCACGAGGTTCTCGTCATGCGGGACCGTAATGTCAACAATCATTGCGCGCCGCTCTGATCGATCCACCACCACTATATCAGGCTTATTGGCTACAATAGTCCTGTCAGTGATGATGGATCGATCCCAGTACAGTGTGATATTGCCATTATCGAGAACTGGATCGGGCACATACCTATAGTACGGCACTTCCGATTCCACAAGGCTGTATTTTAGAGCAAGTTGCTGATGGATAATCCTGGCTACAAGGTTGTGTCTATGCAAGTACTCTCCGTTAGCCAGACGAGAACACCCGGAGATAATGTGACGGATTGATTCGCCTGGACGGTGGCATGCCCGACATATGTCAACCGTGCCGTCCTTCACAATAAATCTCCGGTAGTTATTCGTCATCATAACTTCATCCATAATTGCACAGACAAAACCTTCGGTTTCTCCAAAGAGGTCCCCGGAACGTAGCCAGGCTACGGACGCTGATAGGTCTACATCGGGCCCATGCAGTGCCCGGAAAAAGCGTCCGTGAAGCTCCTTACTCTGCCATACTCCCCTGCGGTCGTTAGTGTCAAGTACTACAGGTTTGCGCCAGTTCTCTTTAGCCAAGGAGAGCGGGGTGAGGCCCTTGTCCACCGCGACCACATCTCGATGCATCCCCACGTCGGCTTCTAGGAAATATTCCCTGAGACTGCATATCTCGCGATTGTGAAGAGTCTTAGCATTTAAAAAGCCTCGACCCCCACACTTCCGCGGGATATACAGTCTCATAACCGAAGAACGTGGGTGATGCATTCGAAATGCCGTCAACAATTTTTTTTATTATTGTGTTCCGTTTATTCATTTATATATACACATTTTTTAACATTTTTAAATATTTCTTAAAAAATCCATATAAAAACATTTAAAAATATAAAAAAAATAGCGGTCCGCCGGTGTCGGGAACAGGGTCCAAGCTGCCGGTGGTTAGGGCTCCAGAGACAGGAACCTCCTCACAATGCGAGCCGTATCGAGGAGTACTGCCTTCTGAATCAGGCCCTTGATCCAACTGCCTAAGGAGAGCCTCGAAAGATGGTCGTCGAGGCTCTTAGCCATAAGGCCATTGGCCGTTACGACAATCGGCACAATGATAGCCGAGCTCACATTCCACATGTCGACAACCTCATGTGCCAAGTCGAGATATTTTATTTGTTTCTCTTTCTCAGCTTTCACGAGGTTCTCGTCATGCGGGATGGTGACATCGATTATCATTACGCGGCGCGCTGATCGGTCTATCACCACTATGTCAGGTTTATTGGCGACAATAGTCCTGTCTGTAATGATAGACCGATCCCAGTACAGTGTGACATGGTCTTTCTCGAGAACTGGGTCGGGCACATTCTTGTAGTACGGTACCTCAGATTCCACAAGTTTATATTTCAAGGCAAGTTGCTGGTGAATAATCCTGGCTACTTGGTTGTGCCTGTGCAAGTACTCGCCGTTAGCCAGACGAGAACAACCAGAAATAATATGTCTAATGGACTCACCCGGACGGTGGCATGCCCGACACACGTCAACCGTCCCGTCCTTCATAATATATTTCCGGTAGTTGTTCGTCAACATAACTTCGTCGATAATAGCACAGACAAAACCTTCAGTTTCCCCAAAGAGGTCACCGAAACGTAGCCAGGACACGGACGCTAGAAAATCTACATCGGGCCCATGAAGAGCCCGGTAGAAGCGCCCGTGAAGCTCCTTGCCTTGCCATACTTCCTTGCGGTCATCAGTAGTAAGTACTACAGGTTTGCGCCAGTTCTCTTTAGCCATGGACAGCGGGGTCAGTCCCTTGTCCACTGCGACCACATCTCGGTGCATACCCACATCGGTTTCTAAAAAATATTCTCTGAGACTGCACACCTCGCGGTTGTGGAGGGTCTTCGCATTTAAAAAGCCTCGACCCCCGCACTTCCGCGGGATGTACAGTCTCATCACTGATGATCGTGGGTGATGCATCCGGTTTGCCGTCAGCAGTGTACGGACTCTCCTGTCCAGGGTATCGAGTTCCGTCTGAGTCCATTTGAGTATGCCGAAAGAGTACATTAAAACCGGCATGACCCAACCGTTGAAGGCGCGCACCTTGTTCCCACCTGAAAGAAGGCTATTTAATACCTTCTTCAGGCGTCCAAAGAAGCGCTCCCTCAACGATTGCTTCATGTCAGTCACATTAATGCCCAACGCTTCCGACATACCCAAATACTTATAGCTTTCGGCTGAGGAGAGGGATCTCAGGTGTATGGAATCCGAGAGCTGAATTCCCTCGGATGCCATAATCTCCCCTCGCTTTACATACATGACTGCACATTTGTCCACACCAAATTCCATCCTGATGGCGCTACTAAAAGTTTCAGTTACTCTCAGTAACTCCATCAGACGCAATTTGTTGGGGGCAAAGAGTTTCAGATCATCCATGTAAAGCAGGTGAGATATGACCTGACCATCTCTTCTCAACCGGTAGCCTAGACCTGAATCCTCCAGCAATGTGCTTAGAGGATTCAGGGCTAGACAGAACCAAAGTGGACTCAGACTGTCGCCCTGGAATATTCCCCGTTTAATCCATACAGGCTCATCGTTCCCCTGGATCTGTCGACATCCTGGATATCGAAGGACCGTCCTCCATTGCCCCATACACGACTCAAGGAAGGCGCGTAGAGTTGCATCTATCTTGTACAACTCCAGCACCCTCATGAGCCATGTATGTGGCACCGAGTCGTAGGCCTTCTTATAATCTATCCAGCATGTCGCCAGATCCTTGCGAGAGCGACGAACCTGTTGGCTAATGGCCATGTCGATGAGGAGTAGCTCCTTAGTACCGCGGGATCCATTCCTACATCCATTTTGAGAAGCAGACATAATGAAGTTTTTGTCAATGTGTGTATTAATTTTCGCTCTCAAAATGGATGTAAGAAGTTTATATACCGTCGACAAACACGTGATCGGTCTATAATTCTTGGGTTCCGCGGGACTACCTGACTTATGGAGCAGGTGGGTAACGCCTGTTGTTAGAAACTGTGGTAGTAACCCAGACTCTAAGGATGACTGGAATTGGGATGCCAGGCAAGTGTGTGAACTACTAAGCCATTTGAGCCAGAAGTTATGCAGTCTGTCCGGTCCCGGTGACTTCCAGTTCGGTAACGGACGAACTGCTCTGGCTACATCTAATGGTGTAACCAAAACTGGCTCCATTTCTGGTATAGGTTCACACACTCGCTCGACATCACGCATCCAGTCAGCCTCAGTATGACAGACGGGCACCGACCAGATGCTGCGCCAGAAAGAACTCGTGGCGGCATCATCTGGGCGGTACACGTCTGTCATATTTTGCTCGGTTCGCTCCCAAGCTCTGTATACCCACCTTTCATCGCTCTGGAACATGCGATTCTGCGAGTACCGATCAACCCGTCGCTTATACCGCCGAATACGGTTCGCCCATGCATAAACTTTCTGCTTCAGGAAGTCAATGCGCTCTGTGACACGGGACATGTATTCTTGAGGGCTGAGTCCAGTCCCCGAGAATGCCCGCCTCACAAAGCGCATCACACGTGGTCGAGTATTGCCCTCCCTGAAGCAGTATAGTTTGCCGATGAGTACCCTGGCCCCGTCGATACGGCGCTCGATCCTGCGCTGCCAGGCTGGTACGGCTGGTCTTGGTCGAGTAGCTACGTCACAATTTGGAAACCTGACATTAGCTAAACGACATGCCGCAACAGCCCCACAGTACAGGATCGAGTGTGTATCAACGAGGTCCTCGCTACTCTCGAATATACTCTTGAGTTGCGAGTCCAAGGCACACACCAGCGCCCTATTTTTCTTATATCATAGTATGCGCGCATGACGTTCTCATTTATTGACTGAGTCCATTTCATGCGCTGCACACAACCACCGGCAGCGGGGATCCGACTTGGGGCCGGATGGCCCCTAAGTCCCAAGCTCTTCGGTGGTCGGCCTCTCCCCTGCCGACGCACAGGTGTTGGCGACGTCGGCGGAGAGAAATATTCGTCGCTCGAGCTCGACGCGACTGCCGCTGCCGGTGATCCGGGATCCGGCGGCGGCGAGGCGGAGCTGAGCGACGAGTCCGGGGATGGTATGCGTGCGCGTCGGGAAGCAGCCCTCGTAATCATTTGGTTATTCAATCATCTCATTCATTGTTTTGGGAATTTTTCATTTTTGTGTTGACGCCGCTGACAGACGTCATTGTCAAAGAACTGGTTTAATTTTTCACTTATTAGTCGTTTTCCAATTTGCTAGTATGTATTTGTAAAAAAAGTCTGCTTTCACTGTTATTAATGATCTATTGTAAAAACCTTTATATTTAAACCAATATTTATAGTAAAACAACAATAAAAATGACGACGATAATTATAACCGATGTGATTGACATACGGGGTTGCCAGTTATTTATTATTATTATTATTTTTTTTTTTTTCATCAGTAATTAAACAAATAAAACAGCTGTTTCTTACAAAACTGCAATACCTACACGGTTAGAATGTATGGAACAGCTATTATTATTTTTTTAATTACCGGTGATAAATTTGATGTGGGTGGGTTCAGAATGATGTACCGAATACCGAATGGTAACTGCTTGTGCGTCTTTGTCCATTCCGCCCTGTATAATAAAAAACACTCGGTCGTTAAAAGCCTAGCCGTGCAAAGTGTGGTCAGGGGGCCTACCATGACGCTTTAGAGCAGTATTATTTAAATTTTATTCCAGAGTAGGAAATGGTAACCCCCTGGTCGCTAGTTATATATATAATGGTTATACTTACATAAATTTGCGTGTCGTTAAACGAGGAACAGTTTCCGAGCTCACGTGTGTAATTAAACAGATTTGCCATGTACTCTACAGTGTGCTGGTTACAATCGTGCAGAACTGTTTGCACACAATTATCCACTTTTTTGTTTATTTGACATGTCTCCCACTGTAACAAAAGTATATTATTAATTTAACATAACATCACACCTGTAATCCCCGACGGGTTAGGCAACAGAGGTATAGGTACCTAAAAGTCGACCCACATTTCGCCAGTAATGTTTAAATGCCATGAGCCTAATAGGAGGCGAACTTATTTCCAGCAACCGGGCATAACTCCGGCTGGTACTTAGAAATTCCTGATGACAAAACTTAATACCACTGCCCGACCGAGGAACCGAAACCAGAACCATGCTCAGCAGTCCCGTTTGCGACCACTAGACCAACGAAGCATTTGTAGAACATGTTATTGTCATGCGGACTTGCTGATGCTTGATATGAAAGGAAGTGGAAATTATGTTTTTTCTACTATTCAGCTATTCTTTTCTGACGGATTTCCTTGCGAGATCCAAGACAGTTATTGTTTCACCGGGCCTTCATTGTCTCGGTGCTTCTTTGGTGGTTACTACTCCCACTGTTGACTCTGGCTTTCAGGAGCTGCAGTGGTTGGGTATAGTGCGGCGGGTTTGATCACAGAGCTCGGAGATACCTCGGCAGCCGCTGCTAGAGGGCTTTGCCAACACTCAATACAATCCAGTGGCTTCATCGTCTCAGAAACTGATGGCCCATGACAATGAGGAAGACCGGTAAAAGCGCGACCATAGCTAGGTCTCAATCTGACCAATGAGCTAAAGCAATGACGATGCTTAAAACCAGCTATGCTAGCGCTATTAGTTTTACAGCTGCCATCCCCATTCCGACAACGCCTGTGGTAGCCGAATTTGCGCTCAACACTAAAGTCCTATTAAACAACACTTCCAAACTGTCATGTCTACTTATTCTTAACAAATAAAAAGTAAGAAAGTAGACTGTACAATTAAATTTAATAAGATACTTATGTAAAATAAACATACAACTCTGAAATAATCCTTATGCTAACCAGAATAAAGGTCACTATACTACAAAATCAGAGTTAAAATAACAGTTGAAGGGCAGCAGTCCGCACGAATAGGTAGGTAGTCAGATATTAGAACTTGCGTCATGAGTCGCTGCCGGAGCGGCTGCTTTCTGCTCTGTGGTACGTATCTTTTGTCAATGTCCATCAAGATACAAGAGCAGATGCTGGACAATTTGTCCGCGGAGAAATACTTAATCGTCTGCTTAGCGCCTCAAAGCCACACACGTATGGTGACGAGAGTGGGGGTAAGTACATATAGCAGTGCTAGCTAGCCTCGGTGTTTCTTGTTTAGTGTATGTACACTCTCGCAGGCACACTGCCTCGGAGTCTCTTGGCGAAGAAGTTCTAGTTGTAAAGCTCACCAATAAGAAGACTTCCCAAAAATAGGCAAATGCGGAAAATATTAAAAACTCAAAAAAGACACTTACATTGTATTGCAAATGTAACTTGGCTGACCACGACGTGTGTTTTTTCTTTGTTGTTACATTGAAGAATCCCACATTGGTTTTCACACAGCTGTTACTTATGTTATATTCAGCTTGTTTCACACATTCGATATCTTTGTAAAATTCTGAAAATAGTGAAAGGTAGATACTTGTACAGACGCCAACACATCAACCTACTACGATCTGTCCTTTAAATTTTCAAGTGATAAACTTGCTAAAGTATTAGGTTCAAGGTTGATTGGGAAAATTTGACAGTTTCGGGTAGCTTGACGTGCTGGCTGGCATCTTTATGCAAACTGAAGTCGTCGGGTCTTAATCCCGTTATGAACTGAGAATTTGAAGTTTTAAACTTGCTACCTACTTATAGCATTCAATTTTGAATGGTAAGGGAAGGAAACATGACATTTTTTTCCCCTTTGGCGAATCATCCCATAGGTACGCTCGAATATACGATACTGCGAATTTTTTGACAGTTCCTCGACTTCTACTTCTAAATAGTTAAAGAAACCGATAGTAAAACAATATGATTATGACATAACTTACTCTCAAAAGAATTATCCTTTAAACTGAATTTTATTAGTTTTATAAGGGGCTTCGTGCTGAAGCGTATTTGTATGCCGCATTTTTTGTGCAGAAATTTTATAAAGTCGTCGAGCTTTTCCTCGAAACCATTTACAGTCTGACAATCTCTGAAAGCAAATAATTATAAGTACATGATATGAACAATTGAGTAATTAATTTAAAAATTAGAGTTACGAAAGACCGTTAGATATTGTTTAGAAATATTAAGGCTGAAATTAAATTTGTCAGCATTGATTCACATATAGCTAGGTTGGTGGTAGCCGGTCTACCACTTCTGCACCCTTATGCCTTTTTTTTTTTTTACGGGTGGGTTAATCATCAAATGATTTCTCCCGCTCTGGGCAGAGCGGAAGGGAGTGTCTATTGGTCACACTTATGTTACGCATCGTGAGAATAGTTGACCATCGCATACTTTTAGCTTCAATGGGATTCTATCGTATGCCTACTTAAAGTCAGTACACACAGATTTTTATATCGAAATAGAAGTACTATTTCGATCTACTTACCTTTATTCCAATTAGACAACGTATAAGTAAATTAAATACGATTAAAAAAGTAGATCCTCCGACTTCCGAAGAATTCTCGCGCATTCTCGGCAATTCCTGGAGTCAATATCTCGTATCTACATAGTTTGCAATTGCTTCTTACAATTTATTTACAAAAAGTCGCTTCTTTCCATTTCCGTGGTAATTTAAACTGAGCTTTATACATAGGTAGGGATTAGGTATGGATGCTAACTTACCCAGTTATAGATCCATTAGGCTTTAAGTGTCGTTCCACGGTGTTACTGAAGCATTTGTGCCATTCTTGTCTCTTTGCCTACAATTGATTAAGCATGAAGTAAAAACATGGCTACCAAATTCCTGAAATTTGGCTAGGTAGGTAGGTGTCAACACGAGGTAAAATACATAAATACGAAAAACTTTATTCCGTCAGTTACAAATACGATTGTCAAAATACCGATTTTCATATTTCCGAATGGTTCAAAATTCCTAATAAAACAAATCCGATGTCTCAGTCATCCTATTTTTATAATTCTGAAATTTCAATATTCCTAACGTTTATAATTACTTTTCTCAAAATACCGAGTTTCAATAGATCGAATAACAAAAAGTCTGACTTAATGATAATACGAAATATATATAATATATACATATATAGTTATAATACGAATTCCCAAATAAAAACGCCTTGTAAAAGTCAATATCAAGACAAATAAACATAACCAACAATAGAGGGAATCTGGCGTTAATGATCACTGTTCTAACCTGACCCAAATGATTCACCAAAAATAGGATCGGAGAGATCTGGAGCTCGGCAACAATTGCCGCGGCAGGCTCGCTTCGCTCGCTTGCCTTCGCGCGTTAATGGTCACTGTTCTAACCTAACCTAACCTAAAGGATTCAATAACAGTAGATGGTACCCTACGCAGGTATATATAAGCAGATATATATATATATATATACAAGCTCCTAAAAATACGTGCGATAGCTCATTAGATACGGAATGACGTCTAGAAAAATGTTTTTTAAGGGTTTATTAGCATATAAAAAATTGCGATTGTAATTAACAAAATAAGATAAAAAAACAAGGTATTTAGTTTTTCGTTAATTACTTCTAAAATAGTGATATTTAAAAAAAAAAGATCCTGAAAGAAGAGGAAATTTCCAATAAAAAAGTCCTAACTCCCAAACAACAAAATATAGAATAAAAAAAAAAATGAAAATAAATTCAATTATTTAATTATTCTATAATTTGTTATATATTGTTCTGGTAATTTTTTGAAATTTTCGAAAAAAAAATATAACAATTAATATTATTTGTTTATAACAAATTGTTAAGTTAATAAAAAAAAATTATGTCTCTGTTAATCCATTAAAAGGGTAAATGGTGATTTTTAAGAATAAAATAATTTCTTAACAAATTATTTAACCAATTGAAATATAAAAAAAAACGAATTTAAACGCGGAGCCCTATTTTCAACGTTAAAAAATAACTATAAATAATAGAGATAGAGTTTTAAGAGTCAGGATTTTTTATTGGAAAATTCCTCTTCTTTCAGGATCTTTTTTCAAAATTCCTTAAATATCACTATTTTAGAAGTTATAAACGAAAAATTAAATGCTTTGTTTTATTTTTATCTTATTTTCTTAATAACAATCGCCATTTTTTTGTGCTAATAAACCCTTAAAAAATATTTTTCTAGACGTCATTCCGAATCGAATGAGCTATCGCACGTATTTTTAGGAGCTTTATTTCTATTTAACACGTTTTTGAACTTGTCGACTAGACTATGTAGCAGTTTATTCGAAGTATTGAAAATCGGAATGTCATTTTTCGGATCGAGAACCCATCGAGGATTTGATTCTTCGAACGAATGAAAATGGAAAACAAACAAATCGCATTTACGACTTTCGATAAAAAGTAAAAATAAAAGACATTATAGTTCCTAGGTATTATGAAATTCGGACTTATGAAACTCGGAACATCGAAATTTGGAATAAATTATTTCGGAGTATTTCGGTGTTCCCGTCTGCACGTGTAGTTAAGTGTAGTGTAGTCAGCCACGAAACCCGATTAACACTTCAGAGGGGCAAATCCCGTATTTTCAAGAATGCTATTTGTAAATCTGAATCTAACTAAAATACTTTCATGCAGCGTGGTTATTTTGCAGGTGGCCATAGTCGGCACTAACGCCGCATATTTGTCTTTGCCATACGATTTCCACAGGCAAGGCCTTGGAATTATTTGGCCTGCCTAACTTCCGCCATTTTATAGATATTATTTGCAAAAAGTGGCCATTGGTAAAACTAATTTAAAACGATAGCTGGAAACAATACAAACAAGTATTGTATGAGACAAAATCTTACTAAAAGCGTCACGTTTCCGAGATATAAGCCTTTAAAGTTATAATCATAAATATCTCGGCAACGTGACGCTTTAGAAAATTTTGTCTAATTAATGACCTCTTCACATCTCTCAACGCCAACCACTTCTATACAATAGGGTACGCGGACGACCTCGCCATCCTCATTTCGGGGAAAGTGACGGGGACCATCTGCAATCTGACTCAACAGGCACTACGCATCGTCGAACGATGGTGCAGGGCATACGACCTTTCAGTGAACCCCACGAAGACTGAATTAGTCATGTTTACCCAAAAAAGAGCACTAGGCCCTTATCGCCTACCCAAACTATTCAATACAGAACTCCAGTTAGCTGACGAAGTCAAATACCTGGGAGTCACCCTGGACAGTAAGCTAAACTGGAGCAGTCATCTAGACAACAAACTAAACAGGGCCTGCATAACCTTTTGGCAATGCAGGAGGATGATAGGTAAGAAGTGGGGCCTATCCCCTAAAATTATACTTTGGTTATACTGTGCGGTGATCCGACCCATGATCACGTACAGGGCAGTGGTCTGGTGGCCTCGCACCAAACTAGCCACAGCCTCCACCAAACTGCAACGCATGCAGAGGCTTGCTTGCATGGCGACTACAGGCTGCATGAGGACTACCCCGACCGTGGCTTTGGAAGCCATGTTGGGGCTCCCATCGCTCCATCTGTTCATACAGCAGGAAGTAACGATGGCTGCAGTACGCCTTAAAACTCTTCAATTATGGGGTAAGAAAGACACACAGCACTCCGCGATACTAGAGAAATTCTACCAAGAGTTTCCCATAGCGAAAGCCATAAACGATCGGATACCTAAGCAGTTTGTATTCGATAAAAAATACAAAATCCAACTCCACGAAGATCACCGCTGCGAGGGACTAAACCCCGCAGAACTACGAATCTTCACGGATGTATCCAAAACCGATACTGGCACTGGAGCTGGAGTCTTCTCGGAGGATCTCAATATCCACATTGCCACACCATTGGGGGTTCACAACACAGTATTTCAGGCAGAATGCATGGGCATTTCCCTGGCGGCAGCAGCCATCCTAGCCCGGAAGGTTGTGGATCACTCAATTCGCATACTCTCAGACAGCATGGCTGTACTGCTAGCACTGAACAACCACACTGTCAACTCTGGGTTAATATACGAGTGTCATCAACGCCTGAACCAGGTTGGTAATCTCAATAACATAACCATTCAATGGATCAAAGGACACAGCGAGACCCGGGGCAACGATGCAGCGGACGAACTCGCTAGAAGGGGATCGAGTATGGCAGCAGTGGGACCTGAACCCATCGTGCCGCTCCCCTTCGGGTATCTACGCACACTGGTAAGGAAACGAACCATTGAGCAGCACCACAAACTTTGGCTAGACCACGGTGAGTGCAGGCAGGCCAAGGAAGCTCTTCCTACTATCGACGGCCGCTTCACCAAACGGGCGCTTCGGCTGACCAAATTACAGCTACGTGCAGTTACAGCCGCCATTACTGGACACGGCTCTTTTAACAAACACCTCTTTGTCATAGGAGTTACAGACAGCCCCCTGTGCCGAGCCTGCATGGAGGTAGACGAAACAGCAGCCCACGTGCTTCTGCACTGCCCAGAGGTTGCACCATAAAGGGCAAAGTACTTCGGTAACCCAGGTACTCTCCGCGAGATTGTCGGCAACATCAAGGCCTTTCTCGGGGAGTTGGGGTGGATCGAATACATTTCCCACCCGCACGCAAAATACGCGCGTGGAGTTGCGGACACCAGCCCGTTATACAATACAATACAATACAATACTTGTTTGTATTGATACCACCAGCTATTGCTCAATATGGCTTTTATGCAAATATCTTCCAACCCCTTTCAAAAATGTTTACCAACAGCACGCTCCCGAACATGTCTTTCAAGGGCAAAAAGCAATCATGCTGCTTTGCTTTAGGTAGGTATTACAGGTTATGCTATTTATATTGTTAACTAATTCTTGAGGTTATGAATTTTGTTTCTGATATGAGATTGCGACAAGTTTTTGAATGCTGAGAAATTACATATTTTGTGGAATGTATTGAAAAAATAAAATGGCGGCGTCAGTTGCGATTTTGACCACGCACCTTGTGTCAGCTATAGATACTTACGATCACCTCGGTATCATTCGCACAATCTAATTTTAGTTTTGGTGTAGTTGTTTCGATCCCTTGCGCCAAAACTGAAAAGGCAATGTACATATTTTACTTAGTTGAAGCGTAAGTACCTACTTAAAGTGCGTTTTTTAATCCTAGAGACTAAATTGACACATCCTTATGTCAAACTGTATAGATGTGACCTATACAGTTTGACTTTGGCATGTGTCAATTTAGTCTCTAGGATTAAAAAACGCACTTTAGGTACCATGCGATTAGACTAATTTGGTCCTCGACAAGATTCAATGACAAATCGACTAACATTGTTAATCGCCTGATCGCTCATTGCCCTATTTGTATGGGACGGGTAATGTTTTTCCGTAACACATTTTAAATAAGGAAACTGTTCCGTAACGAGCAAAGTAGATAACATTTTGAAATAGGTACCTACATAACAAATTTAAATTTAAATTTGTTGATATGTACATTATTTACAAGCTACAAATCTATAATAGTAATAAAAATATGTACAAGTATCAAAAGGGTTACAGGACGTCAAAAAATTCGTCCACATCGCTGTCAACAGAAAAAGTGCCCAGAAGGCTGGCAGCATTGCCACGTTGGATGGCAATATGCTGATCTTTGGCCAAAAAATAGACCCGCCCTCAGGTCACGTGTAAATACTAAGTGGGCACTCGGATCCTATGGCCCTAGTGTTTCAACCCCAAACGGCTCAAACACATAACTACCAATTATATTATTGTATTTGCGCCGCTTGAAGTTGAAGCACTAGGGCCATAACAAATCACTTTAGATTAAATCGCGCATTTTACCCCGGAACCATCTAAACTGAAATGCATTTAAAGGAATAGAGTTGGCCAACTTACAATGAATATGGTCAAAATAAAAACCCGATCGGAAGCTACCTAGTAACGAAATAAGGAGTTCCATAGAAGGCTGAATTTAGTATTCACCAAAGCGACAAGCTCTTAACGTTTTCGTTCAAACTAAATGAAATAATTCCTATGAATCTTAGACTTAAATTACTAGAGGACTATGTTACTGTAAGGGAACTAAGACTCAACATTAATGATAGGTTCAGTGACGAGCTGACTGTCAATTGTGGTGTACCACAAGGTAGTATAATCGGACCAATGCTCTTCTTAGTGTATATCAATGACCTCTGTCAGCTTCCTCTACTTAAAGGATAAATCTTCACTTTTGCAGCTGATACCGCACTGTTCTATCAGTGGTGGTAATTGGGATGAGGTCTTTGATACTGCTCAACTGGGTTTAATACAGTCAGCGAATGGTTGCAAAACAATCTATTGACACTAAACGTTTCGAAAGCTAAATATGTAACCTTTCCTCATACAGCTGACCTTCTTGGGTTAGTATTTGTTTTTATTTTTAACTGATTGTCTCTTTGTGATGTTTCTCACAAGATCGTCTCTAAACCTTTTACTGAATTGTTTTGCTGTGGGGGGGGGGGGGGTAACCTGTAACACACAGACTTCTTCAAAAGCCTACTTCAGGCACCAGTCTCTTCCAATGGTGGAAAGAAATTAAAATTAAAATGATTGCACAGGAATTTGAACTGACAGCGTCGATCGGAGAGTTGAAAATCCTATATAAAGCTTTTATTTTGATATTCATTTAGATGGCTCACAAACAAATTGGTTTGTTTTAGAAACATATTTTCCTCTTCCTAACTACCACTAATAACCCAGTTAAGTAGTTAGGTATTTATTATGAATTCGGTAGGTATTTGTCATCTATTACATTGCAAATAAATAAAATTGAAGTGTCTGTTTCTTAAATCAGTATAATGTGTGGCCTCTACCTACGTATTGCTACGTAATAATAATTTTATTTCATGTAATAATAACAATACAACAATATTCATATTTCATAAGGAAAAACCCCAGCAGAATAAATCATTTTAATGTCGTAAATAAGCGGTTCGTTAATTGGAGCGACGCCCTAAGTTATTGTAATTGCCTGATAAGCTGGGTAGTTTTTGTTAATGTTTGTTCCTACATTTTTTGTACCTACGTTTGGATCTTTTGGGGCGTAATGGCGACGTTAGTTTTGTGTTAAAAACAAGATTTCTAGTATACAGGGTGTAAACAGACTCTTCACGCCGTTAACCAAGCATTATGTACATCAAACTAAGTATATTTTCGCAAAAAATATGGCTGGGAAACGACTTTTTTTTGGGTGACAAATCACGTTTTACGGTAGGAATCAATGGATTTAATAGTACGGGGGTCGTGAAGGTGTCTTAAGTAAAAAAAAATACATTAAAAACATGTATTTAAAAAAAAAACTTGTGAATAAGTTGAAACTTTGACCCCTAATATCTCCGTAACTAAAAGGTTCCCAGGTATGGTCTAGAACAAAACAATGATCGCAATGATGGGCAGAACAAGTGCCTTTCGGCTTCGTTAAGAGTCTTTTGACGCCCTTTAGGTACAGAGCGTCCCATGGCTATGGCACACGGAAGGAAAGTACCTTATATATTGTAAATAGGAAATTTTACTGAAAGAAGACTTTATTTTGATTGTAAAAATAATTAGAACTGCGTTCAATATTTAAATAATCGTCAACTGAAACCGAGAATCGAACTCGTCAATAATGTGAAAAATAATACACAATAACATGTATTTTATGATAACGGTCTAAGCCTAACGTTATCATAACGATTACTTATTTTTTCCTAAATAACATACCATCATATGTGTCCTGTGTCAGGGAATGAGTTGTTCACCCAGTCGGATTTATAAGAATCAAATATTTAGTCATAATTAATAAATGGATTTTTTATGCGCATAAGGTAAACCCAAGTTAATCCTTATTTGCTAAGTTAATATTGTGGTTTAGTTTTACCTGATTAATTATTGCAGTGCTTAAAATCATAATTGCAATTTGACATTATAATGACTAGGGACTGGACTATATGCAACTTAAAATGGTCGAAATATGCATGCAAAAATAACATAACAACATCACGCCTGTAATCTCCGAAAGGTTAGGCAGAAGTGTACCTTTGTACACCCACATTTCGCCAGTTATGTTTTTAAGTTCCATGTAATAGGGGGCGAGCCTATTGCCATCAACCGGGCACAAATCCAGACTCCGTAGTTGCTATTGTGAAATTCCTGATGGAAAAAACCAATAGCACTTTGCCCGACCCGGGAATCGAACCCAGGAGCTCATGCTCAGCGGTCGCACTTGCGGCCACTAAACCAACGAGGCAGTCAAAATGCATCATAAATACTGGAAATATGCAAAATAACATTTTAATAAGCAGAACCTAACCTAACAGACCTACCTAAGCAGTACATGCTACAAAACAATGTAATTTTTACTAATACAAATCAGCATAATACTTAATTAAAACTAAACCAACACTTCGACAAGATATTGTTATCATTTTACAAAAGTCCAAATTATTTCTTTCCCAGTAGTTCGATTTTTTTATTTATTTGATGTTCCTCTAGTACATTTTTCTCGTATATCGTCTATCTTGAAAAAAAACCCTAACATGCCCTATACCTAATCTGGTCTCTAATAATGATAGACCTAGGTCGATATTTCAGTAAAAACAGGTTCGTAGGTTACAGGTAGTTTGTTTTACAAATAGTACTTCTTCTACTAAGCACCCAATGATACATCTAGTTTAAGGGTCCCTATCAATTTCGCTGTTTAAAAATATCATAAGGTATCTGGTATTTTTTTAATGCAGTTATATATCACCTATATATTTAGTAAGTGTACGAATTTTTATTTTGATAATCACTCAACATAAATTAGGAAAAAATAAAAATCAAACATATGTTTTTACGATTTAGTAAGTCTACGATTTTTTTTAGTTGACTTAATTAGTACCTTAAAAAAATTGTGGTTCACACTGAAAAAAACCGATAAAATGATTCTAAAAAATCGTCGACTTCTCGTAAGAATATGTTGAAAATATCAATAAATATGAAGTATTATAAAACTTAAGGTGTTAATTCAATTTTTAAAATTTTTTTTTGATTATTTACTTTATTGTAATAAAATATTAAAATAATGCCTTATAAGCCGATGCGCTAGCTCGTTGCTTTTAGTTTCGCCCGTGGGTACGCTTATTAGACATATAGGTGATTTATAACTGTGCATTATACAACATACCATACCTTTGGTTATTGAGAAATTTGAGCTGAAAAAAGCAGCGTTTTCTGTTTTCAGACCGCGAAACTGATAGGGACCCTTAACCTTATTTCTAAGTTAACTTTTTATTTATTTTTTAATTAAAGAGAAAATCTTTGTCCCACACTAGGAATTTCTCCTGTATCATGGGTGCATTTTACAAACATTTAAACTCACATACACAAACAGCCAGACACGGTAAAAGCGTGGTAAACCCCCCTTTGGGGAAGGCCTATGTCCAACAGTGGACGTCTTTCGGTTGAAATGATGATATTTGGTTATCCTCTAATAAATAAATGTAAAACAACACCCATTATTAGAAGAGAAATCCATAATTAAAGACCGAAAAATGTTAAAGATTCACATTCGCGATTGAACATTAATACAAAAACATTTATATTACGACGTGGAATTCCTAGCGAATTTTAAAGGCAAAGCGCGGAATCGTGGCCGTTTGAAGGACTGATAGGCTGGGATACTGATGATAATTAAGAGCCGAGGACCAATGACATACAGAAGGACCTCCTCATAACAGCCCGCATTGTGAGGAGGTTCCTGTCTCTAGAACCGTAACTGCCAGTAGCTGCTTGCGACACCGGCGGATCACATTTTCTTTTTTAGTATATTAAATAATCATTGAATATGCAACTTACCACCGAAGGACGCACATGATACAAAAATAACAATTACCATGAACCGACACATGTTTGCGGCACTAAAGCTCGACGCCCAATGTAATACAGACTGTGTGACATAGACATAATTAACTTATTTATAATACATATTATTATATGATTTTCCTTAAATGGTATGTGAGGTAATACCCATTATTAATCATAAATATGCGAAACAATTTTCCGGCATTACATTTCAAAACGTATTTAAAATTAACTCTTCCCCATTAACAGTGCGTTTTTCTTTTTATTATTGTGATCGTCATATATAACATCGAAATACCTTATAAGGTCACAGAGACGCGTTTCGGTCCGGCGAAAAGACCGGACTTGAAAGAACAACTCATCATCATCATCTGCCTACACTTTTCCCAACTATGTGGGGGTTGGCTTCCAATATAACAAGATGGAGCTTGATGCCAGTGTTTTACGTCGAGCGAGTATCTATCTGACCTCCACAACCAAATTAAGGGGCAACTATTGTCAAAGCTCTATTAATGACAGCCGGGATCAACAGCTTGAAGTGCTTTCCGAAGCTATGGGACAGAAAACAGAACTATGGTGCACTGGGCAGAACTGTGGTGCACTAATTTGTAGGCCTTTGTTCACATAACGATGCAAATCGATGCGGAATTAACTATAAACATAATCTTTAACTCGACAAATATGCCCACATTAAAATATTTTGAATTTGAATTTGAATTTGACATCAGAAATTATAGGCGGAGGTAATCTAAAATAGAGAAAGGTGACTAAGTAGAAAGGTCCTGAGGTACAGTTCACCTCTCCGGCTTAGATATAACATTTTCATCAACATTTCTCAGCATCGCCGTCCGTACGACGGGTTTGCGCCCGGATGTCGCTGTCGGTCTGCGTACGCGGAACGTCTCACCGGATCATATACTTAATGGTAATGTTAAATGTGGAACATAAGCGCATCTCGTAAGCTCTCAACACCTCACGGCATCTGGAAACTACCGACTACCTACTCGATCCGTGCCTGCTTTAACCATCGATTCTCCATACTATGCTTAACCCATATATAAAGGGTGTAAACAGACTCTTAACGAAGCCGAAAGGCACTTGTTCTCCTCGTCATTGCGATCATTTTTTTGTCCTAGAGCATACCTGGGAACCTTCTAGTTACGGAGATATTGGGGGTCAAAGTTCCAACTTCTTCACAAGTTTTTTTATAAAATACATGTTTCTAATGTAAGATTTTTACTTTAAACACCTCCAGGGCCCCCTTACTATTCAATCCATCCATCAGCACAAATTTTTCGTAAAGTTACTTAGTTTGATGTACATAATGCTTGGTTGACGGCTTCGTGGAGAGTCTGCTTACACCCTGTATAGTTTAAATGAAACCACAGAGTATTAAAAACTCAACATTCCCATGAAAAAAAGCACCGTCTGACATCGATCAATCAAATAATTTTTATCAGTGTTATTTGACATGAAAAAATAGACTAAGCAAAAATAAATATAATTAAACATCGTTTAAGATGATCAAAATTTAGCGTATAAAAATGAATACATAAATAAATAACTAATCATTACATTGTACTGCCTCGGGTGAGACAATCAATTTTAGTTAATCGTAAAACAAGCAAGAATACTGCTTGAAAGATCCTTATATACAAGAAGTCATTGGGAAATAGGGATTAAAGAACATACAAGACTATTTACTTAATCAGAATGTCACAAATACATTTTAAAAATGTACTAATACTTTAGACAAATATTATCTCGCAAATTCTGAAGGTAGAATAAATGATAAAAGAGAAGAAACTAATTGTTTAGTTAATATGAAAGGAGATTCCAATACTCCCATACAAAAAAATATAAAAGGTAACAACGTCAATGCCGAAATAATATGCGACTCATTATGTAAGAAAGAAACTCTAGACGAATTATGTTGGAAATAATGTTCTTGTTTGATCTGTGTAATACTTATGATTGTATTGACATTCGCAACAAAATCAGCTACGTAGTACCCAGAACAACGATATGCCGTGGGGTGCGCGCAAGACCTCTATTTGCAGTAAGTTCCTGTCGCACAAACGCGGGCTTGCGAGCACCCCTACGCCGACTTACCAGCCAGTACAATGATATCTTTGAAGACATCGACTTCTTCTTCGTCTCTGCTCAAAAATTTAAAAATCTTACCAACAAAATACTTTTAGAATATAACAGTTAGTTTAGTTAGTTACTTTAATATTTGCTCATTCTCTGTCTGTTTCTCTATTGTTTGCATGCCTGTCTATGTTTAAGTTCACTTTTAACTACTTTTCTGCTTTAAAATGTTAGAATAGCGCACTGTTTGATTTAACTTTTAATATGTTGTGGAAAATGTCGTAGGTTATACATTTATAAACCTTGTATATTTATAACTTAGCGTAAGATTTTAATGTATAACTGTTTATTTTCCCGAATAAATAAAATAAAATAAAATAAATAAAAATAAACTCTGCACAATGATTCAACCTGGCAATCTCCGTGCACCAAAAATAAGAATACAAATGTTGACGTTCGGAAGTGTTGTTGTATGAGAAAAACATTCATAGTGACACAGAGGCACAAACTGATGTAAATCATCAAAAAAAGAATAAAGGAACCAATAGTTTTAGAACAAAGAAAGCTAAAACACAGTCAAAAGTAAAATATGATGTCGATGATATAGATACTTTAAGAAAAAAAAAACATCAAACAAGAAACAAAATCTGCATAGGAAATGAGTCAAATGAATTAGAAAATATGCAACGGCAAAGAGGAAATATGCAAACACAAAAATGTAATAGATTGCTAGGAAGACGAAGTAGTCGAAGAAGAACCGTTAGTCTATGGTCTTGACAAGTAAGTAAACATTGTGAAGTAGCTGATACAATATTAAAATCAAATCTTACAAACAAACAAGTAGATTAGACTGCGTAAGTCCAAATTAATCTAAATTGAAAGAAGCTACAAAATTTGGAGAAAGTAAAGTCAAGGACAAGAATATTTGCGCTAAGGGAGTTTGTGCGGAAGCATATGATAGTAAAAGTTTGATAAACGTCAACAAACTTAAGAGTCTACTGAAATGCGTGTACAATAATTCAAAAAATACATTGAAAAAACTACCGACGAGTCATGAATCAGTATCATGTGATCCTGAAGCTTGCAAAAGTGATTTTAGGGTCACAAAACTTGATAAAAGAGATAATCGAACAGGAGAACCATTCAGAAAAAAAATGTCCAAAAGAAATCCCTAAAGTGCCGTATGTTTCCCTTCCAAAAGAATGTAGAGAAAGTAACATCAAGCACAAGAAAATTTGTGCTAAGGGAATTTGTGCTGAAGAATATGAGTGTAAAAGTCTGATAGACGTGAACAAAGTTATGTGTCTAATAAAATGCATATGCAGTAATAAAAAAAAACATCGAAAAAGAAACCGACGTTTCATGAACCGGTATCATGTGATCCTAAAACTTGCAAAAAGGATTTTAAGGTCACAAAAATGGATAAAAAAGGTAAAACGATAGAAACTTGTAAAAAAAACACAAGGGAACAGAAACACGTGAACGTTTTCTGGCAATCCCAGAAAACGCTGGTGATGGAACAGGAGATCTAATAATCAGATTAAAAAATACTTCTAAAATAAAAAACAAGAAGACAGCTAAGAAAAGAGAAATGTGCGATCGTGTTATTAAAACCCCAAAAAAAGCTGGTAATCAAACAGGAGAACCATTACAAATTGAAGTTGATGCTGATATAGGTGTATTTTAAATCCAGATGAAATAAAACGCAAACTGACAAACTTAAGTCATGAAGAAAACCAACTTGTGTTTCAAGTCCTTCCCGAAACGCAGGTTGGAATGAAAGTGAAGAAAGATTTGTTTAAAAATGTTTAAAGAAAAGAAAACTAACTTTAATTGTTTTTACAATTAAATTTTTTATATGTAGACTTTTGTCTACATATAAAAAATTTTGAAAGAGAATGCACCGATAGAACTTGTGGCAGCAATCTTATTAATAAAGGATATAATGAATGCTCGAAGTTGTGTGATTTGCAAAAAATGACTGAACCTCAGTTTGAGGTAAAGTTGGACGCCAAAAAAATGTGCATTTCAAATTCTGATGAGATCAACAAGATTATTAATATTAAAGAAAAAGAAGCTGAGGCTAACGAAGTTTGCCCTTGTGGAGTGTGTGCATTAGTGTGTGAAGACGGAAGCAATTTTAGATTCAAGTGTGTGCAAAAACATGAAGACATTACAGAATGTTCCGAATCAACATTCGTAGATATGGACGCTGAAGGCGACATTGATTTCGCGTATTATTGGATGTTAAAATTATTTAGTAAAGTAAATAATAAATGTTCTCACCATAGAATGAGAAGGAATCTCTTTGATACAAACGAAATAAGTAAAATAAAATCTATGTTTTCATTTATTCGTGATCGACTCAAAAGAATTTCGGAAATCTGGGATGTATCAGAAGCCACTAAGAAAACGGGTTGTTCGTTGGCAGATTTAAATCAAGAACAAAAGTATACAGTGAATAATAGAAACTATCACAGAAGGAGCGGATTGAATATACCACTGGAAAAAAGTCGTCCTAATAAAACGAGTACCGTGAAAAAAGTACTACTATAACTAGCACACCAAATCCCCAACCAACTCAAACTCAAACTCAAAAGCATTTATTTCAATTAGACCATTACAGGCACTTTTGAATGTCAGAAAAACAATGAAGGCTAAGCTACAGTCACAGACACAAGGCATAATAACTTGTGAAAGTACTGTAGTTGCCCTTTCCAAAGCGTAGATCTCTATGGAGAAGAATGGCCAAGAAACTACATGGACACTCTTTTCAATCAATTATTTGTTACATAATCTTGGTTACATCATTCATGTTGAGATTATACATATGTTATGAGAACGATGTAGAAATATGTGCACGTTAAGAGCGTCCAGAGTAAAAAAATATATCAACAATTTAAAAACAAAGTAAGTAGTTAAAATAAACCGTGGCAGCCTACAGATGACCAGTCCCAACTGACAGCGCCCGTCCACGAGCGCTAAATGACCCGACACACCCGCCACCATCAGCGAGACATTTGAGTGAGCATGACATTCACTCAGCCACCAAGGTAAATTCAAGTCAATGAAAGATAACTAAATGTAAATGGTAGCTTTACAGTACATAGTACTCACACATGTGCTATGCAATTATATAATACTAAAAGATTGAATCTATACAATGCAAAGATATTATTACAATCTTCTGCAGCTTCAACTAAATCAGAATCCAGTTCATGTGGATGTGCAAAAGAATTGGGGAAAGAAAAACAAAAACAAAAAAAGGCGAACGACAAAGCCGTTCGTCGGAAACAAAAGTTAGAAAATAAGATAAGAGCTAAACAAAAGAGGCAACGAGACAAAGAAATCGAAGAACTAAAAAACATGAATGTAGCGACTGTATGGTATTTTTAATTTAGGAAAGGGTTTTGTAGCATGTCTCATTATGGTACTGTTTAAAGTAATTACACAGCCACGAGCAGCGGTGGCCCAGTGGTAGCGACTCCGACTTACGAATAGTAAGTCGTGGGTTCGAACCCAGGCAGGCGCATTACTTTGTGTAATTTATTTCATCACCACTGCTCTCAAAAACGGTGAAGGAAAACATCGTGAGGAAACCGGCATGACCTAGAACCAAAAATTCGAATACATGTGACATCTACCAATCCGCACTGGGCCCGCGTGGTGGATTATAGCCCATTCCCTCTCATAGAGGGGAGGCCTGTGACCCAGCAGTGGGAACATTATCGGCTGATGATGATGATGACACAGCCACGAAAAAGTTTCAGACTATGGATGAAAGATCTACTGGATACATTGCGACAAATGCAGCAATGGGCAGCATACAAGTGGAGAATCCAAAAGATTTGCATGACCAAGTCAGTCAAAAGCTCAGAAACTCAATATCAGATAATAATCAAGAAACCACTATTTTGGACCAGGCACAAGAGCCGTTTATGCAGCATTTGCTAGCAAAGGTAGAACTCAAAAGGAGAGTCAAATGATCAAAGCCCAAAGCAAAACAAGACCGAAAACAATTATTAGACATCGAGCTACAAAAGATGTGGAAAGATGCCGAGATATATCGTTACTGACTATGAGAAGAAGACCATGTTTGTGGGTGTACCACATATGTCCAGACTTTTACTTTCGATTTTTGAGTTTGAGGACGAATTGTATTCAGCTTTTCCAAGTGTTCTTGTTTTGTTTTGCTGTCGTAGTTTGGACGCCTTTTATTTTGTGCATGGAACTGTGTCGTGGCTTTATATGCTGTGTAACATGTCCTATGTAGCGTTTGTAATACTTGCCAAGAATAAAGTTTGAATTTTATTTATGTTTTAAAAGTTTTTTTTTGTTTTTTTTTGTCATGCGAAAACGTTTAAAATCGATCGAATGGTCGAGCATTGTTCTGAATGTGCGAAGTAACATTGTGTTTCAGTCTCGTGCCGTCTATTTCTATTGAACACTTTAAAACGGTTCGCCATTTTTTTGCCGCGCCTGCGCCGTTTCGCCGATGTCACGTCCGGATTTTTAGCTAGTTCCCATACAATGCGAGGTCAACATGATAATGGTAATATATGGCTAGATTATTATGTCGACACGAGATCCTGAACATCTAACATGCTACCTCCTGAAATCGAACCAGTGTCGCCCTTCACCATAGTTTTATAATAGGGTAGTTGACAAAAAAAATCTAATTATTAGTCCGTCATTCAGATAGATTTCCAATAAATAATGGAAACGTATTTTTTTTTCTCGTAAACTAAAAATGATGCAGTGCGTCAAAAACTCGTGAGACGTCACATTTCGGTACACTTTTTAGCGGAAAGTGACGTCACAAGCCCCCACTCATGAACTTTGATGCGTTTTATCGTCGTTATTTTTTATTGATTTGATAAAACAAAAAATAAGTATCCAATATTTTTCGATAATCTGACGGATTAAATAGAATAATATTTTTTTTACTCAGGAAACATCCCTGTTGGCCTTGTTCTCAACAGACCAGGGTGATGCTAGGTGGTATGATTAGCAAGTTCGTCAATTCCCGGATCGGGCATAGTGTAATTGTTTGTTCCATTAGGAATTTCCCAGTAGCAGGCCGGATTTGGAATTAGGCCGGAAAATACAGCTGTGCCTTTGAAAGCGCGCACGGCCGCACTGTCCTGCACCTGATCTCTCTCCGAAAGTGTAGTTTTTTAGGGTTCCGTACCCAAAGGGAACGAGACCCTATTACTAAGACTCCGATGTCCGTCTGTCTGTCCGTCTGTCACCAGGTATTTCATGAACCGTGATAGCAAGACAGTTTAAATGTTCACAGATGATGTATTTCTGTTGCCGCTATAACAACAAACACCGTACCGATATAAAAACTGAATAAAATAAATATTTAAGGGCAAAAAAACTACGATTGTTGTATGGGAACCCCATACAACAATCGTGATTTTTTGGTGTTTTTTTGCTCGATATTAATAATGGCGACAGGTAGACGCTTGAAATATTCACAGAATATTAAGTTGTATATTCACTTTAAAAATAAATAAATTAATTAAAATGAAAAAGTATTTAAGGGTAAAGTACAGTGTCAGACTTGTACTGACTAAAACCCATCCATGTTCCTTCCTTGCCCTTTGTGTTCCTTGATGGATTGGTTTTAGTCAGCATAAGTCTGATACTCCCTTCCGCTCTGCCCAGAGCGGGAGAAAAAAAAAGAGTACACCCCATACAACAAACGTGATTTTTTTGCCGTTTTTGTCTAATGTTGTATAGATAATGGTAGGGCACCCTTCGTACGCGAGTCCAACTCGCACGGCCAGTTTTATTTTATATTTTTTTTAACTTTGCCCCACGCTAGGAACTTGTCCTGTATCGTGTGTATATAAATTGTAATGTATCATTTCCAGTAGCTACTATATTTGGCGTAAATAATTGGCTTAACATTTTTCCTTAAAAGGAAACCCCCTTTTATAAACTCATAAATATTTTATTTTTTGAACTTTGTTCCTCATTAAGAGTTTTTCCTGTGTCGTGGCTTCGTTTACAAACATTTAAACTCACATACACAAACAGCCAGACCCGGAAAAACTACTTGTAGCCCATACCTACATACAGGGTGTAAACAGACTCTTCACGAAGCCGTTAACCAAGCATTATGTACATCAATTTAAGTAACTTTACGTAAAAATTATTGCTGGGAAACGACTTTTTTTTTTAGGGTGAAAAATCACGTTTTACGGTAGGACTCAATGTAACGCATTCAAAACATTGTGCTGATGGATGGATTGAATAGTACGGGGGTCGTGAAGGTGTCTTAAGTAAAAAAATACATTAAAAACATGTATTTAAAAAAAAAACTTGTGAAAAAGTTGGAACTTTGACCCCCAATATCTCCGTAACTAGAAGGTTCCCACGTATGGCCTAGAATGATCACAATGACGGGGAGAACAAATGCCTTTCGGCTTCGTTAAGTCTGTTTACACCTTTTATATTATTTTGTTCCATGAGGGAATCAAACCCGCGATACGCAGCGCATTATGCAAACGCGTTAGCCACTGCGCCATCATTGAACTATTAAAGTGAGGGAAGAGAGAGAGTCCATCTGTGTCTGCGCATATACTTGTGTTGTCTTGGAGGACTATTACTATTTTATTATTCATTTTACATACTCATTTTAACATATTTTGAAATATTTCTTAAAATCATCATCATCTGCCTAGCCTTTTCCCAACTATGTTGGGGTCGGCTTCCAGTCTAACCGGATGCAGCTGAATTACCAGTATTTTACATGGTGCGACTGCCTATCTGACCTCCACAACCCAGTTAATACTGGGTAATACTGTACCTCTTGGCTAGACTGGTTGTCAGACTTTTTGGGCCACTGACTACCTGTAAAGACTGTCAAAGATGTACAAATGATAGCCGGGACCAACGGCTTAACGTGCTTTCCGAGGCACGGAGGAAACTCGGTATGTAATGGGTGGTCACCCATCCACAGAACAACTTAGGCAAGCACGGCTTAACCTAAAGATCGACCCAAGTGGCTGTTATTATTTTGCCACGAGCTCGTCAATAATTGAAATATTTATTAAAATAAAAAGCATATAAAAACATTTAGAAATTTAAAATAGATGGCCCATCGGCATCAGGAACAAGGTCCAGGCAGCCGGTGGTCAGGTCTCCAGAAAGAGGAACCTCCTCACTATGCGTGCCGTGTCCAGAAGTACTGCTTTTTGAATCAAGCCCTTGACCCAGCCGCGCAATGAGAGCCTCCTAAGGTGTTGGTCGAGGCTTTTGCTATAAGTCCATTAACCGTAACGACTATCGGTACAATGATTACAGAGTCCGCATCCCACATGTCGACACGAGGTTGCTAAATTATTACTTTTATTATTACTCTTATAAAAAAAACTCAAATAATTAGTTAATTTCTATTTATTCGTAATCAACAGCAAAAAACGAATTAAATAATAAATACGCTCAAAAAGCTGGTGCCCAGTAGAATACACGGCAGCCAGAATGCACTAGCACAACAAAAAGATCCTATTTTTAGCAAAGTTTGTTTAGCATAAGAAAAATTGTGAGGGTAGGCACTCGGGTACGTCTTGGATATGGAGAAAGTCGGCTTTCTATTTACAGTGCGAACGTAATAATCACAATTGTCTTCAATAAGTTTGGAATGATGTTGAATTTTGCTATACATGGCCCAGACCCAACCTTTTCTTTTATAATTCACTTTTTTCTTAGACTTGCTTTTGCCTCTTCTACGTTTCTGAGTTTTACTTTTACTAGTACTTTTTCTTTTTCTCTGAATAAAACCATATAAGGAGCGATGTCTACGACTAAAATCATGACGTGTCCTACGTCGTCTAATAAAATTTGAATATTGTCGTTTTGGAGTGAATTTGCATTCTGACCGAGTTATTTTATTTGGTCTCTTACGTCCGAGTTCATAATTAGATTGTGTTTCCATGTTCTTATTTTGATTTGATTTTTGATATAATATATAGCTTTGCTTAGAAGGACATTTACGTGCAGATCGAGTTTTTTCATATTTACTGCAAATTTCTGAATTCGCATTATCACACTGTATTGCATGTAACAAGTAATCATGCCAGCCACAAAGTTTTTTCATAATACATTCAAGATAGGTACAACGTTTTTTTAAAGGATATTCACATGTGGATATGGAAGATGTGTTACTCCTGGATTGTTTCATACGATACGCAGATGTAGAAGGTGTGGTAAGCCTGTGTTGTTTCATAGGATATCCATAGTGTTGTTTTAAACAATATTCACATGTAAAAGGTGTGTTATCCCTGTGTTGTTTCATAGGATATGTATTGTGCGGCTTTATAAGATGTCCATTTCGTTTCATAGGATATTCATTTCGTTGTTTTAAAGGATATTTATATAACGTAGGTGATATTTTCTTACTGTGCTGTTTTAAACAATATTCATATGTAGAAGGTATGTTATCCCCATTTTGATTTATACAATATTCATATGTAGAAGGTGTGTTATCACTGTGTTGTTTTATACGATATTCATATGTAGAAGGTGTGTTATCCTTGCGTTGTTTCATAAGATATGTATTGTGATGCTTCATAAGATGTCCATTTCCTTGTTTCATAGGATATTCATGTTGTTTTGTAGGATATTTAATGCGTTGTTTCACAGGAAATTCAATGTTTTGTTTCGCAGGACATTCACTGCGTTGTTTCGCAAGAGATTCAATGTGTCGTATTGCATGACATTTAATGTGTAGTTCCGCAGGGCGTGGATTATACTGTTTCTTAGAACATTCAATCTGTTTTTCTGCAGGACATTCAATGTGTTGTTTTGCAGGACATTTAATATGTTGTTTCACAGGACCTTCGATGTTTTGTTTCGCAGGAAATTCACTGCGTTGTTTCGCTGGAGATTCAATCTGTCGTATTGCATGACATTTAATGTGTTGTTCCGCAGGTCGTGGATTATACTGTTTCTTAGAATATTCAATGTGTTTTTCTGCAGGACATTCAATGTGTTGTTTTGCAGGACATTTAATATGTTGTTTCACAGGACCTTCGATGTTTTGTTTTGTAGGACATTCACTGCGTTGTTTCGCAGGAGATTCAATGTGTCGTATTGCATGACATTTAATGTGTTGTTCCGTAGGGCGTGAATTATACTGTTTCTTAGAACATTCAATGTGTTTTTCTGCAGGAAATTCAATGTGTTGTTTTGCAGGACATTTAATATGTTGTTTCACAGGACCTTTGATGCGTTGTTTCGCAGGACATTCTCTGTGTTGTTTCGTAGGATATTGAATGTGTCGTTTCGCAGGAAATTCAATGTGTTGTTCCGCAGGGCATGGATTATATTGTTTCATAGAACATGCAATATATTTTTTTGCAGGACATTCGTTGTGTTGGTTCGCACGACATTTATTTTGTCGTCTCATCGGACATTCATTGTTTTGGTTTATAGGACATTTATTGTGATGAACCAAAACAAATTCGCATAATGTAGAGGCTACATTGTTACATTGACATTCAGACCGAGTTTTTTCACATTTACTGCAAACAACTTTTGCATTAACAAGACGAAAGCGCTGAAATTGTTGAAGCAAATAAACTTGACAGCCACAAAATTGTTTACGGATAGATCTAAAATATTCAGAATATCGTTTCAAAGGATATTCAGATGTGGAAGGTGTATTCACTCTATGTTTTTTCATAGAATATTCATTGTCTTGTTGCAAAGCACATTCACAAATAGATGGGGTATTGTTATTTTTATAATATTGTTTATAAGTGTGCTCATTACTTGGCCTCATACTTTCAAGTTTATTGACACATCGGCCATGTTTTGAACTAGATATCATTTGATGGTTACTGCAAATACACTTTCCCTCCATGCTGTATTTATTTTCTTGGCTAGATATGCTTAACCTATAATTTTGAGGTATCTCCCTTTTTTGTTCAGTAGCTCTCGATTTGATTTTTTGTAATAATTTATAAAAAGAACTTTGGGGAATTTGAGACTTTGCTATACCTTGTTGTTTGATATTTAAAGAGTGTTCTGAATGCTGATGTTTGCCAAAGTCATTAAACTTGCTTGAAGCCGCAGAACGTTTTTTAGACATATTGCTGTTGGCGTTCAAGTTTGACTGCTGTTTATATACCAACGAATGTTTTCTGTTCACAAGAGAGTTAAAATTTCGTAGTTTATTGTAAAAAACATTAATATAACCTTTTTTTGATAAGTTTCTGATTGGTGTTCTATTCAAAGATGATGGAAAATCATTCAATAATTGTTTATTAAATACTTCTTGGGCTTGTACCTTGTCTTTAGAAGTTTCATTACACAAATTCACCGCATTTTTATTACAATAAATATATTTCGTATCTGAATCACTCATTTCAACCCTTTCGTTGGAATAAATGTTATTAGTTAACGTACGCTTTGGAATTTCAGTTTCACTTTCTTCAGTGATGTTCTTAGGTGTACTATTAGAATTAATGTTATTGCCACATTTCATTGGGACCTCATCATTTGTACTTCGCCCGATATTCTTAAACCTGCGTTGATCTGAAGAATTATCTACAAGAGGTTTTAAAAGCTTTGTATTGGCTTCAAGGGTACTCTCAGATTCATGCTCTTTCCCGCTCCTATTATTTATTTTGTTTGCCCAGAATTTTAGTTTATTCCTTAGATATCTTTCTTTTACATCCTGAACCATATGAGAAAACGATCTATTGAATGTACTGTTGGTGATCTGAGCGCTTTGTTGATCGGAATTAAGTTTATTGGAATTAGTAGTTGTGCTATCGGAATAGTATTTAATAGTATTGTTAGAAGTATCTTTTCCAATTCTTATATTTAATACACGTCTCTTTTTATTTTTACTGCGATTTCTCCATAACTTAAGTTTCTTACCCGTAACACAAATATCTTGATAAACTATTGCAGATAAGGTTCTTTTCGGCTTTTCATTATTATCCCGCTGAAAATTTGGATTATCATGCGATTTGCCTCCGTCTACATGCTTCAGTGTATTATTAGTTTCTTCGTTTTTAATGAAAGTTGACATTGATAATTTGTTTGGAGTATGTATATTTTCTTTGGTCATGTCTAATCGGTCCCATATTTTCAGTCGACTTAAATATTTTGTCGGAGAGATTTTATATTTCTCTCTCAGTGTATTGCCTATTTTATGTTCTCTAATGGTCTGGTGTTTGTCATCACACGTATGTAAATTTAGCTTATTTTTACTGTTTATGATGGTTGAATAACTGCTGTATTCTCTTAATTTAATTGGCCTTCGTCTACGCCTTAAGCTCGTATCTGAACGTTGCTTAGACTTTTCGATAATTATATTCTTTATCTGATTTGCAAAGGATTTTTTCAAGAATGTTGTGCAAAATCGAACTACTGGTTCCAATTTCTCGTATTCTTTAGGTTTTTTGTCAATTTGTGTTCCGCTGTATGTATTGTCACCTGCCATGCCTCTTCCATGAAATCCTGTTTTGTTGTTTTTCAAAATTACACCTTGCTGGTGTGTTGTTACAAATTCTTTTCTTTTCTTATTTATATCGTCACGAAATGGACCGTCGCCCGTTTTGAGATAAAAATTTACTTTTATCTTTATTTTTTCATTGTGCTTTTGTGATGAGAGACAAGATTTTAATGCTTTGTCACCCTCATTGAAAGACCTGGTCAAATGTAGCTTTGATTCCATGAAGCTTTTGACGCTTATTAAACTTGCCGTTTTTTTTTGTAAAGTTACTGTATTCTTGCTACATCGTGTTGTTCGGCCACGAAGTAGTCTGCGGTTTGTAGGCATTTTCGTGTTCCAATAAGTATATGGGGTAATACAAAATTTTACTTCAATCTTTGAAATGTTGATTACTTTTTCTTAAATGACGTCCATTACTTATATCACCTCTGGATTTTGTTCCAATTAGCTTTACAGTAAATTGGCTGAGGTTAGCATAAATTCTATATTACGTAGAAAATTTAAGTATTCTGTACATCTATATAGGTAATCATTGGTATAAATATGGTAAAACTGAAAACAAAAAAAGCAGCTTTGGTATATTGTTACGCTTAGTGCATTAATATTACGAAAAATTGAATACAATGACGAGAAGTTTCTCATTTGTAGCCCGGAGTGTGGAGTTGTGCCCGATGGATGGCAATAGGCTCGCTCTTTTACTGTTATATGTTTTCTTGTCTCACTCGCCAATTGTGTGGGTTCTATTAAAAAACCTCAGTCTAACCCTTCAAAGAAAAATAGAGGTGATATGTTACATCAATAATCTGGAGTACCTACATAACAATAAATTAAACTATATTTGAATTAGGAGAAGATGCATGATGCCTTCAAAACTGGTGATTTGACCGCGGACTCTGCAACTAGCTTAAAAAAAACTAATTTCTTCAAACCACATTAAGATACATATATATTATTAACATTATGTTATTTTTCCCTAAAAATACTTAGTACATTACAACGAATGTCTAAAATTATTATGACAAATGAAAGTGTCACTCACGCTCGTCACAGGCGCATTTTTTACCCCTGGCCACACTGCTGATGAGATCATAGAGGTCAGTGATTGTTGACAACCTTATTGACAGCTTGATCCAATAGTGTGGCTCTCGGTGAGTCATACGACGTGTTCGTCGTTAATTTGGTTGTCCAAGAATTGTCGTTTGCACGTATTGTTAGGAGCTCATTTACTTGTGTTTTTGAGGCTTGATGAGATTGGATGGAGACGTGTCAATCTCTAGACTTATAGCGTAGACAGGGGTATATGTAGGATCTGCCTAGGATACACGAAGGTCACTGATAACGTGTGTGAGTCACCATTCCAAAGGAAAACTCATTGCTTGCGGTTATTTAATAGACTCAACGTACTGCTAAATAAACATCCCCACAAACAATGACCCACCTTCCATCTTGCACTGCATGCCCTATAACCTGCGCTCTTGATGATTTATTTACTGCATCCGTGAGCGGGGTTCGCGTGGCTGAGTTTCGGGCTAAACATACTATTTAGACTTTTTGCCATCGATACGCTAAGAAGAAGAACACCGAGTCCAGACTTTTAGTCGCCTCTAAATCCTGTAATATCGTATGTAGCAAGTATAGTATTGATTGAAAGGCTTTTTCGTCACTAAGTCGCCTTCGTCGTTAAGTCGCGTTACCCAAGGCCGTGAACGGAGGCCTTAACGAGTGCGCCATAATCGTAGCCAAATACGATTATGGCGCATTAAGTCTGTTAAGACAACGGAAAAATGCGCGAGTATAATTTACAAGCTGCATTAAAAATAGGACCGTATTACTATTTTTAGGGTTACGTACCTTAAAAGGAAAAAAAAGAACCCTTAAGACCACTCTCTTGTCCGTCTGTCCGTGTGTCACCACCGATTTTCTCAGGAACGGGTGGACCTAGCAAGTTGAATTTTATACCAGATACTAAAATCTATAGTCCCTATTGAGTGTATAAAAATCAGACCCTGAGTCAACGCGATAAAAAGATATGGGCAAATTTAGATTTTCGCGAAAACTTGTAAGTACCAAAATTTACCTTTATTTTCAATTTTTGGACCTTTCCCTTCACTTGTGTTGTAAAGACCTTGTTTTTAACCAAAGTTGACAATTCTAGGTGATTCGGAAGTACCCTATAGGTTTTGGGTCGAAAACCTATATGGTAACTACCATATATACCCGTTGACCTAGAATCACGAAATTTGGCAAGAATTGCGAAAAGTGGAAGCTCGAGCATGCGAGAGGATTTCTACGTTCCGTCACTCTGAACTGACCCTTAAGTAGTGTCCATCAATTGATAGGAGTGACAGTCAACGAAGTTTACTGAAAACCGAGTTCACGACTGCGTCCAAATTGCTTGAAAACCTGTATCTGAGACGGTGCGGCGCTAGAGTACATCTTGTTGATCGTTACAGTTTGTTTAGTAACTAAACGCGAAAATAATTAACATAATTAATTTTATTTTGAAACTTCATTACAATTTACTACATTAACAATGTATTAACAACCAGTACAGAAACAAACAGTATTTCAATTTACTTGTGAATTGATCCTACAAAGTTTGGTCAATCTTGTAATTTGCTCACTTTGCATTAATTCGCTGTAACCCCCGAGGTGGTAAAGCGGTTACGTGGTCGTACTTGGGTTCTGATGTGGATTAGATCTGTCCATCATTTCCGACGGTGCTCTATGGCTGATACGGATAGAAAATACAGATGAACACCATGTAAACATGATAAAACAGCCAACAGATAAAATATGGCTGATTTTTGCACGTGCAACCTCAATGTTGTTCGCACTGACAAAAACAGAACTAAAACCAAACGTGTAAAAATATATCTATCTACCAACCAAATGCAAAAACTTAAATTTTCCCTGGTTAACATTGAGGAAAACGATGACAACATTACTGAATATTGTATCCCTATAAATGCAGACATTACGAAAATAAATAAATTTTACAAAAATAAAGCTGAAAGTATACCAGCCAATGGATTACAAATAACAATCAGCCAAGGCGTTTATACAAATTTAACGCACTGCGCGTCTGACGCAGTGCAGTGGCGTGAACTTCATTCACCCCATGAAATCAAATAAAAGAATACATAGCCGTCACAACAAAGTAATAATAGCGTAGATAACATTCAACACGAAACATTATTTGTTCGTACATATGAGCCCGAAGCCGTGCCATCAGGTCTTCATAATGTAAATGATGTAACAGATACAAAAAAAAAGTATCTTCATAAATAAAATCAATTCTATCACGAGAAAACAATGTACTTTAGTATTAACACAGTTATTACTCCAAAAAATAGCCATGGAATCCAAGTCATCAAAGCCAAAGACCTCACACCTATACGATAACTATGTTTGGCAAAAGATATAAAATGTAAAAGGTGAGGATAGGCTCGCGGGAACAATTTGTTTATATATGAATAAGGCTGTTTTTTGGTAACCTTACTGTCTAATAGCAGCTTTTCCATTGCAGATTTATCGTCACAATGTTTAAAGTAACATGTACATTCTTTAAGTATTGTATTGTATGCACATTTGTTTTGTTTAAGATTCTTTTCGGATTCAATGATTTTTTGATGCGAGCTACCTACACTTTTATCTGCAGTCGATTCTTTGTTTTTTGTTGTACTTTTATCTCGCTGATTGATCGTAGATTCGGAAAGTCGCTTTTTATTTCCAAACCAGACGTTTTTCTTATTCTCTTTTTGACTTGAGTTACTATTAGCTCTACCCATATTTCGTTTGTTGGTAAAACATTGACATTCAGAAACATCTTTCTTACTGCTTTTATCTCGCTGATTGATCGTAGATTTGGAAAGTCGCTTTTTACTTCCAAACGAGACGTTTTGCTTCTTATCTTTTAGACTAGAGTTACTATTAGATCGTTGGTTGATAACACATGCACATTTAGAAACTTTTTTCTTAGAACCGGGTTTTTGGCTACTTTTGTCGACAAAAGGCCGTGTAATAGGTGATTTATTTTTTTCCTTGCCATTATGTTTATGTACAATTCCGTGAACATTAAAACACATATGATCAGTTTGATGGTTATGAACATGTCTTTGTTCAATACGTTGATTAAACATAGATTCGCTTTCTGGACATGTTTTCTCACATGTAGAACGAATATTATTTTTTAAAGATTCCGATTTAGTTTTTTTACATTTAGTATCAATGGAATGTTTATTTTCGTACTGGTTACTTAATAATTCTCTTGTTCTATGCTGTTCTAAAAAAGAGTCTGATTTGGAGTATTGTTCTTGACACATGCTTTTTGATGATTGTTTGCTAATTAATCTAGAAGAATTTAAACTTTGCTCATAATCACACGGCAAAATAAATTCTGTATGTTTTATATTGGAGTCTTCTCTTTCAACAATATTTAACTGCGGTTCTGCGTATCTTTCACCTGTTTTTATTGATGATAAATATACATTCATATTTGAGGGATAGGTTTTAAAAGGTTGCCCATCGCAAGAGGAATGTTTAGAGGTTGTTGGAGCTTCAATGAAATTAGTCTGTTGAATATAATTTAAGTTTTGGTTGCTTGGAGAGGGACATTCTTTTTCTCCATGTTGGTTTTCAAGAGACATGCATTCAAAAAGCGATTTTTTACATTCGTCGATAATTTGTCGTTTTATTTCATTTAGATTGCTTTCACTTAAAAATAATCGTTCAGTATATTGTTTATGAAGACTGTCTGCAATTATATTATTTTGATCTTGTAAAATATGTTTTGTTTCTTCAACAGATCGATTGTTCTCCGACGATACAAATTTCATTTCTGAATTGTTTTTTTCAGTCATGGATCGCTTTTTTTTTAGTTTCGTATTATTATTAACTTTTGTCATTTCGTTGTCACTTAAAGTCTCACGAACATGTTTGACCTTAGCCTTATTTAGATTCGATATATTTGTCCCCGATACAAGACTTTTAAAATGTTTGGGTTTCAGCGAAGTACCCTTAGAAATTTGTTGATCCTGTGTGCATTTGAATTTTTCTTTACACTTTGTCCAACACTTTTTACAAAAACAATTTTGGGAGCGTGATTTGTTGGAATCATTTTGATTAATCGAAAGAACTTCATCAGTTTTTATATGCAAATCTTTTCTAGCTTTATTTGGATATGCTGAAATTGTATGATGTTTTAAAATCGTATTTGAAGATTCTGAATGTTCGCTACGTGGTGTTCGATTCATCAATAGGACTGAAAATAGTTTGTCGATTCCATGCGGAATGTTTTGGCTATCAATATTATTTTCCGGTTTCTCTGCAGCTTTGCTAAGTTTATGTGATAGCTTAATTTCCCGGTCATTTGATGATTTAATGTTTTCTTGCTTTTTATTTTTCTCTTTAGACAGTTTTTCATTAACTAAAAAGTTCGGCTCATGCTTGTTCATTTTATAATCGCTTGATTGGTAATTATTTTCCTTATTAAGATTTTTAGATAGCCTTCTTTTCATTGTTGCGTTTACTAGTTCACCTGACGTTATATCGTTCTGTTGGTTTTTTTTTGCGCACTTATAATGTTGATGTTTATTTGACTGCTGTTCAAAAATTGTGTGAATGATTGTTTCGTTTCCTTTAGTTTTAATTGTATTTGCAGTTTTAGAAAGTCCACCTGACAGCTTTTTCATCAAAGACTGGTTTTGTTTCCTGTCATCAGTTGTTTTATTTTCCTTTTTAGTTATTTTCTTGGATAGCTCGTTATGAATGATTTTTTTTGACCGTTGTTCGTCAGCCATATGAGTCCTTTCATGGCTGTTAACATTGCATTTATTATACGCCGCAGATTTACCTATTTTATCTGTTGAGTGGTCTTTCCGTAATGGTTCTCTTAGTGATACCTTTAACAGGCGCTCATGTTTCAAAGTAAAACTTTTATCGGGACTGTTAATTTGTTTAGGAATTTCAGACGTATTTTTTCTAAGATCTTTTACCTTTGGTTTGTACGTGTGTTTCTCAAGATGTGAATTATTTTTTGAAAATGATAGTTTGTTTAGTACGATTGACCATAGTTTTGTTAAACCATTGTTGTTGTTAACTGCTTTCAGATAAGCACCTTTCTTTTGTTCTTTAATCTGTAATCTGTCTTTTTTGTCTGTAATCATATTCTGTGACTTTCGATAGTCGCCTTCAGTTTTGTCATTAATATTTATTCTTGTCATTGGCAAAGCAGAGTGTAGTTTATCGTTGGAAGGTATTTGGATCCTAATATTCTTATCTTGTTTCACCATGTAATTTCTTTTCGTTTCTGTTTTTGTTGCAGAAGATTTATCCGTCAATTCTTTCATTATTTTTGGGACCAATGCTTGACGAGATTTTTTAAAGAATAAATCTTCTACATGTTTCTGTCTAATAGAAGATTCTAAAAGATCATTCCATAATTGCGGTACTATTAATTCTTTCTTTTGTATTTTTTTCTTACAAGGAGCACTTTCAAGACATATGACATTATTGTTCTGATATTTTCTTAAATTTAAAACAGTACCTTTACGTGTAACTTCTGATTTCTTGGGAATATCATCTATTGAAGTTTGTCTAATTGTAGCAGACGATTTTTTGGGACACGTATTAGTATGCGCTTTGAAAAGTTCTCTTAATACTTCTGTTTGATATACTTGTTCATTTTTAAATTTGTGTTCTTTTTTTAATTTACTTTCTGCTAATTGCCTTTTTTCTTTTACTTTAGACTTATTCACTTCGCTAAAAGTACTTTTGATGGTCTTAGTGCTTTGCTTGTCGGAATAGTATTTAATATTATTACTAGAACTTTCTTTTTCGATTCCTATGGAAAAAACATGTCTCTTTTTAGTTTTACTGGGACTTTTCCATAACTTTTGTTTTCTGCCTGTGATACAAATATCTTGATAAACTACTGCCGATAAATTGGTTTCCGTGCTTTCATGATTTTCTCGATGAAAGTTTTTAGCTGAATTGCTTTTGTCGTAGTTATTGGTATTACTGTAAATATTTTTAGATTTATTTGGAAATTGTCTATTTTGTTTCGTCAATTCTAACTTGTCACATAATCTTGGGTGTCTGTCATTGTTTATCCGGGCTTGTTTATAGTTCCCGTTTAGTGAATTGTTTGCAGTTGAAATATGTTTAGTTGTATGATAATTACTCAGAGTCTGGTATTTCAGGTCGCACTTGTTTAACTTTTCTTTAAACATATCGTAATTTATTGACGAATAGCTATTAAAAGATCTTATTTTAATCGATTTTCGTATATGTCTGTGTCTAATACTTGTGTCCGATAGCTGTTTCGACTTTTCTACAATCATATTCTTAATCTTGTCTGCTAAGGATTTGTTCAAGAATGGATCATTAATTTGATTGGTACTTTCAGTTTTCTCGCAATGCTGTTTTAGCTTTATATCAAAGTCACCAGCCATACCGCTTCTATGAAATCCTTTTTCATTGTTCTTCAAATTTGCACCTTGCTGCTGTGTTGTTACATTTTCTTTTTTTTTTCTTATGTTTTTATTAACATCGTGTGCAGAATTTGTATGAGTTGGTTGATAACGAAATAAATCGTCGCCTTTTTTTATATGAAATTTTACTTTCATCTTTATCTTCTCAGCTTGCCGTTGTGAAGAAAGGCACGACTTCAAGGGAACAGGAATGTTGTCATGATTGCTTAACTTAGATTTCAAATCCCTGCGTTGTGAAGATGATATCTTGGATTTCATGGGGTTTTTGACATTTCTTAAATCACTTGTGGATTTTCTTTCTAATGTTATTATTTTCCCTTGTTCATGTGATTTGCAGTCATTACTGAATAATGTTGCTTGGCCGCGTGTTGAAAATAGTCTGCGTCTCTTAGGCATTTTGTGTGTAAATGAAATTTCACAAAAAAATACTTTATGCAACTTAGACCTTAAAGTTTAGATTTCTTGTATGGCATCCATTAAGTATATTGCACGTGCCACTCATGAATTTACTTTGATGTTTGTCTTCTTTTCAGTACACCCTTGCCTACCCCTCTGGGGAATATAGGCTCAATGTTATGTCGGTGTTAAGATAATCATGAATTTTGTTATAAGTGTTGTATCTTGTTATTATCCACATTGAATCATTGGTTTAAAAATATAATAATTCTGAAAGAAAAATACATCAGCTTATAATTGTCTAGTACTGGGTGGGTAGTAGTATATAACAAAATATAGAAATGAGAAACATAATAAAACAAAAATTGACGTCGAAGATCCCACGTACACTGATGTCGGCAAAAGCGACTGTATTCTATGATTCATCATCATCTGCCGAGCCTTTCCCCAACTATGTTGGTTTCAGTTTCCAGTCTAACCGGTTGCAGCTGAATACCTATATTATAAACTGTATTCTATGATTATTAAAATGTAAATAAAACGATAATTATCGTGTACACTGTACATACCAAAATAATAAATTTACACAAAAAACTTGGTATGTGTTAAGAAATGATGCATGGTGGCGAAAATCTGCGGGACAGGAGATATTTTGACCACGCTTCAAATATACAAGTTAACACAACATAAATTTCTCCAGACTACATTAAAATATATACTAATACTAAATTAAAACTAATTAAGTATTTTCTCCCTTAACTTAGCACATCACGAGAAATGTCTACAAATATTATATATTGACATTTTAGGTGTCAGTCATTTATGGTTACTTTTTTAATCTTCCGTTGAAAAAAGGACTAGGAGGATATTTATTTATATAAACTTCATGTAAAGAGTGGTACATAGGCGGACTTAATGCCACAAGACATTACAAGTCAACCTTTGGGTCAAATGGAGCAGCATTGAGATCATAATAATTCTCTTGCGCTTGTCTCAGTGCGTTTTTTTTTAGGGCAGTTTCCATTTAAAAAACGATAGATGGCACTGTACATGATTTAGTTTAAAAAATATTTATAACGGTATCCAGTCGCAGTCAAATCAAGTTTTTACGTGCAGCAGATATCGGTGTCCAAATATCAGACCAGTACCAAAGCCAGGTCGACTCCGAACCCAAGTCGGCCGTAGCAACGACCATCTCTTCAGATGGGGGTTCATGGACGGCTCAGATATCCCTATTAGGCCACATTCACTAATATGTCACCTTGTGCATCTGGTAAGTTTTCTTAACTCGTTTCATGCTCTATTTCGACTCATTCCCAACTCGTCCGATGCATGTGTACAATTAAGCACAATACACATATTTTCAGTCAGTACATGTCCCAACCTAAAAAAAAAATAAAAAAATGTGCGGTCCCAGCTTGAAAATTTTTACAACAAGAACTTAGTTATTATAAAACAAAAAGAACTTAGTTTATCCGAGGAAGGGCCTCGGATAAACTAACTTCTTTTTGTTTCATTTATACAGGAATGAGATGACCGCTGGGACCCCCTGACTGTACATTGTACACATGCATCGGACGAGTTGGGAATGAGTCGAAATAGAGCATGGAACGAGTTAAGAAACTGACCAGATGCACAAGCTGACGTATTAGTGAATGTGACCTAATAGGGATAGCGACGAAATAGTTAATGTGACGAATGGTCATCATATCCGTCTCCACAGACAATGGCCCATGTGCACTTGACGATCTCATGATTGCATCAGCGAGCGCAGTTCACATAGCTGAATTTTGGGCCAAACATATTTAATAAAAATTTGCCATCGATCCGCTAAGAAGAAGTTAATGTATTCTCCATTGTTTGTCTTTTTTTATGGTATACCCGTGTAATTGTCTATCTACATATAGATATACTTTGATATATATTTATAGTATTTTAATATATATTTATAGTATTTTATATATCCTTGTAGTCTATCTTAGTATAAAATTAAAAAATATTTACTGATTTATACACCTACCACTGTTTGTCTCTCCATCACCCAAAGGTTGGTAGAAAATGCCTATGGCATTAAGTCCGCCTCTGTACTTTGTGCTTGAAGTGTTAAATAAATAAATAAGAAGGTCGTATTTTAAAGCTGTGTGTGCACGTGCGCAGGTGTGGTCCCGCCTTAATAAAGGTCTAAGGCCCGGACTCTACTAAAGCGGAGACGAGCGGAGAGGTGTGAAGCGGTAAGGAGAGGAAATAAGTAAAAGCTAGGGTGTATCCATCGAAGCTGTGCGGAGATGTGCAAAGTGGCACTACGCTCACAGCACAAATCTCACTGTACGCCACACACAGCACACCTTTTTCCCAACTATGTTGGGGTCGGCTTCCAGTCTAACCGGATGCAGCTGAATACCAGTATTTTACATGGAGCGACTGCCTATCTGACCTCCACAACCCAGTTAGTACTGGGTAATACGATACCCCTTGGTTAGACTGGTTGTCAGACTTTTTTGGCCGACCGACTACCTAGCGACTGTCAAAGATCTTCAAATGACAGCCGGAACCAACGGCTTAACGTGCTTTCTGAGGCACGGATGAAACTTGGTATGTAATGGGTGGTCACCCATCCACAGACCAACCTAGGTAAGCAAGGCTTAACCTAAAGATCGACCCGAGCGGCTGTTATTATTTAGCCACGAGCTCCTCCTGAGACGAGAAGCGTAAATTAAATAACGATATTCTATTGGTATTTATTTTTTGGTGATCTTCTCCTCTCGTCTAGTCTCCTCCTAAGGGACCTCGTGTCCCTTAGGAGACGTGGTCGTCCACGACCACAACTTCTCGCATGTCCGGCCACAATCTTGAACAAAACTGGTCGGACCCAACTAAATATTCTTTCTGGTCGTAAATTAACTATGAAAAAACCAAAACACACAGATCTCAAATAAATATACAGACGCCAGCAGGTCAAGCTACCTGAAACTGCCAGATTTTCCAATCAACCTTGAGCCTAATGCTTTAGCAATAAAATCGAAAATGTATTAAAGAAATCTGATAGATTGTAGTAGTTTGATGTGATGGCTTCTATACTGTTGGACATTTCGTTGCAAATTTTGTGAACTGTAAACTTATAAGTGGTCATACTATACTTTAATTTTAACAAATTTCTCAGTTACAGAAGAAGAGAGTTGACGGTGATGTAAAATCAGGGATAAAATAAATATAAAAGTACTAGCTTATGTCCGCGGGTTCTTCCGCGTGGAGTTCGATAATTGTCCCACGGGATGTATCTTATGTGTTAATTAAGATAAAATGGTTGGTGGCCGGTGGTTCAACTATCTGTGTGCTAAATTTCATCTAAATCCGTCCAGTAGTTTTTGCGTGAAAGAGAAACAAAACATCCATTCATCCATACTCACAAACTTTTGCATTTATAATATTATATAGTAGGATTGGAGCAAGTATTTGATGGCACGGTGTGACTTAGTACCTAAAAATAGAGATGTCGCCTAAAAAGAAGTATAAGTAAAGTCGTATAAAATGTTAAAATTCAAGTGAAATAAGCAAAGATATAGAAATCGAGGCAGACAGTTCTCATTAACGTCATGCTTATTTAACTAACAACAGAAGATAACAATAAAACAACAAGTACAATAAAAAATAATTCATTTTCTTCAACAAAAATGATTGATCATTTGATACAAAACATTTGTAAACAAAAGCAATGCCTGCAATCATAATAATTTGCAAAGTTGTATACAAATAAAACATGGAGTCCATAAAAGCATAGCTAATACAAAAAGACACATATGACACAACTGTTTCCAAAGTGTTATCAAACTTACACATCTGGGGTAAAAAGCTGGGCATTTATAATAAACCCATAAACATGGTTTTTTGTTTAGGGTCTGCACATAGAGCTCGTCAGTTCCAAATTGGGGAAATCGTCTCTTTCTCCTATTAAAATATTTCCCAGATTTGATCCGAGCTAATGTTTTTGTTATTTTCATTGCACGTATTCTATAAATAATCCGTTTTCTTGACTCATAGATTTCATCCTCAGCAGGACACGGACACTCGTCTTTAGAGCGTCTGCAAAGCTTGGAAAAGCAACTCACGCCGATTCTGCCAAGATCTAAAACTGACTTGGCCACGAATGCCCCGTGCTCATCCTGTACCTGTTTCTGAGCACGTTCATCTAATTTCCTTCTTCGTTTCCGTCGTTTTGTTGCAGAGGCCTGTTTTTTTTTCCTGATATTTTCACGTGCTTTTGATCGCTCCTTTTTTGTACGCTTTTTTATTTTGATTTCCTCTTTTTGAGTTAGTTTAGCTGACGCATTTTTTGCTTTTTCTTTTTTGGCTTTTAAAAAAGCTTTACGTATTTTGTTCGACTCTTTTGTACATTTGCTACTCCCACATAAACAAGCTATTAATTTTAGCTCGCTGTCAGTTAGTGCTACCTGCGATAATCTCGATTGAGCAGAATCTTTTCTACATTTTGCACTTCCACATATACATGGTGGGATCATAGTAGATTTACAAGATCGTATCGTTGTAGGATCATGAGGTGCTATCCTTGTAGGATCACTAGGTGCTATACTTGCAGGATCGCAAGTTGCAGGATCGCAAGTTGCAGGAACGCAAGTTGCAGGATCACAAGGTGATTTATTGGCACGATCATAAGGTTCGAACCTTGGTCGACCAGTGAACACAGGCAGTATTGAATATGTTGGCATGCCGTCGAACAAACCGCCAAACTTAGATTTACGTCTGCGCTCATCAACCCCATGACGTCTTTCCGGACAACACACAACTTCCGCGTAACGTTCACTTTTAGAGGGTTGGAGTGATGAATTATCGCAGTCGCAAATAGTTTTTAAGCTTTCGGATCTTTTTACTTTCTTAAACTTCTTACGCGGCAGTTGGCGCACAATTTCATCCGAAAATATGATATCAGCATTATCTTGATTTAATAGCATTTCCATGACAGACGGTGATATTTCTCCTTTTTTTATTGCTGAAATATGTAATAATTATTGAGAATAATGAACGATTTTTATGTTTGAGGAAACAAATTATGCAGATTGAGCATATCGACGCATAAGCGATTTAAGCCGGTAAGAAAGACCTCTTTGTATACTCAGAGACGACTCGAACATGTCGAAATAATAGGTAATTCTAATATGCTCAAGATAATTTTGAAAAATTAAAAATAAAATTTCTAATGTCTGTTAATTCTGTAACGATAGGAGTGGTCACGCTCCAATCATGGATCCTCATTATGATGCAGACTTGGGGCAGAACTAGTCTGATAATTACCTGCTCTGACCCTCTTCAAGACTTGAGCCTCGTTTTCGGCCCCAGTCCTGTATGCGTCTATGTCTTCCGTGTGAACGACGATTTTGTTCTTTCTCCGAAACTTGGAGAATGCCGTTTCATTTTTTGCTTGGCAACAAATATCGCAGTTCATCTCCTCAACCAAAGTCATGACTGATTGCGAAATATGTCCTGATTTTGCAGCTGAAATTGATAGGGAAATATTTAGGAAAAGGTTACAAGGAAAATATCCATGACTAGCTTGTGCCCGCGGCTTCGCTCGCGTTATGGTCGGAACTTATTTATTTATTAAAACTTTATGCACAAGTAAAAAATACTGTACAAAGGCGGACTTAATGCCTTGGGCATTTTCTACCAGTGGTACTTATCTCACGGGAACGTTTTCAATTTAGCTTATGACACTTACTTCCTTACTTGGGATAGTGTAGCTTTCCATTATCGAAAGAATTACATCCAAACTTCATCAACATCATCATCAGCCTACAGCAGTCCACTGCTGGACATAGGACTCCTCAATCGCAGGCTACTCAACTCAGCCACTCTCATTCAGTTGCTATCACCTAGCCTGCGAAGATCGTTGCTCCATCGAGCCTGGGGGCGTCCCACCTTACGCTTGCCGATTCGGGGTCTCCACTCAAGAACACGGCTATCCCAACGGACATCGATTCTACGGCTAACTGCCACTTCAGCAATCAAAACTTACCAACACAAACTTGACTCTTTATAATTTAAATAAAGATTGAACAAAGTATTTAAGTTAAGTATCGAGTACTAGTTTTTGGTAATTGTATGTACCTTCATTGATTAGTTCTATATCACTTGGGGTGAGGCTGACGATTACTTCATCAGCTTTTCCATCCTTATTTTTTTTGATTTTCGATAGCTTTGCCACTAATTTGCGCTTCCTCATAGCTGAAAATAATAATGATGGATGATTGTGTTGTGTACATTATGATGTGTGCCTTTTAGTTCGTGTTATATAATTAATGTATTTTCATTATTCCTTTGCTCGAGTGTTTTTATCTATTCCTTGATTATAAGGTAACCAGCATTAGCAATTTTAAAGATAATGGTCAAACAAATTCTATATTATTGTTATTAATTTATCTATGAGTCATAATCCTAGATGCGATAAAATGATATGCCCTTAGTGAGTGACTAGAATGAAAAATAGCGTGATAATATAATATTTTACATATTATTTATTTAAGTTACTTTGAACGACTAACCGATTTCAACTTTCCTTATGGTTGCTTCTTTCCCGTCTAACACGGTTACGCTTTTAACTACGTCATCCATCACAGATTGTGGAAGTCGACCACTCTCTACCGCTGAAACAGTCAGACAATTTAATATTACTTCTTTCATCCCCGAAGGGTTAAAGTGAGGTGCACCCAATCTATAGTACACCCATATTTCGCTAGTTTTGTTTAAGTTCCATGTAGTATAGGGCGAGAGTCGTTACAGGTAGTCAGCGGCCGCAAAGGCTGACACCAGTCTTACCAAGGGGTATTGTATTACCCAGTTCACTCGGTTGTGGAAGTCAGATAGGCAGTCACTCCATGTAAAATACTGGTATTCAGCTGCATCCGGTAAGACTGAAAGCCGACCTCAACATAGTTAGGAAGAGGCTAGGCAATCATCTGCCTAGCCTTTTAGAAGAGGGCGAGCCTATTGACGTCAACTGTGCATGGATCCAAACTACGAGCTGCTTTTGAGAAAGTTCTGATGGAAAAGAAAACAATAACACATTACCTGACCTGAGGGAATTTGCAATCATTACACTAACACTTGCAACGACGCAATAAGTATTTCATTCAGTAGATAATGTGTGTAAAAAACCCTTCACAAACTCAAGAGGCATTTGTTCCCCTCGTATTTTTTTTATTTTAGACCATACCTGGGATTCTTCAAGTTCCACCTGCTTCACAATTTTTTTTTTGAATCCTCTTCATTGTCATTATCATTTCAGCCAAAAGACGTCCACTGCTGGACATTGGCCTCCCCCAAGTGTCGCCACATTGACCGGTCCCGTGCGACTCGCATCCAGCGGATCCCCGCCACCTTCACCAGGTCATCGGTCCTCCTAGTGGGAGGCCTTCCAACGCAACGTCTTCCGGTTCGCGGTCGCCACTCCAGAACTGTACGGCCCCATCGGCCATCCATTCTACGATCAATGTGCCCTGCCCACTGCCACTTAAGTTTGGCAATTTTTCGGGCTACGTCGGTAACCTTGGTTCTCTTGCGGATGTCCTCATTTCTGATTCGATCACGCAAGGATACTCCGAGCATAGCCCTCTCCATTGCCCTTTGGGTGACTTTAAGCCTTCTGATGAGGCCCATTGTGATTTCGCGTTTTTAGTGTAACTTTACTTTAAATACCTCCATGGCCTCTGTACTATTCAATGCATCCATCAGCACAATATTTTGCTTGCGTTACATTGAGTCTTAGGGTGAACCGCGATATTTCACCCCGAAAAAAATTCGTTTGCCAGCAATAATTTTTGCATAGAGTTACTTATGTAGTTTGATGCACAGAATGTTTGGTTGACGTCTTCTTGAAGGGTGGTTCTGGTTAATAAAACTATCAGTCTTTTAAAACTTTATTACTATTCTTACCTTTTCGGAGCTTTTTCATAATTTCAGCCTTATCTCTACTGCGGTTGAGGTCGTCGAGGATATTGTCCATATCTTTTGCTAGCTTAGCCTCGTCTATGTCCTGTAGTATATCTAAGAGCGACGGCGTCAAGTATCCTCTTTCCACCGCTGAAATTTCCAGAATATTATGAAGAAGCAATTAAGATTGTTCTTTTAATACCAGCTTGATTGTAGCCAAATGCAGGGCAGAAGGGTCCTTTCATACAAATAAGGCATGATTGTTTTCTATCATAATCATCCGTGAGAATATTTTGCCGGTGCCGATACGCTCCGTGCATGGCACGCGACGGTGTTGGTCGGTGACGGAACGATCCAGTAGGCGGTGTTTCATACTTTCAATACCAAGAATATGTTTTTGCCTGATACGTTCATAACACGGTCATGGTATGCTCCGATGTAGTGGGCAAAATCCTTTAAGTGATTCGAAGATTTTTTTTTTTTTTCTGCAGAACTTTTTGCGTAATATACAATATCCCCCTTTCATAGTCTGTTTTTTACATAATGAAGGTTTTTATTTATAGAAATGTAAAATAATATTATTATGTACAAACATGAGTTATCTGATTTCTGCAAATAAAAACCTACATAACATGATTGTGAAATTACCAAAATATTTTATTTCCTTCCCATTCCTACTACCCGTCGTTATAAGGCAGAAACAAACAGGAAACATATGGATTTACTGAAATTTAAATTCTGCTAATTATATGTAGTAATGATTTAAAATATTAGTTACTAAGTAGGTTACATAATCATAATATGAATCACGTTTAAATTATTAAAATGACCACAGACGCAATGAATATTACGATTTGTGACTGTAACCCTTTTATATACCTAGATGTAACAATATTGTCAAAGATCTGTTTAACAATTTTGTAGTACTACAGAGTTCACTGACGGTCGAACACTCTTCAACCTCATACCTTAAGTAGGAACAACAAACAAAATACAACAAACTTGTTTTATCTATAACTAACCTATTCGAATTTTTCTTATGACGTCGATCCTCTCTTCAGGACTAACATGGATGGCTATATCATCCGCGAGAGACGGAGTTAGCTTCTTATGTCTTATAGCTGAAATTAAGGGCATTCGTTATTTATAAAACTCACAGAAGACACCGTAGAAGCATGGCGATCCCAGCGACGAAGTTAAACTGAAATGCTTTTACTGCGTCAGTGCCGGTTATTATATCGGAGGCCATATCCTTGATAGCTATTCAATACAGAACACCGCTGAGCAAACCGACGCCGACAACGCGGCCACCTAACAGACGGCAGAAATAGGTTAGTTCCTAATACCTGTTGCTACTTTAAATGTATCGTCATTGTGACAGCCATATCAAGAAATTAATTGTGCCAAGAGTTAGAAGTCTTCTAAGTTCTTAAAAGTCGGCTGAAAGTATCCTTTTGTAATGGCACATACCTACTTACAAATGAAAAAAGTTAAAACGCCAAGAATAACCAATGGTGGTACAGGTCAAAAGAAATGACAAAATCAAAGGAGATTATTAAACAAGCATGCTTATCCCATACCAATAACTACTCAGTGTCGCGTCATTTAAAAACTACAATGACGCCTAGCAATGTGATAACCCAAACTGTCGAAATCAACTAATACGGTGTTAGGCCTATTTCAGAGCGATGCCGGCGACTCGGCACTTATAGACTTGCATGATAGCGTTCACTGTTTAACGTGCGGTGGTCGACACGCGTCGGCGTCGGACATGTCCAACCGTGCGGCTGTGAAAGCATGTTACGACCGGTTTCATCACACGCAGACGCCGCGCTTCGGTCTGAAATGGGCCTTAGTGATCGGCCATTACGGCTCGTTTTCATTCAGCAAAGCTTTCAGCTTCTAGGGCCCCAAGACTGAGCAAACTGAGTTAGTAGCCAGTAGAATTGCTTGCAGTATACTACAAGCTTTTGCTGACTTAGCTGCTACATTGATTCTATCGAAGACCAATCGCATCGTACCTGAGGTAGATCTTGGATCAAATAAACTCGTGTCGTCCTTTCACAAGAATAAACGCTAGAAAATTAAACCTTGAAACTCACCGATACGGACCTTCGTCATTATTGAGGCCTTATCGTCGCTAGGCAGCATTAGGTCATACGCAAGTTTTTGTGGGACCTGTGCTTTTTCCATGGCTGAACAAATATTAAAGAAATTATTAGTGGTGTATTGAAAATGTAAATGTATTATTAAAAAACCAACTTAGTGCGAGTTGGACTCTTTAGCTTTTAATTTATTTTTATTAAACGGCGGCATTTTGTGAAATTTTTAACTGTCTACCTATTAGGGATCATAAAGTACAGTCCGTTGACAGCCAGACGGAATGAGGGACGGTGGAGGCCTAGTAATGGGGTCCGTATGGAACCCTAAATAGTGTACTAATTGTTCGTGTTTATTCATGGCGCCGCTCGATAGGGTTCGTTTTAGTTACAACATAACTATAATGGTGTATTTTAATGTAGATGTTGCCGTTAAAGGTATTAAATTAAATTAGCAAGCCAAACTTCTTAGCCATATTGGGGCGCAGCGCATATGTTACAATACAATACATTACGGCCTGGCCAAATAGGCGTCAGTCTTTAGGCCGGTTACAGCGCTTCACGATAGTCGCTGTGGACGTCAGTTGCTTTCGTCATTTATATTGAAACTTGATAAACGTTACGTTGTTCACAGACCGCATATTCGCGGTCCACTATGACTCCAGGACCGTCGGCAAGACACTAATGTTCCTTAAACCCTCATGAGAAATGAGAAAAAAGTGTTTATAAATGAATGTTTGCTTGTAGATAATGTTTACAAATAAATAAAGTCGAAGTGTCGAAAGTCTAAGTAGGCACTTATAACAAAAAAACATTTTTATTTTTATTTTTTGTCTGTCTGTTTGTTGCTAATCTTCAAAACGGCTGGACCGATTTTCACTGGACTTTTACTGACAGATAACTGATGTTATAAGAAGTAACATAGACTTTTAATTTAGAAAAAAGATTACTTAGAGTTCCGTGCAAAAAAATTAAACCCTTGAAAGTGTTAATAAAATTCTATTCAAATAAGGAAGTTATATTTTATAACAATTTCACGCGAACGAAGGTCGCGGGCAACAGCCAGTTAACAATATATGTTTTCCCGGTTATTTTCCACAATTATTAAACTGATATAAAAGTTATTTTTAAATTTAAATTATCCATTATCCTTGTTCCAATTTATTGTTTGAAATTATCATCGTTTAACGAAATTACAGAGATAATGAAATAGATATTAAAATGTTTTAAATTTTGTGGGATATATACATGGTATATGTTTTTTTTCTATCTAAACGTTGTTTGTTGAAATAGGGACTTCTTAATAAATCACACTAAAAACGGGATAATAACCATATTTCCTGTTTTTAGTGTTATTGATAATGTTAGTAACCATGTCACTTTAAAAACTTAAATCAGTGTTGTGTTTAATAAAAAAAAAACGTATTCTACCAACCTTCTTTAGCCTTTTCCAAGACTATTTCTCTATTGTCGGAAGGCAATGCAGAGGCGACGTATTCGTCGTAAACAGCTTGGGGGATTTGCCCTTTCTCTACCGCTAAAAGTATTGAAAACGAATCGGTTATTATTACTTCATAGCAGGTAGGTGTGAACAGTCGAGTATTTTGTTAGGGGATAAACGTCTCTCCGTCTTGGACGAATTGAATCTCTCGCTGCACTCAGGATTCTAATTTTAGCTAATAGGATTTTATCAAATCTAAGCCCCGCCACACTCTGCTCATTTTATGCATATCTGTTGGTCAACATTTGCATAGCTTCGCTTTTCTCCTCTCAACTCCGACGCAGTGAACAAGCAGCCTTAATCCGTTGTTAATTAGAGTCAGAAGTCCCTTGCTGCACTCGTGAGAACCCTAGCATCCTTCCTGACGTTTTTAAATTTAGTATAGCGTCAGTGACCATCATAAAGGGTGTAAACAGACTCTTAACGAGGCCGAAATGCACTTGTTTTTCCTGCCATTTTAATCATTTTTATGTTCTAGACCATACCTGGGAACCTTCTAGTTACGGAGATATTGGGGCTCAAAGATCCAACTTTTTCACAAGTTTTTTTTTTTAATACATGTTTTTAATGTAGGATTTTTACTTTAAACACCTCTAGGCCCCCTTACTATTCAATCCATCCATCAGAACAATGTTTTGAGTGCGTTAAATTGATTCCTACTGTAAAACGTGATTTATCAGCCCTAAAAAAAGTCATTTCCCAGCACTAATTTTTGCTTAAAGTTACTTGATTTGATGTACATAATGCTTGGTTGACGGCTTCGTGAAGAGTCTGTTTACACTCTGTATACTGCTTTATCCCCTTACACACTTTATACTAAAGCAAATCAGCGTCTATACATATTAGGGTACTAAAATTGTTTTTATGAAATTTTATAGACTTCATTATCTTAACATTGTATACCAAAATACCGGTTTTTATCTGAACTTTCAGCCATGTCCTCACATATTTCTTATACAAATATGTACCTTTATGCATTTTTTTCATAATGTCTTTCTTCTTGTCTGTTTCAGTTACACCGGCCAAAACTTCTTCCGCGACTCCGGGCATTACATACTTTTTTGCTACCGCTGAAAACAACAACATGTAGTAACATTGTCTAATCAATGATTGCAATACAGTTTGGTATTTTGAGATGGCGCTGTGAGGAAATTTCCCTTACCCTGATTCCCTGATCTCCAAAATCCAACCTGTACACCTACTCAACTTTTATTGTTTACTGCTTGAAGCGCTTATTGTGATGTAAACTAAGTGAAGGGTGACATTATAAATCGCATTTTATTATATTCTACGAACTTAATTTGTGCGTCTATTCTCAAATGATAGCTGTCATTCTTTGTCAGCCGTATGACATGACTATAATGCAGGAAATTGAATTAACGCGTCAATCTTCGAAACTGTTGAGTTTCCTGAATGTACAGACGCCAGCACATCAAGATACTACTATCTGTCAAATTTTTTTAATAGACTTTCAACTTTATCGCTAAAGCATTAGGTTCAAAGTTGATTGGGAAAATTTGACAGTTTCGGGTAGCCTGATGTGCTGGCGTCTTTACCAGAAACCAATTTTATTTTTCAAGTTTCTAACATCTTACCTCTACGGATCTTTATGTTTATTTCACTCTTAGTGTCACCAGGTTGTACTTCGGTCATAACTTCGTCCATGACTTCGGGGGCCAGACTACCGTCTTCTACCGCTAAAGTTAAATATACAATATAAGTGACACAAACCATCGAAAGCAAAAGAAATAGCGAGCAGCGGTGGCACCAGTGGTGCCTTAGGAGATGCAGGACGCGGGTATTATTTACTCTGTGTTATTAGTTCATCACAACTCCTCTGGAGTGTAAATGTGGTGTTGCCTCACAAGCGATGGGACACTTGATATCGTGTCCTGTTGCCGCCACAGCACAGGACCTGATGGACGCTACTGAAAGTGCCAAATTCGTCGCCAAATTTTGGCCTGACTCAATTTAAATTGTCATTGACACGCTAAGAAGGAAACTGCTCTCAATACGGTGAAAGAAAACATCGTGTGGGAACGGACATGCTCTGGATCTAAACATTCAAAGACATCTACAGCCCGCAGACGCTACGAGCCCAGTGTCCTCGCCTACTCCATCGCAGGGCTGTGTCCCGCCAGTGAGAACATTACCCGCTGATTATGCTAAAAGTCTATTTACTTTTTTGTTAAGAGGGCGCGTTCTGGAAGTTGGCATCGTCGCAAATTCATCAATTCGTAAAATGTTCACAAAGTGGCAATTCATAATTTTAACTTCGCCTGCGACCATTTTATACATATATTGTAATGTGATTCATATTATTATTCTGTTATGATTCTGCTAGCGGCCTTTAGGCCCTCTGAATGCACCCTCTTAATTTAGAATTAACTAACCTATACGTATTTTCCTCATGGCTTCAGCGTGATCACCTTTTGCGACTGCATCATCAGTGAAGTCAATCAAGACAGTTGGCGACACTTTCTTCTTTTCTATCACTGTAATTATAATGGTTTCATTAGTTCAGTTTTCACCGGCTTCTGATAATTTAACAAAATAAAGCAAGGCTCACGGGTCACAGTTTACACAGAATAAAGATATAATGGCGCGCGATGATTTGGTTGATTTTTTGCAACACTTTTTATAAGCTGTAATCAGTTATTTTTATTCTGTGGTTTTAAATTTATTTTAGAGCGGTTAGCACCAAATGGGGTTGTGAATGTCATGGCGGCGGTGACAGGGCTTTTGATGTGCCTGTCACCCGGTAGTCACGCACAAATCCATTGGCTCTAAACTGAAGTCTAATAATAAGGTAGTGTAATTTGGTTTTAATCAGTAATTATCATTGTAATCTCTAATTACTTTGATAATGTTCCGTACAAAGTTTTGTAATTATATCAAGTGAAACACACGCACGCACGTACGTATGCACGTATTATTTTTCAACTACCTGCACGTACACGCCCAAAATGGAGGACCAACAATAAATAACAGATAAAAAGCGAGGTATCTCCGCCGCTCGAAAATCCGATAGATATAAGATATCAAAGTTGTGCTGATGGCTAATATTGTTGTTTACTTTGATGACATAAATTTTGGAAACATGACGCTTTAAATTTATTTTTCATTCAAAACTAGTTTGTATAGAAACCAGCTATTGATTAATGAAGGTTTTATCCGTGAAAAAAAAAACGGCGGAAGTGATGTTGTCTCATACAAGAATCTTCTATAATTTTTGCGCGCGGCTTCGCTCGAATTTTGTTGAAAATTATCCCACGGGAAGGTTTTAAATAAAGCCTGTAACACTCGAAGATAATGTAGATTTTCATTAGTAAAGAATTTTTTTAATCGGATCAGTAACTCCAAAGATTACCCCCTTACATGCAAACTCATAAACTTTACCTCGTTATAATTAGATAATATGGCACAAGTTATGAACAGCAAGGTCTGTAATAGAACTTACCGTTATGGACCTTCTTAATAACTTGAGGCATTTTGTCAGTGAAGTTTACTTCGGCTTCGATTTCTTCTAGGACGGAAGGTGGCAGTTCTCCTTTGCGAACGGCTAAAATTAAAATTGTTGGCTAAAAAACGCTGTGTTCAAATTGAAGTGTAATAAAAAGAAAAAAAACTGTCAAAACAGTGAAGAAATAGTGTCAAAAAATGTCTGATATTACGTAGTCCTACGTAATATCACATCATGCAATTCCCGAATCATGTACTATTATTAATAGTACATCCACATTTCACCAGTTATGTTTAAGTACCATGTAATAGGGGACGAGTCTATTGCCATCAACCGGGCACAAATCCAGAGTCCGTGGCTGCTACTGCGAAATTCCTGATGTAAAAACCTGATAACTCTTTGCCGGACTTGGGAATCGAAGCCAGGACCACATGCTCAGCAGTTGGGCTTGCGACCACTAAACCAACGAGGCAGTCTTAGAGCTAAAATGAAACATTATGACGAGGGTCATCCACAAACAACACTGGACGTGTCCCATGTCTCATAAGTTTGTGTTTCCAAAGTGTCCAAACACCACAGTTCCGAGGACTTAAAAACCATCACTGATACCGTGATTGGCGTGTCCATATACTTTTTTATAGGTCAATCTGCGATAAGTCCGTGGACTATAATCAGATGGGTTGAAGTATGTAGAGGTTTTAGTGAGTTAGCGCTATCGCCCTAACACTTTTTATTAGAATAGGGTATTTGCTCTTTTCAGGCGTTTCATTGGATTACACATTAGAAGCGTACTTGTCAAGGTTAGGGTGATGTTTCAGTCGATCTATATGTTTGTCTTTGTACTGTTTGGATTCTCCCATAACAGTCTTCATGTTGAGGTATTCATGAATCTCTGAATTGCGGGTGAACCAAGCTGCACCACTTATAGTCCTTAGGATGTTGTTTTGAGCTCTTTGGAGGCAAAGGATGTTTGACTTTTTGATTCGAAGAACACTGGGTACGGGGCTTAGGTCCCATTCCCGGTTACGGAGAGCAGGCGTGTTTCCCAGCCGTCAGAATAATTATACGTGGATAATGATGGCCGTTTGTAACAACTCACAATAACTATTTCCTTATTAGTGTGACGTCGAATATGATCCAGCTTAATTTGCGTCAATCAAAATGAGTCAAAAAATTACATTTAAATGATACTTTGGTTTTAACCTGACTCATTTTACAGACACTCATATAAACTCACGGCTTTTCCCCCCAGTGATAGGCAGAAACTACAGAAGTCCACCTGCTACGATCCTTAAATCCATGGACTAGGTGTCTATGGAGTTTCTTGGTCATTCGTCTCCATGGAGATCTATGCTTTGGAATGGACAACTACAATACTTTCACAAGTAATTATGCCTTGTAGTGTTGCCGGTAATGGTCTAAGATTTACGCAGTCAAAACAGGCGTTTTCTTCGGAAAGATGAGGATAACTAAAGAACATACGACTCTTTGACTCAGTTTGTGTAGCGTAAACTCTGTTGGTATGACACTAATTTTATTACGGCTTTTCATCAAACATATGCTTATATACTTGCCAGTTGTTATCTTCACCATTACTTCTTCCTTAGTCTTACTTGCATCTACATCGGCGAGGATCTTGTCTGCTTTAGTAATCGTTACGTGCCTCCTTGCAATTGCTAGAATATGGAGTTACATATTATAAAAAATAAATCTCGTAATGATTTTTTTAATATATACATATATTCAAGATGAATGAAAGCTCAGTTCCTCGATTAATTATCTGTCAAATATAAAGCCGATATAAAAACAAACAGAGTAACTGTCACAAATAATGATCAAAATCGATCAAAATCAAAATAATGAATCATGTTTCATTTGTTGATGATCCCGCAGTCCGACACGGTCACACGGGTCACACCATGTATGGATGTAACCGTGTCGGACTGTCAACTCATAGGTCGCAAGTTCGAACCGAATATACACACCTCTCTATTTTTTCGGATTCATGTCCGTTTTGTATAGTTATCACTTGCTTCAGTAAAGGAAAACATCGTGAGGAAACCAGCATGCCTGAGATATTTGCCGTGGGCGGCATAAAAGCTCTAACAGCAGGTTATGGACTATACCCACACGATAAAGAAAAATCATGATTTATTGACTTACATTGACCAACCTTCTTCTTAATTATAGACGGTGTATCACTCGGACTGATGTCATTTGTGAGGTCTTCCAGTACGGCGGGTGACATTTCACCTTTATCTACAGCTAAAATAAGAAAATACGATTTTTAGTGAGACAAAGTAAGATATTAATCTACATTAATGGGACTGTTAATATTGCACTTCAAATTTTAGAAAAGTCGGCTTTGAAAGCGTTGTTTTGGACGAACTTTAAACTCTACGCAAAATCTTATCTTTATAACTGTTCTCTTTGACTTGATGCCTAATAATGATGCAGAGTAAAAAAACTAACTAACTATGGAAATTAATTTAAATTTATGGAACTTAGTGCATGACTATGAGGAAACCATAATGTTAGAATTCAAAGACACGTAAAATTCAACAATCGACGCGAGAACTATAAATGCTGATCATGACGGTTAATGATATTTTAAAGTTTTAAGATTTGATGTTTGTTTGTTTTTTTTTCAAAGAAACCAAATCCGTCCCAAAGATCGACGATATCGCGAAAGCCGTAGGAAACATCTGGATGGACAGAACCGGAAAGTCTGGCAGAAAACAGGGGAGGCCTATACCCAGCAGTGACAGCAATGATGATAAGCTATTTACCTGCACGAATTTTCTTCAAGGTTTCTTCCTTATGGTCGGTCTGTACAGCGACAGCTACATCCTTCATAACATCTGGAGCTATTGTCCTCTTTTGTATTGCTGTAATTTACATTTTACGTTATGTAATGCAACATATGCAAACAGTTACTTCAGACTAATTTAAGATTTCCTGTATTGCCTTTTACGGACTGTGAGCGTTGTTAGACTAGCGTATTTTTCTGCGCGTAAAAGACATATGTGCAAAATGAACGCACGTGCACACAGGTTGCGCTCCGGAAGTGCCAGCAGAAGTCAATACTTGAAACAACGCCATCTAGCTTAAATATTAGAAATTTCAATGACTTTCTGCAAGAACGAAAGATGTCGTTGCCGTTGAAAAAAACTTGAAACAACGCCATCTAGCTTAAACTACACGAACACTCGCGCAAGCGCCCTGCGCCGCCGATTCGATCTGACGATCTGACGCGAGTTTAACAGTTTTTACCCATACCAAAAAGTGCACAACGCCGCTAAAGAAGTTTCACTTCAAAAATGGTTGTCTGTAAAGTCGGTTTATGAAAAATTGTATAATTTCTGAAATGAAGTACTTAAATTATTATCACTGAATTATCATTATTTTGTATAATACATAGATGCGTCACAAGGCGGACGCTTAAGCCGATCGTGCCTCTCTATCGCTCGTTCCGCGCTCTCGCTTGCACGCTCGGCTCAGGCGGAACTTGACACTTTTTCGTGCGTGCAGCCGGCGTTCTTCGATTTATCGTCAAAAACGCTCATTCTGAAGCAATGTGTCTCTGTCTCTGGATCAAATTTCCTATCACAGGTCCACTGGATAAAAAGTCGAATGAAATCAGCAGAACGGGTCGTTCTATCTTTAACTATTTTCTTTTTCTTAAGTGTTTCGTGGGTACATAAATAAATAATTGTCTATCTCACACGTTTTTGAAGTAGAAAAATTTTTAGGCGCGTTGGACCTTTTTTGAGATGGGGAAAATAATTGAACTCGCGACACCGTAACACGACCTTTTTTTCGTTGCAGAATTAGCCGTATTGCTACATATTACAAGCCCAAAAAAATACAGTATAGTCACATGTATAAGTAAAAGATTTATGCAAATATATTTTCTAAAAATAATCCAGAATCTTGAAAAAAAAAAAGTTTTCACGGCCTCCCGGCGTGGTTGGGTTTTTTCTTATGTTAGGACTTACCTTTATTAACTTTCTTCAATACAATATGCTTTTTGTCACCAGGCTTTATATCGGTAACTATATCTTCTATAACAGCAGGGGGAAGTTGTCCTTTGCGAACCGCTAAAAAAAGATCATATTTTTTTAACACCCTTTAATCATGAAATTAAGACTACGAAGTTTTACTAGACTTTTAATGTTTCTAACACTGTGTAACATAACACATAACACCACGCCTGTAATCCCCGAATTGTTTTGCAGAGGTGTACCTAATAGTACATCCATATTTCGCCAGTTATGGTTAAGTGCCATGTAATAGAGGGCGAGCCTATTGCCATCAACCGGGCACAGATCGAGACTTCGTGACTGTTACTAAGAAATTCCTGATGGAATAACCCAATAATAGTTTGCCAGACACAATTTGATAAGTAATAGACAATTATGGTAAAAGAAAATATGCTGTGCCGACTCCAAATAAATTGGGTTCTGGGCAGTAGAATGATGTTTATGAAATGAGTTTCCCAGACCCGGGAATCGAACCTCAAAAAAGACCTCATGCTCAGTAGTCACGCTTGCGACCACTAGATCAACAAGGCAGTCTTACACAGGGTCGATGCCTGCCAGGGCTGCGGGACTGTTCGAAAAAGATACCGCGGCCCTGGAACACAAAGGGCAAGGAAGGAACATGGATGCGTTTTAGTTAGTACAAGTCTGACACTCCCTTCCGCTCTGCCCAGAGCAGGAGAAGTCATTTCATGATTTCCCATCCGAAAAACAAAAGGCAGTCTTTCACTCTATAGTTGCTGCCAGTTAAAATCGCAATAGCGGTCATTGACCCACTTACATTTATTCAAGTTCTTAACTTTGAAAACCGAAAATAAGCTTGCTCATGTCTTGAATTGTCATCTATTGTCATCTATTGTCTTCTTCAACATTTTTTCTAATGAAAAACGATACATGGTTCATTTGTTTTGGTTCGTACGAAGAGATATTAGCGAAAGGGCAATGACCGCTATTGCGATCTTAATTGGCAGCAACAATAGTAACAACATTATTTTCTAAAAGCCTACCTTTTCGGACTTTTTCAAGGATTTCGTCTGTATCCTGAGCCTTTTCAACATCGGCGATTACCTCATTTGCGATGGACGGTGTCACATGCTTTTTGGCTACCGCTGAAATTAACAATTGACATAAAAACACCAATTCCACTATCTCCCCTGGTCCTACTTCTTTAGAGTCTGATTTTGAATTAAAGTAATCTTCTTTTCGTATCTATTAAGGTTGCTTTTTGTGCAGAATAACTGTAAAATGATTGTTATAGGTACTTGGGGTTTGGTGTTTTATTTTTTTGACACTCACCACACCATCGTTCTCTTGCTTCCGTTTAAATCATCCATCACATGATGACTAAATAATAAATACGGCGAGTTCGAACGTAGCGTCACATAAACATGTCATCACATTGTGTAATCCCCGAGAGGTGTACATAATAGTACACCGACATTTGGCCAGTTATGTTTAAGTCCCATGTAATAGGGGGCGAGCCTATTGCCATCTACCGGATACAAATCCTGACACCGTGGCCGGTGAGAAATTCTTGATGGAAAAACCCAATTACAGTTTGCCCGACCCGGAAATCGAACCCAGGATCTCATGCTTAGCAGTCGCGCTTGCGACCACTAGACCAGCGTCCGTTAATACTTTATTTTAAAATAAAAATAATGTAGCATGATATGTCGGTCCTGCGTCTAATCTGTCTCTAGTGGTGTCGTTGGACGGCAATCGTCCCACGGGACTATTTGTTAGAGTGAGGAAAGACAAATTATGACATGTTAGCACACATATGTACATACTTATGCACTAAAATAACTCCTGAACCTATAAGTTGTGCCTAGCCTCCGCTAAGATGGGGCACTATTCGGTCTGAAACAATATTATAATTTCGTAAAAACCTACCTTTTTGCACTTTCTTCAAAATAACCATTTTGTCGTCGCCAGGTTGTACGTTGGCGAGGACATCTTCCATTACAGCGGGAGAAATTTCTCCCTTGGCAACCTCTGCAAGATTATCAATTATTACTTTTCTTCTATGTTCAAACCATTTAACACATAACATCATGCCTGTAAGCCCCGTTGGGTTAAGCAAAGGTGTATCTAAGTGCACTTACATTTACATTTCGCCATTTTAGTTTATGTTCCATGTAATAGGGGGTGATCCTATTGTTATCAACTGGGCACTAAATTAGACTACGGGCTGCTACTAAAATTCTTGATGGACAAATCAAATAACACTTTACTCGACCTGGGAATTGAACCCAGGACATTTTTTTTTTTTAATTATGAGCTTGATGTGTCCCACTGCAGGGCAAAGACCTCACTTCCCACTTTCATTTATCTCTGTCTTTGGCTATTTGGGCCCAATCTTGATAAGAGTCCAGCTCGTTACGCTATCTCCTTCTCAGGACTTAATGAAACTTACATTACTAGAGATTTTTAAAACTTAGAGCCCCCGCACATTGAGCCACTAGTGGCGACCACATTAGAACGACTAGTGGCCGCCACAAGTTGCGGACGCGTTTCTCCATACATTTTGTATAGCATCGGCGCATACCGAGCGTTTGAGTGGCCGCGTCCGAGCCGCAAGTGGCAGCCACTGAAGGCCGCATCCAGCCACCAGTGGCTGCCACTGGTGGCGGCGTGCAGTGGTCTGACTGAACCACTGGTGGTCGCGTTTAGTAGCGGCGACTGGTGGCCATGACGTGCGGGAGTCTTATAAGAGTTACTTTTGCGGATATCCCTTAAGACTTCAGATTTCTCGTCAGTTGGTCGCAAATCGTCCACTATTTCGTCCATCTCCTTCGTTGTCTTTGTTCTTTTTGCAACAGCTGTAATTATTATTTTAGTGTTACCTACTAATGAAATGTAAAATGCATCTTTTACCATAAGACCTAATCTGAAGAATATATTTTTGTTTACCGTCGTAACGAAAACTGAAATAGTAATAGATCGATGATTGGTGAAATTTTAAAGTTATGTAGAGCGGGGTTTAAAGTCCCTCGTCTCCCATTGAAAGAGGAGGATCCTCCCACCAGATGGGTGTTGTGTCTGGTGGGCACCCGACAGATATTGTTAGGTTTTTGTATTGCTTGATGCAGATTGATGCAGGTTATAAGTTCTCATTTTATGGCTTAAATGATGACTTTTTTTTGGGGTGAAAAATCACGTTTTACTGTAGGACTCAATGTAACGCATTCTAAACATTATACTGATGCATGGAAAGAATAGTACGGGAACGTGAAGGTGAAGACAGTAAAAAAAAAATACACAAAAAATTAAAATTGTGACAAAGTTCTAACTTTGACCCCCAATATCTCCGTAACTAGAAGGTTCCCAGGTATGGTCTAGAACAAAAAAATGATCGCAATGACGGGGACAACAAGTGCATTTTGACTTCTTTAAGAGTCTTTTTACACCCTTTATAGCGCTGCTGATCTTTTCTGTATCTGTTGGCTATGCCGCTACAAAATCAATGCATGGTTAGTTGCATGGTGTTAAATTAAACATACGGGAATTTCCACAGGTTTTTCGTCAATATTGTATTATTTGTTTTCTTACCTTGACGGACCTTTTGCATGGTCTTAGCTTTATTGTCGCTGGGTTTAACCTCGGCATTAATTTCATCTAATACTTCGGGAGGTAGCTTTCCCATGGCTATAGCTAAAAACAAAATTGTGATTATCAGTATTATTTTTTTGTAAATAAATCTCTGTTCCTTGTAAGACACTTAATAATTACAAAAATAATTGTAATCATTGTGTTGTAGTTTTAGTAATTATAGACCTTATTGTCTGAATTTAAGGTATTTTTTTTTCTTTATTACGTTATAATTTTCTACGAATTGCACCTAAAGGTCAAACATGTACAGTACCGGGACACGTATATGACACTAATGTCAATGTCATTAGTGTCAGTCACACACGAAAAAACGGCAGAGCCGATGAGCTACAAAAAATGTTTTTTGTCAAATTTACAATAATTTACAATACCAACAATTAGAATATTCTTCTCCATTGTTACTAAAAGTTATTAGCGGTTCATCCAAATTAGACATAGAAGAAAAAATAATATGTATTAAAGAAGACAACTCAAAAACTACCCAAGCAGATAATGTAAATAAAATTCATAATATGGAACCACCACGCACGTAATGAGATAACTGACAGGCGGCACGGTTGGTGCAGTGGCTGAGCGATTGACTGCTGCGCTGCGTGTCGCGGGTTCGATCCCATCACGGAATAAATATTTGTATGACCTACAGATAGTTGTTCCGGGTCTGGCTGTTTGTGTATGTGAGTTTAAATGTTTGTGAACGTACCCACGATACAGGAGAAATTACTAGTGTGGAGCAACGTTTAAAAAAATAAAATAAAAAGTATTTATATATCTAATAAAAAACAGCCGATTAAAGAACCTCCTCCTTTTTAGAAGTCGGTTAAAAACCCCTACTTTTGGAAGTTGCCATATTCACGACCGCGTACTGTACTGGTTATTTCTTAATTGTCTAGTTATAAGTAAAAGACTGCAATGAACGAACCTTTACGAACATTAGCAATGATTTCAGGTTTGGTCTTGCCATTCTGTATATCTTTGAGGACATTATCCGCAGCGTCTGGAGTTACGTACTTCTTTTCTACCGCTGTAATTAATAGATCCATATTGGTATGGTATCTCTGATGTTGCATTACAAAAAGCTTTATTGTCGTTGGTCTAAGGTCTGTAATCTTATTTTTATGGGTTGCTGTCAGAGGTCAAATAACTGAGGAAGAACTGTAACTATAATGGGTTTTAGTAATAAACGTTACTGGTACTACCGCGCTCACTGACTGTCGACCACTTCTCAACCTTATTACTCTGAGCATAAGGGTGAAAAGTGGTTGAAAGTGAACTCTATAGTACTCAAACGTAATTTTCACGATATTGTCTCTCAGTAGCGAAAGGTCAATTTTTGTAAGAGGTAAACCGGAGTACATATCTTTAATGTGATAATATATGTTTTTGTCTATAGAATACTGACCGTGCCATTTTTCAAAGGCAGGCCGGTAGAAATCGAGTTGTATGGAACCTTCTCCACTGCAGTGTCTCTGTTATTCACTAACCTTTTCGGATTTTCCTCTGGACTTGTGCCCTATTGTCACCGGGACGTACAGTTCCGGTTATTTCGTCCAACACTTCGGGCGATATTTCTCCTCTGTCAACCGCTGCAATCAATATTAAAGGTAAGCCACAGTGTGAGCTTTTTAATCTAAGCACAAACTGTGCAGCTAAATACTTTAGCAGTTTTCATTGGTAAATTCATAATGATAATTTATTTTAATATTCAGCACTATTAAAAAAATAGATTTTGACTTTGGTAACTGTAATGACTGAAGCATTTAAGAAAAAAGGGATGAATGTACATGTGAACAAGACGAAGGTTATGGTGTTTGAAAGAGAAGAGGATGTATCGGTGTGTGATGTGAAAATAAATGATACGAGTGTGGAGCAAGTGAATGAGTTTGTATATTTGGGCAGTATGTTTACAAGAGATGGAAGGATTAACGCAGATGTGGGAAGGAGAGTAAATGCTGGAAATAAAGTGAATGGTGCTTTACATGCGGTTGTGACCAACCAGCCGATGTCAAATGAGGCTCGTCTGGCTGTTCAGAATGGTGTGTTGGTGCCTACACTTATGTATAGAAGTGAATGTTGAGTGTGGCAAACTAGGTATGAAAGTAGAATTAATGCTGTGGAAATGCGTTGTTTATCTCTGAATGATAAATTGAGGAATGAGGTTATACGGAAACGTTGCGGTTTAAAAGAAGATGTAGTGACAAAATTTTTAAAGAGTATGCTTAGATGGTTTGGTCATGTGGAGAGGATGCGTGAAAGGCGACTAACTAAAGGTATTTACAAGGTACGAGTAGATGTGAGTGGTAACGCCGAGAGGGGACGGCCTAGAAGAACATACGCTGTCCTTATTGGTGAGGTTCTTCAGAAAGGTCAGGTGCGTAGTAGTCACAACCGGCGTGCGTGTATGAGCAGATGAGTAGAGAGAGAGCAAAAGGAGTATGTAAGGATCGTAGCAGGGGGCGTTCTGTGGTTTCTGCCTACCCCATGGGAAAAAGGCGTGAGTTTATCTATGTATGTAAAATAGAATTTTAAATGGCTTGCAAGAGAATTCCATTATTTCCTGTGATCATAATGGCAGGGTAGGTCTATTCTTGCCAGGGCTGCGGGACTGTTCGAAAGAGATACCGCGGCCCTGGAACACAAAGGGCAAGGGAGGAACATGGATGGGTTTTAGTCAGTACAAGTCTGACACTCCCTTCCGCTCTGCCTAGAGCGGGAGAAGTCATTTGATGATTTCCCATCCGAAAAAAAAGGGGTGTGTCTATTCGGCGCAGCCGTGAGACACACGGATGTCACATTTTTTTGTTTTATTAAGATTACATTCTTTTGTTTTCTTTTTTATACTGTTTGCACTTGTAGCATGTGCCAAATAAGTGTATCTTTCTTTCATAAGATATTGTATGCGCTATTATTTATTCTATTTCTGTTGAGATTTAGTTCAAAATCTATATTTTAAAATCAAATGATGGGATGATTTAGTAGTTCGCCGACTTACCTTTACCGACATTCTCTATCGCTTTTGCTTTATTCACACCAGGTTTTAAACGATCCGTTACATTATCTATGACGTAAGGAAGTACCTGTTTCTTTTCTAACGCTGAAATTTTTACAAAACAATTAGGGATATAATAAACAAAAAAGAAGCAGGAATCTTTGTACCAATACCTACTGGTTTCAAAGAAAAACAATGCGCACAACATAAAGAACATTCTGCAATGCTATACAGGGTGTATTAGGATTAGGACCCATCACATGCTCTGTTCGACTTGCTCGTTTGGGGTAATAAAAAGCGTAGTGGACTGTATAAAAAGGCTTGGTGTATTGCCGATATATTTACAATTTGTAACCGTCCCGGACAAACATAAAATTAAATAAGGTCTGAGTATCGTCCGTCGCGAAGGTCTCCGAGAAAGCGAGTCGAACATTGGTCCTTCGAGCCGGATCAATGTTCGACTTGCTCGTTTGGGGTAATCAAAAGCGTAGTGGACTGTATAAAAAGGCTTGGTGTATTGCCGATAGATTTACAATTTGTAACCGTCCCGGAAAAACATAAAATTAAATAAGGTCTGAGTATCATCCGGCTCGAAGGACCAATGTTCGACTCGTTTTCTCGGAGACCTCCGCGACGGACCTTGTATAAATATCGTGTTTTGGTGTTACCTCTGCGGACCTTCTTTGCAACTGCATCCTTATCATCACTATGCTTAACCTCGGCGAGTACTTCGTCCAACACGGCGGGCGGTATCCTTTCGTTATCTACCGCTGCAATTAACATTATAACATCATGCCTGTGATCCCCGAATGGTTAGGCAGAGGTGTATCTAATAATAAACCCACGTTTCGCTAGTGATGTTTGACTCCCATGTAATAGGGGGCAAGCCTATTGCCATCAACCGGGCACAAATCTGGCTGGCTGGGCTCTCCGTGACGGCTACTGAGAAATTCATGATGCAAAAACTCAATAACACTTTGTCCGACTTTGGAATCGAACCCAGGACCTCATGCTCAGCCGTCGCGCTTGCGACGACTAGACCAACGAGGCAGTCATCATGACCACCATCATTATAAAATAAAATTGAGATTATCTACCTTGGCGAACATGTTTAATGATTTCCGATTTTTTTTCACTAGCTTCTAATTTCTGTAGCATTGCTGCCATGTTTCGTGGTGTCACGTGCTTCTTTCCTATAGCTGTAAGTAAAATATTGTGCTTATTTGTATATTGCGAAAGTAAAGTTACAAACTTTACTTTCGCAATATATAATCCTCATTCAGAACGTTGAAAAATATATAATCCTCATTCAGACGCACTAGGGTAGATTAAAAAAAAGGCTAGCCCAATACAACTAATAATTTTAAAAACTTATATAATTGATGGGTTTCAATTCATCATACAGCGAAAGTTTTATAAAAGTTTCGTCTACACGAACGTAGCATTGGGTGAGTTATGTCGTAGCATAGAGCAAGCTACGTTGTAGCATAGATCAAGATACGCCGTAGCATAGACCGGGGTATCCCGTAGCGTAATGCGGACTATCGTGGCGGCGGCTGTAGCGTTAGCAAGACGTTGTGAATTACGCGCAAATATAATATTTTTTTTTAAATTTATTACCTGTTTTTTTTTATTTGAATACCTCTGTATCTAAGTAGTAGCTATTTTATACCACGTACCTTGTTGGATCTTCTCTATTACAACCGAGTCATTGTCATTAGGTTGGACATTGGCCATTATTTCTTCCGCGATTCCAGGCGCTAGCTGGCCCTTTTCTGTCGCTGAAATTAATATTATTTACTGTTAACTAAAAAATATAAATAAACTTTAAGCTGCTCGGATGATTGGACTTTAGTTTATCATCGACTTTTAACATTCATTTAACTAAGGTCTCACCTTTACGTATTTTGTTTATAGCTTTTTCTTTGCGTTCAGTCGATTCTAGATTTTCCATGATGTTATCCATTACTAAATGTGGCACCTTCCTTTGATCTATCGCTGTAATCGTAATTATAAACAATATGTATTTCCTTTATTTATTTATACACATATTATTTACATTTTAAAATATTAAAATATAAAACAATATAAAAAAAAAACATTTGAAAATATAAACAATATGTATTTTATTATTAGTGATTCAACTTCGTTTCTTCTTGCGTCACAAGACATTGGAAAAAAAAATGCAAGTCCCTATTTGACGCAATTTAAACTTTATATCAATTACCAAAATCATCAAATAAAGGATAAGATTGGATAAGAAGCTGTTATACCTTTTCGCACCTTCCCTATAACTTGAGATCTATTGTCAGCAGGACTGATTGCTGACTTGACTTCATCCATCAGTTCTGGCGGTAGTTGTCCTTTATTTATAGCTAAAATAATCAATTTCTTTATTCACTTTAGTTCAGTACAAGTACAAGATGAAGAGTAATCAGTTTGTTGAAAGTAAATAAAAAAAAACTGTGTGTGTGTGTGTACTTATTACGTAAGAAGTTATACTTCTTTGGCGTATAAAACTTAAATGTTGACTAGCTAACTTCAGGGTGTCGGTTTTTCGAGACGGTGTGCGCGCGCATCGTAAAAATGTACTCGCATCATTTTGCCCTAACGCGCCAAAAGAAGAATAACTTACAAAAAAAATCAAAGTACGGAATATCTGCGATGTCTAGAGACAGGACTGGATGGTACACCAACGCTCAAATGGGAGCATTCCACATAGAAAATTATCATTAGTAATTATTAAAAAAAATGTTTTTGCAATGCATTTCCATTTAAGGTGGTTCAGAATGAAATGCTGATTATATGACATAAACGGTTACCTGTTTGTGCCTCGGTATCCCTTCCACTTATATACGTCGCAAGTGTGTTAGGCGCATTACTTGTTCGTATGTTATTCGTGTCGTATTACAAACTGCTGACACGCTCGGTTTGTACAGAAAATTGCGAGGCATTTCCATATTAAGTGATTCAGTATATCATCAGTGGAAATAATGCTGTAAGTTGTTATTGAGCGTGCTGTCTGATTTTAAACTTTCAGCTTAGCATTCAAAGTTGGAAATTGAACATTTCGAAGTTCTACAGTCGTTATCGGTACTAATTTTTTACTATTGATTACCTTTCTGGACATTCTTCAACACAGTCGAGGTACGGTCAGCAGTGCGTAAATCTCCGATCACCTCATCCGCGACGGCTTGTGATACGTGTCTTTTTGCTATCGCTGCAAGTTATAATTAATTTTTGCAGTTAGTTATCTATTATTATTATTTTATATACACATTTTTAATATTTTTAGTTATTTCTTAAAACATAAATATAAAAAAAAACATTAAAAAATATAAAAGAAAAATATAATTATTATTCCGTTTATTCATCTATCTACACATTATTTTACATTTTTAAATATTTATTAAAAAACCATATAAAAATATATAAAAAAGGGTCCAAGCTACCGGTAGTTAGGGCTCCAGAGACAGGAACCTCCTCACAATGCGAGCCGTATCGAGGAGTACTTCTGAATCAGGCCCTTGATCCAACCGCCTAAGGAGAGCTTCGAGAGATGGTCGTCGAGTTATTATTATTTTTATTATAGCTAGCCCATATTGTTCCACAGCTGGGCAAAGACCACCCTCCGTTTCTTCCAACGGTCACGATTCTGTGCTACTTCTTTCCAATTAAGTTATCAATTCATAATTATATTTCAACAAATCGAGACTCCGTAGCTGCTATTGAGAAATTCATGATGGAAAAACCCAATAGCATTTTGCCCGACCCGGGAATCGAACCCAGGACCTCATGCTCAGCAGTCGCGCTTGGGAACACTAGACTAACGAGGTCAATTTTTGCAATTTAACTTTTTTTCTTCGACTACTTTACTGGTTCCCCGACTTACCTTGACGAACCTTCTTCATGACTACAGAGTTGGTGTCAGTAGAACGTATGTTTAAGAGTACATCGTCCAACACGGCCGGAGCTAGATGTCCTTCATTGACCGCTGAAATTAACTTTCCCGATAAATAAAAGATGGAATGTCTGACGACTAGTTTTCCTACGGGTATCTATCGTATTTTATTTAGGTTTTGGAGGCCTAATAGTTAGGTGCTCCATGTTAAATATTGGAACTCAGCTGGAAGCCGACCTTTGTTCAGGATACTATGTATTTGGTACTGAACCCCCCGCCCTCTACATCGAAATTTTTGATCAGTAATTAAAAAAAAACTGCTGTTCCATACATTTTGACCGTGTAAGTATTGCACTTTTGTAGGAAACGGTAGGTTTTTCTTTAAATTACTAAAATGTAAATATTCAGAATGATTTACTGGAACGAGATAACCTTTTGTGTGTCAGTTTCCCTGTATAGTTGCGTAAAATACTGGTTAGGTAGATAGAATAAATTATGTGGCCGTGGCAGTTTAATATTTATCCATATTATTTAAGAGGAATATTGGTTCAAAGCCCTATTTGATCATAATCACCAGTTCAGCCGATGACGTTCACAGCTAGTCTCCTAGTAGGTAGTATCAGCTAGTCATGTTGTTAGAAGGGAGGGGGGGGGGGGAGAACGATGCGTCTTCTAGTATGCGGTTAAAGGCTTCACAGCTCTATCGGCCATCCTCCTCTCTACTTGCGAGCAATTTTTAAGAGGAAATGCGGGTCTTTTCTCCATACAAATGCTCTCGCCTGTTTTCTTTCGGGTCTATGTCTTTAAAGCTATGATTTTTTACAGTGTTTTCCTTGTTGATGATACAAGCTCTAGTATCTATACAAAATGCTCAAAATTGCTTATTTAGATCGCCTGTCAACAGAAGCCTATTGTCTCACAGTATGTATCCTTCTTATTCAATTTATGAAATATGTTTTATTGAATATTGGAGGAAGAAATAGTCCAGAGCCAAACCTCAAATTATGACTTTTTAGTGTAGTTTTCCTTCTCGCACCAATGTCGAAATCGCGCTCACAGAGCGACAGCGATAGTTTCTTTAAATACCTACCGCATTTCCTCTTAATAACGTCTTCTCCTCTCTCTATGTTAATTCAGTCCAAGTTCAATGAAAACTTAATAGGAAGCAACAGCATATTTTTAGACTTACCTTTACTAATTTTCTCTACGGCTTCAGCCTTATAATCAGTAGGCTGTAAACTCGCCTTAATGCCATTCAGGATATTGGGTGGCAATGCCCTCTTCTCAATAGCTGAAATTGCAATCATTTTAGTTTCAGAGGAAGCCATGTTGGGGAGAGTACGTTACCATGAGTTACAGATCGCGGCACGTAAGTTGGACCAAAATGGCGGTCATCCGCGCAGGCACGATTATGGATTGAGACCGATTGAGACCCGAAAATGTATTACGCGCATTCAGGTCAACCGTGCGCGTTAATATCGTAAAATATATACGATTTTAAAGGCCGATAGTTCTTTTAAAAGTGGTAACGACTGTGTAATATCGTATTTTATGGTTTCTGTGCATCAAACTAATTAATATTGAATTGCGTATTGCATAATTATCACTTCGGTGAAAAACATTGTGAGGAAACCAGCACGCCTAAGAGATATTTCTCGAGAGCATGTAAAGCCAAGTCAGAGACCCATTGGCGGCATGGAAACTGACACCAGGTTAGGGACTAACCACACAATAACTAAAGAAAGAACTTTAAAGAGTATATAGCACGCAATGTACCGCACGCGAGACATCTATGTGGATTTTTACACCCAAGAAGGGTACGCGAGGGTAATTAAATTATTATTTACATCTAAAACTTCTTTTCGTAAAAAAAAAAAACGTCTATAGCAATTTTGAACTTAGTTACGGAGAAAACGTAACTAGAAGATTCCCAAGTACGGACTAGTTCCTAGCTACAAAAATTAAAATATAAGTTTATATGACTTTTAAATCGTATTACCTTTATTTAGCTTCTTCAAGACTTTTGCTTTTTTATCTTTAGGGTTGGCCATTATATCTTGTAGGACAGAGGTCGGTAGTTCTCCTTTATTGACAGCTAAAATGACAATTTATGACATAAAAACCGTGGCATCCAAATGGGAGATCTAGTTTAAGAAAACGGCTGTCTCAAACATAGGTATATATACTACACAATTGACGAATACTTCAAAGATAAATTCCTCCTAGAGAATCAAAGATAATTAGAATAACCAAGTAGTACCTAATACATCTATTTACCTTATCTACCGTGCAATATCTTTAATTACTTACTATTTAGTTAATAATAAATTACAGCTAATATAAAAATAAATATATAAAATAATTACCTAATATATAATTTAGAAAATATCTATTAATAATAAATAAATATATAAATAAATAAATATAGAAATATGAATAATAAACAAAATTAATATAAATCTACTCATAAATAATATCTACTTAAATATCTAAATATAAGATTTACTTCCTTAATTTCAATATTATTATGTTTCTAACAAAAAGCGCTTCATCCTCTCCTCTAAAAAACTAACTTGCTGTGCCCGACAGGGTCCATAATTGTTTCTCATTAATTTACCTACCAGCCTTGTATACATTATGGAATGCAATAAAGTATTGAGTATTGAGTATTGAGTATAGGTATGAATGACATGATAAAACAGAATATGCCATTTTAATACATGCTATAATATCAACAGGTACTGTAAACTAATGATCTTATACAGGGTAGAAGGGACACCAACGCTAAAACGGTTACCACATAATTCTGAACTTCCCATGTAGTTATTAAAAAAAAACCAGCTGTTTCCTACAAAACTGCAATACCTACACGGTCAAAATGTATGGAACAGCTGATTTAAAAAAAAACATCGGTGAAAAATTTCATGTGTTGGGGTTCAGAATGATTTACTGAATACGTGGTTACTGTTTGTTGATTTATTTTACTTTACATTATGTTTATTTTACATATGAGTACACTAGCAACTATCAGTTCTGTCTATGCGTTTTCATTTACATCTAAAATAAGCTGTGGAAACAAGTCGTAAAGCACACAGTGAACGAAATAGTTGACAAAACATGAAAGAAATAACGTCCTACATCCATGAAACATGTTTTATACACATGTTTTTGGAAAGTCTGTTACAAAACATGTTGAAGACATGTATCACGAGTTACAGAGTTGTAAACATGTGCTAAAATACACTAGTTACACAAGTACTATGCTTTAAGCTACATAAATACTTTTTGTATGTTGTATTACATTCGAGGACTTTGGCAATTATTTGAGACTTCGTCTCAGTAGCGCGAGCTTTGGCAAGTACGTTTTCAGCAATATCTTTATCCATAACATGCTTCTTTCCTAAGGCTGCAAAAGATAAAGATACTTCAGATTAGATAAAGATAAAAGATACAGATCATTTTGTCTAAACATGCGTATACATGCAAATTAAGCATGCAGGATGTCACAATATAAATATTTCGTACGTTCATGTTTCACCCGTAAGGCGTACAAATTTATTACAAAGTAAAACATCACACCAGTAATCCCCGAAGGGTTAGGCAGAGGTGTACCTAATAGTAGAATGGGTATGAAAACAAATCGTAGATGGAATAAAAATATGAATAGAATAGATGTAAAGTGAGAAGTACCTAAACGCTAATTTCTCTGTCACATTCTCTCTTTTAATCTAAGTAAATCAAACGTTTGGGAACATAACGAACTTTCGAACGACTGATAATTTGTTTGAATCAACCACAGACTATACAGACACACAGATTATACAGACTTTTGATATTCTTTTTAACAGGTTTCCTTAAACATTTTGATAGTTCATAGGAAAAAGATACTTAATAAGGTTAAAAATAAACTTGTTAACATTCTCTGACGTAACTACTCATTTAATGTAAGTACCTACATATTATATTATTATTTCAGAGTGAGTTTCATGGCCTATTTTCCTGTTTACTCTTCAAAGTTTTATAATATTCCTTGTTCTGTTAGAAATTATAATTACGTTTACGTTATTAATAACATAACATAGCATCACGCCTGTAATACCTAAAAGGTTATTAAGAGTTGTACCCACATTGTGCCACATATCGCCAGTTAAGTTTAAGTCTTATGTAATAGGGGGTGATCCTATTGCCATAAAACGGGCACAAAACCAGAATCCGTGGCTGCTACTGAGAAATTCCTGATCGAAAAACCCAATTACACTTTACCCGACCTGGGAATCGAATGCTCAGTAATTGCATTTGCGACCACTCGACCATCACACATACATCGACTCATTTAAGACCGACGCAGTCGCGATATGAATGTCATATAATAATTTCGGTTGAGCCCCAAGTCTGTATTTAATTTTCTTAAAACCCCTTTAGGCCTTTACTACGCAAGCTGAGAATGAGAAATCAACAATCCGTTTTTATAAGCATTATCATCTTACTGGACGATATGGTCGCTAAGCGACAAAGCCCTTTAATTTAAAAAAAAAAAATCTTCCTGCCCTGGTCCCATTCTACTTGGGGCACGTTTTCTACCATTCTACCTATCAGACTTCACGGCATAATTTACTCCTTTCTCTTTCATATCATTCCTCACATAGTGAATTCATCAACAATCTGATAACAATGTTCAAAGTTTTAACACATTCAATAACACTCTTGGATATTATGAATAAAGTTTCAAAACTACATACATAACACAACATGACCTCTGTAACTCTAAAAGGTTAGGCAGTGGTGTGGCTAAGTTAGTAGATACACCTACATACATTTCGCCAGTTATGTTTAAGCCTCAAGTAGTAAGGGGCGAGCCTATTGTCATCCAAAGGGCACCAATACAAAACCAAACTGCTACTGAGAGATTCAAATGTAATGCAACAATGTTCTTGATCAGAAAATCAAACCCAGGGCTGTGTATAATCAAATTACGTAACGTAACTTTACTACCTTCGTGCTAGTTACCACGTTCGGCTGTTTGCCTAGGTATTGTTAATTTATATTTCATAAATAAAACGGGAATATCATTGCATGATAGAGCTATATCTGTTTACAGGAAATACCCAGAGTACATGACGCATTATATTATTTTTGATAATGGCTATAATGAGAGTTTAGTATTGTTTGTGTATTAATAGGTCCATTATTATGGTAATTTTAGGTACCTACATCATCATTTTCCTGCCCTTGTTCCATGGGGTCGTTGTCGGTTACTTGGGGTCAGTGCAACACGTTTTTTTCTTCCATTCTCCTCTGTCAACCGTCACGCTATCATTTACTCCTTTTTCTTTCATATCATTCACATCTTTATTCATTTTTGAAGTGAAACCTTCTTTTGGCGCACCGCACACATATTTTTTCGTAGGTAGTATGTTAGGCTGATCCGTCACGCTCTGAGGTGAAAGGCTCGATCGTGTGAACTCGGGACCGCCGAGTGTACCCGAGCGAGAAAGATACAGACAGTTGCTTTCACTTCTGATGTATGGTCTTAAGCACACCCTCTATTTTTTTTATTCATTGAGGTACCTACATGGAAACATAAATATAACTATAATAACAGCGCGATTACTGTTAGATAAAAGCCTGTTTTTGCGGGTTAGAATTATGTTGCTCATATTTGGGCACCCGAGGTGATGACACTGGTCATCGCAATGGAATACGAGCTACTGAGTACTGTGAATGAACTCGAGAACCTGCGCCCCCGAAGTGAAAAGAAAATTACTTTATTACGGAAGTTTTTGGAGAAGTTTCATTAGAACTTACCAGTTTGTACCTTCTTCATAACTTGAGATAAACTATCATAAGAATCGACATCAATGGCGGCTAAGTCATCCATGGCGCCAGGGGCTAGGGCTCCTTTCTTGACCCCTACATTAAAAATTATCTTAATTAATGGTTTGGTTGTGTTAGCTAAGTTCTGTTGCCAGCGCATCATAGTAATCACCAACTGTCAAATTTTCTCATTCGATTTTGAACTTAACCCTCAACGTTTTATGGTTTCAAAAAAAAGGTAACTTGATGTATTAGTGAATGTTCTTGATGATCAATAATATAATTAAGGTAAACTATGCGCAGCAAAATGCTGAGATAGGTGCGTTTTAGTCTCTAGTGCGCTCGTCATCAAAATGAAAACAAACAAACAAACTCAGCAAACTGAGATGTTAAAAAAAGTAAAGCCACAGCGCTGATTCAATGGAAGAATATTTTGGCGCTGGAATGACGTTGCTAAAAGGGCGTTCTTTGCAAACATTTGCAAAATAGCTCCATGAAATTATATTATATATAATTATATCATAAAAAAAACAATTAAGGGAGCAGAAGACATGCTGCGCCGACCCCTTATAAATTGGGATAAGGGCCTAGCCTTTTCCAAACTATGTTGGGGTCGGCTTCCATTCTAACCGGATGCAGCTGAATACCAGTATTTTACATGAAGCGACTGCTTATCTGACCTCCACAACCCAGTCAGTACTAGGCAATACGATACCCTTTGGTAAGACTGGTTGTCAGATTTTCTGGCCAATGACTACCTGTAACGACTGTCAAAGATTTACAAATGGCAGTCGGGACCAACGGCTTAACGTGCTTTCCAACGAACGGAGGAAAATGAGTATGTAATGGGTGGTCACTCATCCACGTACCAACCTAAACAAGTGCGGCTTAACCTGAAGATTGACCCAAGTGGCTGTTATTATTTAGCCACAAGCTCCTCCTGATGATGATGATGAATAAAGATATTGAAACAACAAAATGATGGACTGACGGTGTTACTTACGATTTTGGCCACACGTCAAAAGATGTACTGCATATTCTTGATATACCTACTGGCAGCTACGGCAAAGTAAAATAAAATAATAAACAAAACACCGGCCAAGTAGAGTTACCTTTGAGGATGTTCTTCACAATTTCTGATTTATTGCTTTTCTTACGAGGTTGTAAACTGGCGACTATATCCTCCATGACTACTGGCGATATTTGCCTTTTCTCTAAGGCTGAAAACACAATATATTATATTAGCGTTGTACCGTATGGTGTTGGACGTAAAGAATAACACCATCCCATATCTTCCCGTGGGTGTCGTAAGAGGCAACTAAGGGACTTACCAGAGAATGGGCAGCAGCGTTCTCTGTGCCTTTGTAACAACCGTACTGTGATCGCCAACCCGCCTGCCAACCGTGGCGATTATGGTAAAACCCCCCTTTGGGGGAGGCCTATGTCCAGTAGTGGACGTCTTTCGGTTGAAATGATGATGATGATGAACGTTGTAGGGAAGAGGAGGGAAGAAATGAGTATGTGAGAATTGTGAGAGGAAGTCAGAAAATGGCGTCGGTTACTAAGAAGCTAAGTGAAAATTAGGTGCGTGTGATATGGAGAAATAAGGAACATGGGCGTGAGGTAAGTTTGACGGCATGGTTGGCGCATTGGCTGAGTGATTGACTGCTGCGCTGCGTGTCGCGGGTTCGAATTCCGCATGGACAAATATTTGTATCGCCTACAGGTAGTTGTTCCGGGTCTGGCTGTTTGTGTATGTAAGTTTAAATGCTTGTAAACGCACCCACGAAACAGGAGAAATTCCTAGTGTCGGGCATCGTTTTTTATTTTTTTTTAAAAGCTTTAGTTTTTAGTATATCTGTTTGTAAAAACCAAAGAAATGATGGGTGGTGAGTGACTGATAATATGGCTAGAAATGACATGAATTTTGGGATGATGTTTATCAAATATTCCTCCGTAACTACATAAATGTAAATGAAAGCCGGAGGATAATACAGGGAGTAAACAGACTCTTCACGAAGCCGTTAACCAAGCATTATGTACATCAAACTAAGTAACTTTACGCAAAAATTATTGCTGGGAAACTACTTTTTTGGGGTAAAAAATCACGTTTTACGGTAGAACTCAATGTAACGCATTCAAAACATTGTGCTGATGGATGGATTGAATAGTATGGGGATCGTGAAGGAGTGGTAAGTAAAAAAAATACATTAAAAACACGTATTTAACAAAAAATCTTGTGAAAAAGTTGAAACTTAGACCCCCAATATCTCCGTAACTAGAATGTTCCCAGGTATGGTCTAGAACAAAAAAATGATCGCAATGATGGGGAGAACAAGTGCCATGCGGCTTCGTTAAGAGTCTTTTTGCACCCTTTATTAAACAATTAAATTGAGTAAAATTACCTTTACGTATTTTCTTTAAAACCTCAGACTTGTTGTCACCTGGACGCACATCATCGAGTATTTCGTCCATTAATTCAGGTGATAGGCGCCCTTTCTCTACCACTAAAAGATAGTGAATCAAACTTGATATCAAAATCGTAAATATAATTGTTTTGAAACTACAGCCTAAGTCAGCCATGATATAGTTAAAATTACAGTGCAACCATTTTTAGGAACGTTTTACCCGACTGCCAAGGAAGGGTTATATTTTTCGCGCGTATCTTGTATGTTTCTTAGTTTGTTGTATGTCCCAAATGGCTGGATGAATTTTGACGTTTAAGAAATCATTAGATTCGTCTCAAAAACCTAAGTGTCCTTAGACGGTGTTATTAAAAAAAAAACCATAATGGCGGATTTTTGGCGCTAAATTGTAAGTCGTTAATATTGTCGTTACCTATCGAGCAGCGTATCAGTATAACGGAAATTAAAAGGTACACACAGCGGCACATCAAGCTTTATCGAGCAGCGTATCAGTATAACGGAAATTAAAAGGTACACACAGCGGCACATCAAGCTTTACATTTCCAGTATAACGTGGCTTCGCTTTGTATTGTACAATGAGAGATCCGCATAAACTGGTTTTGTATAGTTTGATCAACCGTCGTGCGTACGTTCATAATACAAATTGTAATTGGGTTTTTTGATACTTTTAGTTAAATGTTAATTGTTTATTATCTACAATGGGTTTTGGAATCAATTTAGAATACAGAACGTTAAAGGACAGTCACCAGCGCATCAAGTTATTACAAACTATCTAATTTTCTCATTCGATTTTTAAAATCCATACCATAAACATTTAATGGTTTAAAATAATTTGGAAAATTTTTGACAGTTTGTGGTAACTTGATGTGCTGGTACAGTTGATTTTGAGGCAATACAGGTAAATTATCTATGGTTGAATGTTCCATGTAGAATTTAATTAGATCTATTTACAGTTCCTACCTTTTCTGAGGTTTTTCAGGACAGCAGACTTCCTATCCCCTTTGCTTAACTCAGCCATAACCTCATTCCTTAGCGACGGCGTTACATGCCTTTTTACTACCACTGGAATTAAAATAAATTCAATGACAATTAACAGTACACTTATAGTCTCTTACCTGGTGTCAGAGTTATTATACTGCCCATGGACCTATGTCGGGGCTTTACGTGCTGTCGGGAAATATCTCTCAGGCATGCTGGTTTGGTTTTCTCACGATGTTTTCCTTCATCGAAGCAAGTGATGATTATACAATACAATAAAGATAGATAATGATAGATAATCATACAGAAAAATAGAAATATAGGAAAATCAGAGGTGCGTGTCTTCGATCCGCACTCGACACTTATGACTTGTCAGTCACACGACTAGACTATCACTGCACCTCTTACTTTTACATCATTGTGACAACAAAGCATTGACATACAGACCATACAGAAATAAAGATTACTTATGATTGACTGTCACAATGATAAGGGGTATGGAAAAAAGAATTACTATTTACAGTCTTACCACTTTATCTAGCCGGTACCTGAGGTAACTACGAAGACCAGGAGGGTCATCATTACGTGTGATGAGAGCTTTTTGCCATTCGCTTGCTCCTTCCCACACTTCGCAGATTTCTCGGGTACCGTTTAAATTAATTGTAGCACTGTAGTTGCCTTTATTATGAAACTACATATTTAGTAGAGTTTATTAGAACTTACCATCGCGAACCTTCTTAAAAAGTTGGGATTTTCTGTCACTTGGACTAATTTTTTTAAGTACTTCATCCATAACAGCGGGTGATAGATGGCCTTTGTCCACCGCTGCAATATGTATTTTTACATTTGTAATATGATGATGTTGGAGAGATGAATATCACTGTTGATGGATGGAGAGGGAGAGGAAGACCAAGAAAACATAGATGAATCGTGTGAGGAATGATATAAAAGAAAAAGGAGTAAATGATAACATGACGGTTGACCAAGGAGAATGGAAGAAAGAAACGTGCTGCACCTACCGCGTTGTAACATGAGACAACGGAAGAAAGATGAATATGTTGTATGAGTTCTTCCTTAGATGACGCATTTGGAATTGTACCTTGAAACGTTATACAAACAAGGTTGAAAATTGATAGCTTGTATTCTAACTTACCAACTTGGATTACTTGCAAAGCTTCAGCCTGGTCTTCACTTGTATGCTGTGGTTCTGCTAAAATCTCATTTAGGACCATTGGCGTCACTAGCTTCCTTTGCAATTCTGGAATTGGACATATACAATTATGTTCTATTAAAAGTTGCATTACGTTTTAAATCTATTACAATGAAAGGTCCATAAAACCATAAAAGACCTTACACGATACGCGTCTTCGAGCATGATTAGTTGTACAACTGGTCGCAAAGGTTCTAACCGAGAAGAAATGTCGGCTGCAACTTGTCGGCTGGCGGGGGTAGGCGTTTGAACAAGCTTCAGTCACTAATTTAAAACCCATTTTGTTTGAAAATTACCCAGAAATTGGAGAACCTAGCAATGTAATGATATAATATCCATCTTAATTTGTTTAAGCATACCTTGTTGAACTTTTTCTATGACTGCAGACTTGGTGTCACACGATCTTATATTATCAATGAGTTCAGCCATGAAATCGGCCGGTAGTTGATTCTTTTCTGCCGCTATAATTATAAAACATAAGAAATAATATTTTATATAAGCTTCACGGATACATGATTGCGTGTTTCTTAATATATTGCAGGTACAATTAAAAATATAGTAGGTACTATATTCAGGTTTGGTCCCATAGTGAAAATTGTTCGTAATGATGAGTACAATGACCCCTTATGAGATTTCGTGTATGAATAGATAGACCTTATATAGGGGCGGAAGGGACACCGACGACGATCGGTAATTTAAAAGAAAATCTGCTGTTCCTACTTTCTTACATTTGGCCGTCTAGGAATTGCACTTTTGTAGGAAACAGCACATTAATTTCTTAGTACCGTTGAAAACTCAAGACTCAAACTCCTATCAAGATCGGAGACTCTACAATCGAAGTTGTAGACGATTATGTCTACCTGGGACAAACGGTCCAGTTAGGTAGGCCTACCTTCGAGAAAGAGGTCAATCGTCGAATCCGACTCGGCTGGGCAGTGTTCGGGAAGTTGCGTGGTATCTTCTCGTCCAACTTACCGCAGTGTCTCAAGATGAAAGTCTATGACCAGTGAATGTTGCCAGTGATTACATACGGGACCGAAACGTGGTCGCTCACAATGGGCTTCATCAGAAGGCTTAAAGTCACCCAAAGGGCAATGGAGAGGGCTATGCTCGGAGTTTCCTTGCGTGATCCAATCAGAAATGAGGACATCCGCAAGAGAACCAAGGTTACCGACGTAGCCCGAAGCCAAACTTAAGTGGCAGTGGGCAAGGCACATTGCTCGCAGAACTGATGGCCGATGGGGCCGTAAAGTTCTGGTGTGGCGACCGCAAACCGGAAGCCATTGCGTTGAAAGGTCTCCCACTAGGTGGACCGATGACCTGGTGAAGGTTGCGGGGGATCCACTGGATGTAGTCGCACGGGACCGGTCAATGTGGCGACACTTCGGGGAGGCCTATGTCCAGCAGTGGACGTCTTTCGGCCGAAATGATGATGATGTTGAATGATGACCGTTGAAAAATAACTTTGTTAATACAAAAATCATTTTATTAAGTTGTTCTGATTTTCAATCTTAATAATATTGTTTTAGAGTCCAGTTAATATAATAAACCGTTCAGCGACCTACCTTTGAGAACGTTTTTCAAAACGTCACCTTTATTTGCACTTTCCTTTGCATGGGCCATAACATCATCCATGGTGGCTGGCCAAACATGCCGCTTTGCTATTGCTGAAATGAATTATAATTATGTTAAATTTTACTGAAACTTTACTTCGGTTGACGAACTTACACATTGGTGTCAAAGCATAAATAGACTTTGATTATTATCTTTTACCGGCAGATCATCAAATACCTACTTCAGTTATTTTAGACACTGACAGTCTGACATGTATTTCACAGTATTGTTAAAAAACATTTTTTTAACTGACCTTTGCGAACTTGCTCCATGAATCTAGGCATATTATCCGTAGGACATTCTTCGGCGAGTATATCATGCAAAACATCAGGTGACAGCTGTCCCTTTGCAATAGCTGTAACAGATATGCTTAAAGCCTCGTATTCATTAGAGGACAAATGTCCCGGAACACATGTCGCTGACAAAGTCGGGCAACGTTAAGTGAGGTCGGCTAACGTTGCCAGAAACCTTTTCTATTGTGCAGTTTTTTTTTTCTACTTTACAAGACATGCGACGTCGCCTAATATCGCTCGTTTTCCCCCGACATCTTTAGCAATGCGTGACTTTTTTCATCTAGTAAGTAACATTATCAATGTATTGATTAGACATACATATATCTATATTTTTTACAATGTTAGACTTACCTCGGCGGATGTTCTTCATGATATGTTCCTTATTTTCAGTTGGTTGTATTTTGCCGACTAAATCATTCATGACTTCTTTAGGCATTTTCCTCTTTTCTATTGCTGAAAAATTAACATAAATACCTTATGTAATGTGACGATACTGTGGTGGATCGTGGTCTGCATGTGTATTAAGAGGGAACAGGACCTGCGTGTAGGTATTTGAAGAGTCGCACTGCGTCAAGCCTGCCCCGGAGAGTGCGCGGGACAGCTGCAGCTCAGAATTATTACTATCCACTTAGAAGGAATGCTTGATTTAGACAGAGGCAGTAGACTAGCGTGGGGCGGGCTGTGGGGGCCTTGGCCCCGGGCAGCCCTTTTCAGGGGGCAGCAGAGAGCATAGGTAGGTGGCGGCAAGCAGAACAAGGCGGCAACGTCAGGTCATAGTTATCAGATCAGGTAATTACTATTGTCATCGGGACTATGTTTTAAACAAACAAGCCTGGATGGAGCATTTTCCTTAACCCATTCAGTGCCCAGAACCCAGCATATGAGTCGAACAATAATTTGTTCGTTCGCACAATCCGTATCTGTAACTATGGACGCGCTAGTCGGGTTCTGGGCATGAATACAAGTCATCTATAGTTAATTATAACGACGACTCGGATACGGGTTGTGGGCACGCGAACGAAATTCACGAAGTTTTCGCGAAGCACTGGGCAGTGAATGGGATAATATACGCCGCTGGCACAGGGGGCCTTATCATACAAGCCTCACGTATATTCCGGTCTGCAGCGCCGTATTTTCTAGATTCAACCACTATATTTTTCTAGCCCGCTGCCCACCTTTTTTATACCTTGTATTCATGGTAAAAAGAAAATGTAACCTTAAAATGAAACGTAATCAAAATGTAAACCTAATGTTTAGGATGCTACATTTTTACGTTTCTTGACATTTTATGAAAAAAGAGGGGGCGGCCAAAATTACGGTCAGCCCCGGGCGGCTAAACCCACGCTACGCCACTGGACAGAGGTTCTATTGTCCTGAACCAAACTGACCTTTTCAGTGCGATATCCGCGTCGTTTTTGCGCTCCCTACGTATCCGCTTTGGTGGAACTTGGCCTAACAGGATTTCATTTGGTTTTTTGTAGGCCGTAGGTTTTTCATTAAAATATTGTTCGTAGGGTTTGACCTACCTTTGCGAACTTTCTCAAAGACTTGAGACTTAGTATCAGTACGGCCTACATCGTCTTGTATTTCATCTAACACTGCGACTGGTACTTCACCCATTAATACCGCTGAAACAAAAATAGTGCGCAAAAATGGTGCTTAAACAATCAATATTTAAATTTAATAGTTCATCAAAACCTTCAATAGCGACGAACTTTACATTGAAAATGATTAAGTCCATAAAAAACATTAGCTTTTGCTCCCGGTTTCGCTTCCGTTATGTACGTAAATTAACCCACGGGAACGTTTCAATGTATGACACTCGGGGATAATGTAACTTCTCGTTTGTGAAAAAAATTTCTGGATCGGGTGAGGAGTTCCGAAGATTACCCCCTACATACAAACTAACAAACAAATTTTACTTCTTTATAATATTATTATATTATATATATATATTATAAATTAATTAAAGTATTATACTATATTATTGAGAATGAGTGCCATACTATTATGATTATATATTATATTATATATAGTATTTAAATAGTATTCAAGACGTCGACGACGTTCAAGACGAGGTGTGAAAGAACTTTCGAAATAGATAAGAGCAGTGCGATAAAACTAATACTAACTTGATAACTAAACTGTACGTAGCCTTAAAACAAATTCGACAATATACATATAAAATTTCGAATATATTTTTAAGTTTAAAACATATAGAAAAATAAATGACATACCTTTGCGGACGTTAGTCAAGATCTTGGACTTATTGTCACTATCGCCAACTTTATCGAGAACAGATTTAACCACTGATGGTGACATGTAATTCTGTGTCATTACTGAAATAACGTTTAAATTACTTTAAGTTTTAATTTAATTTGCAACAGACTGCAATGACAATGAAGAAAATAATTATAATAATTCTGGAGTCCGTATTCTGGCTACGTTTCGGCGACTTTTTTGAGAAAACTGAAGGTTTTGTCTGTGAGATTATGGTTGAAGTTATCTTAACGAACAACTACCGGATATTATGAGAGATTTTTACGTGTGTTGGGCATTAGTCCATCAGACATATTATTTCTGGTTGTTCTCGTCTGGCTAACAGCGATGAATTGCACAGGAACCACCAAGTGGCCAGGATTATCAACCAGCAACTTGCTTTGAAATATAAACTTGTAGAATCTGAGCTACCGTATTCAAGTATGTGTCCGGCTCAGTTCTCGAGAAAGATTATGACAACCTGTATAATATTTCATTTTTTATTTTCTCTTATTTATCTTGTTACATAGTGGTTCGCACAATAGTATACATTGTAATTGTTAAACTAGTTCTACAAGCATATACAAGAGAATGACCTTTAACTCTTTCAGGTTTGTTGCATGGTTAGTTTTCTAACCCCTTATTCTCGGTTGCTTAAAAATATTTCCACGTCATCTTTCGACGAAGTGCTGGACTTTTATGTTTTTAAAGTCATTGTTGACCTTGTGTTGCGAAAACTGCCACGGTGGTTAGTAAACTAACCCCTTATTCCTCAAAAGCCATAAGTCGTATTTTCGTAATATATATTTTTTCTTAATAATTAAACCCATACTAAAGAAAATATCCAATTGTTTTATTTATAAAGTGATCTTATTAAAAGTGTGCCTGAAAGAGTTAAAGAAAAAGGAACACTTTAAAAATTACCTCTTCGTACTTTCATCATGACATCTGATTGATCGTCAGTAGAGCTTATATCAGCTAGTATTTCTTGCATGACTTCTGGATATAACTCCCCGTTATCTACCCCTGAAATAGTAATTCATTTTGATAAAAATATCTAAGATAGATTTTGTTTTAAAGGCGGTTACACTAAGCACGGCCGTGAGATCAAGACTGTAGCGGCACCGCTTTGACGTAACGTGTAACGTGGATACGTTACAGTTTCTTGTTTGAACGGTGGTCTGATCAAATATCCGAGTAACTCAAGATACCTAGCAGCGCGGTACTCTACCAGGCCACTGATCTTAAAACTGCTTGCAAAAGGGGCCACCGGTGGCAGTCGCGCGCCACGTTTTTTGGTACCGCCCAAACGAAGGTGGTCAGTGGCTGCCAAGAGTGGTCAGTATATATTTGTAATTCGCCACCGGTGGTGTTTCGCGGACACTGAGTCGCAAGTGGCCGCCACTGGTGGTAGCATGTGGGGGCCACTAATTCGCGAATGATCGCCTCTCACTACACGTGTGTGGCGATTCCATACAAAACGTTTTAAAAATCTTGTAAACAGCTTGTTGCCCGTTAGCGCGGAGCCTAACAGATGGAGTAAAACAGTTGACAGTCTTGATTTTCAGCAGCTAGATATCGATTAAGAGAGAGGGCTTTTTAGATTTTTTTCTATTTATTTTCATTTAAAGAAAGAGACAGTATTTATTTGTTTCGCACAGGACAAAATAAATGATTAAAATATATAAGGTCCCATTAAAATAGATGGATAAACTTTTAGAAATCATTCAGACCACCACAAAAAGGACAATGCTAAAAAAAATGAAAAACGCATAAGATACTTACAAGAAAAAAAATCAGCTAGCGAAAATACACTAAAAATGCCAGCAATTTATTATTTTAGGTCAAAATAAAATCACTTTAATCACTGTTTTCTTAGCTTGAATATCTTTAGTTAGACGTACTGAACGCTGTGTTAAAATTAGTCCATCTATTCTAATGGGACCTTATATAAGTAAACATAAGAAAACCTTAAAAATAATACATACATTAAACTAAAATTGGTCCTGTACGAGGCAAAGGTCCCTATTTCAACATGGATGAATGGCATTTAAGGTCATTTACTTACCTTGAAGGAGGTTCTTTATGATTTCATCTTTGTTTTCTCCAGTATCAGTGACTATTTTATCCAGGACTTGACGTGAAACTTGTCTCTTGTCAATCGCTGGGAAAGTAAGCATATTAAGATTCCATTTTGATATGGCACAGGTAGTTGTTGCAGACAGACATGAAGCTCTTCAAAGCCTTACTTTTTCTTAAACTTTTTGCAATAGCATCAACTAGGAACCTACGTACTGCCAAACTATTTAAAGCAAACTGAAGATAGTGGGATCAGCTTTTGTTAAAAGTTTATATAACAGCAGCTTGGCTAGTTTCTACCGAACGAGAACCACTACGGCAGTGGGATAAATCCTTCTTGAATGTAGAACGTAATGAAGAAATGGAACGTCTAATAAATCGATGAACGCCGGCTGCATGCACGAAAAAGTGTCCCGTTACACTCATTGTACGCATGCGCCGTATCTATCTCTCTTCCACTCGATTTTCTGACGTTGTCACGTTAAGACCTATTTTTTTCCTAAAATTATATTTAAAGAGACTTACATCCATAAACTCACACGGTAGGCAGAAACCTGCTACGATCCTTACATACTCCCTTCGCCTCGTCCACATTCATACATCTGGTCATACACGCAGGCTGGTTGCGAGTACTACGCACCTAACCTTTCTGAAGAACCTAACCAATAAGGACTTACCTGCACGGACTTTCTCCACGATATCCGATTTGTTATCGCTAGGATATATATTGAATAGAATATCGTCCATAACCTCTGGTGGTAACTTTCCTTTGTTTACCGCTACAATTAATAGTTTTTATTATGAACAATTGGGCCTAACGTTTTCCTATAACAAACCATTTGTTATAGGAAAACGTTAGGCCGGGGTTAATAAACGTTACTCACGAAGAACTGAGACTGGGACTTTGTGAAAATCAAAATCATAGCATTTATTTCAAAAAAGCTAGTGATTTAAGAAGGAAGGCTTTTAAATTGTCGAAACAAAGACAACGATACAATTAAGCTACAGTTCTAGCTACAAAGTATAATAACTGTGAAAGTACCGTCCGTGTCCATGCCAAAGCTCTATGGAGAAGAACGGACAAGAAATTCCTTGAACACATCAGAATTTTGTAACAAAAATCTTGGTTACATCTTTTCATGTTGTGATTGTACATCAAACTCTCAGACCTGTCAAATTGCTTTAATAGATTTTTTAAATTAACGCATTAGGTTCAAGGTTGATTGGGAAAATTTGACAGTTTCGGGTAGCTTGATGTGCACATACTCGTACATAAAAGATGACAGGGCTGGAAAGAGCGTGACTTCTGAGCTGACGAGTAATAGAGAAATATGGAAGAACAAGATACGGAGCCCAACCCAAGTCGGTTGGGATATGGCTAGGAAAATTATCATGTTCACGTGTCTATTTTGCACTTGAATTTGACAGTTGTGCAACAGGGACAATCATAGCCGAAAAACGTGCTAAGTAACGTTTATAAATCTCGGCCTTAATGTTTGTTTCATAATTTTTTACCTTTACGAAGATTCGTAGTAAGTTCTGTTTTATTTCGACTTGCGCTTGCGATGGCCAACATTTCATTTGCTACTGATGGTGTCACGTGAATCTTCGATATCGCTGCAAGTAATAACCAGAGATAACGTAGGCATACCGCAAGCAGTGCTTGCCTAGTGGTGAGACCGTTGGACTGCCAAGTCATAGGTCTCGAGTTCAACCGACACGTCGACATGTCGATGTCGACGTCGACGTGTCTTTCCGGATTCATAGTTACTTGCTTTGGTGAAGGAAAATATCGTAAGGAAACCAGCATACCTGAGAGGTATTTCTCGACGGCATGTAAATACAAGTCAGTACAGGCCTTGCTTTATCTAAGAATATATCTATATAGCTAAAAAATTCATTCTCTTTCTTTGTTACCTTAATATCTAAGTTAAAGTGTCTGTAACCTACCTTTACGGACTTTCTTCATGACTTGAGACTTGCTGTCATAATTATGTATATTGAGTAGTACATCATCCATGATATCAGGTGCAAGTTGACCTTTTCCTACAGCTGAAATATACAAATATAATATATTCATCGACTAAATATTAAGTGTTCATAGTTTTAATGGAGGCCAGTATAATATTGGTCCACGAGTGGGAACGAGGCAGCTTAGCACCAGCTGAGACTCATCATCATCTGGCTAACCTTTTTAAAATGGGGGCTATGGGGCGCATGAATTCGCCAATAGAGGCGTTCGTGAAGAGTAAGGTCTTCCGAAATGTCAGATGTCATAGAGTTTTCGCGCGTTGCGTACTTTTTATCACGTATTTTAACTTATATTCATGATTCTGGTCTAGATTGAGCCATTCCTGATTAATTATGACTTGAAGATTTTAAGTAGCAACTTAGGATCTTATTTGTTAGTACTTGGAGGTAGAATGATTTTTAAATGTTTCATGCTTGTTAATGTTAGGGAGAATATTTGTAAATATGTATCTGAAGTTACACTATGTGCATATACAAAATGAAATAAACTTTTTATGAAGTTATTTGAACTTTAAAGTATAAAACAGAATTAATGACAGGACCTTACTCGACAGTGGCGCTATCTGGTAAGCCTAAAAACGATAGCCCCCATTCCAGCGGCACTTTTGGCGATATGGCTGAGCGATTAGTTGCTGCGCTGCGTGTGCGCGAATTCGATTCCAGCACTTGGGTCTGGCTGTTTGTGTATGTGAGTTTACATGTTGTACGCATCCACGATACAGGAGACATACATAGCGTGGGGCAGAGTAAAAAAAGAAAATGGTACATTCGGGATCCAGTCTAATCGTATGCTGCTGAATCCCAGTATTTTACATTTACGACTGCTGACTCAACTCACTGTAGTAAAATACGATTGAATAACACAGCAAAACCATTTTAAGTGGAAGCGTACGCGTAGCCCGCGAAATTAACATTTTCTTACGGTTTTTGCAATTTGCAGGTCAGTGTCAGGTTGTATGTTAATGAAAAATGAGTCGCGCCAGTAACACGTGTGTAGTTACAGAATTACAATCATGAAAAAATGAATTTCACGGGCTACCCGTACACTTCCACCTTAAGTTACAGGCTTACGAACCTTTTCGTATGTTTGCTACAACTTCATCTTTAGTTTCGCACTTTTTAGGTTGTAGGTTGCCAACAATATTATTTATCACATACGGTGGAACTTCCCTTTTTTCTAACACTGAAATAATATTATTCAGTTCATAAACTTTTAATTCAATATCCACCAAATCATACTTATAAATTTAAATAACTAACTTAAACACTAAAACTACTATAACACAACAACAGAACTACAACAACAACAACTTATAGTAACTAACTTAAAAATAAACTAAAAAATAGCGTCAAAAAACTCCTCCTCAACGCTGTCAACTGGTAATTTCCCCAAGAGACTTGGGGCGTTGCCGCGTTGTATGGCAACGCTAAACCTTGGGCCAAGGTAAAAGCCAGCCCTTGGGTCACGGAAAGTCTCAACTAAGCGTTTTGAAATTTCCTTGAAAAGTCTGTGAGCTTGATCCTAGAGTTTCAACCCCAAACGGCTCAAAAATATAGTTTCCAATAAGGTTACTATATTTACGCCGCTTGAGGTTCTCCGCAGCCGCAGCGGCAGCTCCAGCACAGCACGATGAGCTAGGAAGATGGGAAGGCGCAAGAGTATCGACACATGTTACGTCCCACACTAAAGGCCTACCCATCTTCCATAGAAGCAAAGACATGCCGTCCGATCTCTTGCCATCGCCGCGTGCCAAACCATTGGGTTCTAATATAGCTGGAATGCTGACGGTGACAAGAGCTCGTCGGATGATGTCATTTAAGTTCGCGTGCCGTGCAAAACGGCCCACACTGCGGCTACATACGACGAAAGGCCGTGGTGTCCGAGGCTGTTGACAACTTCAACTCAGTGACAGTTATGTGGAGAACAACATGGGAAGCAAAAGTTTCACAACGTTGTTTAGCAACAATAAACATGAGTTTGTATAATAAAGAAGAATGTGGCAGTATAGCTGGAAACATGTTCCTAAAGTTTTGTGTTCATGGAAAAAAATGTTTGAGTCCTTAGCTATCTTCTAATTTAATATGCCCTGCGAAATACCATTTAAAAAAACCTTGCACAATTCTTGGAGGTGCGCGAAAAAATGTTCGGCAACTGCTCTGTTTCTCTACTTTTGTTTGTGTCTTTACATTTGAATAGTGTCATGGGTGTGTGGCTGATTTGTATCCTCACCATCCTGCATTTTCTCCACAATCATGGACTTAGTATCATTACGTTGAACAACATCGAGTATATCAGATAGGATGGCGCGTGGTAGTACTCCTCTTTCTACCGCTGAAATAAACATTTTGTCACATTACAATTATTGAATCAGAGCTCATAATTTAATAAATATCTTTAGACGCCATCTCTTCGGCACCGACAGAATCGTGGCGATATCCATTATCTATGCTGTGCCAGATGCAACATGAAAGCAACGTTAAGTACCCTTCTATTAAGGTTGGAAGGGGACCTCGACGCGAAAACGGTTACCACGCGCGAACTCAGTACATCATTCTGAAACCCCACATCGAAATTTTTCAAAGCTGATTTTTTTTAATATCTGCTGTGTCCTACAAAAGTGCGAAACCTACACGGTCAAAATTTATGGAACAGTTCATTTAACCTACGATGAAAAATCTCGGTATCCCTTCCGTCCTGTATAATTTTCGCGGTTTTTGTAGTAACTTTTTGTTATCTGTTATTGCCTGCTAACACTTGCAAACTTTATTTCACAAAAAGCAACTACGGTACCAATACAGTGAGACAAATCACGAGGACCACAAAGAAGAGAAATATTATTAAAAGGTTCCGTTGAATTTCTTACCTTTGCGCATTTTCTTCAGAACCGAAGCTCTGTCTTTACTGGCACGTATTTGCCCTAGTATATCTTCTTTGGTAGATTGTGACACATGTCTTTTTGCTATCGCTGAAATTACAGTTATCCTCATTTGCCTATTTCATATGTTGGGGTCGGATCTTGTCTAATCGGATGCATTTGTTTTATTACCAGCATTTTACATGAGTCTACTGTCTACCGGACCTAGCAACTGAGTAACACGATATCCTTCAGTAAAACTGGTTGACAAACTCTCAGGCTTACGAAATATCAGAAGCTGAAGTCATTATAAAGTCTTCATCACTTCAGCCGGGAATCACTCACTGTTGGGTATAGGACTTCCATTTCTTCAACCATTCTTCACTGTTCTGTGTGTCCCTTATCCATCTGCTTTCCACAATTTTAACGATATTGTCAACCCAAAGCGCTTTTGGATGACCCTGGTTTCTTACTAGGTATAAAATTTTGCAAAACATAAATTGGCGGGGATACAAAGATGGCAACAGAAATGGACATTATGAAATTGACTGTATCCTGAACTGCCCCTCTCCTGGGCAAAAGCCTCCCCCATTCCTTCTATTTCTCTCGGTGTTGTACTTCTTTTCAACAATTCGTGACGAAGCCAGCCAAGACGTCCGGCCATCTTCTCCTCGGTCTGCCGCGACCGTGTCTAGTTGTCTCAGGGCTCCAGAGCCAAATCTAAAATTTTACGTACCTTTAAGGACCTTCTTAACGATTAGAGATTTGTTGTCAGTAGGTCGTAAGGTAGTGAGTACATCGTCTAGAACACGCGCTGACAGATGGCCATTCTGGACCGCTGCAATAGGCGTAAATATATCAACGTCAATAAATTAAGGCGGAAATTTGAACTCTAACGTGTTTTTTTACCTTAAAATCCCTTGCCTGGTGAACGCCTGCTATTTAGAACAGATTTTGACGTTTTGCTACTATCTTTCGCTAAGTGTGGTGATGACTGATGCGTTTGATCATAGTGTACACTTGCCTAGAAGTAGACCTAGTAGTTTTAGATGAACCTAATGAAGCAAACACACCTTTTCGAATATTCATTATGACTTTTGCCTTGTTATCACTTTTCTGTACATTTTCAAGTACATCATCCACGACACTCGGGGACAGCAATTTCTTGTCGAAGGCTGAAAGAGTATTTTATGGGTAATCATTGTTATATTCAAGGACAAATACTCATATCGACGGTGGAAATAAATGTTGTAAGGGGCATGAGTGTGCTGTAAGATTTTCAACTTTCAGCGCTAAACTTAACGTTGAAATGAATTTTAAAATTTCCACTGTCTAGAGTTAAATATTTTTCAAATTATTATCAGCTTAATATCAAATTATAATCTGATTTACCTTCACGGACTTTCTTCATAACTTCATCTTTGCTGTCCTCTGGAAGAACATTCTTGAGAATGTCATACAGTACATCCGGCGGCAGAATCCCTTTCTCTACAGCTAAAATAAATAGATACATGGTATATTACTGTAACAAATTAACGCTTCACATCGAACAATCATAACATGAATACCCGTTGTCAACAGGAATAAAATACAATAATACTTTCGTCGCTAGCAAAGTCCCCAGCAACAAAATTAATGAGGACAACGGAACGAAAATTATCGCACTCCACGAACAATCATAATAGTTGTCTGTAAACCAAAACTTTAATGATTAATGAATCGAATAACTATGGGCCAAGTTCACCGACAAGATAACGGTCTGATTATCTGAAAACAGCTGTTCACCATGAATTTTCGTGTTCCCGAAAGCAAATCTGATGGCAGAATTTGTTGAGCAAGAAAGCCAATTTGAAGTACCTACACACTTCAAAGTATTCTTAAGCTCTTGTCGATTGGCAAAGTTCATTCGGCTTCTATTATTGCTCAAATCACATTCCGTCGTTGAAGTTCTAACACCATGTAAGTCTTTAATAGCAGTTTTTCAGAAGAGTGAAAAAGTGCGTAATTATACCTAACAGTACAATAAAATTGTATAACGTGTGTGCACTTCAAATTCAAAACGTTGCTTGTATCTGATTGACTGAAACAACGCGTTTACAGATTCTCTAGCAAACGGCATCAAAAATCGAATTGTCGAAACCCAAAATTTACTTACGTGGTACTAACTTCAACGACGATTTGGAACGGGTTGACACAACTTGAGCTAAGCCAACCATTTTTTACCGAACGTACAACTGCATAGTTACTATTCGATTCTACCGGCTTTGCCGAATAATGTATACCCCTTGCATCTAACTGTTATCGCAGGTTTTGAAGAGTATTTTTCTCTTTCTGTTACCTTTTCGAATCTTATTTACAACTTCTGGTCCATCGTAACTCGAGGCGGCGTCGGCGAGAACATCCTCATAGACAAACGGCAAAATGTGTCTTTTCGCTATTGCTAAAATTAAAAAGGTATTTGAATCTTAGTAAACGAAACGTAAAGGGCACTTTTGAAGAAACGGGCCGGATGATTGATGATGCTTTTATTTGTTCAGTGACTAAAGCTTGTTTCTTCCGCTGATGAGCCCCTTATGTCTCCTCGAAAGTGAAAGCAATGTTTATTTATTTAGGCGTCAATCACATTACATCACCAATCTAAACAAGATTGGTGATGTACAATTTCGTATATTTTTTTACCTAGCCTGCTCTCTCACTCCTGGGCAAAGCCCTCCCTCCACTTCTTTCATATCTAGCGAACCCGTGCATCCTCCTTCCAGCTTTGACGGAACCTGTTTAGTTCGTCCCGGTATATATGTTCTGCCCAGTCCCATTTGAGTTGGGAAGCCTTTTGAGCCCCGTCAGCTATATTTATTTTGGAGCGCAGTATTGTGTTTAAGTATATATTTTCTGTTATTGTTTTATGAGTTACCTTTGCGTATCTTCTGTACAGTTGCAGACATATTGTCTGTTGATTCGACTCTGGCGATTAAATCATCTAAAACAGCTGGCGACAGCTTTCCCCTTGCTACCGCTAAAATTAATATACAGTTTCAATTAGGCACTACTTCAACAATAAATATTAAGAGAACAATGTTTCTCAACCAGTAAGCCTTACCTTTACGAATCTTTTTCAATACTAAAGATTTTTTGGCCGTAACGCCTTTAGAGTCACTTTTTTTCGATACGTGTAACATTTGTTTTAATTTTGGCTTCGTTTTCCTTTTTCTTGGCTCTTAAATGAAATTTGTTTTATCGATTAGAACTTTACGGAAAGATAACGCAATATAGTAAATATTTAGGAAAAAATGTTATCGATGAACCAGAGAAATTGTGCGTTTCAATAATATTCTTCATGTTTCCGTATTATAGCGAAAGTTGCGAGAAAGAGTCAAAGCTTCTAAGTGTTGTATTGCCTTGCTTTGTTCACCTATAATCGCACTCATATTTCCGAAGATAATCGATGATCCGAATCCGAAGTACATATTCTGGGAGGTCTGTGCTTACCTTTCTGGATACAGTCCCCGCCACACGGCGGGACTACAGTTTCATATTTCGGACGGGAAAATTTTGCTATTACATCTACAATTTCATTTGGAACTTGGCTCTTTTCTAAGGCTGAAATATTTTGGTTTCTATTAATGCTTAATTATTATATACATGGTGTAAACAAACTCTTCACGAAGCCGTCAACCAAGCATTATGTACATCAAACCAAGTAACGTTACGCAAAAATTAGTGCTGGGAAGCGACTTTTTTTTTTGGGCTGAAAAATCACATTGTGCTGATGGATGGATTGACTAGTAAAGGTGTCCTGGAGGTGTTTAAAGTAAAAATTTTACATTAAAACACGTATTTAAAAAAAATATTGTGAAATAGTTGGAACTTTGATCCCCAATATCTCCGTAACTAGTAGGTTCCCAGGTATGGTCTAGAATAAAAAAATGATCGCAATGGCGGGGAGAACAAGTGCCTTTCGGCTTCATTAAGAGTCTGTTTACACCCTTTATTTATAAAGCATTTCTTAACAGATCGTTACCAAACAGATATTTGCTGTTCACTTACAAGAGTTATTGTTAAAAGAAGCTATATTGAAAAGCCAATTATAGAATAACGTACATTTACGGATTTTCTTCACGACATCTGACTTATCGTCGTCAGGATATACATGTGCGAATATATCATTCATTACATGGGGCGGTATATGCCCGATATCTGCCGCTGAAATCAACGTTTGATATTAACGAAAATCTGACGGAGAGTGATGAAATAACTATAGGGGCATCTATGTATTTAGAGAGTATGGTAAATGTACAGTGTGCCTAGCAAAAAATATGAAAAAAAAAAAATTAAGGATGACGTGAAACCTTTTTGGGAGAAACGAACCACTTTTTCTCAGAAAGCCTTAGTGCGATATACATATATAGTTAAAATATCTGATTAGTATTTTTGACTTACCATTACGGAGTTTCATCATGATTTCAGACGAATCGTCACTGTCGTATACATCGGTTAGTATCTTTTTAGTCATCGAGGGCGTCATGTGGTACTTTACTATAGCTGGAATTAACTTTTTATGTCCAATTCAAACTCTAATATAGAAATTAATAGACGTTACCTAGCCTGTACTTTGGCTTACTTTGTGTCTTTATCGTATACTTAAGCACAACTAATGAACTTTAAAGTTTGATAGATGTGGGAAAGTGATGAGGAACGATAATGTACGGACTAGATATCTACTATATCTGTAGTGTTTTTTTTTTGACGTGACAATGTCTTATAAATCGATGAACGCCGGCTGCACGCACGAAAAAGTGTTCACGTTCCGCCTGAACTGAGTGTGCAAGCGAGAGCGCAGAACAAGCGATAGAAAGGCACGGTCGCCCTAAGCGTTTGGGTTGTGACGCGTCTATGTATGTATTTTTCAAAATAATGATAATTCAGTGAAAATAAGTTAATTCATTTCATAAAAGCATGAAATTTTTCTTTTATGACGTTATCACCTACAATTATCGTCTGTAAACCGACTTTACAGACAACCATTTTTTTTTGTAGTCTTTATTGTCCCACTACTGGGAAAATTCCTCCCCATAATTCTTCCCCCGTGTGGTTGTACAGCCAGCGTCACGATGTGGGTGCCCCTCTTGAAAGCACCAACATTCCCAACTGGGGTACCCAATTGATGCAGCCCACCGTACATTCATAAGAACGTAGGAGTCTAACCGAAGACATTTTCAACAGAAGTTGCAATTTTTACTTTCCAATAAACAGGGTGTAAACAGACTCTTCACGAAGCCGTCAACCAAGCATTATGTACATCAAACTAAGTAACTTTACGCTAAAATTACTGCTGGGAAACAACTCTTTTTTTGGAGTGAGAAATCACGTTTTACGATACAACAAAAACATTGTGCTAATGGATGGATTGAATAGTACGGGGGTTGTGAAGGTGGCTTAAATAAAAAAAAATACATTAAAAACATGTTTAAAAAAAAAACTTGTGAAAAAGTTGGAACTCTGACCCCCAATATCACCGTAACTAGAAGGTTCCCAGGTATGGTAAAAAAAAACAAAAAAAATGATCGCAATGACGAGGAAAACAAGTGCCTTTCGGCTTCGTTAAGAGTCTTTTTACACCCTTTATTTATCTATTAATGATTTACCTTTCCGGATTTTCTTTAATATTTGCGGTTTCGTGTCACAAGGTCTTATATTTGCGACTATATCATGTAAAATACAAGGCGCCAATCTTCCTTTTCCAATGACTGTAATACATTAATTATTATTAGTTTTATAGTAATAGATAATTCCACATTTGTTAGCCGGTTAAATAACACGCTAAGTTAATCAAATAAAAATAATCAAAATTCAGGAAACAAAAGAAATCCGTGTTGGGATAGCTACGGGGTGAATTACCTCAACATTCTTTAAGAAAAGAAGGCACAAATAATTGACTTAATACAAACCTTTCTCGATGTTTCTAACAATTTCTGAGTCATTGTCACTTGGCCACGTATCGGCGAGGATATCATTCCTGTCGCTCGCTGGCACTTTTTGTTTATTTAACCCTAGAAATATAGATATTATTAATTTCGAAACGTATATCATCATATAAAAAAAAAAATACATGATCTGCCTTACTCTTATTTTGACCAGCGAGGATATTATCCATGAGACATTGCGGGACACGCCTTTTTAATATCGCTGCAATTTAAAATACTCATTTTAATATCAGTGCGCAATATCCCTATGATTGTATAATTTTAAGGTCAGGTGCGTAGTACACGGTGGGCAGGACCAGATGTATGAACGTGGATGAAGCAAATGAAGTAAGATATGGTAGCAGATTCTGTAATTTCTGCCTACCTCCATGGGAATAAAGGCGTAAGTTTATGTATGTTTGTGAGACATAAAAGGAGATGTTTCAAAATGTATGGAGCTCCAGCGAGGTCTCTGTACACCATACTAAAAAATGGGGAAACACAATTAAAGCAGTTTTCAATCATCCAATTACTTTAAATTGGCTTTGTTTGATTGTAAAGCACATGAATGTACACTTGAAATTGCAAAACACAACAAAAACCCGTCATGGCGGTAAACTGTCATGTTGATTGATTATTGACGTTTAACATGGTTATTTCTGTCGTATTACATTGTCAAAGAGAATCACTACGTTAGTTAGTGACAGTAGACAGTTCACGATCTATGATCAATGGTCGATCTATGGGTTACTGTCATTGTTTTTCAACCACCGAGTATCTAAATTGGCAAGACGCCATATTGAAAGTCAATAAAAATAAATGATAAGTATCAAATGATTACAAGAAAAATATGCATTTGTGCAATTTATTTGTATTTTTCCCGAATTCCACGGATTTTTTCTCGATTTCTCTAGGTATTGTACATATACTGGGCCTCTGGGCCCATTTTGAAACATCTCTTTTAGCCAAACGCATTTTTTTATTTATTTACCTTTTCGGACCTTCTCAATGACATCACTTTTAGTGTCTGTTATTGTTATACTTGCAAGTATTTCACTTACAATATCAGAAGGTAACTGTCCCTGGTTCACCGCTAAAATAAAGATAAAATAATTAAAATAAACATTCATTAAATTAAATTTGAATAAAATAGGACGATGGACAATATTTGTCCAGCAAAAGCATGCGCTTCGGCAACTGTCGTCTATCTTCGAAAATAAACGCGTAATGAAGACGTCTAAAATTGAATTTTTACAACCGTGGTATAACTTAACTACTTTTGTTACAAAATTAACTGTTAACAACTCTATGTTATTCCAAAAAGCTTTTTAAAGTGACAAAGTGTGACCTGAGTAGCTCAACAATGAGGAAGCTTTTCAAAAACGCGTTTTGCATAGCTTGATTGGTCGTCGTGCGTACAAGACTAAGAAACTTCCCCTCAGTGATGCGACTCTGTGATGAAACGGTTGTAGTAATTCGGAAACAGGAAGATTGCCGAAGCGATTACTGTATCTGGTTTAACTGTACGCAAGTACCTTCACGGATATTCCTTATGATATCACACTTATGTCTACTGTGGTGTACTTGCGCTAGAACATCATCCATGTTGCGAGGAGTGACATGTCGTTTTTCTATCGCTGAAATGATATTAAAAGATCTCTGTAAAAGGTTTCGCTTTTTAAGGTTTCGTACTCGAAGGGAAACCAAAGGGACCCTATTATTAAATCTCCGCCGTCCGTCCGTATGTCTGTCAGCGGGCTGTATCTCATGAACCGTAATAGGGAGACAGTTGATATTTTCACAGAATGTTTATTTCTGTGGCCGCTATAACAACAAATAATAAATTAAAAATTTAAGGGGGCTCCCCTACTACGATGATACGGAACTTTTCATGCTCGAGTCCGATTCGCACTTAACCGGTTATTTATAATAGAAAAAAAATCTAAATATTTAAGTTCGATACTAAGACAAAATATTAGGTGAAAATCAAATTTAATTTACCTCTCTGTACTTTCTTCACCATTTCACATGCATTGTCAGAAGGGTTTATGTTAGCGAGTATATCATCCATGACTCCAGGACACAGCTGTGCCTTGCCTATAGCTGTAAACAAAAATGTCTATTTATAAATTGAAAGCGCAAACCCACCACGGTGCATGTTGTGCACGGGCACGCGGCGCATTTTAGCTGCGTGGGTTCATTTGTTTGACAACGTGGGTCTACGTTTCCACTGCAGTACACGCTATACACCCACAACTATGTACGACTAAAGCGTGCGTGGCCCACGCCACCGCGGCATAGTCGTGGGTTAATATTCGTGTATAGCGTGTACCGCATACACAGTGTGCATGGCGTTAACAGCGTTGAGCTATGTGAGCGCCGTATTCGAGCAAGCACAGACGCAGACGACAGCAGATCAAGCTGCAGCCCTTATAACCGCCGGTAGCTTGGACCCTGCTCTCGACACCGGTGCAATCCTATTTTTTATATTTTTAAATGTTTTTTTTTTAATAATATGCAAAATTATTTAAAAAAAATATGTGTAGATGAATGAATAAACGATAAAAGATAATACCATTCTTAAGAACCTTTGTGCTACAAACACATTGAACAGTAAAGTTCAAACTGTACATTTTTACACTAATATGAATACTTTTATATCTATGATTTCTCACCATCTCGAACTTTTGCAAGAACATCATTGTCTATGGTGCAGGTGTCGTGCTTGTTTGGTTTTCCTGAAAATAAGTAAAATATGCTCCCCATTATATTCTTTTAATATTAACTCCAAGGATATCTTCTACTGTATCTTGCACCGGAGAGATAATATAAGCAACATAGCCCGAAACCTTGCCAAAATGTAAGGACCTCGCGCACTACGCAGTCGACCAGGATCTGTCGCATGATCGGCCGGTACTTTGAACAAAAATGGTCAGACGACCGGTCGTACGTCCTAACTTTTTTCCTGTTCGAAGTTCCTGCGGCCAAAAGGTGTAGTCGTGGCTATGTAGTGCGCTAGGTCCCTTAGTGGCAATGGCCAGGGCACCTTTTTAGCAGAACGGATGGCCGAGGGTTTCTGGAGTGCCAACTAGGTACCAGAAGGTGTAGCCTTAGAAGGCCTAAAAGGTCGGGAACCAGTGTGATACGAGAAGCATGTTTAAGCTGTGGACGTTTTTCGAATAAGGATACTGATGATAAATGTATTAGCAAGTAAAAAATAACAATTATTCACCTTTGTGAATGTTGCTTACAGTATCTTCACCTTTGTGAATGTTGTTTACAATATCTTCTATAATATCACAAGGCAGTTGTTGATATTCGAAGATGTCATCCAAAACTTTTTGCGGGAGTTGCCGCTTTTCAAACCCTGGAATGATCAGTGTATGAATAATTTAATTAAGTCCTTACTTTTTATTTTAATAGTTTGCGCCAATGTAAACCCTTTTGTAATATTTTTTGCAATACAGTTTTACTATTTTATTCTCCTTACTTGTATTAATGTGAATAAGCTTTTCTTTTGGCTCTTATTCCATGGGGACATCCTCATGAGTACCGGAGTATTCTACTGTCTTTCTACTGCTACCATGAGTTGGAAGGCCAGGGAGTACCCACTATTTGATTTAAACTATAAGTAGATACAGCGGAATAATACTTAGTCGTAAAGTAATATAATTATATCGTGGCAGTCTCAAAATGAAATGAAATGAAAACAAAAAAAATAAAATGGATTTATTTCGTTCACGCCAGAAGAACACACGATATAAATATAAAACTTGCCAAGTGCGAGTCGAACTCGCGCACGAAGGGTTCCGTACCATTAACCGAAAAAAAACAAGTTTCTGGCTGTCTGTCACCAGACAGTTCCAATTTTCACAGATATGTATTTCTGTTGCCGCTATAACAACAAATAATAAAAATATAAAATATTTAATGATTAAAGGGGGCTCCCATACAAGAAACGTGTTTTTTTTTGGTTTACGGTACTGGTTTCTCGTATGGGAGCCCCTTTAATTACTAAATAATTTATATTTTTATTATTTGTTGTTATAGCGGCAACGGGACTACATCATCTGTGAAAATTTCAATTGTCTAGCTATCACGGTTCATGAGAAACAGCCTGGTGACAGACAGATGGACAACGGAGTAATAGGGTCCCGTTTTTACTCTTTGTGTACGGAACCCTAAAAAGCGAAGAAAGTTATGAATGAAAATAATATTGTATGCGTAGCTAATTCGTATTTTTGTCAAGAAACACTTTATTGATTACTAAAAAACTTTTCGCGTCTGCGAACATGATGAAGTTGTTATTTCTGAGGTACATTAACTTACCTTTACGGATTTTAGTCAGAACTGCAAACTTTCCATCCGCCGGGCGTACATCGCTCAGTATTTCACCCATACATTCGAGCGGTATTTGTTTCTTTACTGCCGCTAAAATATAATGCATTAATATTATTTGAGCTATCTGAGGCGGCGGGGGTCGTGGCAGGCCACGAAGGACTTGGCGGGACGAACTAGACAGATTCCGTCATAACTGGACAGAGGACGTGCGGGTTTGCGAGAAAGGAGTGGGACAGAGCAGGCTAGGAATAAAAAATGGTTGCCTGTAAAGTAGAGAAGAAGTATAAGGACGACAATTTTGCGTGATAACGTCATAAGAAAACATTGATGAAAAATTGCATACTTTTATGAATTGAATTGAACTATCATTATTTTGTATAATACATAGATGCGTCTAGAGGCGAACACTTAGGCCGATCGTGCCTCTCTATCGCTTGGTCCGCGCTCTCGCTTGCACACTCGGCTCAGGCGGAACGTGAAACTTTTTCGTGCGTGCAACCGGCGTTCATCGTTTTATAAAACGTTATCACGTCAAAAATCATCTGTGTCCCACTGCAGGACAAAGAACTCCTACCCTCTTTTCACGTATCCTTCTCCACTACTGTTTGTGGCCAATCTTTTGGATTCGAGTCGAATTCGACCCGACATTTCCTCTTGGACTTGCCGCATTGCCGCTTTCTGCTGTTTGGTAACTGTTTCTCACTGTGATCCACTGTTTCAGTTGCTAATACATTTTAAAACAGAAACAAGTCATAATACTCAATTATTTATACCCATGGCAATTCCTGCTGTGCCAAAAATTTAAAAAGTAAAACATAAGTGCAGTCCAGTTGATCGACTTACCATTGCGAACTTTCCGTAATAATTCAGACGTATTATCTTCATTAAAAATATCACAAATACTAAGTACTTCATCAATCGCAGAAGGCAAAATATGTCTCACTGCTAAGGCTGAAATGGACAATATTTATGATCAGCAGAAAATTCTTTCATCAAAAGACCATCTTAGGGGAATACCTGCATGGTCCTCCCATGATTTGACCAAGGCAATGGTTAGAGTTTAAAAGAGATTTTTTTCGGCTGTTTCTTCTTAGCACCAGAAAAAATAAAATCTCGTCATCATCCAGTTTGAAAAAAAAAATACGCGTAAAAGTATTTATAACAACATAACTTCATGCCTGATATCCCCAAACGCTTAGGCAGAGGCGTACTTTATAGTACACCCACATTTCGCCAGTTACGTTTCAAGTCCCATGTAATAGAGGGCGAGCCTATTCCCATCAACAAATCCAGCCACCGTGGCTGCTACTAGGAAATTTCTGGAGGAAAAACACAAAAACCGTTTGCCCGACCTGGAAATTCATCCAGGACCTCATACATGTTCAGCAGTCGCGCTATCTATAGTAACCTTCTTACAAAAATTAATATAATTTTATATCAAATCTCTTTTCTGTTTCCTTTTTTTTCTTTTTATAGGACATTTAATTCAAATTTGTCATTTATTGTTTAAGTTTTACTTCCTTTATCTATACATTACATTTATCTTTACACTTTTACATAGGTATAACTTAGAAAAAAAAAATTTTAGCCCACCTATGACTGACTTTTCTTACCTATGTAATTGTATGCCAACTTTTCTTACCTATATTGGGTGACTGGTAATTAGTGACCCATACTTAAACACGTGATTGTACTCATGACAACAAACAACTTTCCCAAAGAAACCAGATGGCGTTGTTTCTGATATTAAAGCTAGATGGCGTTGTTTCAAGTTTTCACTTCTGCCGGCACTCCCGGAGTGCAACCTGTTTTTTTTTATACTCATTCACTTTTATCACAATAACACAACAGTCTTATGAAATTCACGAGCGCGCACGTGTAACCTATCAGCTGTTAGTCGCGCCATCCTGTCTCATTGTTTAGGTTCTTGCTAAATTAAAGAATAATATCCAAAATTTGAAGATACGGCTGTTGTGTTATTGTAAAAAATATATTAAAAAAATGGGTCTTTGGGAAAGTTGTTTGTACTCATGGTAATGAGTACAATCACGTGTTAATGTATCGGTCACTAATTACCAGTCACCCTATATATTTGTGTGGTCGAACAAGATGGATCTTTTTTGTTTATGAACAATCTGCATATCTTGTATACTCATTCTCATTGTGCACTCATGTTTCTAAAATAAATGTCTTGTCTTGTCATTCTCTTACCTTTGAGAACCTTGTCGAAGAGTTTAGATTCATTGTCGTCAGGCTGAAGGTCCAAAAGTAAATCGTCCATAACTTCGGGAGATATTTGGCCCTTCCTTATAGCTGAAATAATATTTCTAGTTCAACCATGCACTTACGAATAAACCATGACGTATTTATTATTTACAAACCATGGCATAAAAACTAACTTCTGGAAATGATTTTCCTCTAACCCTTCCTTAATGCTTACTGACATCATACAGGGTAAAAAGGCACCGACGCGAAAACGGTTACCAGTGTTACCACGTACTTAGTACCTACATCATTCTGAACCCCTCCCGCATAGACATTTCCCACCGGTAATTTAAAAAAAAAATCTGCCGTTTCCTACAAAAGTGCAATACCTACACGGCCAAAAAGTGTATGGAACAGCTGTTGGGGGCTTTAGAATGATGTACTGAGCACGTGGTAACCATTTTCGCGTCGGTGACCCTTCCACTCTGTATAAGGTAGCCTTGTGCAAATTTCATACTAAAGACTAAGTATAAAGGGTGTAAACAGACTCTTAACGAAGCCGAAAGGCACTTGTTCACCCGGTCATTGCAATCATTTTTTTGTTCTAGACCATACCTGGGAACCTTCTAGTTACGGAGATATTGGGGGTCAAAGTTCCAACTTTTTCATAACTTTTTTTTGAAATACGTATTTTTAATATATTTTTTTTACTTAAGACACCATCACGGCCCCCTTACTATTCAGTCGATCCATCAGCACAATGTTTTGAATGCGTTACATTGAGTAATAACTTAAAACGTGATTTTTCACCCCAAAAAAAAATGTCGTTTCCCAGCAATATTTTTTGCGTAAAGTTACTTAGTTTGATGTACAGAATGCTTGGTTCACGGCTTCTTGAAGAGTCTGTTTACACCCTGTATATTAAGTACATTTTTAAAGACGGATTTACCTGCTTGAATATTCTTTAGAATCATGGCCTTGTAACATCTATTAACAGAGTTTCCCGTGACTCCAACATCTTTTTTTCCCAAAAACTTCAAAAGCGATGACGTCACTTCGCTAGTTTTAAACACTGGAATGTGACACTTCGAGTATAAATAGTTGAAACTGACTACGGGCTCAAGTTGGCTGCTGCAGATCTAATTTGGCTAGATGGGGTATAATCATAAATACTGGCTTAGATGTGTGAATCTTGGTGTATTCTGTTGATTCCCCTGGCGCAATTTATTTGAATAGATTTTTTCAAGCAATAATGAAACATATAATTTAACTTAATTATAAATATATTTAACGAATAGGCATCACTTTTAGCCAATTGGTTCCGAATATAGAAATTTTCATTTTTGTGGGCAGGGGAATCAAATAATCAAATAAATTACACCAGGGGAATCAACAAAATACGCCGAATTTCAAAATTCACCCAGATATAACATTTTATTTATAGTAGTCGACCCGACTCGAATGCGAGTGTGGAACCCCGGAGGTCCAACGCAGGACACTTTCTGTCGTGCCCGTCGTGCATAACTAAATGCCCTAGGACTTGAATGACGCAAACGACAGAGCTGTCCAGGTTGTTTCGTACTGGGCGGACAAAATCTGAGTCATCGATTCGACAAGAAGAAGAATTTAAAGATATAATGAATTCACAATGTTACGTTACCATAATAATAATTCAATTATTTATTCAAGTAACAAAACTCATGTGTTAGTAACAATCTGACTTATTCCTATGCTAGTAAACTAAATTAAAACATAGATAAAGACAAGATAAAGAAAGGAAAGTAACATACAATATACAAGACAGCGATATTAACCTGCAGGTCCAGCAGAAATTTTGCAGCATCGGTTAACGATCGCACAATCCAGCCGGCCCGCGATCATGTTTAGGATGCTGTTGGTGCTGCCCCGTACCCTGCGTACCAGGGATGCGCATCTCTTACGCATTACTGTATAAAAGCAATCCACGCGGGCTTCTGCAAACATCCCTGAAGCACTACAGAAACGCGGCAACCCCATCAGCACCCTAAACGCGTTGTTGTATTGGACTCGAAGGGCGCTGTACGCCTTTAGTGTAAAATGAGCCCACAGGCTACACGTGTAGAATGAAGTACAATATGCACGGAACAACACGACTTTGACTTCACTCGAACAGCGTGCGAACCTGCGAGCTATCATGTTAGCACGTACAGACAGCGCCCTTCGCTCCCGTTCGATGTCATTATCATCATTAAATTCTCTTCTAAAAACTTACAAACTTTTAATAGAACCAGATGATAAGAGTACAAAAAGTCTTTGTTTACTGCAGCAGCGTCGATAACATATGATCTAAGCATCCATCATAACAGACATCATGCAAAAATCCTACATCACGCATGCAGAGTTATACATGCAACAACCAAGGAGTAGTTATAGCCAACCAGACAGAACACCACTCTGATCAAAGAATTGAAAAAGGTTGAGGTAATTTTTACCTTGTTCTTTATACCTCTAAAAACTATGAAAGAAAAAGACAATAAAGATTCAGGTAAAGAGCGTGACAGCATTTCATACAAACTTTCAAATCGTTTTTGCCGAAATGATTGAACCGATTTTAATGAAACTTCATACGCATATGTAGGATACATAGGTCTAAAAAGTTGACAGAGGAACTTTCGAAAAATTGTGTTACAACTAAATTACACCAATTTTAATTTTCCCATAGAAACAGGAAAGATAATTGGAAATTTTCCAATTATCTTTTTTAGGATTCCGTACCCAAAGGGTAAAAACGGTACCGTCTGTCTGTCACCAGGCTGTATCTCATGAACCGTGATAGCTAGACAGTTGAAATTTTCACAGAAGATGTATTTCTGTTGCCGCTATAACAACAAATAATAAAAATATAAATTATTTAATATTTAAAGGGGGCTCCCATACAAGAAATGTGTTTTTTTTTTCGGTTTATGGTACGAAACCCTTCGCGCGCGAACCCGACTCGTACTTGGCCAGTTTTTTTTTAAAGACATTTTGAAAGTTCCTCTGTCAACTTTTTAGACCTATGTATCCTGCATATGCGTATAAAGTTTCATTAATATCTGGTCAATCACTTCGCAAAAAAACGATTTGAAAGTTTGTATGAAATGCCGTCAGTCGTTAACGCTCTTAACAAATCTTAGAAGCTGTACAAAACTGTACGAACAGCGCAACTCTATTTTAAATCTCAGCAACGGCTTGGCTGGCTTGCTCAATTTTGGCAGCAACAAGATAAAGTAGTTGATAAATCTTCTCTCATCGTTGGAGACTTCATAAGACAATCTGTTGAACATACCTTCTCGGACTTTCTTCATCTTTGCAGCTTCCAAGTCATCGGGACGTAAATATTCGAGTATCTCATCGATTTCTTTCTCATTTTTGTCTTTGATTAAGTTGCCGAGTGATTTACACTTAATGTTGCATATGGCTGAACCGACAAAGAATGTAATATTATATATAGGTAAGAAAAAAACTCAAAAAAAAAAACAGAGTAATCTCCGGAACTAATGATCAAATTCTTTCACTGGGGGAAAGCCACATTATTCGTGAGAGCCATAAATTATATCCATATCATGCATATTAGTTAAGATATCACAATTTTTGCGGACGAAGTCGCGGGCGTACTGCTAGTATTCTATAAAGTACACATAATTTACATCCTCCACTAGAAAAACGATAACGATCTAATGACATTGTATTATTAGGGTTTAATTCATACTTACGGGAATTTGTTATAAATTTAGAATCTTTTCCTTTGATGAGTATGTCCATGATAGACGGTGAAAATTGCCCTCTATCTGCCGCTGAAATGAGAATTATGTTTTTAACCATTTACTATACATATATACATGTCCGGGTCACACTTCTACGGGCCAGAATCTTTTGTAATCTTACCTTTAAGTATCTTTTTCATCCCCCCTGACTTACAACAAGTGGTATTGGCTAACGTTTCGAATAATTCACCGATTTCTTTTGCATCCTTCTGTTTTAACAATTTCATGAGGGTCCCGCATATTTTCGATTCTGGCTTTGCTGAAATCATGAATGATTAAGATAGCTTTTAGGGTCCTTTAGACCGCATACAAGAAGACGCAGCGTGGGTAGGCCTCCATAAAAGGTGGTAAGATGATATGGTAAAGCTACGGGATGTGAGAAACAGAAGACTGGTCAATGTGAGGTAGAAGCCTACGCACTGAACATAATTCAGTTGAAATAATGAAAATTACGACTAGTTAATTTTTCTTTGTATTAGTAGATGGGTAATATTAGGATGAGACTCTTGCATACAAGAAAATGATAGCGTGACGGTTGACAGAGGAGAATGAAAGAAAAAAAACGTGGTGTGCCGTTTTCGTGTTCTCTTCATTTTGGTATTTTAAAGCATAAGCATAATAAATTTATCAATATTTACGAGCTTTCCCAGTTATTCTAGATTTGTTTTCATCAGAGGGCTCCTTGCTGAGTAAATTCGTGACTGACGGCGTTTTTTTTGTTGTTTCTAACCCTGAAATGTTTAAATTATGTAATTTTTTTGTTTTGCATCAGCTCAGGTTTTGGAAGTAACAATGTTCTGAAGAGACTAGATTTTGCCCAGGTCTTTGTCCGCATGAAAGTCGGAAAACCCACGGTAACGAACTGGAACAGAGAGTACTCCATATGGGTTAGCATATATACACAGTGACTTTTTAGTCGTCTGACAACGGCAGCCCACTTCATGTATCCAATGACTATACATTCATAACGCGCATGCGCGTGCGTGGTGTGGAGCGCGTGTGCGCTCCTCGTGTGCCCCACTGCCCCGCTCCCGTCCCGCCGGCGCCTTCCCTCGCCGCCGCATGACCGCTCGACGCGCTGCCTGTTTCTGCAGCGCCTGCAAAATCTCGGCGTGTTCCTGGAGATTTCGCTAGCGTGGGCGCGGGCATAACTGCTCCCGCTGGGAAGCCCGCGCCTGAAAAGGCGCCATCTCGGGCTGATGCTGGTTTTGTGACGGTGTTGAGGAGGAAGCGCCGTCATCGTACCAACAAGAACCGCTGCGGTACGGCTCCATCGGCGCCCTATGTGCTTATTCGTGCCGCCAAGCCGAACACTCCGGTGTATATCTCCCGCCTACACTACACCACTACGGCGGAGGACATCGTAGAGTACGTGCGTCAGAAGACCAAGTACGTGGCGAGAGTGCAGCTGCTTGAGTCGCGCCGCAACGTCAACTTTAAGGCGTTCGTGGTTCGAATACCAACGTGCTATCTGCACCTCGTCTTAGTAGAGGACTTTTGGCCGCAGGGAGTGGTGTTCCGTCGCTTCCACGGGTAAGTGCCACATGAACGCGCAGTGACATAGTGCACAAGTGAAGTGTTACTAACATAGTTTTAAGGTTTTATTTAATAATACATTTTCTATTATATCTTATGTATGTTAGTCTGTAAGGTATATATCTATGGGCCAAAGTAGCCTGATAATAAATGTATGTTGTTGTTGTTTATAACAAAAAAAAATGGTATTTAACACGTTAACTGCCATGTCAGGCACCGGTGCCTGACAGACTCGTTATATGTTCTGGCCATGTCAGGCACCGGTGACTGACACCGAAGCATCAAATTCAACAGATCGCAGTGCGCCACCTGGCACGTAGTTGATTTTTACCGTTTTTTTTTTTCCAAATAAAGAAAAGGGAACACTTTTTTATACATAACTATTCAATATAAACCAAGAATCAATACGTAAGAAATGAAATTTGGATGGTACAGAAAATATACCTTGGCAGTTAACGTGTTAAGAGATAAAAAAAATAAAAATATATTATTTCGTTTTCTACACATTGTTTTACATTTTTAAATATTTCTTAAAAACAAAAACATATAAAAAAACATTTAAAAATACAAAAAATAGCGGTCCGCCGGTGTCGGGAGCAGGGTCCAAGCTACCCGTGGTTAGGGCTCCAGAGACAGGAACCTCCTCACAATGCGAGCCGTATCGAGGAGTACTGCCTTCTGAATCAGGCCCTTGATCTAACCGCCTAAGGAGAGCCTCGAAAGATGATATATTATTCATTATTATGATGCATAACGTAGTTGAATCATTCTGTTGCGAGCGAAGATCTACCTACTCGACTCGTGCGATGGTTAGGTATGTTCTACTGTTTGATACGTAAACATTATTAACAGGATGTTTCATAATTCTAATGTATATTTTTTTTCTTTATACCTGTTTTCTTAATTAATGGTAAAAAAAAACACGCCTAGAGGTATTTTATGTCGGATACATTGAGTGGAGATACTTTGTCAGACAACTAAAAAATCACGGTGTAAAGAGTACTTTCTATACTAGCTAAACACCCAAATCGTGAACCATAAACTGATTTTCTTTCACAACGAGTGTAAACAGACTCTTAACGAAGCCGAAAGGCACTTGTTCTCCCCGTCATTGCATTCATTTTTTTGTTCTAGACCATACCTGGGAACCTTCTAGTTACGGAGATATTGGGGGTCAAAGTGCCAACTTTTTCACAAGTTTTTTTTTTAAACATGTTTTTTTATGTCTTTTTTTTACTTAAGACACCTTCACTACCCCCGTACTATTCAATCCATCCATCAGCACAATGTTTTGAATGCGCTACATTGAGTCCTACCGTGAAACGTGAATTTTCACCCCAAAAAAAAAAGTTGTTTCCCAGCACTAATTTTTGCGTAAAGTCACTTAGTTGGACGTATAGAATGCTTGGTTGACGGCTTCTTGAAGAGTCTGTTTACACCCTGTATATAAATATAATAGAAAATACACACATAACATCACGCTTATAATCCCCGAAGGGTTAGGTAAAAGTGTACCTAATAGTACACCCATATTTCGCCAGTTATACTTTTAAGTCCCATTGTAATAGGGGGCGAGCCCCAATCCAGATTCCGTAGCTGCTGTTGAGAAATTCGTGATGGAAAAACCCAATAGCACTTTACTCGACCCGGGAATTGAACCCAGGACCCCATGCTCAGCAGTCGCGCTTGCGACCACTAGACCAACGAGGCAGTCTTAACCTTAATTCTTAGTCTTAATATAAAATAGTATAGTCATATTTATTATAGAAGAAGCAGTAGTATGGACATATTTTTGTATTTACCTTTTCGAATCATCTTTATCATCGGATCTTTACAGTCTTTTGTTTCTAATAATTTCCGGAGTGGTGTACATTCTATCTCCTTTTCTAAAATTTAAAAATGAAATACTTATTTATTTGCAACTGTAGTCGCGTTATCTAAGGGTTTAACCTCGTTTATTCCGAGTTTGACCCCTATTGGTTTAAATGACTGTATTTCTGATGTTAATAAAGATGTGTGATCAATAGACATCGTGTTATATGTACATACTATCAAAATGCCAAAAACCGAATACCATAAATAGAAAAAAAACACGACAGACAGAGGGACAGCGGGGTCTTAGTAATAGGGATGTTACTCTTTGGGTACGGAGCGCTAAAATCCAAAAAAAAATTAATTGTAGTTTTCCCGAATTTATTTAAATTAAGATAAGTAAAGCTTAATCTGACTTTTGAGATCAGAGACTTTTAAATTTCCTCATCCTTTTCTACTGTCTACACGAGGAGTTTATGGATCAAAGTAAAATGCCCTGCATTATTAAATTGCACATTTAATAATGCTTTTAGGGTGCTGATGAAGCTACCCGATATTGTAGGACATCTGGGATGGGATGGGATCATTCACGGACGTTCGCCGAATCGCTAGTGTCTAATAGCGATTCGGCGAACATCCTTGTTGCTACAAGACTATACGAAAACAGTGCGCATCCCTGGTCCGCAGGGTTCGGGCCTGCTCCAACAGCATCCTGAGGGTATTCGCGCAGTTTGATTTCCAGCACCTCAACCATTGTTATATGGTGAAATTACGGAGTAATCGAAGTATCAACAGCTAGACGGCGTTGCGGAGACCGAGGAGAAGCTGGCGGCACGCCTTGGATGGCTTTTTCGTTAAAAACGAGAAGAGGCGCATCATCACGAAAAGTGGAAGGAATGGGGGGGAGGCCTTTGCCTAGGAGTGGAACATATGCTAATAAAAAAATAAAAAATATTTAGTGTTAGGTACTTGTAGTTTAAAATGTGTTATTTTATGTTGTATTTTATGATCCTTTGTTGGTTAAAATTTCCCGTCTGAAATAAAAATGTAAACTAAGCGATACCGGAACGTAACTAGTCCGTCCACAGTTCATTTGCGTCTGACACCAGCAACCCAACTTTATTGTGAAGGCAGTAAAGATCAATATCATTTGATTGAATTGTCTTGAGTAAAGATCACTGGAATTCTGACAATGAAGGTCAATTAGACGTAAAGTAACTATGATCCAACTCGCATTGTGCCCGCGTGGTGGATTATAGCCCATTCCCTATCATAGAGAGGAGGCCTGTGTAGGAACATTTTAGGCTGATTATGCATTATGCAACTATGATAAGTTGTCTTAAGACCTTACCTTCACTACTGCTTTTAGCAATCATCGAGACACCATCAGCATCTTTCGGTAATACAGTCTTAATCGAAATTATCTGCGGCATTGTTTTTGTATTTTTTTTCTTTCCTTTAATATTAATTTTCAGGCCTGGCTTTCCTTTAACGTTGGTGTTCAGGTTTGGTTCTAGTTCTTGATTCTTTTGTGCCAATCCCTTTGGCAGGTTTGGTACATTTTTTTTTCGTTTATCCTTGTTGGTTGTTGGTTCTTGGTGGTTAGTTGTTGCTCTTTCTTTAATAGTCTTCTCCTTTTCTGTAATAACATTGACCATAAGAAGTTAGGTGTAGATAATTTGCTATTCATTTAATATTGTTTTCATAAGTAAAGATTTTTTTTAAAGTACCTTTTCGATTACCGATTACCGGCTTCGTGCGACTATCATCTTTTATACATTTGCAGTTATCTTCGATTATTCTCTCTTTGATACTTTTATATTCTTTTCTAGATGTACCGTGCTCTCTGATGAATTCGGAATGACTATTCGGAATGTCACTTTCTTCTATTATTAGTTTACAGACTTTTCCGCATATTCTGCATATTTCTGGCGTCGTGCTAAAAGCATCTTTTATACGTTTATAGATATTTCGGAATATTTCTGAGGTTGTGCTATTAACCTCTTTTCTACGTTTATAGACATCTCGAAGTATTTCTGAGGTCGTGCTACTAGCATCTTTTCTGCGTTTACAGACCTCTTCTAATATTTCTGTCATTGTGTTGCTATCATGTTTTTTACGTTTACAGATATCTCGAAATATTTCTGAGGTCGTGCTACTAGCATCTTTTCTGCGTATACAGACATCTCCAAATATTTCTGGCCTTGTGTTGCTATCATGTTTTTTAGGTTTACAGATATCTCGAAATATTTCTGGAGTCGTACTACTAGCATCTTTTCTGTGTTTACAGACATCTCCAAATATTTCTGGCGTTGTGTTGCTATCATCTTCTCTACGTTTATAGATATCTCGAAATAATTCTGAGGTCGTACTACTAGCATCATTTCTGTGTTTACAGACGTCTTCAAATATTTCTGCTATTGTGTTGCTATCATCTTTTCTAAGTTTACAGACATCGCTGACTATTTCTGAGGTCGTGTTACAAGCAATTTTTTTACGTTTACAGACATCTCCACATATTTTTGGCGTTGTGTCGCTATTATCTTTTCTACGTTCACAGGTATCATTGGAAATTTCTGACGTCGTGCTACTAACATCTTTTGTGCGTTTACAGACAAATATTTGAGGCTCCGAGCCAATACCAGTGTCTAGATACTTTTTTGACTTAACGTGACTATCTTCTTTTCTACCTTTACTGATAGTTTTGTCTTCCTTCTTATCTCCACAAAACTTTTTGCAAAATTGTTCAGCTTCTTCTTTAGGAAGTTTTTTGATAATTTTCGAATATGTGTTAGGTTTTTGCATTTTGATCGCAGTTTGCGAAGTTGCCTCCTTTGTCATAGCTGAAATAAATATTTAATATTAAAAGGGTTAATATAATAATTGAATTGAATTCTTAAAAAATATCTAAAGCATATATGTCGTCGTATCCTACGAATAATGCCCTAACGAACATAGGGGCTTTTTTTTATTGCTTAATTCAATTCTGCTCGTCAGACCATTTATAACCAGTTCAACAAAACAATTTAAAACGGTACAGGTTATCAAATAATAACGTTTTCTAAAAAGCCACAATTGTAAGCACTACGTTTTCAAGGAAAAATAAAGCCACAATCGCCATCAGGATGCGATGGACGACGATTTCTCGCGAGTAGTGGGGGTATTTTAATATTGGGTACATAGAAAAAAACCCTCATGGTGATTGTGGCCGTGTTCTATGGAAAGGCTAAATTGCGAATGTATAGAAGAGACGAAGTCCTAATTACGTTTGTGTCTTTCTTCTACTTTCAAATTATGTTTTTGTCTTTTATTCGACCACAATCGCCATTGTGGCCTCAACATTTCTAGAGATAAAAGGCGTAATGTAACTTATTGCTTAAGTCCAGCCCTAATTCGCCTTAATACAACAGAGAATAAGAATTTAAGGGACAAAATGCGTATAAAATATAAAGATAATTTATTGAAAATAATCCTAGCCGATCCAAAATATACCAATACATATTATTTGAAACCAACAATACATATTTGTTTAAATTTAAAATAATTAAACATAAAAAAGTGTCTCCTGAAAAGTAGCTATTATGCAGTTACGCCCCTATTCGAAGGATACGACGATGTATATACCTTCATCCTTCGCTTTAATGATATCAGGGTCGACGTCTTTCGTGTCTTTTTTCATTAGTATTTCGGGCTGTGCTAGATTTTCTGTATCTTCATTAATCATCACTTCCAGGACCGAGGGCGATACTTGTCCTGCTTTAATGGCTGAAATAAAATAAATAATTAATCTTCTTTTTTTAACAATTACCAAAAATACTTGTTCTGAATGACACAAAACGAATATCTTGCATCAATGTTTCCATTTTACGTAACTATGACATGGGCAGAAAGCCTCTCGTTCTATGCCAAAGACAGAGAAGACAGATGACTGACTGCGTACTTGTTGCAACTTCAGCAGACTTTTCAGGCGTTGTTCTCATAGTTTCGTCAAAACACTTAATGCAATTTCCAGAGATGTGTACAGGCCAGCTTCTGATAAACCACTTGAACAACCGTTCTTAGTTTTCTGACAACTTACCTTTACTGATTTCTTAGTTGACTGGACAACTTACCTTTATTAATTTCTCAGTTTACTAACAACTTTCCTATACTGATTTCTTAGTTTACTAACAACTTTCCTTTACTGATTTCTTAGTTTGCTGACAACTTACGTTTAATGTTTTCTTAGTTTATTGACAACTTACCTTTACTGATTTCTTAGTTTTCGGACAATTTACCTTTCATGTTATCTTAGTTTTTTGACAACTTACATTTACTGATTTCCTTCAAGATATTGCTTTCACCTTCTTCAGTAGCTAGCTTGGCGAGTAATTCATATTTATTCATTGGTCTGTTATTATCCGTCTTAGAAAATCTTTTGAACAGTGATTTTTGTTTACCTTTGTTTAAAATATTCAGTATGATTGATGGTGGTACTTGACCTTTCTTTATAGCTGGAATTATCAAAAAGAAGATACAACTATAATGATAAAGTTTTGTGTGAATTATAAATTCTAATCGTATGTACAGATACAGGGTACCGAAGACATATAATGCTTTTGGATTAGAAAAAAAATATTATCATCGATTTTCTAATTAGACGTAAGACTGGCGGCGTGTTCTTCTCCTACGCTTATTCCAATTTTTCTTTGGTGGGCACAGTATATATGGTGTGACACCGACGCACTAACGCGTACCCCCTATTAAGTACATCATTCCGAACAGCACAAAAAAACAGTTGTTTCCTACAAAAGTACAAACGGCGGAACGGTGGAACGGCTGATTTTTAAAAAATCACCTGTGAAAAATTTCTTTGTGGGGGGGTTCAGAACATGTAATGAATTCGGAGTCTCTTCCACGCTGTATCTTCTTCTTCTATACGACTCTACTAGCTGTCATCTCAGAAGGCACCTTTTTTCTAGCCGTATCATCTATTCCACAATACATCCACCGTTCCTTTGGTCTTATAACCCATTATTATAAAGGGTGTAAAAAGACTCTTAACAAAGCCGAAAGGTACTTGTTCTCCCCGTTATTGTGATCATTGTTTTGTTCCAGACCATACCTGAGAACCTTTTAGTTACGGAGATATTGGGGGTCAAAGCTCCAACTATTTTTTTTAAATACATATTTTTAATGTATTTTTTTTTACTTAAGACACTTTCACGATCCCCATTCATGGATTGAATAGTATTCAATCCATCCATCACCACAATGTGTTGAATGCGTTAGATTGAGTCCTATTGTAAAACGTGATATTTCACCCCAAAAGAAAAGTCGTTTTCCAGCAATAATTTATGCGTAAAGTAACTTAGTTTGATGTACATAATGCTTGGTTGACTTGGCTTCGTGAAGAGTCCGTTTACATTCTGTAGTTATTTATTTTTTTCTCCACGAGATCCATTGAGATAGCAAAATGTTTAGGCGGTAAATAAATAAAAATGACAAGATGAGGTAAATTAAATAATATCCTATCGCGTAAGAGCAGTGTTGATTTTTAATCTGACATGGTCACCAACATTATCATTAACACCGAAAACAGGATATCCGTGATCATCGTCGCAACAGCGCCGAAATATCGGGGAAAAAAAATGTAAATAATTTTTTTTTTGATGTTGTTTTATATTGAAATATTTAAATAAAAATGTAAAAGTATGTAAATAAATAAATGAAGGAATTATATATTTCTTAGACTGATGTAAATAAATATAAAAACATGGTAAGTATCTCATTTTCAGTGTTAATTATAATTATTATTTAATTTATTATAACAACATATATATTTTTTTTAACAATCAGTTGTATCATGATTGTTCTTACCTTTACGGACTTTTTTTACGATTTCGGCTTTGCCATAACCCGTAGCTAACTTGTCAAATATTTCAGCCTTCGAAAACGATTTCGGATAATCATGGGATGCCAGATTTTTTAAAAACAATCTTGCTTTACCTTTATTTAACATCAACTCTATGAGATACGGTGATACTTGCCCTAATTTAATAGCTGAAAAGGATTAAAAAAAAGGCAATATAAATTCAGATTTGTTACCTGTTCAACTGCTTAATACAGTCTATAATTAGATTATTTTTAAAATTAAAATTAAAACTTCACCACTGGGTTAAAACTTTCTAACACATTAGTCTTAAAGCAGTAATAAACCAAGCAGGGGCGGCGCCAACTTAAGGCGTATACCCATCGCGGCGCACGGAGAGCCCACGCACGTGTGCTAAGTTTCACTAAGAAAATGTATGTGATTATGTCCACTGGAAACAACGGACATGCTATGCATCAATTGACGTCATTATTACAGTCAAACAAGCTCTTTAGTATACAAGCGGAAATATTCACAATCCAATGCCGAAGCGTATACTTTTCCGAATTTTATTTTATAAAGCTTTTGTCATTGAGACCGACTCTTAGTGACAAAAGCTTTAAAAAAAAAAAAGAAAACAATATTGTCAGTGTACTAGGATTGTGAATATTTCTGCGTGTATACCAAATAGCTTGTACGACCGCACATGCGTGGCTTGCCCGAAAAAGGCGCTCACATAACTCAACGCTGTCAACGCCATGCACGCTGTGCATGCGGTATATACTATACACGAATATTACCCACGACTATGCCGCGGTGGGCCACGCACGCTATAGTCGTACATAGTTGTGGGTGTATAGCGTGTACTGCAGTGGAAACGTAGACCCACGTTGTCAAACAAATGAGCCCACGCAGCTAAAATGCGCCGCGGTGGGTTTTCGCCTTTACGAGCAGTAAGTTGTGGGTTGAAACTCGGGCTGTATAATTTATATCATCACCACTTCTCTCAAAACGGTGAAGGAAAAATCGTAAGAAAACCGGCATGTCTTAGAACCAAAAATTCGAAGACATGTGATGTCTACCAACCCGCACTGGACCCGCGTGGTGTTTGTTCACAGGCCTCCTCTCTATGAGAGGGAATAGGCTATACCTATTCCCTCTCATAGAGAGGAGGCCTGTGGCAGCATTATAGGCTGCTTATGCTTATATTTTATGCTGTACAAGGGACTTTAAACCTTAAAAGGTAGAGGTGAAGGTCGACTATACTTACCACTGGAATACACCATACCCACCTTTTCCAACATGGTCAATTATTTCATCAACACCTTCATCGCTGCTTAACTTGTAAAATATTTCATTTTGGTCGATTTTTTTCATACCATTTCCGCGTGCTAATCTCTTGAACAATTTACTTTGTTTAGCTCCGAGATATATATCGTTATTTATTACTATATCCAGGAGCATTGGCGATATATCACCTTTTTTTGTGGCTTAAAATAAAAGTTAGCAATTAATAGGTAGATCATCATCATCATTTCAGCCGAACGACGTCCACTGCTGGACATAGGCCTCCCCCAAGTGTCGCCACGTTGACCGGTACCTAATAGGTAGATACTTAGATATATACTCCAGGAGAAACCATCAATCTGACCAGTCTGTTTTCATTCCAGCTGAAAGTCATATCAACATCCATAGATACCACACCTGTTATCCCCCACGGGTTAGGCAGAAGTATATCTAATACACCTACCTAGTACAGTCACGAGTACTAACCATGTATACACTTGGCAAAATTTAAAAGCGATTTTAATATTATATTAATTAATTAAATATAATAAATAATTATAATTAATTATATTATTATGATCATAATATATATTTACCGTTACGAATCTCATCCATAATTTCGGCCTCACCGACCAGGGTGCCCAATTTGGTGAGTATTTCGTGCATATTCATAGGTAACGGTACTGTTTTGCTTTTATTTTTCATAAACTTTACATCCCCCTTTTTTCGCTTACCTTAAATCAGCATTATTATTTAAATTATTATATTAAAAATTAAACATTATGATAATTTGATTAGATTTTATACTTCATGGACAAAAATATATTCACTGCTAAACTAACGTAAGTCGAACTCGTAATTGCGTTACAACTGTCACATCATTAGTCTTGAAGCAAAAAAGGAGACAGGCGCTATAATTTTTCTCGGCAAACCCGACTGCGTCGATGCGATATTATAGGCGGCCATTTATACATTTATATAAAACACAACCAACAGCTAGATGCTCAGTTCCTGGCAAATGTCACATCAAACTAAAAAAAAACCACCCAAGTGCGAGTTGGAGTCAGGTTATAAACTATCTGGCTGCGGGACTGTTTGAAAGAGATACCGCGGCCCTGGAAGGGCTCAAACACATAAACACGTTACGACGACGCAACGTGCCACGGCACGGCAACGTGACGTGGAAGTCACGGTGCCGTGACGTAATAAACCAGGTAATAAAATTTCGCACACCTCTTTTCATGCTGTTCTTGAAGTCTTCAGATGTTTTGTCCCATAGTACGGGGCGCTCCTGAACTACGGTTACTAAGTGATCGACTTCAATGTCGTTCGTCATCTTTGAATATTGAATAACATATGCGGCACACCGTCAGATTTTACGTTACGAGCACGACAAAGATTACATTTTCAAGAACAGCATGAAAAGAGGTGTGCGAAATTTTATTACCTGGTTTATTACGTCACGGCACCGTGACTTCCACGTCACGTTGCCGTGCCGTGGCACGTTGCGTCGTCGTAACGTGTTTATGTGTTTGAGCCCGAACACAAAGAACAAGGAAGGAACATGGATGGGTTTTATTCAGAACTAGTCTGACACTCCCTCCGCTCCGCCCAGAGCGGGAGGAGTCATTTGAAGATTACCCATCCGAAAAAAAGGTTATAAACTATCTGTGTACTAAATTTCATCCAAATTTGTTCAGTAGTTTTTGCGAGAAAGAGTAATAAACATCTATCCATCCATTCTCACAAACTTTCGCATTTATAATATTAGTAGAAATAGGATATTAAAAAACCTCACGTTTCTTGGTCTTAGCTGAATCATTGGAGGGCAATGTATTGTTGATTTCAGTTTCTGATTCGATATATTGTAACCCGTTCTTGTCCACGGGATTTTGTTCCGTACCATCGACATTTTTACCTTTTTTGAACGGCTTTTCCATGCGTCTCAGCGGTGCCCCTTTCGCCGTTTCCGGTAAATCATCTGAAATCATTTTTTTCTTATAGGAAAGAGTATTTTTACTCAAACATTGGTTTTGGAATACTCTGGATAGACACAGGCACCAATTAGCAGATAACATCTCCGAAGTTACGCTATGTAATTTAGTTTGACCTTGTTTATTCTGGACTAGTTTTTGCAAGGGGCTTCTACTGCGGTGATATTAGAAATTATTCCTCTAGAACGTTTGAAACATAGTCAATGGTATCATAGTGTATCTTCCCTAGAGATTATTTTTTCCAACTCAGTCCCCCTTCATCAGCTTTACCTCTTTATAATATTAGTATGGCTTTTGCCCAAAGCACGCGTTGACGTCAAAAATTCCACGGAACATATTTACTATCGAGGTAAAGATTGAATACCATTTCCTAATCCAGAATCTGGTCTACCATTGTGCCAAATTTTAATGAGATGATGCTTTGCATGCAGATTGGTTTCATTATTATTAAATCATATAATAATATAATTCAGTCATAATCTTTTATCATAAGAACGTTATTCTTGTTTTCCTTAAGAATAGACCTTTTTTCGGGATAAAAGGACATAGGGTTATGTGCGTTTCTGTACACCTGACAACGTATATTATGCAAAATTTCAGGATGATCGGTTCAGTGGTTTAGGCGTGAAAAGGTTACAAAGGTAACAAAGATGCTTTCAGCCTACAAGGCTTGAAAAGGACAGACAGACAGACAGATCGACAGGCAGAGCTACTTTCGCCTTATAATATCAGTTTGGTTCAGGTGGCACGCACAATGGTCCACCTTTAGGGACTAAGTGCGGAAACCAAACCCTTTAACTAGAACTAAACCAGTTTGGTTTGTTATTAAGTTACGGATTTATCGCACAAAAACCAAATAACTTACCTTTACAATAACATACACCACAACAAGAGCTCCTTTCTTGTGTTTCAGTACTCGTAGATATACTTTGCGATCTAAGTGGTATATCTGTCGAAGATGACTTAGGCTCCAGCATCAGTTCTGATTTTTTTGAACCTTAAATCACAAATGATGTGGATTATAATGTCTTTTCAATTTTAAGCGTTCTCTTATGCCAACAGGCTTGTGAGAACTCAGTAGGTAACAAATGAATACCTAGATTTAATTGCAATGTAGGTATTTCAATTCTAGGCGCTGTACGCTGAAAGTCTAAGAGTGCGTTATTTATGGATTCATATATAACCCAAAGTCGTTAAGCTTAACAACGAGAAAATTACTACAAACTTACTTACAACAAATATTTTACTGATATTTAACCCTTTTTCTCAAGTTTACATTTTTTTAACGTACTAACTCGTTGTTGTAATTTAGTTTCCACATATGTCGATTTTGTATAGTTTCAGCTACGCAGACATATTTTTTATTTTAGTATAGCTGCAGTAGTTTACGAGATAATAAGCTTTAAGTTGGAAATGGCACGAGGGCGCTTGCGCAGCATAAATTGCAAGCGTAATAAAATGATGGCGGCCATGACGGGGACGGGATACTGGATAAGTGTCGCCTAGCCACTGGTGACACTGGCTTATTCCCAGGAGCTCCAAATCTATTGTTCTCCAAACAATTTCTCTCCATACATTGATTCCCAACAGGTCCTAAATTTTATTAGTTAAATAATAAAATAGTATTTTTTTTTTAATTTGGAGCCGCTTGGAATAAAATTATGGAGCGCCTGGGAATAAGCCGTGACACTAGCTGCTAGAGTAAGATGAAACGAGCAGTAAATTGCTTAGGACAGCACCTTAAACTTCTGAACCCCAGAGCATAAACGTACGCGCGTACCCTCCACGCCAAGCCACAATTGTACCTATCATTTTTTCACATATTTGTGTCGTTTGGCATACAGGGCACACGCTTGCTTGTCATGTATATGTGACAATGGCTTTCAAAAGGTTAAGAGGGCTAAACCTTAGTAGCTTGGTCACCTTTCAGCAAATTTCCTTTAACAAGCTTTTATTTAACTTGTAATGCTATTTATATAATGGTATTTGTTTGTTGAGGTAAAATCTTGCAACTGAATTTTAAACATATATCCCCAACAAATTAAGCCCCAATTTTGGATGCACGGTTAGCTAAGTAACGTCATTCTAAACCCACAGTCTAAATTTAACTCCAAAAAAATCTAATTATTTTACTACTAGTTATTTTTTATGCACTCCCATAACGAAACCACAACAATAAAATATACATTAATATTAAAAGACAAGCTCTTATTGAAATGTTCTGTTTTTTTTTTAATATATCCAGATTGATGATGTACGATGATGTATGGCGGTCTAACTTCGAGAAAGAGGTCAATCGTCGAATCCCACTCGGCTGGGCAGCGTTGGGGAAGTTGCGTGGTATCTTCTCGTCCTACTTACCGCAGTGTCTCAAGACAAAAGTCTATGACCAGTGTGTGTTGCCAGTGATTACATACGAGACCGAAAAGTGGTCGCTCACAATGGGCCTCATCAGAAGGCTTAAAGTCACCCAAAGGGCAATGGAGAGGGCTATGCTCGGAGATTCCTTGCGTGATCAAATCATAAATGAGGACATCCGCAAGAGAAGCAATGTTACCGACGTAGCCCGAGGAATCGCCAAACTTAAGTGGCAGCGGGCAGGGCACATTGCTCGCAGAACAGATGGCCGATGTGGCCGAAAAGTTCTGCAGTGGCGACCGCGAACCGGAAGACGAATGACGATGACCTGGTGAAGGTTGCGGGGATCCGCTGCATGCGAGTCGCACGGGACCGGTCAATGAGGCGACACTTGGGGGAGGCCCATGTCCAGCAGTGGACGTCTTTCGGCTGAAATGATGATGTATGTCCAAGAACTCAACCTAACGCAGCTCATTACTGGACACAACTCTCCCAAGCAAGGCCACAACACCCTGACCCCATCCTCCACATCCAATCTAATCTACTAGCTATCGTTCCTCAACAAACAAAGCCAGCTCGCTACCACTTCAGCTTGCTTATAGTACAAACTAAGTCCATAACTGTATTTAACTTAAAATAATTCAATCATTGAGTAATTTAACCAATGCGGAGCTTCTTCATTACGGATGACGGGACGAATCGCATGTGACTAAGAGAGTGATGAATATAAATGTTGATGAAAAGGGAGAAGGAGACTAAGGAAACGATGGATGGTTTGTGTGAGGAATGATATGAAAGATTTTCTTACGATATGAATTGATAGCGTGACGATTGACAGAGGAGAATCGAAGAAAAAAACGCGTTGCGCTGACCCCAAGTAACATGGGATAAGGGTAGGAAGATGAACGAGCTACTTTATCAAAAACTTACCGCTTGTATTGTCCGATGATTCAAGCGGTTTCGTTACTGGTTTTGCACGAGGTTCAGTGGGGGAGATAATCCTCCCTTGGTTCTTTGGCTTATCTATCATCATTTGTATTACTGAAGGCGTTATCTGCCCATTCATTATTACTGAAATTATGTTTGCATTTTAATTATCTGCTGATAAAATCTTTCAGGGACGTACTCTACATATAGCATTAAATGCAATGCGCAATGACGGGGATAACAAGTACCTCTCGGCTTCGTTAAGGATCTTTTTACAACCTGTAAATTACAACAGCATTACAAAAACCGTCGCAGTCGTCAGTAGCCCACCAGACACAACACCCGTTTGGTGGATAGATCCCTTTTCTGCGGAGAATAAGGACCTTGATTCTCATACATCGTCATCATACCGAGACAACGTTTTACAAAGAACTTACCTTGACTGAGTTCTTCCACAATTGCATCCCGTCCAGTACTGGTGTTTAATTGGTTTATTATTCTTGATTTCTTATCCAGCATTTCTCTCTCATCCAGAAATTTGATGGTTCCATCCATTTTAAAACGCGATAGATCCAAACCTTTCCTGGTTGCCAGTTGTATTTGCGATGGAGATACTCGACCTTTTCTGATGGCTGAATGATAAAAATAGTTTTGAAGTTAGGTGAAAAGTCTGAAAAGCTCCATTAGTACTTCTAACAAGAATTTGTGTGGTAAATAACCACTCAAAAACTCGACTACTGAAAAATCACGCTCTAATTAAATTCGAGATTGGGTTAAAATGTAGCCTATGTTAGCCGGGTCATAATAACGAATCGATTAACACCGCAGGCGATGTGCTAGTTTATGATAAAGTGCTAACCTTTGCGGAGCTTATTAATGATTTCAGCGTTACCATCTTCAGAACCAAGCCTTGCAACTATGTCAGCCCTGGTCCATCGTTTTGTTTTCATTCTCCCTTTTAAGAATTTCATGACTGCTGGAGATACTTGCCCATTGTCCATAGCTGTAATGAAGCTATAATTGTTACCCGAAAGTTCAAAAAAAAACTTTAATTTACGTTTATTCCTTCTTACTCTTCTAAGTCATATTTTGAAATTTTCTGGAGTGACTCATGCCGAAATGTTGAAGGTCTGACCACCACAGTCTTACCAAGGGGTGTATTACCCGGTAACTGTGTTGGTAAGGACAAATATATAGGCGATCTATATAAAATACTGGTAATCAGCTGCATCCGGTAAGACAGGACATCGACCTCGATATTTTTGGGAAAAACCTAGGCAGATCATGATTGTGAAATTTTCCGGACCAAACAAATACAAGATTAAATAATTTCGAGAACCAAAAAACAACAGGAGTTTTATTTGTTTTAAAACAAAAGTTGTTTGGTTTTATTTGTTACTAAGCATACAGCCGAAATTGGAATTAAGAAATAGAAAAAATGGTCTACTTTATTTGGTATTTTCTATCTACTGAAATTATGAGTAAAAGTAGTAAGAAATACAAATGCTGCTTAGGATTAGGGATGGAGGATGATGTATTTGATGATGAAACACATGTGACTAAAAGAGTGATGAACATGAATGTTGATGGATGGAGTGGGAGAGGAAGGTCAAAGAAAAGATGGATGGATTGTGTGACGATATGAAAGTGAAAGCAGCAAATGATGCCGTGGTGTCTGACAGGGGAGAATGGAAGAAGAAAACGTGTTGCACCGACCCCAAATAGAATGGGACAAGGATATAAGAAGATGATAATGAATTATGTATTTGATATCTTACCGTATTCCATCCTTCTCGCGATTTCGTCCCTACCCTCAATAGAGTCGAGTTTAAAGGCTATGCTTTTTTTGCTCATTGGAGCCAAACATCGTCTGACCCCACACCTTTTCAAGCATGATTCATCTTTTTTGCACAGAACTGCCTCAATCATTAATGGTGTTATTGCACACGTACTTATAGCTGAAATCAGTTTTTCGAATTTATTTTAGTGCATTTCTTTTTGTTTTTACTCGTTATAGTTACTTGAACTCAACGTTTGTTCATAGTTACACACATACAAATAAATAAAATAAAATTTGTCAAAAAAGTGTATTTTTTTAATTTAGAAATAACAGTTTTTTATTGAATGCTTATGAAAATATATACGTTACTTATAATCAAAACCCATTTTTTTTTCATTGTTGTGTCTGTCTGTTCCGGGTTATTTCCGAAACGGCTAGACTGATTTTGAGACGAGATTGTTACTGGCAGATAGCTGATGTTATACGTTTATTACAGAAAATAGATTAGGGATCCGTGCAAAAAAAAATCTATGAAATTGTTAGTAAAATCCGATTCAAATAGCAATAAAGGGACTAATCCAATATTACACTCTCGTACTACTAGCTTCAAGTTCGACACTAGTAATGGGAGAGTGCGGGGTATGGAGCGATGGTCGGGCGCGGCGCCCACCGCCCATTTCCTCAGCCACCGATTCCTCGGAGCTCGCGCGCGGACTGTACGTCAATTTCGGCGATGGCGTAGAAATAAGAGGAGGAACACCCGTCATTTGCGATCCATTTTCTTAAAAATACTGACTATATTCAGAACTCGGCGTCGTAGCAATGCCGCGACGCCACACCGTCCGTGTGGCACCAATGCGGTGATATCTTGCATTCTTGTCGCACCGATGCCGTGTACATGGATTCTCACGCTTAGCCAAGATAACTAGTATCGTTTATACAGTTTGCATAAAAGTGTTATGTTAAGATCTTATAATGTTTCCAAATTACCTCTACGGAGTTGACGGTACGTTCTGCTTGTCTTGTTGGTTCCATGTTTTTCTGAAATTAACATTAATCAATAATATGAAAACTACGGGTACTAAATGTCCCTTTTTCACTAACAATAGGCGATTCACATTACACCCAAATATTGCAGGTGGCTTACTAACAGATTTCTTACAAAACTAACGACTACCGAACTTGACTTGAAAACTATGGATGATTGACTTAAAATGTAAATTTCGGAAATTAGGAAACGAATGTTGATTCAGGTCAGGAGGGGGCTGCTTAGGCTACGAACACACTGACAGGTGACTTGCTTAGCGCCTAGAGCCCACTGTCTTAAGGGGGAAGCACCAAGGTAGCCCGCGAAATTCAAATTTTCAGATCTTTGTAATTTGCAGATCAGTTTCAAGCTGTATGTTAAACAATATATAATTCGCGACCGTAACCCGTATTTAGTTACAGAATTATAACCATTAAAATCATCAACCCAACCCTCAAAGTTCATTTAATCCCATTGGATGACTAAATCATGAAATAGTCAATGTAAAGGGGATTAATATAAATCTGTATAGACATATTTAAAATTGGAATTTCTAATTTCACGTTAACATCTGATTACTTGCTGACGAAGGCTCCAAGCGCATAGTGCGGCCAGATGCGAAAATTCTAAAACGTTTTTTTTTGACTTTGCTACTCGCTTTTTTGGAGCCAGTCCCTCAGTGCGTCCCGTAAAGCTTTAGGATCCGCTCACGATCATCATTAACTATGAACGACTCGACTCCTTCGATGCTTGTCCCTTCAATGCCGTTTTGGGGAAATAAATTACTATAAAAAAACTACTATTAACTTTAGTAAATAGGACTTTAAAAAAAAACATGTGTGCAATTCACACGTGGTAGAAGTGAAACCTTCAAAAATGTTGGCTTCAAGATAAACACTGTATAATGCTTCCTATCTCATTTTGTCCCACGTTAAATCTTATGAATTTATTTACTGTCGCTTTTTCGTTTCGACTTCTTTTTTTTTTGAAAAAATGTTTTCACTTCAAAAATCTGTTACGTACCATATGACCAATTTGGTGATCCAGTAGAACTTGTTTTTGTAGTTTTCTTGGGTGAAAAAGACGACACTCCTTTATTGGCCTTGGTTTTACCTTTCTTCCACGATGCTATCAGTTTGTTTAATTCCACTGAGTTTAAAATATCGCCAGTATTTTTATCAATAACAATTTCGAACTTAGATGTAGATTTTTTACTTTCTACTGTCACTAAAATTGGAATAATAATAATATTTAACTAATGAAAATGACTTAGTAAAACTTTAAAACAAATATAAATAAAAGTGACTGTTTGTAATTTCAAATAACAGTTTTTTACTATATGCTTTTGAAGGTATTTACGGTAGATATAACAAAAAAACAATTGTTTTTTTTTTTTTTTTCTGCCTGTCTCTCTGTCTGTGTGTGTGTTTGTCCCGACTAATCTCCGAAACGGCTGGACCGATTTGGACGGGACTTTCACAGGCTGATAGGAGTAAGTCATAAGGAGTTGGTAGCTTAAATTACTTGTATTAAAAAAATATCGTACTACTGGGATAATAAAAACATATCCTATGTCGACATTCGTTAAAAAAAACTCAATTCCTTTCGCCCAGGAGTATCCGAAAATACAGTTGTAAAAAAAAAATTAAACTTATAAGCATCAAGAGATGAAAACCAATCCTTTCATCGAAGTCGGGGGACCTGTAAAGAACTATTCCAAGGAACCGTCCCCCGACTGCAATGAGATGATTGCTTTTTAGTTTTCCGCTTTTTAGCACAATGGCGTCTTAATTGCACAGTAAATATTATAATCTATTTAGTACCTACCTTGTGGCCATTCAACACTAAAATCATGTAACTTGTTTTTAATTTGTTGGCTCAATTTTTGATATGGCAGGCGTGTTTCTTAATTTTTTGAATTATTTGTTTTTAAAGAGCTTTTTATTACTCTTGATGCTAGTGAGATTCAAAAGCTAGTGAGATTCAAAAATGTCTCTAGTTCACGTTAAAGAATGTGAAAAAGCCAAATTAAAGATAGAATTTATTAAAAGCGGTTCCCATACACTTTTCAAGAATCTATAACTCGAAAACTATCAAGAATCGTGGAACATACCTACATGGGGTATTTGCGAATACCCCTGGGAGTGAGGAATCTAATATTTTTTATGACGTTACTATTTACACCTGTAATATTAACTAAAATACATAAATTAAGGGCTTATTCCCAGGAGCTCCAAATCTATTGTTCTCCAAAATTCACTATTTGGACCACCTGTATTGATTAGTATAGCTGCGGATGTGACATTTTGTAAATAGTCTACAAAAAATACTAACTACAATACATAAATTAAGGGCTTATTCCCAGGAGCTCCAAATCTATTGTTCTCCAAACAATTTCTCTCCATACATTGATTCCCAACAGCTCTATAATTTTATTAGTTAAATAATAAAATACTACTTTAATTTGGAGTGGATTAAAATTATGGAGCGCTTGGGAATAAGCCAAATTAAGTGCTAACCTCTCAAAGTCTTCTCAACGTGTTTTGTCTCGTCATATTTTGAACTTTCTGCATCTGTCATTGTAAGATATACATCTTGTGACAAATTGCTTAGACATTCTTTCTTGTTACGCTTCACATCATTATGTGAAGACTTATTTAATAAATACCAAGATTTTAACCCAATTTCTTTAATCACCCGGTTCATTTTATTACCTAGTGTGATAATACTTGAGCTAGGTTTTTTAATGATTGAACTAGTTATTTTGGTTTCGAAGCTAAATGATTTACTTCTGTTACTGAGTATTTCATTGCTAGAACTGGATATAGGCACATCATATTTTCTTTTGGATTCTTTTGTTCTTTTTTTGTTATCTTTTCTTTGTAAATTGGAATTAGTACTTGAATCTCTTGAGAAATGATAAGTTAATAAAGCGTTTTTTTCTTCAGTTATTGGCTTCCTTTTATTCATTTTTTTTCTTTCATGATTGTTAGCAAAGGCACGTGCTTTTTTATCATATTTAATTGACATTTCATCTTTAAGCGATTTAATTTTCTTCAATGGTTTCGATTTGGTATGTGGTTTCGCATTATTTTTTTTCGAAAAGGGCATTATAGTTTCTAGTTCTTTTTCTTCTTCATGCTCAGCTTTAGCTGATCCCATTATACCTATGGCTGCCAAACCTCTACCTATTTCTACTCTGAATACATTTTCAAATGGTCTTTCAGTTTGCAATCTTTCTTTAATAGATCTTGCAATTTGGAACCTTTCTGCATTCATTTTTTCGATTTCTAATCTTTCTAAATTGGCTCTTTCAGTTTCAATTTTTTTTGCAAAAGCTCTTTCCATTCTTACTTTACCTGTATTAGCTCTTTCTATTTGCAATCTGTCTATGTTAGATTTTTCCAGTTCGAATTTAAATGCATTTTCTCTATTCTTTTCTAATTTAAAACCTTTAGCTCTTTTCTTTTTGCTATAAAAAGTTCTTGGTTGAACAATACTTGTAAATACAGTACTACTTGAGGTTTTAGGTAGACCCTGATTATTGTCGGAATATATGTTAGAGCACAAAACAGTAGTGGATTTTTTCTCTTCTGTGTCTTCTCTGTCATTAACTTCTATTTTACCAGTAGTAGGCACACCATGTTTCAAATTATCTAATTGGCCTAATCTATCAGTTCGTCTGTCATATTTTTGAAGCAAATGAAATTTTAGCTCGTTTGATTCTTGATCAACATCTAGGTGTATTTTGTTACGTTTCTGCTTCCTTAAAATTAAAGTAGATTTGGGCGTTGACGTGTCGTTTGGAACATTAAATTTGAAATTCTGTTTTGGATGTTCCTCTCTCTTAAGAAGTTCCATAGTAGTTAGTAATAAATGATTTCCATTAGCTCGCCGGACTTTTTCAAATGTTACGCGCGAAGTTTTGTTAGAAAATTTATTTCTTCCATCGCCAATACTGCTTATTAAGGTTTCCTCTTTTTGTTTGTATGTACCAATCGTCTCTGTGTCGTGTAAACTACTTTTCCTATTCCACTTTAATTTGGAGACTTTTGTTTTAACTTTAGTTGTGCTCATTGATTTTGATTTCATTGCCGTTCTCAGTGTGGTCTTTGAAAGGTTCTTCGTTTTTTTTACTTCATTTCGATTATAATTTCTGTCTTTTACCAAACGTGTTTTTGAATAATCCGGGGGCATGTATTTTCCCGAAATGTAATATTTAAGACTTGGTGAAACTCGTTTCTTGTTATTAATACCACCATACTTTGAGGATTTTAACGCCAGCCGCCGTTTTTTTGTACGTTTATTACGTTTGAGCTGACCATTCTTACCGAAGACACATGAATCAGATCGACATTCGCTGGTGTTGTTTTCATTAAAAGATCTGGTCTTGGTAACTACATGCATAATCACTGATTTACTAGGCCCAAACCCAGGACGTTTAACTTTATGCATTCTTGTTGATTTTAAATATTGTTTTTTAGCATTTGCAACGGATTCAGTAATTGGATCAATCATGTTGAAAATTTTGAATATCTTTTTTATTACTTAAATTCATTAATGGTATAATGCTTGACGAAGTATTCGTTTCATTAAAATTGTGAAAGGTCATCAATACTAAGATTTTGTTTCTTCATCATCTCTAGAGATTTCGTTTAATAGAATTTGTTATCCACTGGCCTTCTGAGAACAATAATAAGAAAGCATGTTGGTACATGTACTATACATTTTTACATTTGCCTATGTTAGGTGAAAGCGTACTATTTGTTCTTAACTAGCGACTCGGCCTAACACGCGCAGGTTATTAATAAAAAAAATGAGAAGTGAAAAACATAAAAAAAAATATTTAAAAAAGTATATCAAATATAAATAACATTGAGATATTTAGATCTGAAATCAGCAGGATAACGAGTTCATTTCTGTTATTTCCGATACGACTACAAATTAATTAAAATATTACTTACCAAATTAAAAACTAGTTTCATTCGTTAAATGCTGATGCATGGTTTCAAACGTAGTCGTATGACTAGTCAGCGGGTACCTTCTACCGATACTTATTTGCAAGTGCAGTAGCATGGAACATAATATTACAAAAAAAAATAGATAAATTATCTCCCCTAAAAGATATGCTTACCGCTTACCATATTACTAAAAACGTGACGTGTCAAACGTGACAGCGTACATCGCCACGCTGCTAAACGAAGGTAAGATTTATGGAGGTTTCATATTCTACAAGGTGTAAACAGACTCTTCACGAAGCCGTCAACCAAGCATTATGTACATCAAACTAAGTAATTTTACGCAAAAATGAGTGCTGGGCTGCTTTTTTTTTGGGCTGATAAATTACGTTTTACAGTAGGACTCAAAGAAACCCACTCAAAACATTGTGCTGATGGATGGATTGAATAGTACGGGGTCTTGGAGTTGTTTAAAGTAAAAATCTTACATTAAAAACATGTATTTAAAAAAAAAAATCTAATGAAAAAGTTGGAACTTTGACCCCCAATATCTCCGTAAGAAGGTTCCCAGGTATGGTCTAGAACAAAAAAAAAATGATCGCAATGACGGGGAGAACAAGTGCCTTTCGGCTTCTTTAAGAGTCTGTTTACACCCTTTATAGTGCTGCAAGGTACACTTCAGCCAGCTTCTCTGTGAAGGCGGGTAAACACGGAACTAAAATAAATATACCTAGTTTGACAATTTGTTGTATATTTTCATGGCAAGCAGCGCCATGTTGACCTACTTAACTTACTTAAAGTAGTCATACTGTAGTCGGAGGTTCCTTAGGCGCTTGATTGTCATTGTCGGAGATCGGTGTTGGAAACACTGAACACTGAAACATATTATATGAAATTATCTGTGGTAATTGTATTAAAAAAAGTGTGTGTGTGTTATTACGCACGTAAGAAGTTATACTTCATTGGCGTATAAAACTAAAATGTTGACTAACTAACTTCAGGGTGTCGGTTTTTCGTGACGGTGTGCGCGCGTATCATAAAAATTTACTCTCATCTTTTTTCCCTAACGCGCCAAAAGAAGCATAACTTCAAAAAACAAGTCAAAAGACAGTAGTAACTATCCTTTTGGTATGCGTATTCTACTCTTCAACGTATTATCTATTATTTTTATTAATTTTACCGAACCGGAATTTGTATCTAAGCCTTCAGCGAACATCCTCAAAAATTTTCTTGTGCGGATATTGACTGTTGAGGTTTATTCTTCCAGCGAAGAATATGCCTCAAAATTGATAACCTTATAGTTCTTCTACTGGTTCTTTTCCCACGTTATAGTTTAATGCCCATGTTACTTTGTTCTAAATTGGTTTAAAGTAGACGAAATTTTTGTCCGCGCCGAACGCGTCGAATGCTCCACTAATCAGAATTTTATGATTCTTCGTATAAAATCTTCTTTCTGGCGCGGACATATTTACGTCCACCTGTAAAGGTGGACGTAAATATAACCGTAACGACACAGGCTGACACTAATGTCAGCCTGTGTCTTCTCGCCAATTTGCGAGGAAGCCATCCAAGACGTCCCGCCACCTTCTTCTCGGTCTACCGCGACCCCATCTAGCTGTCTCAGGGCTTCAGTCTTGCGATATTCGGGCCCATAGCTGGCATCTGGCAGACTTGGCCTGCCCAGTCTCATTTTAGTCTCGCAGCTTTATAAGTTACGTCGGCAACTACTATTAATACTAACAAATACTTAATGTCGGGTTGTCAGGATTTATTCCGTTAGGCTCGTACAGACGCCAGCACGCTACTACAATCGTCAAGCTACTACAATCTGTCAGATTTCTTTAATAGATTTTCGATTTTCTTACTGAAGCATTAGGTTCAAGGTTGATTGGGAAAGTCTGACAGATTCGGGTAGCTTGACCTGCTAGCGCCTGTACATCATGTGGGCAGAAGATCGGTTTCTTGCAATGAAAATATATTGGGTGCACAATGCGCTGTTTCTATTAAACTAACAAATTACTTGAAATTACACATTACACGGGGCACAATGAATCGGGTACAGTTCCAGGACGTCTAAACTCCACTACGATTAGACCCTGAATGTCGTTGCCGCCTTGAGCAGTGAACATCAGGGCTCTGTAGAAGCACGCTGTGGTGTTGGTAGACTTGTAAGTAGGTCACGTGATGTCACCACTGGCGCGCTTGCGATTCATTTTATATCCGTACCAATAAATAAATATTGCATGAAAAGAAAAAGATGTTCAGCTATAAATGAAAAAAATGGACACAATTCAATTGGTGCTAAATTTTTATTTCATTTGAGAAAAAATCGTATGTAAACGAGCATTTTCGTTTTTGATTTGTGTCGATTTAGGAACGTCGCGTACGCATACACACTAGCTATGTTGAAAATTTAAATACGTGACTACGTACTTTTTAGAACATCAATATGAAGGTGTATATAGCTTATCATCTGTCATTCCGAGGTTGACCCCTTTTTTTGGTTTAAGTGGCTGGACTAAGGCTCCAATCCTGTTTAGTCGCTCAGAGCCCTCATTTGCTAGGGCAAGAAACACAGCGGGAGTGCTATCGCACGCAGCAGTATCGACGATGCGTTTGGCAAAGGATAGGTACATGGAAAAGTGCGATTTCGTGTAGCTAGATGAGGCGCAACTAGGCAAGTTTTTCAACACAACGGGAGGTCATTTCATGCAGTTGTAGTTCAGGTATTTTTAAGTAGAACATAACTTACTATTACGACTAAGGTCAAATAACATATCACTGTGTTCGGGAGTTATACTGTAGGTGACACTATCGAAAAAGGATTAACATTAATTGACCTTTATCTTAACTGTTACTAATGTTCATCACTGTTGCCATTGAAGGATGGGCCTAGTTGCATTAATATATTCAATATAAAAAACCTAGATGCACAGTTCCTTGCAAATATCACATCAGAAAGTGTCGTCAATACGAACAACTTGAATTTGCCCTGGTGGCTGTTAGAATGTCATGCTCACTCAAAAGTCTCGCTGATGGAAGCTGGTGTGTCGGGTCATTTAGCTCCCTTCAATATGGTTGAGCTGAATGGAGCTGATCCATGCGTCATGTTCGTGTACGGGCGCTGTCAGTTGGGACTGGTCATCTCTAGGCTGCCACGGTTTATTTTAACTACTTACTTTGTGCTTAAATTGTACTTGAATTGTTCATTTATCTTTTACCTGGACGCTCTTAACGTGCACGTATTTCTCCATCGTTCTCACATATAACTATGTATAATCTCAACTCAATTTTGATTGAAAAGAGTGTCCATGGAGTTTCTTGCCCATCCTTCTCCATGGAGATCTACGCTTTGGAATCACCTACAGTACTTTCACAAGTTATTATGCCTTGTGTCTGTGACTGTAGCTTAGCCTTCTTTGTTTTTGACATTCAAAGGTGCCTGTAATGGTCTAATTGAAATAAATGCTTTTGAGTTTGAGTTTTGAACTCCACAGAAATGGAGACGAGATGAGAGGAGAGTTGTGTAGTAAACCACCAATAGAATTTCGTTATGTACATTTCTAGTCTCCGCTTAGCTTTAGTGGAAACGGTTGAGCAGAGAGGACAGGAGATGTCTCGTTATTGTTTAGGACTCCGCACTTGATGCACATTGGAGACGAGAAGACGTGAGCGGCATACTTGGAGCGGCATGCTGTGAGCGGTGCACTGTGTGCGACGTGCCGCGTGCGTTGAGCTGTGTGCTGTGTGCGGCGTATGGTGAACGGTGACCTTTGAGCGGCGTACGGTGAGCGGTGTAGTGAGTGGCGTGTAGTGAGTGGTGTGCTGTGAACGGTGTGCTGTGAGCGATGTGCTGTGAGCGACGTACGGTGAGCAGTGCGTTGTGAGCGGCGTACTGTAAGCAGTGTGCTGTGAGCAGGGTGCGGTGAGCAGTGCACATCTCCTTTTCACTCCGCTTTACACATCTCCTGTCCTCTCCTCTCCACACTGCTTCAGTGGATACGCTCTAGCTCTTACGCATCTCCCCTCCTGCTCACTTCGCACATCTCCGCTCGTCTCCGCTCGTCTCCGCTTTGGTACATCATCATCATCACCCTATAATTTTTCTACTGCTGGGACACAGGCCTCCTCTCTATGAGAGGGAATGGGCTATAATCCACCACGCGGGCCCAGTGCAGATTGGTAGATGTCACATGTCTTCGAAATTTTGGTTTCCTCACGATATTTTCCTTCACCGTTTTTAAGAACAGTGGTGATGAAATAAATTACACAAAGTAATGCGCCTGCCTGGGTTCGAACCTACGACTTACTGTTCGTAAGTCGATAAGCTACCACTGGGCCACCGCTGCTCTCTATCCTTTTGAGTACCCAACTTTATTTATTTTGCATATGGTTGGATATAACGAGCTGAAGGTCAGGAGGGATCTCACACTCGCCTCGCACACATTAACTACTTACACGGAAGATACATAATACATATTTAAGGGCAGATAGGTTTGTGTGCGCAACTATACGGATAGTTACTTACATACACGTATAGATGGGAGTGATATGAAACTTCGAATGACGTTATTGCGACGCACGCTATTTCGAAAAACTCATTAAGTCGCAAACCGCTATATCGAATGACGTTGTTACGAACACGCTGTTTCGAAAAACTGTTAGAATGGTACGCTAATGGTACTGTATACATACCAATATTGATGATTAGCTTGGAAGCATGCTAGGGATACAAAGTTAAATCATAATAAGTATGTACTAATATTAAACATTTATACTTAGTTAAACAGACTTCTAGCTCAGTTTCAATTTCATCATCGTAGCTAGTTCTTAGTAATCACTGGGTCGCGAGTTCAATTCCTAGACAAATTCAGATTGGAATACGTTATTCGCAACATTGGATTTCGATACCAAAACTTTCGTACTGGCGTACCATTTCTAACAGTTTTTCGAAACAGCATGTTCGCAACAACGTCATTCGAGATAGCGGTTTTCGACACGAGATTTCGAAATGGCGTCCCTCTTGGATTTTTTTTCGAAATAGCGTGCTTTGCAATAACGTCATTCGATGTTTCATATCACTCCCCGTATAGATACTTTCATAGCTCGGTCATGGTAGCGTACCATAGTACGGTGTATTGGGCAGACACCTTTAATCCGGCGACCTTTTATCTGACGGCACTATTGGCTGCTTGTCACGGGTTCAATTCCCGCGCGAAAAATATGTGTTTGACCTACAGGTAGTTGTTCTCGGTCTAAAGTTGCCCCACTGTAAGGATTTCTCCTGTATCGTGGGTTTAAATGTTTGCTAACGCACCCACGATACAGAGGAATTTCTTAGAGAGGGGCAGCGTTTAATAAAATATCCAAACCTTTAGCTGACTAGAAGCATGTCACATTACTAGCAGCTAAAATATATGACGACTAAAAAGAAAAAAAGTGTGAGAAATCAAATAACCTTTTTTTAGATGAGATGACATTTTATTAATAGAAAAGGAAGAAAAAATACACTATGCTTGGCACATCATGCAGCACACAAAACCTCTGCAAAGTTCGATAAATACTATGCATGGACTCCATACTGTAACGGCTAATATGAATAGTAGAATATCCAAAAATTGTTTCCAAATTGCAAGCAAACTCATACAGTGAGGATAAAACCACGGACACATGTAATATACTCGCAGACAAGGCCTTTTCCTCATACTGGACATGTACGGACTACATTGGAAATCCATTGGTTCTCTCTTTCGTTTAGCTGCTTTAAACTTCTTCATTCGTTTCCTAGGGTCTTTATCAGCCATATGCATAAGATAGTTCGTCGTAGGATAAGATTCCAATTCATTAACAACACGATTTGCTGCCGGCATCTTCATAAACCTCATCCTTATTCTTTCAAGTGTCGAAAAGAAACCCATTTTTGCGAAGTCTCTCCGCATAGTCTTCGCTGCTTTACCTGGATCAATCATCGCGTCTTGAAAATCATTGACAACGTCTTTTGGATGTAAAGCACCTCTAAATACAGTTCTTGCAATGTCGCAAAATGCCTTCGAGCCAAAAGTGCCTAAATCTATCAATGATTCTGCTATCATAGAAAGATCTCCCGTGGCTTCTTGCTTTTTGATTGATTTTATTTGTTCTTCATCTGTTTTTTTTCTAAGTTCCTCTTCTAATATACGTTCCTTCTCATACTCTTTTTTACGACTCATTCTCGCTTTCTGATACGCTTTCTTTTTCGCAGTAGCTTGTTTTTCCAACGCCTTGCGATGTTCCTCATTTAGGGCTTGTTCTAAGAGTATATCGGGCCTTTTTGAAGACTCTGCTGCACATAAGGGACTGCCACAAACACATTTCTTGAATCTGGATTTCGCAGCCTCCAGGGCTGCTTGTTCTTGTTTTATTTTATCCCAATCTTTTTTACATACTATGCTTCCACATACGCACGGCTTACTCACCGCTTCAGGATTTAAGGCTATTGGTGCTCCCCTTAGTCCTTTACCTTTCTTTATGCCGCGGCAAATGCAACACTTACATTTGTTGCCGTGACCCAGCGCTTCTATTAGAGCTGCAAACAATGAATACAAATGGCTGTCACTAGTAACCTTACATCGAAAATAATACATTATATAATCACAATAGTTAAATATATATAGTCCAATATTCAAATAACCTATGTTGACGAACAACTACCGGAAACATAATTATGAAGGACGGGACGGTTGACTTGTGAAGAGCATGCCACTGTCCGGGTAAGTCCATCAGACATATTATTCCTGGTTGTTCTCGTTTGGCTAACAGTGAGAACTTGAGCACAGGCACAACCAAGTAGCTAGGATTATTCATCAACAACTTGCCTTGGAATATAAACTTGTGGAATTTGAGATACCGTACTAAAAGTATGTGCCCGCCCACACTGTGTGATACAGTCGGTTACTTTTGATTATCTCCCGAAATAGAAAGGTCCCAAGTAACAAAATTTGATAGAATAAAAGTCCTGAGACCGTTTTAGAACGTGCTAGTTAGTGTTTATGATTAGTATATAATGATGCTGTAAACGTTTACAGAACCCCAAATAGACCCTAGTTTTGTCACTGATTTATTCTACAGGGTGATTGGTAATTGAGTGCAGGCCGTATAATGGATGATACTAGAGCTCAATTGCAACAAATTTGAACCGATAACTAGGGTTCCTATCTGAGTGGTTTCGGAGTAATCGAACTTTTAAGATTTTTGGAAATTTTGATATGATACTTTTCAGAGAGCGCATAAACGAATAAATATTATGAAAACTCATTTCTAAATAAATAACTCAATCCTTTGGTTTAACAGCGTCATAAAGTTCATAATATGTAAAAAATTGAAACTACCCTTGCTTTTTAAGGCAGATTACTCAAAATAAATGTATGAAACTTAACGTGCAAATTACAGAAACGACTTCCTTGTCTTACTAGCTTTCAAAATTGGTATCACAGTACTCACTTCAAGAAGCGTATGGATACTAACAACAGTTGTTTCAGATAAGGTAATATTTTGACTGTACTGGTTGTTACGCATTTTTGTATGAAGGGTTGCTTTTGTTTTGTTACCGATGTGTCATGTTTATTATGGTTATCTGGTCCTAGGGTCTTAGTCCGTCGGGATCAAAAACTTCAGTAAGTACAAAATCACATATTTAACAAAGTAGATAATATAAATTCTGATTAGAATTAATAAAACATGCGGGTATCATATTATTACATTAAATATGCAAAATAAAAAAAAAAAATAAAAAAATTAGGTATTTATAAGAAAATAAACGCCAAACGTTGAACGTTTGAGAAATAATAATGGCTAAGAAAGATACGAATTCTAAGATGACGGCTACTAAGGGCCAAATTCACCGACAACATAACGGTCTGATTATCTGAAAACAGTTGTTTACCGTGAATTTTCGTGTTTCCGAAAGCAAATCTGATGATTAAACTCAGTAATCAACTGTTATCGCTAATTCAATGTCCGTGAACATGGCCCTTAATTATCACCTGCACAGCTCTAACATTTGTTTTCATAAATCTTGATAGGTGCAAGTGGTTGTGCAATATTACTAGATCTAATTCTATGAAAAGGTGATTATAGCTTTAAATTTAAAATAAATAATAAAATAATTATTACGCCGAGACGCCAGGATACGCCGAGATGTGGTCTCAGTGAACAGGCCTTAACTTACTGCTGCTTTTAACTTCTAACAAACACACAATAACAGTGCTAACTTCACAACAGAAGACCATTTTAAAGTAAATAAACAAATTATAAACAACATATCGGTCCAATTTGGGCCGATCAACAGATAATTATTACTGTTCACACACATCACAATTTGCGAGGGTTATAACTTAGTAGGTAAGTATAAAAATCCAAACCAATAAATTGCTAGTGCGCATGAAACAATATGGCTCCGCTCTAACAAAAGTTTAATTTTAATTTGTCAATACAATGACAGTAACAGCACAGGGTTGCCAATACTTATTTTCCTAACTCCCCAAAAACAAAACGAAAAATAAAATTAATGATTGTAGTTTTTATTTTTATAGAGCTTTTGCTATTCCTTCCCCTCCATTTATACCTTTAAAAAAAATGATAAATTGTAAATTTATCATTTTTTGGAAGGTATAAATTCGACAATACCGGGGGGTATTGTCGAATTTATAACTTCCAAAAAATGTTTAAAAAAAGTTATTTTTAAGTGTCTCTAGTAGTCATTAAGGAAACTATCGGGTCTGTGTGTACTCAAATTCCCCACCATTCGAGGAAATCTCCACGCAACCGAAAGGCACTTGTTCTCCCCGTCATTGCGATATTTTTTTGTTCTAGACCATACATGGGAACCTTCTAGTTACGGATATATTGGGATTCAAAGTTCCAACTTTTTCACCTTCTCGACCCCAGCACTGTTCAATCCATCCATCAGCACAATTTTTTGAATGCGTTGCATAGTCCTTTGTTTTTAAGTTTAGAGCTACATTGTCAGTGCAAGGTATTTTTTTATTATTTTTATTATCATAAGCATTATTTCCTTTCTGTGTTTTTAATTAGCTAAGTGATGTCTAATATTAATGAGAGCACACGTTCTTAGGACGACTTGATCAAAGTCCTCCAAACGAACAAATTTTTATACATGTAATTAGTAGTATTGTTTGTATTACTAGGTTAATTTAAGTTCAGAGTTACACTGTCAGTGCAGGCCTTGCCCTTTGTGTTCCAGGGCCGCGGTATCTCTTTCGAACAGTCCCGCAGCCCTGGCAGGCATCGGCCCTTGCGGGCCCCTCCCTGTTTGCCGATCTCTTTGAGACGTGCGTGGAACACGAACGCGCCGTCAACACGGCCTGTCGTCCAAAGACGGACGGAGAGCTAGCCCATTACTCTCCGTCCACAGGTCCGCGTCTACGGAGGCTGGAAGCCACCACGTGACCCTCAACGCCCGGGGCGTCTCCCGCGGTGGCTGGGACGAGAGGTTCTCTCCCTCACAAACTAGAGCCTGAATTTACAATCGTTAGAGAACTTTTACTAACGGCTGACGCATTCAAAAGATCAAAATTCATATGTGATCCCACAATGGGAACGCAAACTATGCAGGTGGGCTACTATTTTTTAAGAAATAATTTTGTAAAAGTATATGTGTAAAGATGAATAAATAAAAAAAAATAGCATAATATAAACAAAAAATAAGTATTAAATACATTCTAGTTTTTTATATACATAGTATTTTAAGGTAAACGTCAGTTTTTTTTTTCAGACGCATTTAAATTAATTATTTATTTAGTATGTTCTATTATTTATTTAATGTAGGTAAATAGAATTGTTGCAGAATAATTAATATTTCAAAGTTAATCAAATAAAAGGCACTTTTAGATTACACATGATGAAAAATTCGCTAATTTTCGTTTTGATTTTCATTTGACCTTTTATTTGTTTAGAGCTCCCTGAATAACCATGAAAATGACACGCATGACGAAAGTTACTCAAAGGAATCTCATTACCAGCAAGTATCCGTTTTCGCGCTAGTGCCTTTTTCGAATGTGTAGAAAATTTAAAAAGAAAATATTTGAAATATAAACGTAACCCTTATTTTATTTGCAGACGCATAAAAATATTAAGTAGAGCCATAACATGAGCGCTATAGCATGGGTAAGAGAGTTAGAAGTCCGAAAATTTTACGATATTCCGACGTCTAGCCTGCGCGAATATTTCGCCGGGCTGTAAATTTTTTGTAGATTTTAGCTGATCAAAAATGTGTCATACTGGCAATTAAACAAAAAAAGAGAAAGTTTGTTTGACCAACAAGTAGTTGTTCTGGGTCTGGCTGTTTGTGAGTTTAAATGTTTATTAACGCACCCATGATACAGGAGAAATTCTTAGAGTGGGGCAACGTTTAAAAAAATATCCAAACCTTTAGCTGACTAGAATTGCATGCGTCATTACTAGCAGCTAAAATATATGAGGGCTAAAAAGAGAAAAAGTGTGAGAAATCAAGTAAAATATTTCTTCAAGACGATGTTTATTAATAGAAAAGGAAAAAAATCACACTATCCTTGGCACATAACGCAGCACACAAAACCTCTGCAAAGCTCCATACACAGTATGCATGGACTCCATACTGCAACGGCTAATATGAATAGTAGAATATCCAAAAATTGTTTCCAAACGCCAAGCAAACTCACACAGTGAGGATAGAACCACGGACACATGTAATATATTCGCAGACAAGGCCTTCTCCTCATACTGGACATGTAAGGACTACAATTGAATTCAACTGGTTCTCTCTTTTTTTTAGATGCTTTAAACTTCTTCATTCGTTTCCTAGGGTCTTTATCAGCCATGTGCAGAAGATAGTTCGTCGTAGGATAAGATTCCAATTCCTTAAGAGCAGCCTTTGCGGTCGGCATCTTCGCGAACCTTGCCTGAATTCTTTCACCTGTCGAAAAAAAACCCGTTTGTGCGACGTCTCTTCGAAAACGTTTCGCTGCTCCACTGGGATCCTTTGACGCGTCTCGAACGTTAGTGATAGTGTCTCTTGGATGTAAAAGGCCTCTAAAAATAAATGCCGCAATATCACAAAAAGCTTTCGAGCCAAAAGTGCCTAAATCTATCAATGATTCTGCTATCATAGAAATATCTCCCGTGGCTTCGGATTTCTTGATTGATTCCATTTCATCTATATCCTGTTTTTTTCTCAATATATCTTTTTCTTTACGTTGCTGCTCATACTCCATTATACGTTTTAACCTCGCTTTCTGATACGCTTTCTCTTTCGCTTTAGCTCGTTTTTGCAATTCCTTGACATGTTCCGCCTGCCGCGCTTCTTCTAAGAGTGCAGCGGGCCTTTTTGAAGACTCCTCTGCACATATGGGACTGCCACAAATACATTTTCTTAATTTGCTAGCCATAGCTGCCAGGGCTGCTTGTTCTTGTTTTATTTTATCCCAATCTTTTTTACATACCGTGCTTCCACATACGCACGGCTTACTCACCGCTTCAGGATTTAAGGCTATTGGTGCTCCCGCTAGTCCTCTACCTTTCTTTATGCCGCGGCAAACGCAACACTTACATTTGTCGCCGTGACCCAACGCTTCTTTTAGAGCTGGGAACAAGGAATACAAATGTTTTTCACTAATAACCTTATATTGAAAACGAACAACACATTTATAACATTTTAAAAATAGTAAAAAGAAAAAATTGATTGTCTGTAAAGTTGGTTTACGGACGATAGTTTAACGTGACATCATCATAAAATCGAGTGGAAGACATAGATGCGGCGCATGCGTAAAATGAACGTAACGGGACACTTTTTCGTGCATGCAGCCGGCGTTCATCAATTTATTAGACGTTGTCACGTCAAAAAAAGTTGTTAATAGTCTTTTATCAGGCGGAAATAAAGTCTGCCTTCAACGGTTTGGTCATGCCGGTTTTAAGGTACTTTTCGGCATACTCAAATGGACTCAAACAGAACTAGACGACTTGGATGTTAAGGTCCGTAAATTGTTGACGTCATTTCGAATGCATCCTCCACGTTCTTCGGTTATGAGACTGTATATCCCGCGGAAGTGTGGGTGGGGGTCGAGGCTTTTTAAACGTTAAGACTCTTCACAATCGCGAGATATGACACAACCTTGTAGCCAGGTTTACCTATCAGCAACTTGCTCTAAAATACAGCCTTGTGGTATCGGAAGTGCCGCACTATAGGTATGTGCCCGACCTATTTCTCGATAATGGCAATATCACACTGTACTGGGATCAATCCATCATCACTGACAAGACTATTGTAGCCAATAAGCCTGATATAGTGGTGGTGGATCGATCAAACCGCATGACGAGAACCTCGTGAAAGCCGAGAAAGATGAACAAATCAAGTATCTTGACTTGGCTCGCGAGGTTGTCGACATGTGGGATGTGGACTTAGCGCTCATTGTTCCGGTAGTCGTATCAGGTCATGGCTTAATTGCCAAGAGCTTTTTTTTTTCCGGGGTGGAAAATCCTCATGGATGTCCACCGCCCTGGGGCGAGCGGAGGGGTCTGTCAGACTCGACTGACTAAAAACCACCCCGGTGTTCCCTTCTCACACTTGCACCGGGGATCATGGAAACTAGTGCGCCTTCCACGATCCCCGGCTAGTGCCGGGCCCGCGTCTGCGGGCCTCCTCTTGTCCGCGAGAGGAGTGAGGTGTAGAGTACACCTCACTCCTCTTGCGGACAAGAGGAGGACGTCTAATAGGGAATTCCCAAGAGCCTCGACCAACACCTGAGGAGGCTCTCGTTAGGCAGCTGGATCAAGGGCTTGATTCAGAAAGCGGTACTGGACACAGCTCGTATTGTTGAGGTTCCTCTCTCTGTAGCCCTGACCGCCGGTAGCTTGGACGCTGTTCCCGATACCGGTGGGCTACTATTTTTATATTTCTAAATGTTTTTTCTTTTTTTATATTTTTTAAGAAATATGTAAAAATGTAATAAAAATTGAAGAAAAATGTATAAACAAAATAATATATGTTTATTTTCTCATCACAAACGTTACGTGAAGAGGAATTATTAAATCTAACAGACAGGGTAAATAAGCATACAATACCTAAGTATGTCTAAGTTATAATCGATACTTAATTTGTCTGAAGTCTCAACATTATCGTTGTGAAGATTGAATTGTCCTATGGTTAAACTATCCATTGTTTTAATAGTTGGTGTTGAGGATTAACTATTTAAACTTAAGCTTGCAGGTGGTACACTCTGGGGACCCGCAACGACGGACAAACGATTTTTAAAACGTTTACACGCCACGCAAATCGGTATATAATTTAAATTATATATTATATTTGAGTCATTTGTCTCGTGTGCTTCGGAGCAATTAGCCCAGGTAGATGATTTGTTAACGCAGTGTTTCTTATCGTGACAATATAAATAACGAACTACTTCGATATCATCAATGAAACGGCGAGTCAATTGGCAATCAATAAATAATTTATCTTTGGTGGACATAAATAGTGGAAATAATTTTTTACGAACTGTGGACTCGATTTCAACGCCTATCCACTTGCGATTCATTTATTGGCAACTCGTCTTTAATGTTTTGATGGTATAACGCGTGCAAAAAATGATTGCCTTCCATTGAGGATGGGACGTATACGAGGCCTTTGGCCTTTCGGTTTTTCAAGTCGTAAGCCGGCGGACCTAATAGCATCGACCTATTGAACTTTTTTATTTGGTTGTCATTAGCGACACTTAATGCAACAACGCCAGATTTCGCAGTTTTCTTAACGCCTACAATTTGAAATCCGTCGTCGATAGGCTTAATCGCCTTCCTAATCACTTGTTTAATCGCGGATGATGACGAGTAATCGGCTAGCCGCTTAAGAGTCATTGTTTACGCAAATTCTTGATTGTTGACGCTGTAATTTGATCGGCGTACATGAGTCGATAATAATAGCGATCTCAAGAAGCTTGCGCGCGAAAATTTCGCGTACAGGTCCTTCCTCATCAACACAGAAGAGCGAGCAGAATAGACGCACAATATATAGTACTTTTTTTTATTTCTTTTTTACGGATGGGAAATCATCAAATGACTTCTCCCGCTCTGGACAGAGCGGAAGGGAGTGTCAGACTTGTACTGACTAAAACCCATCCGTGTTCCTTCCTTGCCCTTTGTGTTCCAGGGCTGCGGTATATAGCAGCAGCAGCTCTGGCAGATATATAGTACTTTAATTTTGTTTATTGTAATTTTGTGTTATTATATTGAGAAACGAAAGCTAATGAAACGTATTCATTGTAGATCGAAGTTTTAGTTTATTTGGTAAAATTGTTTTTGCTTGCAATATAATGGACGCTTATGGTAATGGTCACATTTATGGCTAAAATTAGGCTTTCTCTGCGTTTTTTTCCGTGAAAACTCAATTTAAAGAAATTTTAGAACTCCAATAAACAAGTAAAACATTAAATTTATCTTTTAGTAATTTTAGCTTTTATAAGAATTGAATTGAATTGAACAATGTGAATTTGAGCGTCAAAGTTCGATCGCCGAAAAGTAAAAAAATATGCCTTTTTAACATTAACATTCAGTATTTGTACAAAGGACATGGTCAGAATTTCATGAGAGCTGTGCCCTACAAAAAATATTCATGTACATGGACATGCAGTATGACATATTAAAGCTTACAGACTCTTATTCATAATAGTTTAAGTTTTATGATCAGAGAACAAGCGAGAGATACTGTAAATATGATACAAAAACAATGTACCTAAACATTTTGAATAGTAATGATCATACATTCCGAGACGAAACAATACGGGACATGCAGTATGTCATATTAAAGCTTAAAGACTCTTATTCATAATAGTTTAAGTTTTATTATCAGAGAACAAACGAGAGATACTGTAAATATGATACAAAAAAAATGTACCTTAACATTATGAATAGCAATGATCATACATTCCGAGACGAAACAATACGAGAAATGCTATTATCAATGGATATAAAGGCCGTTTCTTCACTAGCCGATACGACATTTCAAATCGGTATCAGTGAATCTGTGAATATCTAATTCTATGAAAATGTACGGAACACTCTCATGTCGGTGTTCTACCTACATTTTCATAGAATTACGCGTCACATCAGCTAGTGAAGAGCCAAAAATTAAAATACCAAGTAACTTACTGGTCAAATTTATGTTAGTACATATATATTGGTAATAGTCTCATCATAATATGCATTGCAAATTACCCTATTTGAGGGAAGCTGAAAAAACTGAAATATTCTACTGTGTACAGTTATACGAGACAGTTATATTGTGCTACTTTACGGATTATGGAAATCAACTGTTTATAATAGCAGGTTAAGTTGGTAAAATATGAAAATAATTACTATGTTGGTACTTACTTCTTGTCCTGTTAAAGTTGTTACAATATGCATTCGCATTTGACTAGTAGTTACACGACGACATCGTGAGCGTCAGAATCCAAACAGACAAGTCCAGTATGCACAGCAGAATATTAACATTAGAAGCGTAAACGAAAGTCCGATAAACGATAGCGTGGGGTCAAGTTAAAATATCCAATACAGTAACGAAAATACAACAAAAAGATCAACGCAAGATTGCACAGACAGTTTTGAGAATTTCAAGAATCGCGCGCAGATACTCATGAATATTTTGTCTACTTTTTTAATTTATTTTATAAATTACAAGTTTCTTGCACTTAAGTAAAGCACACAATTAGACCTCTGGGGTCTGTCTTAGCATGCCATGGCCTGCGATTTGATTAACGCGCAATTAATATTCTTTCAGCTTACCCTTTATGTTTTTACTGTTCATTGATTCATACGTAAGTGGTGATATTCGTGAAACCGTTAACTTTTTTAAAGAACCTTATCAGTACAATTCTGGCAGTCACGGGTGTTTTATATTTTAGTCTGACCTTCAGGCAATAGCTGCAGGATAGGTACAGCGTTTGTCTTGTGCGTGTATCCAAACGTAGATATACAATCTGTATTGCATTCAATGAGTCAAAATCACACTTTTTTTTTGGACTTTTGTCGCCTGTGTAGAGTAATGTAAAAAACAATTAACACACATTTTTTTTTGGATTTCTGTGTTAGAGTAATGTAATTGTTGCGATTTATTTTTATTTATTTTAGAAGGAATTCTCATATAATAATAATTAATGTACATTACGAATTCTGAATTGATTTTGAAGGCAGGGTTCGGCCATGTCTTTTATGTATTTGTTATTTGTTTTATTTATTTATTTATGTTGTAAATTTAAAATTTTATTACCAAAAGTGTTTATTAAAAAGTGTTATTTTAAACCTTTTTAATTTCTACTATGAGTGTTATTACCAATTTTAATTTTCTAAATGCTACTACAACTTTTTTAGCTTAGTTATACGAATATACATTCTATCACCCTGTGGTCTCCTGTAAGTGAAGGATTACACCTACGTAATACTTTTGTGGTCCATTACCTATTTCGTGTGTTTGTGTACATCCCTTGTAGGAGATTGTTACGCGCAGCTGCAAAGACAGCGCTACCTACGACCTAGACCCCTATTCGCGACTTGGGGCGACGAGGGCCCTTCCCGGTCCGTCTGTGGTCAACGCGAGCATGGTCGAAAAGCTTGTTTTTTTTCATCCAGAGCCAGAGCGGTGGTCTTCTTTCAACTCCCCTGTCTCACCCCGCCCGACCCCCCGCCCGACCCGTCTCCCGCGCACCTCACACCGCCTAACGCGATGACATTGAACGAAATATAGTGTTCAAAAATTTCAATTATTCCTCGTCGTGCCACCAACTTGTTCCACTAGTGGCACGAGAAGGAATTGTCATTCCTCGTCGTACCACTGACTGCAGATACATGCAGCGAAGGTAGCTCTACTTAATTTCCCTTTAGACACCACTCTATAAACAATTGTTGTCTTAAACACAATTTTCTTGTAACTGCAACTTTAGTAGTATGTTCTCGTATTTTATGTTATTCAAACTCTATGGTGCGTGAAATAATTTTTATTATAAATATTTATTGGACTATTAATAAAAATAATGTTTCATTGATCAGGCTGCTCAATGCATTGTTAAATGATAGTGCCTGTTCAAATTAAAAAAAAAATGCAGTTTGCACTAAATATTTCTACTGGCCGACTGGTACTGCACCATAAAAAAGATGAATTTGTTTTACAAACGCAAATGGAATTAGTGAATCACGTAATTAGTATCGGTAATTTTTTGGAAAAATAATGAACTTTACAAGATAGAAGTTATGATTTTGTTGATGTCGAAGTTACGATTTTGTTGTTTTTTATGGTTTTATGTATTTATATGTGTAATAAAATTTGTCTTCAGATTTTTTTTATTTCAAGTAGAGCATCAATCATTCGGTGGAACAGGTCGGTGGCACGACGAGGAAGAAGGCAATTTTTTTTTATAAAACTGAGGACATGTGTTTTTGAATAAGCCTTACAAGTTTGTGCAATAAATATTTATGATTTAGAATCTCCATTACATGTGCAAGGTGTACTTTCACAATTTATGAGTGCATTATGAACAGACAAACTTCAAGTAAAATTTGTGCAAAACAGCAGATTTTTGGAGGCTTATACTGAATTAGTTTCTCCAAATTTTTATTTTTTGCTTTCATAGAAACCTAGATATAGTGCACAAAACACCTTTTAGTGCAAAAAAATCAAAGATAGATGTGTTACAACGGAATAATCACGTATGAGCGTTTGTATGAAAATTATGACGGGTTGGCCGCTCTTAATGCATAAGGAAAATAGCTAACACGCCGGCCGACGCAGCACTTCGTGACGCACGGACATCGAACGATCGAGCTTGCTATCCGGAAATCACCAACTCCAGCACCCAACACTTTCAAGGTGGAAACATAAGGAAGCTACGTGATGAGATAGCACTTTGCGATGCACGTACCTAGATTAGTTAATAATCAGAATCTAAGAAGATGATCAATCCATATTCACACTTCGAATAGGAGCTAGGCTAGTTAAGGATATGATTAATGTTATTTTTTTATTTTAAAATTAAATTAAGTTAATCATCTTTGGTTTCTTTTCAATCCCCCGATTGCAGCTAACGTAATTAGATCCTAAATAAATATTTTTTCTTGAGTTGACTGAGTATTTTATTGATCGAATCGTAATCCTAAGGTGTGTGTGATTATACTTTGTGGTGTAAATATGTGAATGGTTATAAAAGTATTTATGGGCTCGATAGAAAGTGTGTGTTTAAATAAAATATTCTATTTCTTCAATACAATATTTTATTCATAGAAAAGGAAAAAAAACTATCCTTGGCACAAAACGCAGCACACAAAACCTCTGCAAAGCTCCATACACATTATGCATGGACTCCATACTGCAACGGCTAATATGAATAGTAGAACATCCAAAAATTGTTTCCAAAGACCAAGCAAACTCACACAGTGAGGATAGAACCACGGACACATGTAATATATTCGCAGACAAGGCCTTCTCCTCATACTGGACATGTAAGGACTACAATTGAATTCAACTGGTTCTCTCTTTTGTTTAGATGCTTTAAACTTCTTCCTTCGTTTCCTAGGGTCTTTATCAGCCATGTGAATAAGATAGTTCGTCGAAGGATAAGATTCCAATTCCTTAACAACAGCCTTTGCGGTCGGCATCTTCCCGAACCTTGCTTGAATTCTTTCACCTGTCGAAAAAAAACCCGTTCGTGCGACGTTTTTTCGAAAACGTTTCGCTGCTCCACCGGGATCACTCGCCGCGTCTCGAAGGTCATAGAGAGCGTCTCTTGGATGTAAAATACCTCTAAATATAGCTGTTGCAATATCACAAAAAGCTTTCGAGCCAAAAGTGCCTAAATCTATCAATGATTCTGCGAACATAGAAATATCTCCCGCGACATCGGATTTCTGGATTGATTTCATTTCTTCTATATCCTGATGTTTTCTCAATTCATCTTGTTCTTTACGATCTTCCTCATACTTTTTCTTACGATTCAATCTCGCTTTCTGATACGCTTTCTCTTTCGCTTTAGCTCGTTTTTTCAAATCCTTGACATGTTCCTCCTGCCGCGCTTCTTCCAAGAGTGCAGCGGGCCTTTTTGAAGACTCTTCTGCACATATGGGACTGCCACAAATACATTTTCTTAATTTGCTAGCCATAACTGCCAGGGCTGCTTGTTCTTGTTTTATTTTATCCCAATCTTTTGCACAGACCGTGCTTCCACATACACACGGCTTACTCACCGCTTCAGGCCTTAAGGCTATTGGTGCTCCCCCTAGCCCTTTACCTTTCTTTATGCCACGGCAAACGCAACAATTACATTTGTCGCCGTGACCCAGCGCTCGTTTTAGGGCTGGAAAGAATGAATAAAAATGGCTTTCACTATTAATAATAATAAATGGCTAAAGAGAACAGGCGCGAACCTGTGAAGTGCTTGACACTAACGACCGCAGGGAGGTATGGCAGAGTAAGGAGCTACACGGAAGCTTTTCCGGGCCCTGCATCGGCCCGATGAAGACTTATAAGCGTCCGTAGCCTGGCTACGTTCCGGGGACCTTTGGAGAAACCGAAGGTTTTGTCTGTGCAACTATGGATGAAATTATGATGATGAATAACTACCGTAGATTTATTGTGAAGGACGGCACGGTTGACATGTCGGGCATGCCACCGTCCAGGCAAATCAATCCGTCACTTTATCTTCGGATGTTCTCGTCTGGCTAACGGAGAGTACTTGCATAGACACAACCTTGTAGCCAGGATTATCCATCAGCAACTTGCTCATAAATACAGCCTCGTGGAATTGGATGTACCGTACTATAGGTATGTGCCCGACTCAGTTCTCGAAAATGGCAATATCACACTGTACTGGGATAAATCCATCATCACTGACAGGATTATTGTAGCCAATAAGCCTGATATAGTGGTGGTGGATCGATCAGAACGGCGCGCAATGATTAATTGATTAATGATTGATTGGGTATTGCTTACATTTAAATTATAGTACAATGAATGTCGGTCCTTTCTTCGAATAACATCATTAGCAGTTTTAAAATAAAACCATCGTTTGTTCCCGTTCAGTTACACCATGTTGTGTTACACAGGTTACACTGTTAGCCATTGGGAGAAAATATCTAGACAAGTAACACTAACTCAATGCCACTTTTTTATCATTAATTAACACTGTCACTCAACAAAACGCTGTATCCTAATTAACACCTTTTTGAGTAAAATTATTGTCGAAATACAACTAGACTTAGCATAAATTCACACCGACGAAGTGGCAGTGGTAGCAGTGTGAATTGACCCTTAATGCAAAGATTATCCCAACGCGTATCTCTAAACACCCATTCGTACTGTAGGTTCAAAGGCCGAAAACACTCTTTGAGCGAAAAAACCGACCACACCGCGATGTGGCGATTTCAAAACGAATAATAACGTAGTGTTGTGGCTCTTTTAAAAACGAGCACATCGAAATGTGGCAATTTCAAAATGATCATTAAACGTAGTGTTGTGGCTCTTTTAAAAACGAGCACATCGAAATATGGCAATTTTAAAACGAGCACATCGAAATGTGGCAATTTCAAAACGAGCACATCGAAATGTGGCAATTTCAAAACGACCAAAAAGCGTAACGTTGTGTCTCTTTAAAAACGATCACATCGCGATGTGTTTGTCAAAACGACCACAATACAATGAAATTTTATCTTTAATTGATAATTAAGTTTCAAAGTTTAAATTCTGTAGCTCTTTGGGACATTGTATTCCCGATAAGGAACCCTGTTACATATTATTAGGATACACTGTTAATAAAAAACGTGGCATTGAGTTGTCGGGATATTTTCTCGCAATGGTTAACAGTGAAACACAACATGGTGAAACTGAACGGGAACAAACCAGAATAATAAGTCAAATAACCTAAGAATCGGAATAAGTTGTTTATGTAAAAATTTTATACATTTGTGCGCAAAATGTATGTTAATTTTCTGAGTAGGAAAATCAGTATTTTGGACCGTAGTTGATGAAAAACTGTTCCTAAAACAATAGTTTCAAATTTTGTCAATTAATGAATTAATTTCAGTGCTGAAGATGAAATCTAAAACGAGTTTGGCCGTTTTAAGGCTGCTGAGAAGTTGCCGATAAAGAAACGGCTTGTCTTATATATATAAACTAGCTGTTACCCGCGACTTCGTACGCGTTAGGTTCGCAATTTGCTTAATATTAGTTTAGTTTTTTGATCAGGAAAAAACTCATTTTTTTTGGAAACAAACCGAACCTATCCTAAGCTTAACCTAACCTAGCTTAACAACGTTCTTTTGTCCGCCACAGCCTAGACTACGTTTGTTTGGAAGGTATCACAGCCATGTATCTCTGTGCTAAAGCGCATCAAATTCTTTCCCAGAGTTCTCTATTTATTTCAAGTCGAATAGGTTTACTTACTGCACATTATTGAAACAAACGTAACCTAACCTAAGCCTAACCTAAACTAAGCCTAACCTAAACTAACAACTTTTTTTTGTCTGCACGGTGTAGACTACTTTTGTTTCGAAGGTATTACAGCCATGTGTCTCTGTACCAAAGCGCATCAAAATTCAATTCCAGGGTTTTATATTTATTTCAAGTCGAACATTATTGAAACAAATCTAAGCTTAACTTAACCTAACAACTTTTTTTTAGCTTAGACTACTTTTGTTTGGAAGGTACTTTTTGTCATCAGTTACGTTTCAAAAGCCACTTATTTTTTCTCGAAAATTCTCAATGTACAGTTTTTCTTTCGTTACTGTTTTATTGTATGTATAGATAAAATTCGGATCGGAAAAATATGTTTTGTCAATTTGACACTCGGGCCACAGATTTGACAGATTGTTTTTAGAACAAAATCGGATTGAATTTTGCACTAAGGAGTATTGATATCAACTTCGATGCAAATCACCCGCAAAATAACTTTCTACCCCTTTTTAGCCGCGTTAGACGATGAGTTTCAATAAAATACGAAACACGTCTTCCATCAATTCTGTTAAAAAATGTTTATGCAAAATTTGAAGTAGATTGGACCAAGGAATCACGTTGTCCCATACAAACTTCGCCCCTGTTTTTCACCCCCTTAGGGGTAGAATTTCGGAAATTCCCTTCTTATCGGATGCCTAAGACATACAAAGAACTCACTCTCCAAGTTTCAGGTCTCTACGATCAGTGGTTTAAGCTGTGCGTTAATCCGTCAGTCATTCAGGACAAACCATTTTATGTATATAGATAACACAAGGGAGTCGAGAGCGGTGGCGTAGTGGCATGACATCATCATGCTAATTGCCGTCACGGCGGTTACCTATCATAAGTTCGAAAAATATTTTACCGAATTTCATTTCACCTAAAACTTTTCAACTATTATCGTGCGGGGATCGAACCCGCGACACGCAGCGCAGCAGTCAAACGCTCAGCCACTGCGCCAACTTATGCCGTCAAATTATGTTTCCGAACATTCATTATACCACTATTTTAATTACCACTAGTTGTGCCCGCGGCTTCGCTCACGTGAGCGCGTTTTCTTTTAGTATTATCAGGGAACATTACATGGGACAACATTCATTTTAACATTAGTCGTAGTATATTCCTAACATCCTCTACAAAATAATGTACTAGTGTAGACTTGCAGGAAAAAAAAAACCTAAATTAAGTAAAATTAGGTAAAATGAAATCATATCAATAATTCATTATATCATTAGAACTATTAGTTATTATTTCCCCCGAAATAGAGAGGTAGCAATCAACAGTTACCGTTTGACATTTAGCTTACTGACAGTAAGAAACAAAACGTTTCATAAAAGCTTTCTTTGTTTAAACGGTCGGCCCTCCGAAAGACAGGTAGCGACGTGGATAAGATTTTCCTATCAAATAATTGCTAACTTTATTTATTACACCGATAACTACTAGAGATAGGCATATTAACTAACAGTTATGCGTAAGTAAGTTATAGTAAAAGGCCATAAGACCATTTTCGTGTAGTTGCGACGGTTATGATAGTTCCCCTTACTCCCCGCTGAAAGTTCCGCCCTGTATATTCATAACTAGAATAGAAAATACATGAGTTAGTATTTTTAATAGAGACGTCATTTTTGCTCTCGGCGCGATCCCGAAACCCATGAAGAAAAATCCAGAAATATTCGTCAGTGCAATTAGTTTTTTCTGTGCCGCGCAGATGGAAACATTACGCAGCTCACACAGAGAAGCAAAAAAGTAAAGGCATCGTTAGCCGTCACGACATACGTGGTTTTACTGCTAACGGCCATTTTCAATAACTTACGTATAACGGTTAGTTAATATACCTTACTATAGTAGCTATCGGTGTCCCTATAAACAAAGTTAGCAATGAATATCCTATCTGTGTCACCTACCCTGTCTTTCAGAGGGTAAACCAACCGCTTGTCATAGACAGGTGGTTCATAGAAAAAACAAAGAAAACTTTTCTGAAACGTTTTGTTTCTTACGGTTCGTAAGCTAAATGTCAAATGGTTGCTGTTGATTTTGCTACCGCTTTATTTTGGGATATTATCAAAAGTAACCGACGCTATCACGCAGTTTATGTTGTATAATTGATGACAAAAAGTGTTATAAAATGGATTTGTTCGATTCGATTCTGACCGAAACATTTTTGGTTTTTCTGTCATGGGTGTCATTTTCATGGTTATTGAGGGGGGTTCTTAACGAATATGGGATCAAAATCAAAAAGGGGAAATCCAAAAATTTGAGATTTTTCTACCATGGGTGTCATTTCCATGATAATCGAAGGCGTTCTGATCGAATGTGAAGTCAAAATAAAAATCAAATTATTCGCCCACGAATAGTAGCCGATTTTTCGTCATAGGACTCATTTTCACGGTTTTCCCGCAACCAAGAGAACGGGTACCGCACAGGTTTGACACACGGATGCTACGAACACTAAAACCGGTCTGTACGAGTACGATACGTTCTAGTGGGCATAATAAACCCGTTTCATGTTTCTTTCCATACCTGAATACGTTCATAGCGCGGTCATGGTGTGGTACGGTGTAAACCTTTAGCTGACTAAAAATATGTGACTTAACTGTCCGCAAAAATTATATGACAACTAAAAAGTGAAAAAGTATGAGAAATCAAATAGAACATTTCTTTAAGACGTTTTATTATTAATAAAGTAAAAAGAAAAAAAAATACACTATCCTTGGCACAAAACGCAGCACACAAAACCTCTGCAAAGCTCCATACACATTATGCATGGACTCCATACTGCAACGGCTAATATGAATAGTAGAACATCCAAAAATTGTTTCCAAAGGCCAAGCAAACTCACACAGTGAGGATAGAACCACGGACACATGTAATATATTCGCAGACAAGGCCTTCTCCTCATACTGGACATGTAAGGACTACAATTGAATTCAACTGGTTCTCTCTTTCGTTTAGATGCTTTAAACGTCTTCATTCGTTTTTGAGGGTCTTTATCAGCCATGTGAATAAGATAGTTCGTCGAAGGATAAGATTCCAATTCCTTAACAACACGTTTTGCTGCCGGCATCTTCCCGAACCTTGCCTTAATTCTATCAATTGTCCCATATAAACCAGTTCCTTCGACTTTTCTCCGAAAACCTTTCGCTGCTGCACCGGGATCACTCGACGCGTCTCGAATGTCAGTGATAACGTCTCTTGGATGTAAAGCACTTCTAAATATACCTTTTGTAACGTCACAAAAAGCTTTCGAGCCAAAAGTGCCTAAATCTATCAGTGATTCGGCTACCAAAGAAAGATTTCCCGCAGCTTCGTCCTTCAAGATTGATTGCATTTCTGCTTCATCATATTGTTTTCTCAATAAATCTTCTGCGTCACGCTCCTTCTGACGCGCACTTCTACGTTGCAATCTCGCTTTCTGATACGCTTTCTCTTTCGCTTTAGCTCGTTTTTTCAAATCCTTGACATGTTCCTCCTGCCGCGCTTCTTCTAAGAGTATAGCGGGCCTTTTTGAAGACTCTTCTGCACATATGGCACTGCCACAAATACATTTTTTTAATTTGCGAGCGACAGCTGCCAGGGCTGCTTGTTCTTGTTTTATTTTATCCCAATCTTTTTTACATACCGGGCTTCCACATACGCACGGCTTACTCACCACTTCAGGCTTCAAGGCTATTGGTGCTCCCGCTAGTCCTTTACCTTGCCTTATGCCGCGGCAAACGCAACACCTACATTTGCTGCCGTGACCCAGCGCTCGTTTTAGAGCTGGAAAGAATGAATACAAATGGCTTTCACTATTAATGTTGGTCCTTACTTCGAACAACAATAATATTTTTTTTTATAATAAGAATAAATAAAAAATAATTTTAAATAAAATTTATTTATTTCAGGCAGATGGCCAGCCCATACGAAAGATAAATTTCAAAAAAAAAATACAATTACAATTTAAAATGAATTAAAATTAAAATTAAATTAAATTGTCAGCAGGAATATTGACGGCTTGTTCGCTTTAGGACAGATTCGCTTTATGGCAGATTCGCTTTATGGCAGATTCGCTTTACGGTAGATTCGCTGTACGGCAGATTCGCTGTACGGCAGAAGTACAGGGAACTACAATATCATCCTTTGGTCGTTTTTTTGGTTCTGGGCAGTAACCTCACGAAATGTACTAGGCTAGCATAAATCCAAAATGGTATTAGTATTCATTGCTAGTAGACCGATTTATAAAATGCATACCACCTTGAACCTATTCTAGCCTAGTACTTTTGCTGGGTTATAAACTACACAGGACAAATTTAGTTACGTTCCTGAAATAATATAGTAACCATTTTTGAGTGAATATTTTTTTTAAACTGATGAAATATTACTGTGAGTGGGGGGGGGGGGGCTCAGTACGTGGTAACGGTTTTCGCGTCGGTGTCCCTTTCAGCCCGTATATCAAGGAAAACTACGTGGAGAATTTTTAAACACGACTGTACAATTTCAGCCGTAAAGCGAATCTGCCATAAAGCGAATCTATCCTAAAGCGAACAAACCATATTGATAACCATATACAAAGAAATAATTAGCTTCTTATGTGGCTCTCAATATTCCATTGTCATAATCATGTACAGGGCTCATAAAGAAGCCCCTCGCTTTTCGTAATACAGCATAGAAATCATCTACTCTGTTCTCCGCAAACATGCCAGCGCACTACACCTCTCCACGGTGGCCCAAATATACACCTAAATGAGTTGTTATATTGCACACGTGAGGTATTATAAGCGCTGTGTGTGCTTGTCGCAGAGGTGGCCAAAAAAATAAAAGCGTAAAGCGACCGACAGTACGCATTGAACAGAGTGACTTTAACTTGATTGGTACATTTAACAAGCATGTTACTTTTCGCTGCCAGCATTCTCCTCTGTCTTTCCAAGTCGTCATCGTCTCGGCGTTTATCAGTTACGATATGACCAAGATATTTAAAACGGTTAACAACTTTAAGTTTGATGTTATATAATGATATATCAGAGGTAGGTAATGAACTATTATTATCGTATCTAAATAATAAGTCAAATAACCTTAGAATTTAAATAAGGAAGTTCTTTATGGGAAAATATTATACATTTGTTCACAACTGCGATGTTAATTATCTTTGTAGGAAAATCAGTATTGAAGACCATAGTTGATGAAAAATTGCTTTTATATCAATTGTTTCAAGTTTTGATAGTTAATTAATTAATTTCACGGCTGAATATGAAATCCAGAGAGCACTCATATTTAATCTAAGCCGAGTTTGGCCGATTTAACCGATTTAAGGCTTCTGAGAAGTTCCCGATAGGAAATTCAATCGGGCACACGGCTTGTCGTACTTAAAATATAAAAAATCACGGTCCTATGGCGGCTCCTCAGCTCTCCAGGGACTCACTACCACTACCTAGGTGTCAGACGACAGCCAGTCGTAAAACGATATATTATTAACTTGTCCTCACATGGAACACAATGGAAAATGCTGACATATTACGGTCGTGGTTTGCGGTCCAAGATGGACGTCGAAGAAGTCGCAACTATTTATTACAATTACTCGCGTTGTATAAAGAAAAAGAAACAGAAAAACGGTACTGGGTGCATCTTTATTTGCAAACACGAGATGAGAGCAAGCATTTTTCGAAATGTTCAAAAAGTATGGAGATATGTTTTTCTGTATCGAAAGTGTCTGACAAGATATATAGCTTCGAAACTGTCTGATAACTGAGAAAACATCTTTTGATAGTTCCTCAAGTAACATAAATAAAATTCAGGTACTAGATACTTATAACGTAAGTATAATTCTAATTTAAGGGTGTCTGACAGGGGGTTACAACTGTGCCAAGTGTCTGACAATGGACGAGGTGGTTTATAATATTGTTCCAAATATATATGTAAAAACTGAGCTTTATAGTTTAACGAAATTGAGAATTTTTCACACTTTTGCTACCTGATATCTTTCAAAGCAACTGTTATCCAAACTACATAGTCGGGGAGCGTTCATATCTACATATATGAGGGACATACAAAGAGAAACTTTCAGGTTTTATAAAATAATGAAGGTTTGATCATCGCGGGCTCTTGGACTATAAGTGTTATTATTAATTTGATTTCAGCAGATATCACTTCTCGAATGAGTACTTTAAAGTATTTTTAGAAATTCGCATGAAGTTTAAAAAAAAACAACAACCGAATTGAGAACCTCCTCCTTTTTGAAGAAAGTCGGTTAATAAAAAGGATACCTTTATTTGGCTCTAAATATTTCAATATACTGTGTTGTTCAATTTCTTTTAATAATATTTTATGTAGATTCTCCTTTTCTTTGGTTTTTCCCTAACGCTTATTAACTCTAAATATGCCGCACAGATTCACACGCGTCTATATTGAGGACTGACCGAGGTGAACAGCTGTAGACGATAACTGCATGCGATTAATTACATCAATAGTGCAAGAAGAATTGAAAGGTGAAGACGCCAGACGGACATGAAAACGCACTGGTATGGACATAACTATGCAGTTGAACAAGAATGAATTGCCTATCATTTTTTTTTTCCTTAGCCTATATTCTTTCATTGCTAGACAAATGTCTCCCTCCCATAGCCGCTTTCCACTCTTCTCTTCTTTCCGTGCGGTTTCCTCCGACCAATCTCTTACAAACACCACTAAGTCGTGATGGCAGAGCAGCGTATTCTAGGCCTCACTCGGCGGCGACGCCCGAAGGTCATTCAATTTTATTAACCAACCAAAATTAAATTCTGTTAATGCGACTAAAACTCGTTTACTAAAAGTCTGACTGTTTTTAATACATCATGCAAGGTTAGGGTATCATGTTACCCAGTACTAACTGGGTTTTGGAGGTCAGACAGGCAGTCGCTCCATGTAAAATACTGGTATTCAGCTGCATCCGGTTGGACTGGAAGCCAACCCCAACATAGTTGGGAAAAGGCTAGGCAGATGATGATGCAAGGTTAGGGAATATAACGGCGGCTTACTGCACGACCTCATTAATTATACAAAACTTTGAGAAATTATTTAATTAATCCAACAGCCAATGAAATCAAAAGTAATTAAATGATTTCTAAAGTTTTGTTTACGTCACATAATGAGTTCTTGCAGTAAGCCGACGATAATAATATTTTATTGAATCAGAAAAATGGTTCAAACGAGTCAGTTTAAATGTTTGTAAACGCACCCACGATACAGGACAAATTCCTAGTGTGGCAACGTATTTTTTTTTTTTAATACAAAAAATATCTAATCATTTGAACGGCGATAAAAGATTTAAAAAGGACCTTTCAAGTAGAATCCGAGTTTGTAAGTTTGATTTAAAAAAAAATACGGCAAGCACGATTAATATCAGCCAAAGTTATGAATAAAGTAAATATTGTATGCGAAATGACTATTTTCAGTTTTATATCTATTATATGCGGTAGACAGAAATCCATTTACCTGTTATGCAGCATATACAGGCTGAAGCCGATTACTTATACCAAATAATACATTTTAATAATTGCTTACCTTTTTCCTCCCTTTCTTCGGCGTCTCTGCTTGATTTGCCTATTTTTTGAAGTACCTCTTCTTTATTTACTATTTTCATATTAGTTGTGTTAAGCATCATTTCAAATCGCGGTGTATTGTCCACTGGTACTGCTCGTGCTGATATTAATGCTTTGGCCGGGCCGTCCTTTAATGAAAATGGAGTATGGCAACAAGGACACTTGGCTGCTTTCAGAGCTGACTTTTTCTTTAGGCTTTCTTTGCACATTGGACATTTAGATAAGTCCTTTGGCTTTTCTGGTACTATTTCTTCATCCATACACGTACATTTTTTTTTATTTTTCCCTTTTTTAAACTTGCCCTTAGCTTTATCTCTGCACACAGGACATAGGCGCCTAAGACGCGCCTCCTTATTACATAAACACTCGAATGATGGAGATACTCGAACGTCGTAATCTGGTATTTTCGGCGGAGTTTTTGCGTCTTTACCTTTCTTCCTCTTGAAAACTCTATTTGTTTCTTTTGTGACAGTTCTACACGTAGGTGCGCACACATTTTGTTCGGCAAGTTTTGATTGGCTTTCGAGTTTTTTGAACTTTTTCTTTGAATAAGGCATAATAGTTTCCATTTGCCTTTCAGCTTCGTCAAGTTGGCTGCATATCTTCGCCTCTCTTTTAATTTCTTCTTTACTTTTACTACTTTTACACGTGCATTTTGTACCTTTAGCCTTAGTTCCACACTTGCATTTTGTAGGTTTTTTAGCTCCACACTTGCATTTTGTAGGACTGGTAGGTTCACACTTGCATTTAATTTTTTTCAATCTACAAAGGCAATCCATCACGGTTTTCTTTCCTTCAGTTGAACCTATAAAATAAAGCATTAAGTTTATGGTGAATGATGTGGTGCTTCCTATTTATAAAATGAACAAAAAATATAAAAAAAGGAATACCATAATTATATTCTTTTTCTACATCGCCCTCTCCTTTTCCTTGTTCTTGTATCAGTTTAGCCTTAGCCACAGTCCTGACTTCATCACCTTTTCGACTATTTTTTTGTCCTTGTATTAGGCTAGCCTTAGCCATAGTCTCGACTTGATCGCCTCCTCGACCCATAAGTCGAGAAGTAATACTTGCTCTCTTTTTTCGCGCTCGTTCTTTGGCATATTCCAAACAACTTACGTCAGAACAAAATGTTACATTATGTCTGGCAGGTGATATCATTTCAGCAGTTCTATCTGTAGATTTACGAGCTGGCTTCTCATGCCGTGTTCCACATTCCTTGCATGTAACATATCTCGGTTTTACAAATTCTCTTCTCTTCGAAATTCGTGGAGTAGATTTATGCTTTGGGGGGGGATCTGCACCAAAAACAAGACAGACGTTTATTAGCCGTTGTACCTTCAACTTTCAAAATACATACATAAAAGGGCAGGCACAGGAAACTATAGCACGCCACATGCTACCATCCTTATATACTTCCCATTCTTCTCATCTTTAGCGCTTCGTTTATGTTCATTCATCTGGCCCATGTGCAAATGTGTTTTAATTATTTGGCCTATCGCTTTGAATTAATAATGGTATGGTGCCAACAAGGTGTATAAATGTTTAAGTAAGTAAAATTGAGTACTTGTTAATTCAATGTTACCACCCTTTTCAAAGTATTGTCTCGCACTCGCTGCGACTCTATCCACCCTGTTTTACCTGTTCTCCAAATTGCAATTTTCACCATAAGTACTAACCATGCACAAAGTTTCAATTTAGAAAATAAAAAAAATAAAAAAGGGGGAAGTCAGGCAGGCCGTTCAGCTGTTAAGGCGTGAACAGTAAACATAGTTCTTTTGCATTTTTCATGATGATGTCTGATTAAGCCTAAACCAATCAACTTTGGAAACATTTGGTTTAAATTTTTTAACACCATAATTAACAATTTTTAAATGGAAAATAAGCCATATTTAATATACCAGAACCTTTTTGGTACGCATCGCCAAATATCCAAATCATCGAACCACGTTCTTTGAACTTTGACTTCCTACACCACCCCTTAATCTATCAATCTTATTTGAACCATTCATACTCGTAAGAAACGAATTTCTGTAGTATTTATTTTACTATCATGCTTCTTTTGCCGCAGCCAACATTAACTTCCGTACCTGTTAGTGTTGACCCCAGCACACTATTATGAAAAGATAATCGAGCCATTTTGAGTTTCGAATAGTGTATCATATTCTATGCGTCTCTTGTAAACAGACTCCCCCAAATATACAAATTCATTCACTTGATCCTCTATTGTTGCACTACTTTGTCTGAGGTAATAAGATATTAGTAAGGTAGGCTAACACCTGATTTACTGACTTACCACTATATGTACTCATTTCATCCATTCTCTGGTTTATATCACTTCTAGCAGACCTTCTTAATTTTGCTGAGCCTCTGCTGAGCCGTTTCATCATAAGTTTTAGTCCTGAAGGTTTATGTTCTTGTTCATCATTCGGTGGTGTGATTTCAACCTGCCTAGACTGACGCCCGAAACTGTGTCTAGATCCTGGCATCATCATTCTGTTTCTTGGTATGGGACCCGCAGGTATGGGACCCGTATAAAAAATATTTCGTCTTGTTGGTTCTCTGAAGAAATCGAAGTCAACCCGTGCATCTGATCCTATACGAAGGGCTTGACGACGGCTATCTTTATAAGGATTTGTGTCTTTGTAAACTCCTGCTCTAATTTTGAAATCTGATCCTAGAATCAGGGGTTTATCTGGGCCTGGTAGTGGTTTAAATTTTTTCCCTTCAAATTCTGCTTTACATCTTTCATAGCATTCGACGTTCCTTCCATCTGGCATATCCTTACATGGTCGGTCAGTACTAAGTTTAGTTACACGTTTAGCCGGCTGATCGGGTACTTGTAGGCTCTGCTTTGGCTTTTGCGTTTGCTGTTGCTGTTGCGGTTGCTGTTGCTTTTGCTTTTGCCTATCCTTTGTCTTTATCTTCATCCCCATCCCCTTCAGTCGCCTAGCTCTCATTTGACAGTCTTCTGGATCGCACTGTCCCGGTGCACAATCACCGCGTTTTGAAACTTCTGATTTGGAGACTTTTACATTTAACGCATAGAAGGATTGATAAAATGGATTCATCTTCTGTATACTCAGTAAATTTTTTATTTTATCAAAATTAACATCGATTTGAGATCTGATATGGCCTCGTCTTGTAAAGGAACCGTTTGGCAAATGGTGAGAACCATTATAACGTGGGGTTTTCATACCATTTTGGCTCTCAATAAGGTTTTCTTTAAAGACGTAACGACCTTCCGGCAACTTTGGTAGTAAAGGTTCTTTGGTATTCAATATCTTGTTTGCAACGTTACATCCTGATTTTGTTACATTGTGTATAATATTTTTTTTGTTATTATGTTCGACCTGTACAAATTGGGTCGTTATGGGTTTTTGCCAGTGAAAGTCACGTTCCGGTATGTTTTTCTTTTGAAGACCCATTCTACAGAAGCACTTCTTGAGAAAAAGTCCTACGTCCGATGCCTTGTGTTCTTGCCTTAAGTTATTTTCTTGTGAAAGGCAATGTTGATCTTTCATTCTATTTATCGTTGAAATGTCACTAACGGTGTTGTACTTTTCAACTCTATTTTTGATTGTGGTATTCCGAACAGAGGGTATGAAACGATTTGTAGATTTCTTCTTATTGAAACATAAGTTAGATCCTTCACAATCTGCTACACGTGAAGGTGAAAAGGAACGTGCAGCTTTCATACCTCTCTGTTTATTCCTCAATCTTCTTTCTTGGTCTTCTTTTGTTCTATGTTTTAATAATCTAGATTGAGTACTTTTTGCTTTTGTACTACCACTAAAATCGCTTGTTACATTCATGACCGATTTTCTTTTAGGTCTGTTCATGTTGGCGTATGGTTTGTCCAATTTAATAATATCTCGCCGCTTATTTTCTTCATGGCGCCCATGAGGAGTACACATTCCAGGAACGAAGAAATTTGGAGAACGTTCATGACTGCTCGAATTGTAAGCGAGTTTCATTGATCTGGCATGAGTATTTTTATATTCGCTGAACTGCGAATTTGGGAAAGTATGCGAAGTTCTCGCACTTTCGTTGAATACGTTATTTTTGTTTTGCAACTCCGACTTGTTTGTTTTTCTTGGAAATTTCAAAATACTGAAACATTTTTTGATCACGGAAACAACGGAACTTCCCTTTTCTATCAGTTTTGGTTTAGTGTCTATTGATGTATGGCGGGCAGGATGCTCAACTTGTTGTAACCCTTTTGTGTTTGATTTGTATTTGTTTTGGGTGTGTTGATTTATACAGTCTTCAGTTGTTATTAAATTATGTTTTCTCTTATAGTGTGCAGATTTTTCCTTGGAAAACTCTATTTTTGCACTCAAGTTTGACTCGCCTCGCATTACTCGTTGTTTAAAGAGATCACCCGTAATGTTCATATCATTGTAGTGTTGATGAATTTTGTTTACCTTCTGTCGAGACTTTCTAGTAAAAAAATGAGTGTTCTGAGACTCGGAAGAAGTTGTTGTTCCCGATGTTTTACTAAATGTTGATCGAGATCCAAGATCACATTTATATTTATGCTTTAATTTAATTTGACGTAATTTTATTAATTTTTCGCAATCATACGGATGGTATTCTTTAGGAATACATGAACCGGGTTCGCATTCATAAGGTAAAAACTTTGACCGTTCAGGGTTAAAACGATTCTCTGCTCCGTTTTGCATGTGCATAACATATTCATCTCTACTCCGCCAAGGTGAAAGTTTTTCTACTTTCTTCTTATTTTTTTTGAGCAATTTTAGAGTACAAAGACATCTTTGCAAAAATGGTTCGGTACGGGTCTGCTTTGTTTTAACACTTTGTTTTGTTTCTGAACTCTCCTGACGAACACTAGGTTTATAAACCTTTATTCCTTTTGGTCGCCTTTGCTTCTTTTCCCTTTGGATTGGCCTATCATATATTATATCTTTATTAATTTTTGTTTTGGAAAATACAACGCTAAAATCGAATTTTGAACCTAGCTGCACAGCTTGTGTTTGTCCCGTCCCCTCATATCTCTCAGATGAAACTTTAGGTTCTACTTTGTGGCGTGTGGGTGTGGGTGTGTGTGGTAAGTGGGCATCACCCTGGGTATGTCTTCGTTTTCGTTGTGCTTTTCTATTCTCACTAGAACGTATTTTGCTTGATATCGATTTAGATTCAGAGTGTGATGTAGAAGCTACTTTTGCAACGTGTTTACCAGCCCGGCGATTGCGTTGTTTAATTCTTTTATCGCATTCATATGGGTCACACTCGCCAGGTGTGCAAAAGTCTGGTTCACACTCGTAGGGTAGAAGCGAGGCTTGGGTTGATGTAGACGGCGGTACTACGTAAGCAATTCCTGAATGCTTAGTTTGCGTTCGTATCGGGCGAGCTGCCACCTCGCGGTCTGTAGTATCAAGTGACGCCATTGTCTTCTTCGATTCGACATAGTTTAATTTTTGTTTTTTCGCCATTGTCTTCTTCGACTCGACGTAGTTTAATTTTTGTGTTTTCGCCGCTGTCTGCTTCGACTCGACATAGTTTAATTTTTGTGTTTTAGCCGCTGTCTGCTTCGACTCGACATAGTTTAATTTTTGTGTTTTCGCCATTGTGGGCTTCGACTCGACATAGTTTAATTTTTGTGTTTTCGTCATTGTCGGCTTCGACTCTACATAGTTTAATTTTTGTGTTTTCGCCATTGTCGGCTTCGACTCGACAAAGTTTAATTTTTGTGTTTTCGCCATTGTCGGCTTCGACTCGACATAGTTTAATTTTTGTGTTTTCGCCATTGTCGGCTTCGACTCGACATAGTTTAATTTTTGTGTTTTCGCCATTGTCGGCTTCGACTCGACATAGTTTAATTTTTGTGTTTTCGCCATTGTCGGCTTCGACTCAGCATAGTTTAATTTTTGTGTTTTCGCCATTGTCGGCTTCGACTCAGCATAGTTTAATTTTAGTTTTTTCGTTTGAATCAGTTTTTGAGTACAAAAACATCGTTTCAATTTATGCGCAACTTGGTTGCTTTTAAATGATAGTGCTGACCCCGATTGAGATGATATATTATCTTTAGACTTTTTTCCATGCTGTGTTTGTTTAATTCTCCTACGGGGTCTTTGGGTCTGGGGCCTAGACCTCGACACCTGGGGTCTGGAGGTCTGGGTCACCCTAGATCCCATGGTCTGGCGTCTGGGGGTCTGGGGCTCAGACCCCAACATCTTAGGTCTGGGGGTCTGGCTCACCCCAGATCCTGTGATCAGGCGTTTCGGGGTCTGGGTCATCCCAGACCCCATGGCCTGGGGTCTGGAGGCCTGGGGTCTGAAGTCTTCCAAATCTGGTTCTTCAACGACTTCCACGCAAGGATGTGTCCCTTTAGAAAACTCAATGTTAAAAGTAAAGCTGGATGATATTTTGACGGCTTGTCTATCTGGGTAGCATTCTATAACATTTTCCTCTATTTCTATATCATCTTTCTCTATTTCTATATCATCTTTCTCTATTTCTATATCATCGTCCTCCATTTCTATATCATCGTCCTCCATTTCTATATCATCGGCCTCTATTTCTATATCGTCTTTCTCCATTTCTTTATCTATATCGGGAGGAGGTTCTTTCGAAACATAACTAGATTTTTTTGTAAAATTTTCAGCACTTTTTGATTGTTGCTGTTTAGATTTAGTGCGTGATCTAGAGCTTGTTTTCTGTGAAAAGGCGGCACTTCCTACCAGTTTACGTTTTAAGCGTTCCATGCTTGCTAAGGCAGATCTACCTTGAGATTTTGATTTCGACAAAACGTTTCTGCCATGAGGTTTAGATGTCTGACTGGTAGAATCTCGCAAATGTGAATGCTTACTAGCTTTGTCTAAAGCACCAGCAAGTTGTGTTTGGCTATGCTTGTATTTCCGGCGTTGTTTCCTTCCGTGGGTCGGTTTTATCCGTTTTTCTTTTTTAGTTTTTACGTGTTCTCTTGGTTCTTGTATGTCTGTTGCCTCCATATCCTGGACTGGTTCACGTCTCAGTTTTTGACGGCCTGTTTTGTGTCGTTTAGGTGGTGAAGCGGGTTCTCCTTCATGACGTTCTAAAGTTTTAATACTTTTAGCTTTCGTAGCTTTCTCTTTTGCGACCGATGTTGATGACGAAGTAGATTTTGTGGCAGGTTTTGCTTTAGATTTAGGTAACACTTCCACTGAGACATTTTCTTCTAAATCCTTATCTCTTGCCACAGGCCGTCTTTTTGCCTTGGATTTTAATTTAGGCGCAACTTTCTCTTCTTCTGTCGCTAATTGAGCTTTTGCCTTCAATTTTGGAAGAGACGTCATTGAGGCAGCTGATTTAGCCAGTGCTTTTCCATGCTTTCCTTTGACTGGTTTTGGTGATACTGGAATTTTTCCTTTTAATTCCGTTTTCGAAAGTGATGGCATATCTTTTGTTTTAACTATCGTAGTCAATGAAGCAGAGGATATAGTTTTAGCTATTTCGACCTGAGAGTCTCTGACTTTTACTTTTTTGGGTCGTATTTTCATTGAAATATAAGATTTGTGTTTTCCTGTCTCAGAATGTCGGTCATGATGTTTTGTTCTTCTCATATCTCCAACTCCTTTAGTTTTAATCTTCTTGAGACATTCTTCAGGTGAACACGTGCCTACCTTACATGTTCCTGGTTTACACTCTACGTGTTTATTCTTATCATAATGTCGTTTTTTCAGCAACTTTTCTCTAAATAATATTAAAGAATCTTTTTTTATTTTAGCAGCGATTGTTCCCACTTCTGTTGCACTGTCTTCTGAACTGTGGCTTTGAATTTTTTTTACTTTTCTTCTTTGACCCTTGGCAGTTTTAATTTTTTGGTCTCTAGTCACTATTTCCGTAGAACTATCTGTCGCTTTCCTTTTTGATCGAATTCTTTTCACAAAAGCTCTTGATTTGCTTATTACGGTAGGTTCAGATAGATTTCTTTTAATTTTCAAACGAGCTGATCCAATTTTTGAACTTAATTTTGACATTTTTGTACTTAGTTTTCTCCGTCGCTTTCTACCTTTTTTTGCAGCTTCTTCACAATACTTAGCTATGTCTTCACAAGTAACAATCTGCCTATGTACCTTAGGATGTTTTTTGTCTTCCTTTTCCATTCGTTTTCTAATTTTCATCAAAGTTTCACAAGAACAACAGCTACAGCAACTATCTAACTTTGCTTTGCTGGTATTTGCAGATCCCATTTTCCCTCTATCGGCTAAGTCAACGACGTGTCTATGTTCCCTATGATGCTTTTTATGCCTACTTAATCGTTTTCTAATTTTGCTCAAAGATTTACAAGAGCACGAGCTACAACAGCTACTTAACTGTGCTTTGCTTCCATTTGCAGGTCTCATTTGCCCTCTATCGACTAAGTCGACCATTTGTAAAACGGCACTACTTTGTTCAGAACTAAGATCTTCGTCCCGTCTCTTCTTTTTATGTTTGGGAATTGTCTGATCACTAGCAGATATCAATTGGCTTCGAACGCCATCATAGACGTCACGAGTTCTTATCAATTTTTCAAGCAACTTTCTTTCTCGTAACGGTAGAAATTTACCGAAATAAAGTTTGTCAATATCGGAACCCTCTTGTAATAATTGTTGAATATTGGGTTCTTTAGATCTGCTCCGATATACACAACCTGTGCAAGAGCAACCTCCTGGATGTATGCCGAATGGCTCCATTGTATACTTATTTACAGATCAATTTGATCTGTAAACACATTCACAGTACAATTTAGCAGTGTTAGAACACACTGCGTTCCAAAAATAGACTTCAATACATTACAATACCACTACATATCAATTTACCACAGACGTCACGAATTGTGTTACATACAATACCTGTAAAGTAAGAACATTGATTACGTTAGTAGGATATACATTTTGCCTACCAATATTCGTCATCAGATACACAGGTGAATTTTTCAAGTGGACTCGAATGGGCAAATCCAAAACTATGAGGAATAGCGCGAAATACTCAAGGAGTCTTCGGCCCGATTTTGATGTTAAATTATAATTTACACGATTTATGAAAAACGAAAATTTTATCAGCCTACAGTAATTTAGGAACAGTCACATGTCATTTCGTTGTATCGAAAAAAAGTTGAGACAGCAGAAGTGGGTGAAATTGGGTACAGTCACGAGCATCATTACACTTTCCTACATTTAAAAGTTATTTCACGAGAAATAACGATTGTAACTTGGAAATAGGAGATGTTTCATAAATAATGAGTTCCAAAATACTATGTTCGTAACGATATGAAATTTTAATCAGAATAGTAGGAGAAAAACGCTTTCAAAAGTTGTCAAGTGTTTACAGCAAAATTTTCATATTTTCTGGTTAATGCAACATAAAAAAATATTCATGAAAGTAAGCAAATTAATGCATTTTAAGATGCATGATTTGTGTGCCCAAAAGCCAATGACTAAAATTGGTGCATTTTAATTTATTTGGGGCGAAACATAAAAAAAAATACAAAATGTATGGGAAAAGTTTTATGCAATTTTTTACTTTTTTTAGTATTCCAACCTGGGTTGGTCCCAGCAAAGTTTTTGATCAGTATTAGAAACTGAATCGATTGTCATAAAATATATTTTTTTGTGTAAAATGGCCATTTTCTTTCTAACTGTATATTTTTTTAAATCTTTGAATAGTAATGAAAACTTTACGAATAATTATGGATAGCCTCCTAAGACCATTTTCGTGTAGCTACCACCGTTAAGGTAGTTCCCCTTACTGTCCCGTTGAACGTATCCACCCTGTATAATATACTGTTTCATAAGCCGCGAAAAATAAAAAAGGCACCATTGCTCCATACATTTTAGTCATTGTCTTTACCACCATTTCCTTAGAATCTAAAAAAAATTAAAACGTGACGTTTGACGTCACTACCCAAAAAGCGACCGGAGTGTCGCCGCTCGCGCCCCTGTGTTGCCATGTTTTCTTCATTGTAGTTCATTTTATTTAATTTTATCGGACAATTTTTTTTTACTTGTTATTAAAAAAGGAATCCATAAATATAATCTAATTACGATAGCTAATAATACCCCTCACGGATCGGACAGGTATTTGTATATGAAAGAAAACTAATTTATTTACGATCGATGCAAGCGCATCAAATGCGCTTGCATCGATCGTAAATAAATTAGTTTAAACAACATAACCTCCTCTGTGGTTTAAACCAATGTTAGAGTATACAGGGTGGAAGTGGCACCGACGCTAAAGCGGTTACTACTTACTACGTATTCATCAACAACATTTATGATGTACTGATGATGATGTATGTACACAATCAGGACGCTCAGCAAACGCAAGAATGAAGTTACGTTGTTACCTTTGCACACGATCCTTGAGTTTGTATTGCTACAAACGCGCTTTAAACGATGCATCGCGCAGAAATCAAAAACTTGTGTGTGAAGCGCCTGCACCTTTTCCCGCACCACCAATGGCACAAACGCGCGTTACATTTGCGTTTATATCTGTCGCAGGCAATTCGTATGATTCCGCCGTTTACATACGGCGTCGTCAGTTTAAAAACGCTCGAAGTTATGTATTATGCCGAAGGCAAAATGATAACGTTGTTCAATTGTTATAATTTCGACGTTGTTGGAGTTTTAGGGTGACCATGATATATGACTATGTGACACGCGCTCGCTACGCTCGCATTTTACATTACTCACCCACTTTCTGTCACAAATGTCATCGTCGCTCCGCCGGCCTTCGGCCTACACTCCTCACGCCAGCTAGCAAGACTTTTAGGAAAATTGCTGATATCCCATGCGTTTTTGAACATTATGGTTACTATAACTTTTTGTGTCACAAAACCACTACTTGACGCCATTTTTCTTGTTTGTGTGGTTGTTTGGTAGTTGTTGTTTAGTTTAGTATATTTCAATTTGCCGCGGTGTTTGAATTGTCGATGAAATGTTTTGGCATACTATAAAGTGACACGACAATATACATTTTGCCTTCGGCATAATACATACCTGCGAGCGTTTTTAAACCGACGACGCCCTATGTAAACGGCGGAATCATACAAATTGCCTACCACATATCGATACAAACGTGTAAAATCTGCTAAAACGTGTTGATAACGCGCAGAGGACGCTCTAATTAAAAACGCGCGTCGTCAGTGCGTAATAAAACATGGTGTGAAAAGGACCTTATAGCGTCGGTGTCCATTGCACCTTGTATAAAAAGTATAGGTACGTTTTATATACTCTATCATTGTTTGATTAGTATATTTATACGCGTACCCCAGCCAGAACTGTCGAGGAGGAACACCGTGTGATTTTGACAGAACCGTGGAGGGTTCTATCAAAATCACACCGCCCGACGTAGGAGGACATCCCTGAGGATTTCCGCACGTAAAACGGCAAAAAGCTCCTAATAATCTGTCTGGTCTGTGAGTGACACCGAACTAACCTCCACAGACCAGGTACTGGAAAAACTGGTGGTAGATGAACATAAGTTTATAGAAATTGAATACATACCAAACAGACACTCCAAATATTGGAATGAAATAGACTTCACGACAATTTATCATTGGATCTAGGTATCAAACTTATTTTTGTAATACCATCATTGAATCCTTCTTAAACAAAGGAATCAAGTTACTACTGAAAATTCACATTACAACACGATTTAGAATTGAGTAAAAATAAATTATTAATAAATTGTATTTATTTCTTGTCATCTCATCTTGAAAAAATATTTTCAATGGCTTCTTGTCAGGCGTGGCAGCACCAAGTAATATTTATTTTGTTTCCTTTTTTCTTGTTTTTTAGCCAGTAACAGAATACTGCAAAAAAATACAGAACTCCTTAGTCCAGCGCGCCTTGTGACACACAGAGACACCACAACAGACGGAGCACGGATGCTTCGACAAACATATCTATGCAGGCGGTAAAAGTGAGAACTAAAATAAAAGTAAAAAGCTAAGATATAAATGTTTACTTCACAACCAGCAGTGCCACCTTGGACTGCAAACTTAAACTGGTCGTACTGAAATTGCTGCGCCGGTAACATCTAGCGACGTAGCGAGTCAGATCAGTATTTATAAAATTCGTGGCGCCGCTCGACATCAAGAATTACAAACGCTGGTTCACAGATGTGCGGTCCTCAGATACCGACCACCTCTCTTGCTCAGACAAACATTTTATTTTAGCAAAAAGTTAAGGGTCACTATCAGTTAGGCCGTGTAGACGGCGCGTTCGTGTTCCACGCGCGCCACAAAGAGATGTCAGCAAACAGGGAGGGGCCCGCAAGGGCCGATGCCTGCCAGGACTGCGGGACTGTTCGAAAGAGATACCGCGACCCTGGAACACAAAGGGCAAGGAAGGAACATGGATGGGTCTTAGTCAGTACAAGTCTGACATTCCCTTCCGCTCTGCCCGGAGCGGGAGAAGTCATTTGATGATACCCCATCCGTAAAAGAAAATAAAAAATCTGTCTGTTCGTTTGTAAACGCTAATCTTCGGAACTACTCGACGGATTTGAATGTTTTTTTTTTGTTGTATTGGTATTAAGTCTGGGCAACATATAATTTATCTTGGAAACTTGAACACCTGATGCAGAACCGCAACAGACCAGCTAAATTATAAGAGATACAAAAATGGTACCATAGCAAAAATTGTTCCACGTAATGAGCATTTTCTGCTAAGAGAATAAATTTGAAGATCTGGAAGAGCTGATGTGGAACTCTAAGAGCCCAGCTACACTATACCATATATAGGAGAATGACGTCTTGGCAAGAGTTGTTCAGACTGATAAGCACTCTCTGTTAATGTATAAAAATTCATAATCTGGATCACCTGATGTGGAAACCAAAGCTATCACTAATTTCACTGTATAATTACAAAATAACATAAGCTGGGATACCTCCACGCGGTGAAGGCGGTTACAGTTCAGGAATGAATCAAAATGAAAATTTGACTCTACTGGCCAAAACTCCCATTTATTATTTTATCGAATAAATATGCCTTCGGGCTTATGTTATTTGAGTGTTTAATTTCCTTTTCCATTTATCTTCGTGACACGGTAGCCTACCCGGTAACGCAGGGGAGCAGTCACTTAGATTTTAATTGATCAGGTATCTTCAAAATAAAACTATAACAATGCCTAGAAAGAGGTCAAATCTTTCCCAACGCTCCAAAGGAGGTAAAAGATTGAGTATCATAAGATCCCAAGAATCTACCGAAGCGCGCCAGGAGAGACTTGATGCTGTTCGAGAACAACTCGCTGCAACTCGCTCCGTAGAAACCTCTTCGGATCGCGAAGCACGCTTGCGTTATCAGCGTATTTACGCATCTACATCCAGGTCTCTAGAAACCAGTGAAGAATATGATGCGCGACTGACCACCAGATCTTCGATTTGACGACCCCGTTGTCGCTGGCATAAGCAACAGGATCCGCGTACGAAGTCGCGGGCAGAAAGCTAATATATGATATGCCCAGTACGTACGATTTTTTTTTTCAGATTAAGTATTGTATATATATTATATTTATTGTATGTATTATACATTACCAGTTAGCCAAAAAAGCTATTGAAAAACCTGGTATTTCGTACTTACGTATAAACGCACACGTACACACACTTACATACGCGCACTTACGTATGTTGAGTGGTTATCAAAATAAAAAATCGTACACTTACTAAAAATATATGTGTCATCATTATAACTGTGCTTTAAAGAAAATACCAGATACCTTATGGTTATTGAGAAATTTGAAGTGAAAAAAATAGTATTTTCTGTTTTTAGACCGCGAAATTGATATACCCTTAAGTCAACATCAGTCGTAGAAGTGGAGTCGGCGCAGAATGCTAAGCTTCCATACCTAGCTAAAAAGTAGTAAAAGCTAGGATGTATCCACCGAAGCTGTGCAGAGATGTCCAAAGCGGAGAGGAGGAGAGGAGATGTGCAAAGCGGCACGCCGCTCACAGCACAGCACTCTTCTCGTCTCCGCTGTCCTAAACAATTACGAAACATCTCTCCTCTTTGCTCAACCGTTTCCACTAAATCTAAGCGGAGACAAGAAGTGTAAATAACGAAACCTTTTTAGTTGTTTACAAACATGTCCTGTCCTCTTGTCTCATCTCCGATTCGATAGAGTCCGGACCTATAGCTGAATTTCTACCTCAGATATGCTTAGTTGCGTAACGAGACATTTGCTTAAAACTAACCAATCATAAAGCTAGCATAGCTTACACTGTAAAAAAACTATAATTATTCGTTATATTACATCCCTAGTTACCCATCCCTGTAGTACCAGCTTCTGTAGGCCGAACTTGGTTGTAGTGAATTGAACACAAAACGAATCAAATGGTAAGTTCGCAATCACAAATTACTGCTCTAAAGTCTCTAAACTAACACCATCGCTTTCGCGCAATTAATCAGGTATTCTTTTCAAAAGTGATCTGGATCTACAGATTTTATTGAAAATAAATGCCGCATTAAAAATTCAATATTTAATTGTCAGTTTCCTTAATTAAACATCAACATTACAACTTCTTACAACAAGATTTCTAGATAGTTTCTTAAAGACGCCATTTTTTTGGTGAAAATACTACTTTCTCGATGAGTCATCATCATCAGATTCTTCTACAATTGCATCAACTACGACAGTAACATACGTAAAACTAGTTTTATCGGATCTAGGTTTATTAACATTGTCTTTAAAGTGATCTATGTAGGAAAAGTCTAAATTCTTTTTAATTTCTCGTCTCATATCTCGGTGAGGTTTTCTAACATATTTCTTAGATTCTGTTGAGTGGCTCTTAGCCTCATATACATCATGTACAGAATCTTGTGAACCTTTAACTCTTCTATGTGCTGATTTAACATTCCTCAGATGAGATTTATTCTCATTTGCTTCTTGAAGTTTGGTATTGTTCTTATTTTTCCCGAAAAGACATGGAATTTTTATGTCAAATGTTGCAAAGAAATCCTCCACATAGTTAGTATAAAAGTAGACCAGAAAGAAGACTATGATCAAAGTTATAAACAAAACACAACAGCTGCAGTTAATTCCCATAGGGTAGCACCCGGACGACACCGACGAGGAGGTGCAACAATTCTTTGTACATAAGTAGAGGCAGCACATTGGTATCAAGCCCAGCGCGTGAAGTATCGATGCGATCATATTGTGTACTGTTATAATAATCATACGTAATATATCTTCTAACGCAAGCACACATGTCATGACAACTCGTAATATAGTCTGCAAAGTGCAGAAAATTGGCACGATCAGCAACGCATAACACATTCTGATTGTAGCTCACTGTGTTACTTGTACTCGAAGATAGAATGTTGACAATATTTTTACAGTTATTTTATTAATACATCACTTGGAACTGTGTCGTACTTTTGATTTTTCAATTTTTATCTTAGATTTTAATTGTTATTAATTTTTAGTGCATTTAATTTTTTTATATAAATAAAGTTTTTTTTCTAAATTGACTGAAAGTGTCAGCCAAAGAGTAAAATACGTATACCACAGAGCATCGACTTATACCAAACGGGTTTCAGCCACAAAGAAGGTGTCAGCCAAAGAGTAAAATAAAAAAACCCGGCCAGCCGGCCAGCGTGCCAGGCCACGCACATTGTAGGGTTCCATAGATGCCATAGATTGAAAAACCTGTGCTTATGGCAGCACAGGTTTTTCAACTGCAAATGTAAGTTTGTTTTTTATTTCATTATGTTTAGAAAAATATGTTATACAAGTACATTTTATAAATTGGTCGACTATTACTAGTAAACTTGTGAAGCCTACTTAGCTGTGATTATATTTACTACCACCGTGAATTTTTTCATACTCCCAAACACAACCATTTAGCTGGAAGAGGGGGGACACTTGAGTCTAACAAAAATTAGCACTATAAAGCTTAATATTTCACAAACAAATCCCTTAATCGAAAAATAATTTTAAGAAACTTGCAATATTTAAAAAAAAACTATCCAACGACATCCCACACTATGGGGTACGCGAGAAAAAAAAACACATCCCCCCTTTACGTGTACAGGAGATACCCTAAAAAAAAATACTTTTCGAGATTTTATTTTACCACTATGTTGGCGTAACTAATCTGCCAAATTACAGCTTTCTAGTACTAAGAGTCTCTGAGGTAAGCTGCGGACAGACAGACGGACATGGCGAACTACATCGGAACCCTAAACACCAAAAGGAATCAGCTTGGAATCAGCTTTCTTTATAATTTACTAGCTTTTGTTCGCAGCTGCGCTCCCGTTATGTACGGGAACGTTTTAAATGTAGCCTACAAAACTCGGGGATAATGCAGCTTACCGTTACTGAATTTTCGAACTCGGATCAGTAGCTCTGCAGAGTACCCCCTACACATAAACTTATAAGCAAATTTTACCTTATTATAATATTACTATGTATAGTCGAGTATTTGGACAAAACAATCATTTGTGTAATTTCGTAGGTGGACACTGCTCACTGAACCAATACTTTCACACCGTAGGTATCTCTGATAGGCCCCCGTGCAGAGCCTGCATGAATGGGGAGGAAACTCTTGGAACACCAAGATCCCTTGCAGATGCCCTGAGAAGACTGATCTGCTTCTGAAGGGACGTGGGCCGATTGGAGTAACGGCCGCCATGGCTCATGTACAATGGTCTACTTTTAAGTACTAAGTGCGGAAACCGAAACCCTTTTTTTTTCGTATGGGAAATCAAATGACTTCTTCCGCTCTGGGCAGAGCGGAAGGGAGTGTCAGACTTGTACTGAATAAAACCCATCCATGTTCCTTCCTTGCCCTTTGTGTTCCAGGGCCGCGGTATCTCTTTCGAACAGGCCTGAAGCCCTAAAAAAACCGAAACCCTAACATAGACATTCATAGCTAAACGCGATTTCAGCGACAAATAAAGGCCTTTAGATGTTGTTTCATTCCAAATCTCCGAATATCTTCTCGCAATTGTAACGTGATAGAATTCTTTAGAAATTTTCATTTACTTTTCTGTCCTTATGTTCTCAATCCTACTATATCTTTGTTTTTACATATAACAAAGTCGCTCCCGCTGTCTGTATCTTTTAAACTACGCAACGAATTTTAATGCAGTTTTCAGCAATAGATAAGAGTGATTCAAGAGGAAGGTTTATATCTACATTGCATCCGTGCAAAGCCGGTGCGGGTCGCTAGTATAATAATATTATAAATGCGAAAGTTTGTGAGGATGGATGGATGTTTGTTACTCTTTCACGCCAAAACTACTAAGTGGATTTGGATAAAATTTGGTACACAGATAGTTTATAACCAGGATTCAGACACAGAGATTCAGAGATCCAGGACACAGGATACTTTTTATTCCGGTAATACGTTCCCGTGGGACAATTTATATATGATGATCTGTGGGACAACTACCCATCTCCACGCGGATGAAGCCGCGAGCATAAGCCAGTTCTATGCATTCAAGACTAAATATTTTTAACCGCAAATAATACATTTCCTAGAATTTGAATGCACTGGATGGGTGTATCATAAACAATGTTAAAGGCAGTGATGAACTTATTTTTAATAATAAGGTTCTCTGTTCTCTGACTTTGGGCCTTTTTTAAGAATAAACCTAAACCAAATATCTCTTTAAAACACCATACATAAAAAAAAAAACAAAAAGCTTGGTACCGATTTTTTAATTTATACCAAATAATAAAGTACTGTCGTCCAATTTGATGCCATGGTTGCGGTCTCATCCGTTGAATTCTCCCACAGTTCCCATGGAAATGTACTTAGTTCCTCGGACTCTCGCAGTGCTTTCTTTGTGAACAGATGACTATACTTCTCAATCCAATCGCTCATAGCCATAGTAGTAGCAGTGCTATTCGGTGTGGTCTCATTTCTTGAGCACTCGGTCAGTTCACCAGGTGTTGGGACAAACTTCATGAATGGTGGTGGTGGTTCAGCTTTTGTGTAGCCTAGACTGTAGAATACCTTGTCGAGGACTCCAGTGGCTCTGAATATCAGGAAAATGATAAGGACAGCCATGAAAGACATAACGCAATCGCAGGTGCCGCCTCTCGCACCGACTGGGCAAGGCCCTCCACCCCCGCACATGAAACATTTAAGCCTGGCCGTCAGGAGGAAGACAAAACATATTGGTATGAGAGATATCATTTGCAGCACGAAGGATATGAAGTTGTAGAATGTTTGCAGGAGCATTCTTATGACATTTTCAATCATGAGGATCACGGTCATGAAGACCCTCACTAACATTTGTATCCCGCATATTACGGTTGAAAGGACCGCGTGGGCTGTACGACACATGGTTTATGGAGTATCTGGAACAAATACATTGTCTGTTTTAAAATTGATTCCTTTTTCTATCGAACAAGTAAGTATTAGCAGTGTGTAGAAGGATTCAAATGACCAAAAGGATAATAAAAGTTAGAATTTGTTGGTTTGCGATCATCGGTTGTATTTTTTTGTTTTTTTTTGTTTTACAATTTTCGGTTGTGGTACATTGTAACTAGTAGCACCACCAACATAGAAGTATATCTACTAAATACGTATTTATAAAGATGCTAAATTGTTAACCCAAAAATTACTCTTCGAAACTATTTTATAGAATGACTCCTAGAGAAGGTAATAGCTTCCCATAAAAAAGTATGCCACAATGCCACGAATTCAGAAACTCCTCATAATTCAGAATATTTAATAGCATGGAAGGTAAACGTACGTATTGTACGCGTCTGGGTACTTCTTCAGAGTATACAGGCGTGATGTTGTGTAAAGGAATTGGTTAACAATACATATATACATGTAGGATATTAATTCGGAACGCATCATAATTTAAAAAAAAAATTGAGCATGAATGCAGCGATGCGTGAATGAGAGCGAGAAGGGGAGTATGGCAAGCAATTCATGATCATTAACAGTTCAGCCAAAAGACGTCCACTGCTGGACATAGGCCTCCCCCAAGTGTCGACTCATTGATCGATCCCGTGCGTCTCGCATTACCGTAACTAAGACGATGCCAATGTATGAAATGTTTTTTAAATATTAAAAGAAGTTTTCAAGAGATAAAGATTGCTGTCAATACGGCAGATTGCTGTCATTTATTGATGAATTCCATTGTCTATCTCCGATTCTCATGTGTATTTTGTATGTAATGTGTTGTATATGTGCTTTTAATTTTGTGTGTATATCTTGTAATGTTGTGTGCAATAAAGAATAAGAATGTATATAGGACTCTGCAAGTAATATCATCAACATAAAAGTAGTAATTTAAATACCCACTAATGGAAGTTACTTCAAATGGATCATTCATTACGTCCAATAAAAAAAAGAAAAGCATTCATACGAATTGAAAACCTCCTAATCTTCCTTTTGAAAGTCGGTTAAAAACAGCGAAATGCTCAGCAGTCCAGACCAGTGGTCACAAATACATTAACAACAAGACATGCTACCGTCAAGTATCAATGACATGCAAAATTCTGTAGAGTTTTTGAGGAAATGCTCAGCACTGGACCGGAGTCCCTGCGTCTTGAGTAATGCCATATTTTCAAGGTATTGCTGTCTCATAGCAAATTCACAACTGTCTGATTTAGTTACATTAGGAAAGGCAAGACAGTAGAAGTATGATCGACTTTGTGATTGTAGATGAAAGATATCCTTTTACTTGGGAAAGGCAAGACAGTAGAAGTATGATCGACTTTGTGATTGTAGATGAAAGATTGAAGAGTAAAGTCACAGATACGAGAGCATATCGGGGTGTTAATGTAGGAACTGATCATTATCTGGTAATGTGTCGGGTGGATGGTCTGTTAAAGCATTGGCGACACCGAGTTCGAGTTCTTGTGACTGCTCCAGAACGAATAAAAGTAGAAAGACTGCAAGAATTAGAAGTAAAGGAGGAATATAAGAGAAAAGTGAAAGAGAAGATGGATAAGGTATTTGATGATATAAATGATTACAGTTTAGGGGAAGTTTGGGATATTACGAAGAATAGTATGGTGTAAGTGGCGACCGAGATATGTGGTCTAGCGCGGAGGAAATGTGGTAGTAGTACGAATGATTCTTGGGTGGATGGTGAAGTGAAAGAACTTGTGAGCAAGAAGAAAGAGGCCTGGCTTAATGTATTAGCCTGTAAGGCCCAAAATAGGATGAATCAGACAACGGATATGACAGATGATTTGGAAAGAGTGAAGAAAAGATACACCGAAATGAAAGCGAAAGTGAAAGACCTGGTAAAAAAGAAGAAGGATGAGAAGGAAGAAAAGTACAACAAGAAGTTCGCCCATAACTTCAGGGCCAATGTTAAGCTGTTCTGGAAACAGGTAAGATTGGCTCGAGGAGTGACGGGAACATCAAGTATGAACGCTGTAAGAGCTGCAAGCAGGATTTAGAGAGGGAATGGATTGTATAGATCAGATCTTCTCCTTAAGGTGCATAGCTAAAAAACATCTGGCAAAGCACAAGAGCATCTACTGTGCTTTCGTAGACTTGGAGAAGGCTTATGACAGTGTGTGGAGGGAAGAGCTGTGGTCGACTCTATCCATGTATGGTGTGAACAGGTGCTTGGTACGAGCACTGAAATCTTTATACAAGGATTCTAGTGTTTGTGTTAGGATAAATAGGGCATACACTGACTGGTTCTGCATCTCAAGAGGTGTTAGACAGGGCTGTGTAGCGTCTCCTTGGATGTTCAACCTATACATGGATAGTTATTTGACAGATTTAAGAAAAAGTGAGTGTGGATTGAGGATGAAAGAGTTGCCTGTCAAATGCTTTCTGTACGCAGATGATGAAGTTATTCTTGCATCGTCAGCGGAACAGTTGCAAGATATGGTAACTGTAATGAGTGAAGCATCAAAGAGAAAAGGGATGAATGTAAATGTGAATAAGACGAAGGTTATGGTGTTTGTAAGAAAAGAGGATGTATCGGTGTGTGATGTGAAATATATGATAAGAGTGTGGAGCAAGTGAATGAGTTTGTATATTTGGGCAGTATGTTTACAAGAGATGGAAAGATTGACGCAGATGTGGAAGGGAGAGTAAATGCGGGAAATAAAGTGAATGGTGCTATACATGCGGTTGCGACCAACCAATCGATGTCAAATAAGGCTCGTCTGGCTGTTCACAACGGTGTGCTGGTGCCTACACTTATGTATGGCAGTCAGTGTTGGGTGTGGCAAGCGAGGCATGAAAGTAGAATTAATGCTGTGGAAATGTGTTCCTTGCGAAGCATGTGTGGTGTAACTCTGAATGATAAAGTGAGGAATGAGGTTATACGAAACCGTTGCGGCTTAAAAAAAGATGTAGTGACAAAAATTGAAAAAAGTATGCTAAGATGGTTTGGTCATGTGGAGAGGATGAGTGAAAGGCGACTTACAAAAGGTATTTACAATGCAGATGTGAGTGGCAACGCCGGGAGGGGACGCCCTAGAAGAACATACGCTGACCTCATTGGTGAGGTTCTTCAAAAAGGTCAGGTGCGTAGTACTTGCAACCGGCGTGCGTGTATGACCAGATGTATGAATGTGGACGAGGCAAAAGAAGTATGTAAGGATTGTAGCAGGTGGCATTCTGTGGTTTCTGCCTACCCCCATGGGAAAAGGGCGTGAGTTTTTGTATATCCTTTTACTAGCAATATTAGTCTATAATGTCGCACTGATGAAATCCAGGCCTCCTCTCTATGAGAGCGCGCAGACGCATGCTGGCCAGTGTGGGTTGGTATTTCAAATCATTTCTGTGATTATATTACCTGGTCACTTTTTGTTGAAATCGGGTAAGACTAATTCTAGTTCGTCTCATCGGTTTACAGCACTTTATTACGTCAGTTAATAATAAAAATACACAAAAATAAAAAATATAAAAAAGTATGTCTAAAGACATACGTAACAAAAGATAATATGATTTGATTTGATTAATAAATTGTCAAAAGACATTGGTTTGTTTCTTTTGACGTGTCTCTTCTCTACTCTATGCTATCAGTTAAAGAGATTGGGCTAAAGATGTAAGGTTTTATTACAATCTTTAATAGGTGTCTGCAGTCAAGTACGCATGCCGACGCTAAACATAATCAAATTAAGCTGATCACTCATTGTACGGGAAGCTCATATAAAGTACCCAAAGGGTAAAACGGGACCAAATTACTAAGACTCCACTGTCCGTCCGTCTGTCTGTCCGTCTATCACCAGGCTGTATCTCATGAACCGTGATAGCTATAGACAGTTGAAATTTTCACAGATGATGTATTTATGTCGCCGCTATAACGCCACGCGCGCCTCAAAGAGATGTCAGCAAACAGGGAGGGGCCTGAAAGTTTTTTTTTTATTAAATGGGCCTCCTCATAACCTCAATCTAGTCCTGAGCACAGAGATAAGGTGGACGATGGAACCAGCTAACTAACCCAAAAGAAGCCTATTAACTCGCAATTTAAGTAGATTTGTGTCAATCAACCTTGAACCTTTACCTTGCTTTAAAGATAAAGTTGAAAATCTATTAAAGAAATTTGAAGTAGCTTGATGTGCTGGCGTCTGTACCTTAGACTTACCCTTACTTATCTCCTCGTGGACGCTGGGTTAGGGAATATTTATAAAGTGACCCTGACCACTACTATAATGGGTGTAAAAAGACTCCTAACGAAGCCGAAAGTCACTTGTTCTCCCCGTCATTTCGATTTTTTTTTTGTTCTAGACCATACCTAGCCTCCTACCTACCTTCTAGTTACGGAGATATTGGGGGTCAAAGTTCCAACTTTTTTTCCAAGTATTTTTTTACATATATGTTTTTAATGTATTTTTTTTAAATATGACACCTTAACAGCCCCCGTACTATTCAATCCATCCATCATCAGCACAATGTTTTGAATACGTTACATTGAGTCCTACCGTATAACGTTATTTTTCACCCCCAAAAAAAGAAGTCGTTACCCAGCAATAATTTTTGCGTTAAATTACTTAGTTTGATGTACATAGCGCTTGGTTGACGGCTTCGTGAAGAGTCGTTTTCACACTGTAGACGCATCTGTTGGATCAATTTGGAAATACCTTTATGTCCATGTCCACGTCATTGGCCTGATTTGAGTTCGAGCCGTGTCTTCACACGATTCGGCACACGGTCAAACCTTTCGCTTCTTCGGAAATTCTCCCATGAGAATTTACCATTGGAGTAAAAATCGCCCTAAGCCCTAATCTATGGTCTACTCGGGTATCTTTTGTCCAAATTTATGTACAGACATTAGCTACCCGAAACTAACAAATTTTCCCATCAACCTTGACCTAATGGTTTAGTGATAAAATTTAAAAATATGAAAGAAATTGGACAGATTGTAGTAGCTTAATGTGCTGTATGTAAGTAAGTGTGATTGATGATTGATTAAATAAATCATATCCAAATTCACAAACATCGGAACATAGAGATTTTCAAGACAAGACTAGAGGACCGGAGCTGTTTTGTAAACCACCTAGGTATAGTAGTTTGTTATTTAAACTTCCTGCTCCGCTTAGCTTTAGTGGAAACGGTTAAGCGAACAGGACAGATGTCTCATATTTGTTAAGGCCTGCCTGAACACACATTCTTGCTCCGATCTAGCAAGTACACATCTCTGCACAGCTTCGGTGGATACTGTCTAGCTCCTAAGTATGTCCTCTCCTCTCCGCTTCGCATATCTCCGCACGAGTCCGCGTTGGTGGAGCCTATGCCTTATGTGTACTATTAAGTTAGGATATGACAATGCATTATGCTACTTGCGTAAAGACCTGCCTAATGAATAAAACAAGTTTAGTAGATACCTATACCAACAAATATTTCTTTATTAAAATCGATAAATACAATCAAATAAACGAAGTACAATAATATTAAATTCTTTGAAATAATAACTACATAACATTATTAAGTAAGTAGGTACTAGTTTACTACTTAAAACAAATTAGGTATAAAGATGAAAACTGTAAAACAAAAAAGTTGTTTAGTCAGATTTAAACGTAGGAAGATATCTTCTACGCATGCACGCAAAAGTCTACGTCACGCTAAAGTCGAAAACCCAGCAGCGCACGAACCAAAGTTGTCACCGAGAAAGGAGCGAAGCGGGTGTTGTGTCTGGTACAAGAATCCAACCTTTTCAAAGGATGATGGAGAATAAAGGTGAACGCGCACCTGACCGCGCCGCACTCGCCGCACTCGCCGCAGCCTTCGCATTTTATGAATCTTTGTATGAAATAGTATACGGCATCGCGCACCTATCCGCGCCGAACAATCCGCATTTTCTTAAAATCCTGTAGGTATACTGATTCCACAAGCTCGCACGGCTGACGTCATGAAATTCGGCGCGTTCGATGCGTGCGGCGAGTGCGGTGCGGGCGCGCTGGCGTCGGGGATGATGTCATCCGTATTCATTAAATGATGGATGATATTCGCCGCTTGCGGTGAGTACGGCGCGTGCGGCGCGTACGATGCGGGCAAGTGCGCGGGGCTATGAGGAAATGCGATGACTGCGGCGAGTGCGGTGCGGTCAGGTGCGCGTTCACCTTAACTGTTCACCCTGTTCTTCATACATCTAATTAATATTTTATCAATAATAATATGATTCATTAAGTACCTCTTTTACTACTCTTTGTGTCTTTTTTATAACCTAATTTTGCAAATAGTTTATCGGTGTACCCAATCTGTTTCATCACATAATATAAGACGGCCAAGGCTACTAAGTACATAAGATAGTTACCACCACCACCTCTTTGACCTGAACAGCAAGTGCCACACATCAGGCATTTCAACTTGGAGGTCAGTATAAATACTAAGCACACTGGTATAATAGATATCAGCTGTATAATTACTGATAGACAGTTGTATAATTGGTTTAACAATAATTTGACCAGGTTTTCTATCATTATTAGGACGGTCATCAATATCCTTACTAGCATTTGAAACACACATACACATATTTCTAGCAGGACGCTGCATGTTCGGCACATGATGGCAGTATCTGAAACATTATAAATTATTTGACTGCCTCGTTGGTCTAGAGTAGTGGTCGCAAGCGCGACTGCTGAGCATGAGGTCCTGGGTTCGATTCCCAGGACGGGAAGTTTGGGTTTATGCACAAATTTCTTAGTAGCAGCCACGGCATCTGGATTTGGGCGGAAGATAAATACGTGCAAACAGTGCAAACGACCAAGTGCACTTCGCATGCACTAACCGAGTTAGTAGTGACCCGCAACCAGTTGGTATGCTGGGTATGTGTAACTAAGGGCCTACGCAAACAAGGGACTTTGGTCCACCGGATAGAAATGATCGTTCCTGTTCATTGGTTGATGTCCATTGGTTGTTGCAAATTGTTCGCGGACAAATAGTCCCTCGTATGGCGCAGGACTTAAGGCATAAGTTGAAGCAAACTGAATGTTTTCTGAAAGTTTTTCACTTAGGATAGTAACAAGTAGATATCGTTACCTGATAACTTTTGGCACCAAATAACTTCCTGACAATCCTGATTAAGCTAAATTCGCTGATGAACAGTATTTTATTGTAATTAACCTCGAAATTATGATAAAATAAATCGAAATATTGTTGTGATCAAGTTTGATAGCAGATATCAAAAACATGTCATGTTATTTTTTTATAAAGGTGCCCTTGACTATAGGTACCTACCTACTTCTTTAACTGCCACAATGGTCAAAGGTTTTATTCTTCTTTATCGGGTGGTTAGTAAGGTGTCAGTTTTTATGACGCCCATGGGCCTCTGACTTGGCTTTAAATGCCGTCGAGAAATATATAAGGTTTTATTAAGAACTAAGGAATGTCAGGTTTGAGTTCCGCTCGTGGGCTTCCAGAAGTTCCAGAACTTTGAGAGAATAAAAAATATAAAAAGCCCGCAACACAAAAAATAAAAGCGAACAAATATTTAAAAAGTCAAAGATAATACCTATTGTTGAGCCATCAAATTCGATCGAGTAACATCTATATTTTAATTATAGCAATAGATGGATAGCACTATGCTCCTATTGAGCATACAAAAAAGCGATGCCGTGTTCAGACATGTGGCGCAACCCTTTAGGCCTTTGCACACCACGTTTTTTTTATGAGCTGACGACGCACGCTATCAGGACGCTCAGCAAACGCAAGACTGAAGTCACGTTGTTACCTTTGCACACGATGCTTGCGTTTGTATCGCTGTAAACGCGGTGATACATCGCACGATGCATAGCGCCGTAAGTCGCCGCGGCATGTGTGCACATCTCCCCGCCCGCATCACCTCCTTCCCTGCATCACCAATGTCACAAACGCGTTGTAAGCGCGCGTTTGAATCGATACAAACGCGCGTTACATTTGCGTGTATCGATGCAACGGTATGTGTAAAATCTTAACGCGCAGAGGACGAGCTAATCAAAAACGGGTCGTCAGCGCATAAAAAAAACGTCTTGTGCAAAGGACGCACATTCAGTGCCGGTAACCGGGAACCCACCTGGTGGGTTCACTCAAGTCGCACTTGCGATGCCGGGAACACACCTGGTACGCTCATTTTAAATGTAGGTTTTTCTTAGCGAATACTGCATCAAATAATGTAAAAATAAAAACTGTTGTATATTTTAACAAGATTAATCAGAATACGGAGTGGTTCCAAATTACAAGCATTTTTATTTTCAATAAATTTTTTACCTCTTCCTAGAAGCCGAGAACCCACCTGGTGGGTCCTATTTCAGGAGTAGAAAACCATTCGCACGATTTTAAATACTTTCAAAAAAAAATTTTTTTACATTTTAGGACATGAGAATGTGTTCGAAGTCGAGGTTTTTCAGGGTTCGGTATCAAATAGTTAAAAACAAATATTTATAATGGTGCGACTTAAAATGCCTGCCCGTTTCTGTCACAGCTACATACATATTTCAGAAACTTCTAACACTTCAGACTTGTTATTTGTAGGTTATGAATATTTGGAATAATTAATACTTAGCATTTTTTAAGGGTAAATTAAATTGCCTAGAGAAACTTAGCAGGCGTGAAACTAAAAAAAAACTATTATTATTGGGGTCGACTAACTAATAGTGTAGTCATATGAAGTGAGAAAATCAGTTTGTGTTTAACCGACTTCTTACAAACAGGAGGTTATGGCATCAACTTTTCTTTTTTAATGTATGCTGATTTCTCAGTGGTAACTGATCCTACTTACGTGATTATTTTTTAGCTTTAGCTTGCGCTGTGGTCCTATTTGATTTTTATTAACTTTTCCTGGGTAGTGTATAAGTTACCTTTTATTATGCGTATTTAATCTTCACCGTCTATGTGGATGATCTGCTAATAAGTTCTATTTACAATGGAAAATTAACACTCGACAAAAGTTTATATGAGATAAAAACTAAATCCATTTCTTGTTTAGTTTGATATCGATATACATCACGTCTGTGGAGTAACACTAGCTAATTTAATTTAACCCAGTATAGCAAGTGAAGGAATAGGGTCGAATAATACAGTGTGAAAGGGACACCGACGCGAAAACAGTTACCACATATTCAGGGCATCATTATATGGGGCCACATAGAGATTTTTCATCGATTATTGTAAAAAAAATCAGAGTCCCTAAAAAAGTGCTACCTACACGGTCAAAATGTATGGAACAGCTGCTTTTTTTAAATAATCGTACTTTCGGGTCGGTGTCCCTTCCACCCCGTATGTAATTAATAGAGTTACTGGGTGGTCGACACAAATCTGTCGAAGTTTGCATTGCATTTTTATGTAGATATTCCCATAAATGCAATGCAAGTTTGGACCTAATCGTTCAAAAGTTTTAAAATGTTATTTATTAAATTTAAAAAGAAACAATATTTGCGATTACTTAAATTAAAAAAAGGGTATGAAAATCTCACAAAAGGTTGAACACCCCTGTCACGGATCAGAGCGGGTGATTTTGCTTTTTCAATTTTTTGATTATGCACATCCCACACCCCACTGGGGCATGAAAATACCCCCACAGATATAGCGACAAAACCCCATGAAAACTCTATTTTACCACTTATTTTAGGGTTTTAAATCTTAATCTCAAACCTAATGCCGAGAACCCTCCAGGTGGGTTCACTTTTGCGCAAACGTAAAACAGTGACGCACCTGGAGGGTCCACTTGCTATATTTGGCGATTGGCCTGTTGGTCTAGTGGTTAGTGACCCTGACTGCTAGGACGGAGGTCGTGGGTTCGATTCCCACACAGGACAAATCTTTGTGCGATGAGTACGATTATTTGTTCTGTATCTGGGTGTATAATTTATCTATAATATGTATGTACATATTTAGAAATATATAAATATGTTTAAAGTCGTCTGGTTGCCATAGTACAGGCTCTGCCTAGTTTGGGATCAGATGGCGGTGTGTTGGTTGTCCCAAGATATTATTATTATTATTATATGTATGGCGGGATGGCGCATGAGTTCTATGAAACGGGGGTGCACTCGAATGGGTTAAGTACACTATCACACGCGTGTACAACGTGATGCTCTGTAGTTGCAAGTTTATAAACTTATCTGTAGGTACTGTTAAAATTTGGTTAAGTAACTTAGTATCTTGGTAGGAGAATAAAAAACAATGTTAAATCAAAATAATTTAATGAAATCAACATAAATATCATACCACACGATAATAATTTATTACTAAATAAAAATATAATACTGTATTAAATTAAAATTAGAAATATATAAGTGCACGCAAAGAGGTCAACATTGCCGTTTTGATAAGAGGTGCAGTTAAGCGCGATACAAGAACTTGCAAAAGTACGAGACACCGAGTTTAATAATTATATTAAATATTACAACAATATTACACAACAATATTAAAGAGTGAAAATTGTGGAATTAACTACAAACATCGATAGATACAGGAAATTTAAATTTAAAGACAAACAATAAATGGCATGCTAGAGCATTAAATAAAAATAAAAATCGCAGCAAAATACAAATTTTCTGGTTAACTGTACGGACGGTCAAACGGACGGATGCACAAAAACAAAAGATGTACATAATCCAACAGAACCCAGAAAACATTACAACAATCAATTTATATAATCAGTTTTACATACTCTTAATAAAATTTCCGTTACAATTCAAAATAGTATCTATATTTTTAGATAATAACAACTTGAAGTTGATTTCAAAATCAAATTGACTTTTTAGAAAATAAAGCTAATAGGAGAATAATTAATAGAACTTAATAATCATCAGAATTAGAAACTGAATGAAAAATTCCGTGATGTCTTAAGCCTTTGGTGTGGTTTTACAAATAATATAAATTTAAGAAGCGAAGTGTCTTTACTTTCGTATTTTGATTGGTGGAGAGTTACAGTTTGTAAGCTTGACGCATCATCAAGTCGAAGAAGCAATCGTTGTCGATGGACACGCTGATGCCGCTGTAGTAGTTCATGAATTCCTCCAAAGTCACCTGTTGGAAAAGTAGCTTTTTTCATTCTAGAATCTAGATCCTTCTCAAATAACGATGAATGGACTGTGTAAATGACGATATGGCAAGATAGGTGTCTGATAAGATAGCAGGTAATACACAAGTGTGGAAGAAGAAGACATGCTGTACCGTCCGTGAGGGGTAATGGCAGTGTGGGTTAAGAGCAAGTGAATGATGATGATGATGGTTCTTCTCAAATAAGCAAGCAAAAAAAAGTAGTGGCACCAGCGACAAAAAACTAAACGGGATTCCTTTTTCTGGTAAGAACATGCTAGGAAAAAAACATGAAGCGGCGTGTTACGTGATGATAACTAGCTGCACTGCCTCGTTGGTTGGAAGCGCGACTGCTGAGCATGAGCTACTGGGTTCGATTTCCGGGTCGGGCAGTGTTATTAGGTTTTTCCATCAGGAATTTCTCGGTATCAGCCACGAAGTCTGGATATGGAAATAGGCTTGCCCCCTAACACGGGACTTAATCATAACTGGCGAAATGTGGATGAACTATTCGGTTCACCTCTGCCTAACCCTTCCGGGATAACAGGCATATTACCTTGAAGTTATGAATGTAAAAAAATGTTATTAGAGATTGATAAATTGACGCATTCTCTTACTTTTCCATCCACTTGTTCTTCAGACTCAAAGTTGGCGAGGAATTTGTTCAGAATAAGGTCAGCTGTCTCTTCGCCGCTCATGTACCTGGAAACAAAGACGAATTGGTCAATTAATATTGGTACAATCGAGGACACTCCCGCTTGAGCACCATTAAGCTCATTTTTGCTTGCACTCACAACATGAAACGCTCTCTAGCCGGGCGGGGCGCCTCCGCATGATCAAGCGAAAATTTTCTAACTGATCACGCAGAAAAGGCCGCTACTGTACGTATTTTAAAATATTTAATTCGAGACGCTCAGCAACTACTCATTCACAATCGGACGGTTTTCCATGACATATTCCAAGAAATGTGAAAAAAAATTGACAAGCTGTTTTACCAAAGGGAATCGTATGGCCCAATACATCTATACAAAAAAAAAAATTAAAGTATCTGTTTGTAATGTCAAAATAACAGTTTTTTACGGAATGCATATGAAAGTACATACGGTAGGTACTTATAACAAAAAAGAATCATTTTTTCAATTATTGGCTCTGTTCTGGATAATCTCAAAAAAGGCTGGACCGATTTAACGATTTTTCTTTTAGGAATAGAAAAGGTTAAGGTTTCGTGCAAACAAATTTAAACCCTTGGAATTGTTAACAGAATCCGATTCAAATAGGAATTTTTTTTTTTTATAATTTCAACGGATGACAGTCGCAGGTAACAGCTGGTGTAAAATAAAGATGCAGCTGAATACCAGTATTCTGATTCAATTGAAAGTACCTAGCAGACTCCAACATAGTTGGCAAACGGTTTGACAGATGAATGAATTGCTTGCTGTCAAATAATGAGTGCCAGATAAAAAATGGTTGTCTATAAAGTCGGTTTACAGACGACAATTTTACGTGATAACGTCATAAGAAAACATTGATGAAAAATTGAATACTTTTATGAATTGAATTCAATTATTATCACTGAATTATCATTATTTTGAATAATACATGGATGCGTCACAAACCCACCGCTTAGGCTGATCGTGCCTCTCTATCCTTTGTTCCGCGCTCTCGCTTGCACACTCGGTTCAGGCGAAACGTGAAACTTATTCGTGCGTGCAGCCGGCGTTCATCGATTTATAAGTAAATCATAAATGTTCATTACCTGGGATGAGCTTTAACAGAGTAGACTCCGCGTATATCCTCGACGGTGATGACGCCATCTCCAGTCTTGTCCAGCTTCCGGAACGCCTGCTCCACAATGGCCCGGCGTGAGTCTGACATGGGTGGCTGTAAACGTTTTTTTTATCGGTACAGTCAAAAGTTTATTTTAAGGTAAAAAATAATATAAGTATCCCATAGTATGATATAAACAAATTAATAAATTTTAAAATGCATGATTTTTGTACCCAAATTACCACCATTTCCCCAAAATAAAATATTTTTTTTTAAATGTAACAACATCCAACGTACACGCAGCCGGCACGCGAAGGCGATATGACTGACTGACGCGTCATCGCCGTCGGCGAGTGAGCGGAGGTGCGGCGTGGGGGAGCCGGCCGGGCGCCGACGCGACGGACACGGGCTTTCTTGGGGACCCCCGCGACGGACGACACTCTCAAACGTCATTTAATTCTATATTTGTCCGGGATGGTTGTAATATTGTAAATCCAATCGGCAATACAGCAAGCCTATTTTTATACAGTCCACTAAACTTTTATTTATCCCAAAACGAGCAAGTCGAACAACCATCTTCGGCCGTAGCAGCATAAAATATGTTCGATCGTCAGTTGTTTATGACGTCACTAATCAAGATCGGAGCGTCGCTGCCCGCGTCCTGTATTGCAAATGTTGCAATGTAAGTTTCCTAATTATAGTACATTTTTATTTTTGTTAGTTAACTAAAAAGGATAACATAACTAGGATCTAATCTGGAATATCATCACTGATCGGACAGGGTTGTAACATAGGTATTGTATATTATGCAACTAATATCAAAATGGGATTGGGCGGGTCACGTCAGCCGCATCCACGATGACCGCTGGACAAGACTCCACTCGATGGTTGCCGTAAGACGGACAGCGCCGCCGAGGCCGATCCAGAAAGAGGTAGCGAGACGATCTGGACGCGTACCACGAGGGCTGGTTCGAGGATGCACGCGAAAAGAGCACGTGGAAGGAATTGGGGACGGCCTTTGCCCAGCAGTGGGAGAGTACAGGCTATAAAAAAAATATATATAAGTATGTATAATAATTGAAATACTTACACGAACGTGCGCTAGGAACTCGTCAAGGCTGATGGAACCACTCTTGTCAGTGTCGAATCTATCGAACAGCTCCATAGCGTCCTGAAAGCAATAGAAAAATATCCTCTTAGTAATAAAGTCTGTAAATATAATAAACTAGCTGATACCCGCGGCTTCGCTCGCGTGGATGTCGGTTATCGCGACCAAAAGTAATCATGAAATTTTGATCCCGTTCCCGCAACAAAAACTTGACAAATTATATACTAAAATCTTCCTCGAGAACCACTCTATCTATTGGTGAAATCAGCATAAAAATCCGTGCAGTTTTTTTTGAGTTTCTCGCGAACAGACAGACAGACGCGGAGGAAGACTTTGTTTTATAATATGTAGTGATGTAGTGATAGTGATATCTTGGAACTATACTTTGATTAAGCGTTATTACTGTCACCGTCACACAACTGACAAATTGCAAATGCGAGGGCGATGGGAATATACATAAGCCAAAACACGGTCTAACAATACAGTATGTACTCAGGTGACTACAAAAAGTGGGTACTGTCCCTGGCTGAAGGCCTTACACCTACAGAATAGTCCGGTTGAGCAGACGACAACTTCCTAGGTTAACCTGCGCGATGCCATTCGCAAAAAAAAATAATAATAAGTGCATACGTTTGGTACATACACACAAATTGATTGTTTCGCATATAGACAACCCATAAAGCCACAACTCTAAAGGTAACCTCCATACATCTCTCACCAACTTTATGCTTCCAAGCATCAATTTGATCATGTACGAACTATGCTTTGCGAACGGCCCTTCGCAAACCGGTTTTTTTGTTCCGGCGAGAACGCTGCGTCCCACATTCCATTGTGTTAGTCACATTTATGTTACCCGGGTGTTTTGCAAGGCCGGCCCCGGGGGTCTTTTGTTTGCCGGAATGCCGAAGTCTTGTCTCGACGTCGTCATTTGAAAGGGATGTTAAGAAACTATTGTTTTATTTTCTTGTTGCTGTGGTGCAAGTATTCTTCAGGGGAATTTGCTAACTAACAATAACAATGTGGTAAAGGTTTCACTCAAGATCTGTTTAAGGTTTTAGATAATAATGTCTTACATGTTGGCTGAGTTCTAGTCCAGTCTCCCTGATCCCGTTAAAGAACTCCGCCTGGTTCAACTGCTTGCTGCCATCGTCATCCATTGTGCGGAATATCCTAAAAAATAATAAATTTACGGTTACGTAGTTATACTACAGATACGGGACGAAAAATCGTTAAGGTGGTTGCGTCAGGGTAGCCCGCCAAATTCAATTTTTCTTACGTTTTTTGCAATTTGCAGGTCATTATTAGGTTGTATGTTGATGAAAAATGAGTTGCACCAGTAACATGTATTAACCCTTTCAGTGCCCAGCACCCGACACACGGGTCGAACAATAAATTCGTTTGTTCGCACAACCCGTATCCGTAGCTATGGACACGCTAGTCGGGTTCTGGGTATGGATACAAGTCATCTATAGCTTATTATAACGACGACTCGGATACGGGTTGTGGGCACGCGAACGAATTTCGCGAAGTTTTCGCGAAGTACTGGGCAGTGAATGGGTTAACAGAATTACAGTCATGAAAATCATCAATAAAACCCTGTCAAAAAGTCATTGAATTACATGAACTTACGAGGGTTGTATTGATGATTTTATGATTGTAATTCTGTAACTACAAAGTCGCACCCGCTGTTTGTACAATGGCGGACACTCCCGCTTGATCACCACTAAGCTCATTTTTGCTTGCATTCAAAACATGAAGCGCTCTCTAGCCGGGCGGGGTTCGCGCCTCTGCATGGTTAAGGCTAAAAAAAATTTAACTGATCAGGCGGAAAAGGCAGTGACTGTATGCTTAGATCTTTTAAGCTGCGCAACGGATTTTAATGCAGTTTCAGCAATAGAGGAAGGTTTATAATATGTATGTCACATTGCATATATGTAACATTGCACCCGTGCGAAGCCGGGGCGGGTCGCTAGGTAATTATAAGTCCAGGTGGACGATGTTTACGTTCACCGATGTCTGCGATGTCCGCGATAAACTTTAGAATGTACCTATATATGAATATTGAAAAAGTCACATTGGTACTTGCCCGGATTTGAACCCACAACCTGACTTCCTAACATTATCGAATCAAAAAGATCTATCTATAGCAGAACTAAGATAAGCGATATAGTTTAAAGAACTGCTGAACGGTAGTAGCAGTGGATGGTGTATATCTATAGTCTACAAGGTTGTAACAGACTCTTCAAGAAGCCGTCAACCAAGCATTCTGTACATCAAACTATGTAACTTTACGCAACAATTATTGCTGGGAAACGACTTTTTTTTTGGGGAGAAAAATCACGTGTTTCGGTAGGACTCAATGGAACGCATTCAAAACATTGTGCTGAGGGATGGATTTAATAGTACGGGGGTCGTGAAGGTGTAGGTGAAAAAAATACATTAAAAACATGCATTAAAAAAAAAAAAACTTGTGAAAAAGTTGGAACTTTGACTCCCAATATCTCCGTAACTAGAAGGTTCCCAGGTATGGTCTAGTAAAAATGATCGCAATGACGGGGAGAATAAGTGCCTTTCGGCTTCGGTAAGAGTCTGTTTACACCCTTTAGTTGGAGGGCGTCCCACACTACGCTAGCGAATACGTGACAATACACTCCAGGACTCGTTTCTCCATTGGTTCTTCCACAAACGTGGCAAGCCACCTGACAGTAGAATGATGAAAAACTGTACCTGCCAAGTCCCAGGATGCCTGAGGCACCGCGCGACAAGCAGAGCAGGCGCAGCTTCTCGAGAGGGTCCGTGGCATTAGTCAGCGCGCGCGCAGATTTCTGCATCAACTCCTCCTCCACCCGCGACGTTCCGGACAGTGGTCTGTGCCATGCTACTGTAGGTTTGCAAAAAAAAGAAATATGTTAGTAGGTATGACTTAATAATTTCTGGGGACGGAACTCCACAATATGTTAAGTAGAGGTAGTTCGGGGAATTTTTCAGCGGCATCCTGGAGTTTGGGTTTGGTTTGTGTTTTAAGCGACACAAATATGCTCGCTGCCTATTGGTATTAGGTAGACGCCAGCAGGTCAAGCTACCCGAAACTGTCAGATTTTCAGCAATAAAGTCGAAAATCTATTAAAGAAATCCGACAGACTGTAGTAGCTTGATACGCTGGCGTCTTCTGTACTATCGAGTTCACTGCCTGTCGACCTCTTTCCACACTTATGCCCTGAGTAATAAGGTTGAAAAGTGGTCGATCTTCAGTGAACTCGGTAGTCCCTGTAGTACCTATACAGTAAAGAAGAAGACGAAGACGCCAGGTCTGCTAAGGTGCTTACATACCTACTCCGTATGTAGGATCGTAGCAGATCGCGCTCGCGTAGGTACGCTGGTTTCAGCCTGCCCCCATGGGCAAAGACGTGTGTTATGTATATTTTTATGTAAGTACCTACATACCTATGTCACTTAAACATATCAGTAAACACCTCTGGCTAGTCTTTCGGGAAATATGTATAAGCGTGATATTATGCTTTAACAATACAATGAACTTGAACAAGTTCCAAAGTTCGCGAACCCAAGTTGGATTGGGATTCAATTTTAACCCTGATCTAGATCAGACGGCAAATTAATCCGACACGCGCAAGTCAATAAACCCGTGATCAATGAATCATCAATCAAAATCATGTAACTATAGATAAGTACTTAAATATATGAATAGTATTCGTTGTCCTGAAGCCCATAGCTACAAGCCAAAAGGTCGAGACCAAGAAATCCATCCTAGATGGTAATTCGTTACCCCATCCCACACATTTTAGAAATGCCTAGAATGATGAAACGTTAGAGGGAGACAAACTATAGGTTTGTCTCAGTCCCGCCACGTTCTACGGTCGGGCGCGGGTCTATAACCCCGGCTAACAACAGACTAAAATGTAGTACAGGCTTATCAATAATACCTACATGTTATCTGAACTTGGGCAATGAGAAAGCAATGTGTCAATTGTTTGATCTTGAACAGCGTTATGTAACTAAAGACTAAACGATGTAGACCAAAAAAACAAAAAAAAAGCTAAAATGGTATTTAGATCAACATAACAGCCCGCTTTTTTCATTGTCAAGGACACGCTACTTTATAAAAAACAGTGTCTTTTATTATTTAACTAATCGATAGTGTTACTGATAACGACCAAATACACCAAAAGAATATTGTCTGTAAAATCAAAAGAATTAGCTGTATTTTTTTATTTAATACATTTTTTTCAAACCATTTTGCTACCGAAGTTGCACTAAATTTTGGCTGCTTAGTTTCAGTGCCAGACCTAGCTAGACACCTAGTGACCTAGTCCTACACGCGTAGCATGACCACCGACAGACATGACACAGGACATTTTGTAGGTAGGTATGTATGAAACATCTGCACAGCAGCTGATGCGACATCCAAAGCGTGTTAAAACTGATAATATAAATAGCCTGCATTGCAGCTACAGAACATAATTCTGTACTTAGTCGCATAGCTGTATTTACTGATACAGCATTCAAATTGCAATTGCGCAAGTCGACTTTTTGTTTACGTGCAGTTCGTTTGTCTTCGCTCTTAGGTAGGTAGGTAACTATTTGTGAAAATTTTGATGGAACATTGCCAAACGGTGAGGGATATAATAATCGCTTATTTACTTTTAAGGATACCTACACTGCTTGATTTTGACGACAGCATAGAACTCCTGAAATGTAAAGGAAAACGCGATCATGCGACAAAAATTTTGGCCGGAAAAATTCAAATAGGTAAGGTAACGAGAAAATCAGCTTCACTCAACAAATAAAGTAGTCCACCGTTTTTAATCCCTCTACATTTAATACAAAACAAAATAATATCAATAAAAGAATAAATTAAAGAAATCTCCATCAATCTGCAGCACTTTACTGTACCTAGCTTTATTGATTTATTTACAAAACAAGGAGGTTAACACGCGATCGCAAACTTTGTGATAAAAATCAAAAACAGTTCCTTGACCTACTTTTAAACAGATTGGTAAAACTATCGCTGTTAACATCTGTTGTTATTATTCGTTTCAATGAATGAAAATAAAAAAATAGCTGCGTTTTTAAATGAAACTATTCATGAAAAGTAATGGAAACGTGTCTGACATTCATATCATTTACAAAAACAATCATAATGCGGCAAAAAATCGTTGGTAATTAGAGTTCCCTGTTATCAAATGCGAATGCGGAAAAATTTAACTAAACTGAATTACCTATGATAAATCGAAATATGTATACCATATAGGTACCTAGGTGCCTCCTTAATTGTCAACGAATTTAGTGAAACAAAAAACCTTTAACCTTTCTCCTACACGTGGGAGAAATTAAATATAAGTTCTCGACCTCGAGACCCTTATTGAAAGAGGGTTGAATAAACTTCCTTGAATTCATAAGTTTTTTTTTTATTACAAATTGGCTGATGCTCTTGACATCTATCCTGCCTGATTGAAAGCGATAACCACAGAACAGATATCTGTTCTGTGAACTTCTGTGGCTAGAACGAGTCTTCAATTTTGATAGAACAAAACGATATTGTCGTTTTGACTTCGAAGAACAGGGATATCGAATAATTTCGTTAATTAAAAGCCTAGAACTTTCTATTCACACCTGACAAGTAATTATTTGTTGTAAGTCCCGCATGAGCATGACACATTTTTTTTTATCATAGGGGTTGGGTTGGCAACCGAGCCAGCCCTAACTAGTCGGTCAAATCGATATTACCAACAGTTCACAACACTGTTGTTCCACTATTAAACTGTTATCATTAATTATTAGGTTACCGGTGTACCGGTAGGAAATTTACCAGCTGTCGTTACTAAATTAATGATTAATCCTCAAGTATAGGTCGTAATCACAAGTTCAATAGCTTAGATTTTAGTTCCACGAGTAACTTAGACTAAAAATGTTGGTATTTTTAAGGGTTCGGGACCGGAACCCGGTTTCATTTTGATATGATACAAAAAGCTTGGTCCAACCGCCATTTCGCCGCGCTTTGTCAATGACATTGAAAATGCTGTCAATGTTTGCCTTTTAGCCGATAATTCGTAATACTTTTTTAATAGAGTTTTTAATAGGTAATAATTGGAGCAATTATCAATTAAAATACCACAAGAACTAAAGCCACATCTAACCTACTTATCACAACAGCGATTCAATCAGTACCGTCACCGAACACCGGTAAACAAACCAATTTTTTACAATAAAAATAATTAAACGAACTTACTGTTTGATGCTGTTTTAATTTTGCCAAGATACATTTTGTCCAACACTAAAAACTATAATAATAAACGTCACAAACACAACACTGATTAGATCCTGGCACATAACATGTTGATAAAGACGGAAATTTAGGAATACGCGTCTTAGAGCCTTCGACGATCACTACTGACTGCCGCTGGAAGCAAGAGCGTCTACAAATAGGGTGGCGTCAACGTCAAAGTGAGACGGAATACTTACGAGTCCAAAAGCGAAAAGTTACAAGTTTAGTTGAAAAAATACGCGGTGGTATTTAAAATGTACAGTTATTTATTGTTGAGATCTGTATGTACAATGCAACGGATTTTAGCGTAGAGTACAGGAAAAAGCAGTTATGATTAAATTTGTGGAACGGTTACTTGCACGATAAACTAGAATGTACTCTGGGCTTCGCACGGGCGCAATTAATAAAATACCTATAAACGATTTTTATAAAGATTCTAAAAATCTTCTTTAGATTCTAAACAAATCAAAAACCAAATGATTTCACCCTAACATTTTTCCAATCGAAAACAAATACCTACAGAACTACCTAAATCTAACTAATAAAATACATGAGTAGCTGGTTCATAAAGTACCTAGTTCATGTCAAGGAAATGGTCTAATTAAAGAAGACATCAAAATGGCTTCGACATGAATCAAAACAATAGGATGGAATCATACCGGAACATCGATCTCAGTTAATGGACCGTAAGAAGGAAATCTACCTATCTATGTATCAAACTATAATCTGGTTACATAAACTGTCAACAACAGATGGACATTATGTAATTGAATGAAATAGGCATGTTATGTAGGTACCTACATATTTGGGACGACGCGCGACGAGGCTACCGTCCACCCACTAAATAAAAGCATTGCTATTTTAGGTAAAACGAGACTTTAGTCCAAAGAACTGCCAAACTAGTTTTCGTTTTGTTAGCGTGGTATTTTATTCTGCATCATAAGAGTGCGTTGTCCTAGTATAACTTTGATAATTTAGCTAAACTCTTTCTTAAGAAGTTCTGCTTTCCCTCTCTGCCTTTTCCCGCTGACTGCATAGATACTCAGCAAGTCAGCAGTGAGCCCAACGATGCTATTCTATGCTATACTTCGCTATTTTTCCCCAGTCTGTGCGAGTCTCATCAAGGTCTCTTCAACAACACTAGTTTGATTTAATCAGTGTCCACCAGAATGAGGTCCATTCCGTCAATTGCCTAATTTCATCTAGTTTAGTAAACCGTTAAATAAAGAGGTAAAGCGACTTTAAATTGTGCGGTGTTGTAGTGCAGTTGATCTGCATAATCTCTGCAACCTAGATTGGTGTAACATTTGAAATCTGTAGTGTTACATACAGCTCTCCTGGGCCCGGGGACTATCGATTTTAGGTCTCATCTGTAGGTTGGAACGTTATATAAATTCCTTACTGGGAGCCAATACCTTTTGGGTCAAGTGCCAACAGCTATGAGAAACCTTTTTCACTGAGGTGTAGGTTAGGTTACCTAGGAACATTTAGTCGATGAAAGTTAAGTTCATCGACCGTCGTGAATTACTAAAATCACTTGCCCTTTATATTTTTATAATAAAGAAAAGCTAATAGAGCCAGAATACCGTAAAATTAGTGGAAACACCGAAAACACAGCGCTTAAAGTTAAATGAATTTATTGTTGTAGTTAAAACATTTCAAGGCAATTGATTTAGGGTTGTCACTAGCATGGATAAAGAAACTCCATTTTCTGCTTAGATGCTATTAGATGTTTATTACAACATTTTAAGCGCGATCGAACTGCCAACAGATTTTAGTTAGCATGTGCCTACAGTCCACAGGGATGAAAAGCTTGTTTATTTTTGTGGGTATTTCCGTATGGAATTTTTCAGTAATAGCCTGGAATCAGGAATCGTGCCCCTGGATGATGTCAATTAGCTTGTTAATTGGAACATAAACACTATTGCCATGCGAGTGTATTACAGATATCTTTAAATCTGCCCAACCCTTCAGAGATTACAGGTATGTTGTTTTTATCACATTGCATTGAGAATGGAGTCATTTGCTAGATATTGAAGAATATTTATGATGAATTGTGCAAATGGGCTGCTTTTTCAATCGTTGGAAAAACGCCCAAGTCCTGGTTCGAAAGACCTTATTGGATGTTATAGTCTTTTGAGGGACGCACAGAACCGGGAAGTGTGGCAGGAAAAAGGGGAGGCCTATACCCAACAGTGGGTGATTCCGGGCTGATATGATGATGATGATGATAGTCTTTTGACCAAAAGTGTACAGTGTGTGTGTGTAGTTTGTGTGTGTGTAGTGTGTGGTGTGTGTGTGTGTGTGTGTGGAGTGTGTGTGTGTGTGGTGTGTGTGTGTTAGTATGTGTGTGTGTGTGAGTGTGTGGATGCAGTCTGAGAGAAACCAATAAATATTGGTATCTTATAATTTTAAGTGTTAGGTACTTACTAACGGAAGTACCTACCTACGTATACAGATATCTTAGTAGATATGATATATACGGTATCTAATCTCCTGCTGAGCGAGCGGTAACGAGTGCTATCTGCATCTCCGTATCTCAGTAAAATGAAGAAAGGACATTCTATTTTGGGTGTATTCCTCAAAGCGCAACTGTTTTTAAGCGCAACCATTAGTTGCGCTCGCAAATTATAATCGCTCAAATGGTTGCGCTTCGAGGAATCATTTAGTTGCGCTTAAAAACAGTTGCGCTTTGAGGAATATCCCGTATGTTGCCCTCAGAAAAGCAACAACCCTACTTCACCGCTATTTTGATTCATCAACATAGAATTCTTATAAAAACTTGATGGATGGTATCACTACTGCCGTCATGAAAACTGTAAAACTTTAATAAAAATACTGCTAAACATTTCAACACAAAGCTTTTTCTTTTGATATGAATAAATTACTTAGAACTTGAATAAAATGTCAACACATTTTTTTGTTATTTTCGTTTCGCTTGAACTAAAAGCTGATTTATATTGAATTGGTAGACCGTAGACCATGCCACTAGTTGAGTAACCCGTAGATATATAAGAAAGAAGTTAGTTTTTTTTATATTTCCATGGACTAACCCCTAATTTTTTGAATTTTGTGAAATCTGTGATTAATAGCACAGAATAAATAGTACAAGTACGGAAGAGGCACTTCGCGCAACAATTAATAGAAATAGCGACTCTTGCTTCTAAGCAATAAAGTGCAATTCAGCTCGCATAAACGCTCAGTCTTAATAGGTCATGTTAACCTACAATAAAATTGAATGTTGACTGTTGACGTTACGCAATTTTGCTAACACGTTTTTAATAGGCTCTTCATAGCATTAGCATTGTTTCCTGTGTGGTAGTGCTGGGGCACAGGCCTCATCTCCATGAGACAATGGGCCTTAATTTACCACGCTTGCCCAATGCGGGTTAGTAGGCGTCACATGTCTTTGAATTTTCTTCTAGAACGTAAAATGAGGTTCTAGAACGGTTTCGTTATAATGTCTTCCTTCACCGTTTTATTGATTCATAACTATCTAAATACCATTGTTTTCTTGACTATAGATGAATTAAATATGATACAATTGAAACCTATTCCTAGAATCATTTGTGAGTTGACACACAGGGTGTATTGAACTGAAACCAAAAGGCCCTCATTAATAAAACACCGTATTCTATCCACAGTTTTCTTTTATAAACTATCAAGTAGGTACCAAGGCCTATGGCTATAATCTGAATTTATTAGTATTTATTCACAGGTCATTGCCCCAACGTTTATAATGGCAACCTCGTACGCAAGACGACTAATCGAGATATACAAAACCAGTATTAGCGGATCTCTCATTGCACGGGAAATCTATACATAGCGAAGCCATATTTTACTGGAAATGTACAGCTTGTGTGTACGCCAAGTCGTGAAGTTTGCGTGATCCCTTAACACGTAATCAAACTAACAATTACTACAACGTACCTACTTCCATTAATTCTGTGCCAGTTACTTTAGTTTAACCGTAAATAGTTAAGTTTGACGGGAAATTGTTAGGTACATCCGCGGCTTAAACTTAGATTAGTTTACCTTGTCGTTGAAGAAAGTAAATAGGTAGATCACAAAGGTTATCTATTTACTTTCTTCCTTCAGCGTCTCGTCAAAGGTATAAGTCGATACTGGAAACAGCTTCCATCTTGAAACCAGGTAGTTCTCTGCATTGCGGAATTTCTTTACGCAGTAAAAGTTTTTCTCGAGAAAAGAGAAATTAATAATTGACTTGTAGTTATTGTAGGTAAGTATACAGGGTCATACACAGACTCTTCACGAAGCCGTCAACCAAGCATTCTCTACATCAAACTGAGTAACTTTACGCAAAAAATATTGCTGGGAAACGACTTGTTTTTCGGGTGAAAAATCACGTTTTACGGTAGGGCTCAATGTAACGCATTCAAAACATTGTGCTGATGGATGTATTGAATAGTACAGGGGTCGTGAAGGTGTCTTAAGTAAAAAACATACATTAAAAACAAGTATTTAAAAAAACACTAATAAAATATTGCGGGTCAAAGACCGTAACTAGAAGGTTCCCAGGTATGGTCTAGAACAAAAAAAATATCGCAATGATGAGATGAGGAGAACAACTGCCTTTCGGCTTCGTTAAGAGTCTTTTTACACGCTTTATATCGGACGGGTGTCCACAACTACACGGCCAAAGTGCGGTACCTATTAAAATGACTTAAGGGATAAGGATAGGGCTACCTAGTACCTACCATATATGTATATAGCTTACATTACATAGATATCTTCATAATAACTTTTCACAACCCGCAGAATATTCATTACCTACCTCATTTGGTGAGAAAAAACGCGAAATGCTTTTCTTTTTAAGCTAAGTAAGCTTAAAAAGAAAAGCATTTCGCGTTTTTAGAAGTGGTCATGTCCACTTATGTCCACATTAAGGTGTAACTAGTTCTAGGAAATGGTGTCACACTCACAAAGCACCTACGAGTATGTAGCTCAGTAGCTGAAGTAAACCTGTCGAGGTATTCTTCAGCTTTTTTTAGGGTTCCGTACCCAAAGGGTAAAAACGGGATCCTATTACTAAGACTGCACTATCCGTCTGTCTGTGACCAGGCTGTATCTCATGAACCGTGATAGCTAGACACTAGACAGTTGATATTTTCACAGATGATGTACTTATTTCTGTTACCGCTGTAACAACGAATAATAAAAATATCAATTATTTAATAAGTACTTAATTGAAAGTGGGCTCCCATACAAGAAACGTGTTTTTTTTCGGTTTATGGTACGGAATCCTTCGTGCGCGAATCCGACTCGCACTTGGCCAGTTTCTTAAACATGAAATGGGCCTACTCTTGACCTCAATCTAGCTTTAATAGTGAAATCAGATTATCTTAATATCACGCCTGTAATTCCCGAAGACAGAGGTGCGCTTTTTTAGCTACAATCATATTTCGCCAGTTTATACGTGGAATAGGGTTGTTTCGATCCAGGGTCCAGCCCCACTGGTCGTTGGTTTTGTCCAGCTCGTCCCGCCATCTTCTACGAGGACTGCCGCGACACCCTCTGGCTGTGGGCCTAAATAATCACTTTCTGGTGCCCTAAATAATAATTAAATTAATTAAAGACTTACCACTATCCATGACGTCGTTTTTATCTCCTTTCCCTTTGTGTCCTGCGTTGGGATTGGGATTGGAGTTGGACGAGACGTTATCGTAGTTGAAGCAGGCTGCGAACAAAACAATTACATTAATAACCAATCAAAACATTAACAGAAATACTTATAGATCGTGGGTTGATAATGGTGCATCCACACAAAGTACTTTTTAGGGATCCGTACCCGAAGGGTAACCAACGAGACCCTATCTGTCTGTCTGTCCGTCCGTCCGTCTGTCTGTCAACGAGCTGTATTTATCTCATGATCCGTATATAGACAGACAGTTGAAATTTTCACAGAATGTATATTTCTGTTGCCGCTATAACAACTAAATTTTTGAAAAATAAAGGGGGGCTCCCCTACGAAGATGGTACGGAATCCTTCATGCACGAGTCCGAGTAGCACTTGGCCGGTTTTGTGGCGTAACATCTGTACTTATTGTTAAATGTTATGGCCAACTAACACTTGCAAATGTTGCTTCACAAAAACGGCGTGGACTTACACACACACATTGTTCCCAACCCCAGTATCAAAAGCACCAAGGCAATGGAGTCCCGAAGAGTCCCGAATAAAACCGAGATCCTACGACTGCTACAGGTCAGTCAAGTATTTTTTATTCAGGTTCAAGCTCATGCAGTTCTCTATTTAAAAATGCACAAGAACGCGGGTATTCAAAATAGGGTGAGAATGAGTAGTTTTTTTGAACTTCAAAATGTCATACAACAGGCACATCAAGCTACTGCAATCTGTCAAATTTCTTTAATTGATTTTCAACTTTATAGCTAAAGTATAAAATTCAAGGTTGATTGGAAAAAATTGACAGTTTCAGGTATCTTAATGTGCTGGCGCGTCTATACCTAAAAAACCTAACCCCAAAACTAGGATGATTAAGTACCGATGGATGTCATGGATGGCCCAGCAACATAAGTCTTCTATCTTCTAAAGTTCTAATGCTGTAATAAGTTCAATTTCAAAAGATACCGGATATAAAGTAATAGGTAACCAACCCCGAGTGAGTTGGAGACATGCCCAAAACATTCCAATAAGTTAGGGTCGTACGACATTGACCTACATTTACTATCTGCGCAGTACTTTCTTCTAGGAACGAGACGATTTCTTTTTGCAAAGGGTGCTTTAATTTCTGACCGTACCCACATCTGTGACCTTGCGTCCTTGTCTAGCCTTGAAGACAATCGATTTTATAGACAATACGTAGAACACAATGATTGTCTCTCTAGAACTAAATGAGTCTTAGTTAGACTACTTGTCAAACTTCCGAGATTATAAAACTGTAAAAGATCTACCTACGGTCGACAGCCGGGATCAGCTGCTTAACGTACTCTTCGAAACCCGGGGAAGTACTTAAGGGGAGTACTTAGGAAAAGTAAATATTCGTGTAAATAAATCCAAAACCCCGTAATAGATGCTGTAACGGATAGATGCTAAATATTCGTGTAAATAAATCCAAAACCCCGTAATAGATGCTGTAACGGATAGATGCTGTAACGGCTAAGTTACTACCGCATAGCATATTTTACATTGTTTAATTTAATGTCTTTTAAAGCCTTCAAATTACGTAGCGCAGGAAACTTTCATTACGCCAAAGCATACAATATGCTAGCTACTACATCACCTTCGCATGACAGGTCACCTATATAATTAGCAGATAATCAGTTCACAAAGTTATCATAATAACTACCTAAGTGTAACCTTCAGATAAGCATCTAAATAACTACTAATAAGTATAACTAAAGCATTGAAATCGAATCGATCATTATGAACCTTATGTTACTAATTACCAAATAGGTATATCCCCATTCAAACACGTTATGGATAGTAATCCCAATAGATTAGGCACGTGGACAATAGAGCTGAAATTACCTTCACAAATTATACTGTCCTATAAAAATAGACGCACCCACTGCGGGACATTTAAATTATGTACTGAAGGTGTGTTTTCAGCTGATTATATTATAATTCCTGGCCTAGAAAGCCTGTGGATGTCACCTAGTAAGCTGCCATGCATAAATGAGGGTACACCGGACACATTTGTCGTACGTCAGACTTGCTGCAGACAATGCGGTTTCCTGTCTTAGCGAGGACGACTGGTAGAAATTACGACTTGAGGATAATAGGTATGGTGTTACTTGCGTAACGTCAACGTAGCGTGTCGTAGCGTATACGCAGCGTCACATCAACCTATACATTTCCAGTATAACATGGCCTCTCTTTATATGAGGTTTCCGTACAATGAGAGATAAGCATAAACTGGTTTTGTATAGCTTAATTGGTCGACGTGCGTACCTATAGTCCCTTTCGATTAGTAGCATTTTGCGTAAATAACAGAGATGATTTTCTTTCTTTCCAATGATTTACAGAGTCAGACAGATGTTTGATCCCGTTTTGCTCGCATTTTTGGTGACACCTTAATAAATCATCATTAGTTATAAAAAATCAAATTAAGCGCATTGTTGAATTTTAGCCGCTCATCCAAAGTCCTTAGTCGAAATGCCAACAGTGCGAGGTATTTAGGCATTCATTTAGAAGTCAGTGATGATGAAGATGAGCATTTTTGTGCCTTCCAATATTACTTATTAGGAAACTCGTCATCGCTCTAATACTATTACTCGTTCGTTACGTAGGTACCTACCAAACCAAATAAACATAACATTTTAACATCATCAGCTAATGACGTTGATTGTTTACCTATTTACCTGAGCATATGTTTTTACGTCAATCACCCTAGAAGACTAGTCATATAACTATACATGTAAGATAATTGTAAGAGACCGATGTCTATACATTGAAGATATTGATGGGTCTTTATTAGAGCAACAGAAGACAAAACAACAGTTTTTAGATTTTTTGTCTGTCTGTCTCATCTGTCTGCATGTTTGAACGCGCTTCATGCAAAAACTACTGCGCGGACTTTCACCGCTCTACTGCTAGATGCTTGACTTAAAATATAGACTACACTTTATCACAAAAAAGTGCAAAAATAAAATCTAAATTTTAAGTCTACGCGTGGTGCGTACCTACGAAGTCGCGGGCAAACGCTAGTCGTCATATAAAATTATACCTAGGTAGAAAATGAGTCACCGGTAAGCCTACGCTAACAAATCAGTCTGACTAGGTTGCAAAGTTGTTGTCATCGTCCGTGAGCAATCTAGGCTATTAGACTTTAAGTGCAAAAAGCGTAAGAAAATTTGAATTTCGCGGGCTACCCTGACGCAACCACCTATACAAAATGCTCTAGAAGTCTAGACCTAATTTAAATTAATTTAAATTAAACCTAGTCTTCATTTAAATTAAACAATTGAACCTAGGAGGCAGACGTGTATGGGGTCGGGGGTCGGCATGACAAATCAGGCACATCATAATTATTACTGCGCTTATCCCGTTTTATTTGGGGTCGGTCGCTGACAGACAGACGGACGGACGGACGGACCAGGGATGTAGACGGATGGCGGCCGCATAGCGGAGGCTTAGTAATAGGGTCCCGTTGGTTGGTTATACCCTTCGGGTACGGAACCCTAAAAAAAGCAGAGGCCATTTTAGCAACTTTAGGTTACGAAAGCACGAGAAAAAGCTCCAGAAGTCGTGGTAATGAGGTCCATTATCATAATCTTAATTATATTTTTTACGAAGTATTTGGGAAACTTACAGCTAACATAAACAATGTTCCTAACCAAATACAAATTTGAAGGCCATTTACCAGTTTCCACAGATAAACTCTTAAAACATTTAAAACAAAAGGTTAATTTGATCATTTAACCCTATTCAATGAATATATTGTCATGAAAAAGTCATTCAATGGGGTTAAATGAACTTTGTATTGATGATTAACTACACACGGCGCGACACATTTTTCATCAACATACAACCTGACTCTAACCTGCAAATTGCAAGAACCGTAAGAAAAATTCACCTTAAATAACACTTTCTTTACTATACTAACATTTATTTTGGCTATAGGATTCACAAATTATAAACTGGTTATACACACGAACTAATGTAATTTCATTTATCACATGTAAAATATTCCATTAAAAAAAACAATTCCTCTTACAAAATGTTACCCTGTTTCGCGACAATTCCGTCATTAAAGTACTATTTGAACAGATAAGTTTATAGCAGTAACTAAATTAAAATGTATTAATATCAATATTAACAACCACGGCACAAGTTTACCAACAATCCATAATATTTTGACGCATTGTTTTCTAAGCAGTAAAAGCTGTCGTTATAATTCGAATCTATCAGAAAACCAACAAATATTGACTTGGTATAGACTTACCTAACAACTTCTAATATTATTGGTTCAAAAGTGAGGCAAAGACACAACAGCATACAGCCAGCACCGTCCACCCGTGACTCTATAATGCTTATGGCCGTTATTCTTGTCACACGACACAAAATCGATCACCAATCAAATTGACTTTAATTATTTACGTTGAACGGACACGGTATGATTTACTAGTGAATTTTTATTTTATTTTGAAATAGGTAAAGGAAACATGTGAAACAGCCGAGTTGAGAAGATAGAATGACGCAGGCTTTGAACGTTAGATGTCCTTGTTCCTTACTTGGAGAATAAAGACTGCATAGTCGTCGCAGTATTTTATGTAATGTTGTGTTGTTATTTTAACAATAGGTAAAATGTATTGTCACGTCTATGCACACAGTAACATGAATTAACATGATCGGTAGATCAAAAAAACTGAGCAGAAAAAAAATATATTTCCAAGACATATGTAAATAACAATCAAATGATAGGAAATACCTTTTAAGCAAAAAATTGCTTGTATTAGGTACATCCGCTCTTCCGGTTTACATTAACAATACATAAGTCAGAAATTTAACAATAAAATCAAATTCAAAATCAATACCAAAATATAAATAAAAATTAAATTGAATCAAATTAAATAAAAATGAATATAAAAATTAAATCAAATATTAATAGAAAGACAAAATGAAATAAGAATCAAAATTCAACTTAATATCAAAATAAAATTAATATTAAAATTCAAATCAGTATCAGAATTCAAATCAACAGGAATACCATAATAAAAAAGATAAAATAATTTAGATTAGTGTAGGCATGGGGTGTGTATGGGAGTGTGTGTGCGTTTAGTGTGTGTGAGTGGCGTGTGTGTGTGCGTGGTGTGCGTGCGTGGTGTGCGTGCGTGGGGTGTGTGTGTGTGTGTTTGTGGTCAGTGCAGTGCAGTCTATCCTGCATACGACCACACAATTCGTGAGATACATCACGAACTATGTAATCGCATGCAGGATTGCTTCAATTTCTTCGTAACTTTTGCTCGTCAACCATTGAGTGAGTGATTTTTTGCAATCGTGGTAAGTCATAGAAAAATAAGTCTAATCATCGTACACTCAGTGCCATGCATTACTTAACCCCTCTTACAAAGAAGAATCGGGAAAGAGGGGGCCAGGTAAAGCAGGGCACTGACTGTACAGACGTCATTTCATCAAGCTACTACAATTTCTGTTTATCGCTAAAGTATTAAGTTCAAGGTTGATTTGGAAATTTTGACAGTTTCGAGGAAGTATTCCCATTTGAGCACCGATTTCAAGAGCACCAATGCTTAGAGCCAAAGATGTTCCTTTTGCTCAAAAGGGAAAATCTTTGGTGCTTTTCAAATCGGTGCTCAAATGGGAATACTTAGTTTCTAGTAGCTTGATGTGCTGGCGTCTGTATCTACAAAACAACTTTAAAAATACCTACCTTTTCATTTATTGTCATCCCATCCCCGTCAAATAAAATAGAAAACAACTGAACACCCTCTATAAAAATGTTACCTGTTGTTTCTAATAACACAATTTCCTTTACGATATTATTATTTTCCAATCGACGGAACTTTAACATCAAAAATAAAACACGGCATTATTATTATTGTAATAACTTGATCCGTAATATCAAGCAAACAAAAGTTAACAAAACCGTCTATCAACTATGCCCAGAAAAAAAAAGACAATAATTTGTGATTGTGAGCCTCTATGGTCATTATGAGACACGCACGCTGGTAATTGGTACCAAGGTATGATAGCTTATGGTGTATTCTATCGATCGGTGTCCGTCTGTAGACAAATACACATGTTTTCAAGGACGGAGCCACTTCATGCATAATTTATCTAACAGACATATCTAGGGTGTGACCTCCAAGACATCTGCAACGTCGCAGACGAGTTCCTCGAAGGGGAAATGTATGCCAGCTGTTTATCTACCTCTTTCCTTCCTTCATAAATTTACTTTGCTTTAATGTAGGTTGGTAGGTACTTAAAACTAGCTATACAGGGTGTACAAAGTCTCATAGCGAAGCCGAAAGGCACTTGTTCTCCTCGTCATTGCGATCATTTTTTTGTTTTAGACCATACCTGGGAACCTTCTAGTTACGTAAATATTGGGTCAAAGTTCCAAGTTTTTTTTTAAATACATGTTTTTAATGTTTTTTTTTACTTAAGACACCTTCACGACCCCCATACTACTCAATCTATCCATCAGCACAATGTTTTGTGTGCGTTACAAATTATTTGGGGTGGAAAATTACGTTTTACGGTAGGACTCTTTGTAATGCTCACAAAACATTGTGTCGATGGATGGGAGTATTCCCATTTGAGCACCGATTTCAAGAGAACCAGTGCTTAGAGCCAAAGATATTCCCTTTCCTCAAAAGGGAAAATCTTTGGTGCTCTTGAAATCGGTGCTCAAATGGGAATACTCCGATGGATGGATTGAATAGTACGGGGGGGTCGTGGAAGTGTTGAAAGTAAAGATCTCACATTAAAAACATGTATTTAAAATAAAATAAAAACTTCTAAAAAAACTTGGAACTTTGACCCACAATATCTCCGTAATTAGTAGGTTCTCAAGTATGGTCCAGAGAAAACAAAAATCGCAATGACGGGGAGAACAAGTGCCTTTCACATTCGTAAAGAGTCTTTTTACACCCTTTATATTAAGTGACCTAACGTTTGTGAAATACCAAGTACGTACCACATTGCAGAAATTCAGACACAATCATCTAGAATCTGCTCAGCATGGTGGATGACTCCGTCAATGCAAAGTGTTGAGCCGGGTACTAGCAGTTTTGAGCTGGGTCCGCTGCGCCATGTTATCGTGTTTTACAAACACTGTTTGCTAACATAAACTGGGCGTGGCCTAACATAAAATGTTTGGTTCGCCGCAGGCGGCCGAATGGATTACACGTTATATTAGAGAATTGACGCAGCGGACCCGCCTTTTTGAGTCGAGTGAGGGGCTCTCGAACTGGAGTTAGGATATTTTTTGAAGGGGATAAATATATTTACCACCTAAAAAAATTTTGTGACCATAACTTCTATTGCCTAAAATAAGCAAAAAATTAAACCTAAACCAAAAAATGAAAACATAAAATTACAATGGTTCTGCCTATTTAAGTCATGAACTCTAAACATCTTTGAAACCAAATTTAGTAAATGATCACCAAACTTAGTAAATGATCACCAAATTTTAATGAGCAAATTATTGCACTATTTCTATTCTACCTAAATATACCGTTTGATTGCCATAAAATGTAAAGTGTTCTCACACTAGAACAAGTGAAACAGTTAATTTGTTCGAAGCTAAGGCATAAAATGGGTAACTACTTGCGTAAAACGCCCAGCAAAATGACTAGTTATAGCCAATTTAGGGGCCAGGCCAAACAATTCAAGTAATGACCGTTGTTAAACCAAGTTAGGTAAGTAGATGAAAGACGGTATTTATAGACCTTGTCTTTTCAACTGAACCCGGTTGGCGACCATTACGATTTACGATCAAGTCAAGAAGCATAAAAATATAATTTACAAATAATTGACAACATTTTTTGCTTGTCGTTATTAATTACATAATCCAGGCATTAACCCTTTCAGTGCCCAGCAGTCCAGCACCCAGCATATGAGTCGAACAAAAATTCGTTTGTTCGCACAAGCCGTCTATGGACTCGCTAGTCGGGTTCTGGGTATGAATACAAGTCATCTATAGTTAATTATAACGACGACTCGGATACGGGTTGTGGGCACACGAACGAAGTACGCGAAGTACTGGGCAGTGAATGGGCTAATAAAGTATACATGTAAATAGTCTGACAACCAGTCTTTTATATTTAGGGAGTAATTATGGGCTTTTTTTTTTACAGATGGGAAATCATCAAATGACTTCTCCCGCTCCGGGCAGAGCGGAAGGGAGTGTCAGACTTGTACTGACTAAAACCCATCCATGTTCCTTCCTTGCCCTTTGTGTTCCAGGGCCGTGGTATCTCTTTCGAACAGCCCGCAGCCCGAGTAATTATGGGCTGACTCAATTTAAATAGTCATCGACACGGTAAGAATAGGGGAATCGCATTAATTGATATTTCTGTATAAAAAAAAGCGATTAACTGAAATGTCCAACCATTGATAATACCGCTCATAACTCTGGGAAGAGAACTGTGACCTGTAATACAGGCTCAGCCTAAGGCCTCATTTACGGAGACGCGGGGCGTCTCGAGTCGCGTGTGGCGTGGCGTCTCGCGGCGCGTCGGGCGTTTTTTCTGTTTACGGTGGGGCGGCGCGTGAAGCGGCACGCATCATCGCACGCGTAAACACAAACTTATAGCAATATACGACCATGTTCATAGAGAAGCGAGACGGGAAGCGTGGCGGTGCCCGCCGCGGCGCCCGCGGCGAATCCTCTAGCGTGTAGCGAAGCACGCGGCGGGCATCGCGGCGGCGCACGCTCGCCTCGATTTCTTCGGGACATATATTGCTGTTACAAGTACTGATGCGGTGTTGTATTTTGTTTACCATATAATCAAAAGTTGTATTAGACATCCGTGTATAACCATGAAATACATCATAACCTCTTTCTCTTATTGACTTATAAAGAGTTGCATATTCCCCAAACTTCTCATGTTCCGTTGATGTAAACACTGGGCCACTTCTTATATTAAATAATTCACTTTTTAACATTGAATTTTCTTCTAAATAAAAGTCGATCATATCATACTCCATTGCGACGGTGACTACGTCTGTGTTGCGCGATTTCTAAATAAGACTGACAGAAGATTCCGCCTCGGACATAGCTTCATCGAGAATTGCCGCTGCGTGCGCCACCGCGATAAACGCCGCGTGCTTCGCTACACGCTAGAGGATTCGCCGCGGGCGCCGCGGCGGGCACCGCCACGTCGGTGCCATCTGCGGGCTCGGCCGCAAAAAACGCCCTAATTCAAACAAACGCGTCTAAAATCGCTTCTCCGTAAACGCACTCATACAACGCCATATATTTGAATTCAGTGCGGGCCGCGCCGCTCAACGCAACGCGCGACGCCCCGCGTCTCCGTAAATGAGGCCTTACTCAGGCGCAGTTGCTCATGTTTATTCTTTGTGCTTAATTCTAACTGCATTTAAATACTGTTCAACGTGTTATATTTTTAAGAAGCAATAAATAAACTTATTAATAAACCTAATACAATTTTACATTTTACCCAGAAAACCCCCGCTATATGCAAAATACGGGTATTCAACTGCATCCAGTTAGGCTGACCCGAACATAGTCGGGGAAAAGGCTAAACAGATGATGATGATGAATCCAGGCAATAATAAATAGGCAGCTAAGGATACAAGCAAAATAATTCAGTCTCGAATAAAAAATATTTTGTATGTCATGTATCCGACCAAAAATTATTGTGAATAACGACGAATAACGTGTAACGACAAATATTTTTTCGAACTTACCCGCCATGGAGGCACTGCTCATTCTGCCGCGTGTAAAATCAATCTTGAATTAATTATCAAACTAAATCTCAATAAAATCTAGGTCTTTTTAACCTAATATATATATTTTGATAAGTAAATGATTGACAACAGAACTCTTTTTTATAATTTTAATGACGGGCTTCATAATTTAATTACGTGGCCAATAGTTTTACAAGCCATGTGATAATTTATTGTTTATAGAAAAAGTTTTGTGTTATCATTTGTGTAAAACAAGCATTTAAAAAAAATATAGTTTAACATTAGTATGATAATAAAAAATTACTGCAAAATGAAAACATTCATTACAGCGCGATTTGTGGAAAATACCACAACGTGAATAAACCTTATGAATATATTTAGAGTATGTCACGCTCTTGACGTCATTTAATCATGTGTGTGGAAATAAATCAGTCGTGTGCGAAAAAATCTAGTCATTGTGTTATAACCACCACTGGTACTATTCTTCTCATTTTGTGAGGCTTCATTATGATAGCAAACAAGCAAAATCGGGTCGCTGAAATTCGCTAGTGATGACAAATACTGTCGTATTGATAGAAGCTAGCGATAAAACGGCGCTCATAGAATTAGTAATGTTGTAAATGAGCTGTGTGACTATTTCGGTCCGGTGTACAATGAAATATATTCTATCTATATATTGCGTTGCGCGTTCGGTGTCGTTAAGTCGTCGCGAGAAATGGCGTAGTGTACCCTAAGTATCTTTTGTGTCAGTCAAATGTCACCTAACTCTAATTGACTTTGACACTACTTGAAACTGTCACTATCAGATTCATTCGTAGGTTATGTTTGGATCTTAGCTGTGAGTTAAATAGTTTATATTTTTCTGGGAAAATAACAAATATCTTGAGTAAAAAACTGAATTAGTTTATTATAGGTAATAATGGCACCAGGTAAAAAGGGCCATGTGCATGGCAAACGTTCAAATCATCATGTAAACCGAGAGTACGCTGAAACACTGAACGAATTGCGTTTAGAATCTTCAGAAGAAAGTAATTCTGATGGCAGTGACTCTGAAGGTGGTGTTGAACCTTCGTTTCCTGTTAGCATGTGGGACTTGAACCAATGCGATCCAAAAAAATGTTCCGGCAGAAAACTTTCACGACATAACCTCATCAAGAATTTAAAACTTGGTCAGCAATTCCGGGGTCTTGTGTTATCACCTGTTGGGAAACAGTCCGTCAGTCCAAATGACAAGGACATCATTGAAAAATTCGGACTGGCTGTTATTGATTGTTCATGGGCTAAAATAGAGGAGACTCCTTTTGATAGAATGAAGTCACCAAATCCGAGGTTATTACCATTTTTAGTTGCTGCAAACCCAATAAATTATGGGAAACCGTATCAGTTGAGTTGTGTAGAAGCCTTAGCTGCTGCCATGGTTATCACAGGACATAAAAAAGAAGCAAAATATTATTTATCAAAGTTTTCATGGGGCCATTCATTCTTAGAACTTAACTCGGAAGCTCTTGACTTGTATGCTGCATGTACCGATAGCAAAAGTGTGTTAGAAGCTCAAGAGAAATATTTGGAATCAGCTAGAAATGAGAAAGATGACCGGGACATGTGGCCCCCCACTGAATCTGATACCGAATCTGAAGAAGAAGTTAAAACATAATTTGGACACCGAATTTTTTATTAGATTATGATATTTAATGGGTACATCATGCTAAACAATGAGCACAAGTCCTTTTTAGGGTTCCGTACCTGAAGGGTAACCAACGGGACCCTATTACTAAGCCTCTGCTGTCTGCCTATCCATCTGTCTGTCAGTAGGCTGTATCTCAAGATGCATAATAGGTAGACAGTTGAAGATTTCACAAAATGTGTATTTCTATTGCTGCTATAACAACAAATAATAAAAATAAATTAAAAATTATAGGGGCTACCCTACTATAATGGTATGGAATCTTTCCAACTCGCCGGTTTTTGTTTGTGCTTGTGGTTGATTTAGCTTGATGGCCTGATGCTCAGCATAAGTTTTTTTAAGGGTATTACTGATACTGTTAGCCTGCATAATTCCATTACTGGGCAAAGGCTTCAAAGGTATTTTTTTTTTTTTTTTACTAGCCTGCTCTGTCCCACTCCTGGGCAAAGGCCTCCTTCCACTCCTTCCATCTCTCGCGAACCCGCGCGTCCTCCTTCCAGTTCGGAAGGAACTTGTCCAGTTCGTCCCGCCATCTCCTTTGTGGCCTGCCACGAGCCCGCCTCACTGTGTCAGGGCACCAGTTACCTATTTTGGCCCACAGGATATTATTAAATGTAAAACTGTCAAGAATTTAGGACATGGGCTATTTTCAGATAGCCCTGGATATGAATAAACAATTTTTTTTTAATGAAATCTCTCATTTGGCCCACCTGGTACCTATACATATTATGTAAAGTGGATTTTTGAGACAGGGCACTAAACGTCAAAAGGACATAATTATGCAGGTATTTGCAATTTGTAGCTTTTCTAGTAATCTTAACCCATTTGGCCATTTTGTGTCAATAAATAACCCAAAAAGTTTAGGACAGTCTCTTAAAAATATTTTTCTTTAGCTAAAATGCTTAAGTTCCCTGTCAATACTACCTCATCTCAAAAATGTGTACCAGGTACAGACGCCAGCAGGTCAACCTACCCGAAACTGTCAGATTTTCCCAACCAACCTTGAACCTAACGCTTCAGAGATAAAGTTAAAAATCTATTAAAGAAATTTGACAGATTGTAGTAGCTTGATGTGCTGGCGTCTGTACATAATTATACTTGACAAAATGTTAACATCGTGTTATAATGTGTACCTATTTATTATAATTATATTAGGTAAATTTCAAAATAATAAAATTATTATGTAAGTCTTTTTTTGTCCGAATTCTTTATTTATTTCCTGTACCTGAAGAAATTATGTATTTTTCCTTTTAGGTCCACACATAATTTATGCAATGATTATTTATAAGTAGTGTTGCTCAAATGAGAATAGAAAAAGTAGGTACACTCCACATAATAGAATTAAATTTAATTAAATTCCTTTATGTCGACCATCAATTGGATACAATTATTAGAAAAATAAATAAAAAATAAGACATTAGATACACAATATTTCCTACAAATTAAAAATTGGTAACAGCGGTTACACTTACATAACACTACAAAAATCGTCCTTACTGATATGATTTAAAGGTACCTAAACTGGACTCCTATCGTGGTTTCTGAGAGACAGAATTCTAGTTTCCAACTTACTCTAATTCTTTTTAGAAATCAATTTATGAAGCTAGAAGTTGCAATTTATGTTATGTATTGTGAAAGGCGCCCTCTATTGTGCCAGTCGAGAAGTGTCATGAATATTTGCTACCGTATTGACGCCATCTGTTGTCCATAGCACGAACTGATAAAATATTTCGAACTAAGTTCGCTAGAGAGAGCTACTTGCCCCCATTCCAAAGTTCGTTTTTTTTATGGGGTTCCAAGTTTGTGCGGTGCCGTGCCGCTCTTCGCTTAGTTTGCTTTTGCTTTCCGAGTGTGTGGGTCGGTTATTGTTCGGTGCAGTGGCTGTTTGAAACTCGCGGATAACTTATTTCTCACTTACTTTATGAGTGCTATGTTTGTGAATACAATTGTGCTGTGTTTGGTGTGTGTGTAAATATATTTGGAAGTTGGAACTTTTGGAGGCTGTTACTTCTGGAACTTCGGTAAGTTTGTCCGTTGACTTCATGCAACCTGTCACGCAGGTGTCTCGTAAGCCGCAAGTCACTAACCTCTGATGAATACCTAAATGCTGTCTTTAGATGCGTTGATTTGCACTTCATAGTTGTTTGTAGATGTGATACCTAGATAAAATAGATCCCTCCTAAATCTCAGGGTTGTTTATATTTATTTATTTAACACTTCAAGCACAAAGTACAGAGGCTTAATGCCATAGGCATTTTCTTGTTTATACTATCATAGTTCTTCGTAATTTGGCTGTGATAGGTAAGTATTTAAATCCACTATATTATTATGCCTCATGCTTCGTTTGTTTCAATCAAAACAGCACGTCACTAAATGTGTGTGATATAGTACTGTAGGTATAGTGTATATCATATAATTATTAAAAAGAAATAAAGAGCGATGATTTTTATCCAGATAAAAGTTTAACTTATAAGAAAGTTATGGTGGCGAGAGACACAGGCTAAGAGGTGATAGAGGCTCTGTGAACCACGTCCCGAGATGCTTAAGCAAGTTAGCTACCTACCTACCTGCGAAACTCGTAATTTACAGTTTCTTTCGAGAGACGCCTTAGATCTTGAGTTGTGAGTCGAGGAGCTTTCGAAGTTAGGACTAAGGGGAGAGATGGGTGTAAGGCTCTACAAGCTATTTAAAAGATATTCACATTTTGTCAGCAGGAAAAACTACCATCTTTATTCTGTAACAACTTCTTCTTAGCGTGTCGAGGCCAATCTAAATTGTGTCGGCCCAGAACTGAGCTATTAGGTACCTACTTAGTTTGGCGCTGTCGGTAGAGCCCATCAGTGTTTGTAACAACTAGAGTCTAGGTACTTCTTAGTTCCGTGGTAAAAACTAAATGCAAGACTGGCTGTCTGCTGTCGTAACATGAAAAGTCTTGAATTTCTTTAAATTATTGTCTTGCTGTCATTTTGGCAACTGCGTCAAAATTTTTCCCCAAGATGCGGCGTTATTGCTGAAATTTTTATATTTGTTCAAAACTCACTGTTAGATGTAAATCAATTGCGAAATTTTATTGTTTTGTGCTAGGAGGCGATTGCATTGACATGTTTGGGAATAAACCATACGAAAATGCTGTGAAATAGTTAATTCATTTGATCTCCCGGTCCCTCGGTGTGGACCGGTGGTGGTTCATTGTTTTAGTGATTTAGTCTTGGTAAGTCAATAGGGTACTTATTTCAGTAACTTATGAGTATCATAGGTAGCGTGCGTAGTAGTACCTACCTAAACGAAGAAAAGACATCCAACCAAACAACGCGAGTTAAACTAACACCGTAGGTATTATTATACTAGGGCTGCCATCCGTCTGGGTATTCCCGGATTTTTCCTAGTTTGGATGGCGTCCGGGGGCTGTCCGGACAGGGTTTTAATAAGTGTCCGGTTAAAACATTTTTGATAGTCTCATTATAACACCGTCTAAACCCAATTGTTATCCATCGGAATGTAAAAATTTTTGAGCTCGCTTCGCTCGCTTTTGCATCTTCTGTTCTGAACGTAGGTAATTTTGTAAGTTGATAAATCAATGCCCATTTCTGTATGAAAAGTTAAAAGAAACTAAAGAACGCCTCCCGCCATTGAATTCACGCACTCACCATCACCATATTGTTCGTCTCGTCTCGCGATATTTTACATAACTTTCTTTCTCATTTTTTGGGGTGTCCCAGAAAAATATCTGTATTTCACCTAAATGTCCGGAGTTCTTAAGTTTTTGTCCGGCATCGTCGGCTTAGGTGATGGCAACCCTACATATTACGTACCACGCATCGATAAGGGTTTCCCTTTAAATGAGTTCGAAATACTCTTCTGCGAAAATTGTTACATCGATGTCACAATTTTCGCAGAATAGTATTTAGAACTCGTATAGGGAACCCTCAATAAGTTAGTTACAGCTTATTATACATTTAGCCAAGAGACTCGACTATCACTTAGAGAAGCTCAGTACCTACAGATAGCGATAGATAGAGGCCTACCCCTTGAGGCGAGGCGTCTTGCCGTAGTTGGAACCAGAGGGACTTGTGGAAAAAAAATTTCAAATCTTGTATCATAAAAATCCCTATCTTCAATGCAATCCGACCATGACTTAACAACGAGTGTGTTAGGTCATGGTTGAGTTGCACTGAATCGAAAGTCTAATGAAATAAAACAGAAATAATAGGGTCTTAATATTGATATCACTTCATTGTAATTTTCAGACAAATTATGTTGTGACGCAGTATACAAAGTTTTGTTAGTTAAACTGTTAATGTGCAGTTATTATTCGTCAAAAATTTCGAGCATAGTCGCCTCTATTATTTAAATGGCTTTGACAAAATTGGCAAAAAAGGCAACGTGACAATGAAGCCATTACAAGGAGACTCGGTGCACAACAATAGTTGTTCCTGCACT